>CM064499.1:17031445-17631445 GCA_032716605.1 Paralithodes platypus
CTTCCAACATTACATGCTCACTATCGTTCGCCAGGGAAAAAATCGACACCTAAATAGCACGAAAGGTCTAAATATTGACGAAGAAATGGGGCGAAAGGTTTTAAAATCAACTAACTAATGAGGCAAACATCTAAACATCTGAAAACTAATGGGGCTAAACATGAGGGAGAAAGTGGTCCAGAAAACCGGCCGGAAAAAAGGTATCATGATCTAAATGACTGGAGTTAGGCCTAAGACAGCCACACATGACTAAGTTGTGACAGACAGGATTTATGTTCGACTCTCCTTAAGATAGATGGATAACTTATATTAATGTTACTTAGCCATTTACTTAAGATAGATGGATAACTTATATTAATGTTACTTAGCCATTTACTTAAGATAGATGGATAACTTATATTAATGTTACTTAGCCATTTACTTAAGATAGATGGATAACTTATATTAATGTTACTTAGCCATTTACTTAAGATAGATGGATAACTTATATTAATGTTACTTAGCCATTTACTTATGATAGATGGATAACTTATATTAATGTTACTTAGCCATTTACTTAAGATAGATGGATAACTTATATTAATGTTACTTAGCCATTTACTTAAGATAGATGGATAACTTATATTAATGTTACTTAGCCATTTACTTAAGATAGATGGATAACTTATATTAATGTTACTTAGCCATTTACTTAAGATAGATGGATAACTTATATTAATGTTACTTAGCCATTTACTTAAGATAGATGGATAACTTATATTAATGTTACTTAGCCATTTCATATTAACTACAGTGATTGACATCTATGCTATATCACGCTTCCTATGTGATTTAATAATGGACTTTATAATAATCTATTACAGTATCGACTTTCTTATCTTCAATTTTAACATTTATCTTCAATATAAATCAAACTTAAATAACAATACTTCTAACTTGCTCTACAGTAAAGTAATGTAAAGGAAAACCCAAACCCAAAATAAAGTAACCCAACATACTGTAAATAAAGTAACCCAACATACTGTAAATAAAGTAACCCAACATACTGTAAATAAAGTAACCCAACATACTGTAAATAAAGTAACCCAACATACTGTAAATAAAGTAACCCAACATACTGTAAATAAAGTAACCCAACATACTGTAAATAAAGTAACCCAACATACTGTAAATAAAGTAACCCAACATACTGTAAATAAAGTAACCCAACATACTGTAAATAAAGTAACCCAACATACTGTAAATAAAGTAACCCAACATACTGTAAATAAAGTAACCCAACATACTGTAAATAAAGTAACCCAACATACTGTAAATAAAGTAACCCAACATACTGTAAATAAAGTAACCCAACATACTGTAAATAAAGTAACCCAACATACTGTAAATAAAGTAACCCAACATACTGTAAATAAAGTAACCCAACATACTGTAAATAAAGTAACCCAACATACTGTAAATAAAGTAACCCAACATACTGTAAATAAAGTAACCCAACATACTGTAAATAAAGTAACCCAACATACTGTAAATAAAGTAACCCAACATACTGTAAATAAAGTAACCCAACATACTGTAAATAAAGTAACCCAACATACTGTAAATAAAGTAACCCAACATACTGTAAATAAAGTAACCCAACATACTGTAAATGAAATAGTACCTGAACTAAACTGGAACCTCGCATTGAGAGACCCCCAGGCGTGGAATTGGAGGGTGATTGCAGCTATGTGCAAACACTCCTTGATTGATTGATTGATAGCCCCATTAGTTTTCAGATTTGTTGACGCTCAGCCTATTAGTTTAGCAATTTTAAGACCTTTCACACCATATCTTTGTCAATATTAAGACTTTTCGTGTCATTTAGATGTCGATCATTTATTGGAGAGCGATAGCGAGCCTTTTTTCTTTGTTTTTCTATGTGAGTGAGGGAGGCAAAAAGCAGAACTGCCTATAGCGAGTGCCTCCCCCATAGTTGAAAGAGTGACAGGGCCAAAATCAAGGGACGTTCGAGCCAAAATGCCTGGACACACGGAGTTTGAAGCAATTTAAGTCATAGGAAGAGGGAAAGACTGATTCTGGGAGAGAGTTCCAGAGCTCAGCTGTTGAATAGAAGAAAGTTTAAGAGTAACGTTTCACTCTTGGGTTGGAGAGTTGCACAGAGTAGGGGTGGGATTGTGTTGCAAGACGGGTACCATGTGCCCTACGTAAAGGAGGTGGTATACACTGGGAAAGCTCTGAGGAACACTGATTATTATAGTAGCGATAGAATAGCGAGAGAGATGCAACATTGCGGCGGAGAGAGAGAGATTGCAGAGAGTTGGTGAGTGGACGGGAGTTAATGATACGAAAGGCCTTCCTTTCAACTTTGTCTAGGAGAGCGGTGTGAGAAGAACCTCCCCACACATGTGAACAATACTCAATACAAGGACGCACTATGCCCCTGTACAGAGCAAGAAGCAATGCAGGGGTAAAGAACCCCCTAAGGCGGTTGAACACACCCAGCTTCTGGGAGGCTGCCTTAGCAAGACTGATAATATGGTCCTTCCAAATGAGAGCAGAAGAAAAAGAGACACCAAGAATATTGAGAGAAGATGAAGGATTGATTTTGTATTGTTGAAGAATAAGGGATAGTCCGCTGGGAGTTCCGGACGGGTAGATAGATGGAGAAATTGGATTTTGGAAGCATTAAAGGTAACAAGGTTTTCTCTGCCCCAATTGGAGATAGTAGTTAGATAGTAGATAGTAGCCTGTATTGTATTTATCGAAAAATGTACAATTTATCTTGAAGGAGGGTCTTGGGCGGGTGTTTTTCTAAGGTTGATGGAGGTCTAGGGAGGAAACTAAAAAGACAAAAACAAAAACAATAAAAATATACATAAACGAGGAACTAAATACGCCCCTCCTCCCTTAAACAAATACCAGTTCAGCTTCATTCACAGCTGATTCCTAGAGTGTTGTTCTCGGCTGAAAGTACTTAAAGGGGGTCACTGGCTTTTTATAGCTTTCTCTCCTTTTCTCTCTTTCTCTGGCTTGTATCCATTCGGCCCCATTCAGCCAACTGTTTTAAGACGTTTATCCCCATCCAGGTGTCAATTTCTTCCTGGCGAGCGATAGCGAGTCAGCATTGTATGGAGAAATCCGGCTTCGCCGAAGACATTTTTCTATCGAAGAATGTACAAATTTAGCTTGCTGTCAAAACAAAAATATATATATGCTGGCTCGCTACCGCTCGCCAGGAAAATATTGACACCTGGATGGGGGTAAAAGTCCTAAAGCAGTAGGCTGAATGGGGCCGAATGGATACAAGCCAAAGAGAGAGGGAGAGAAAGAGAAAAACAAAGCGAGGTGGGCTGGCTTAAGGGGTTGGGGGATGAATATAATGGAATCAAGAGTGTGTTTGCACCTTACTTCATGTTCTACCTAATATACAATATAATGGAATCAAGAGTGTGTTTGCACCTTACTTCATGTTCTACCTAATATACAATTAAGAGTGTGTTTGCACCTTACTTCATGTTCTACCTAATATACAATCAAGAGTGTGTTTGCACCTTACTTCATGTTCTACCTAATATACAATCAAGAGTGTGTTTGCACCTTACTTCATGTTCTACCTAATATACAATCAAGAGTGTGTTTGCACCTTACTTCATGTTCTACCTAATATACAATCAAGAGTGTGTTTGCACCTTACTTCATGTTCTACCTAATATACAATTAAGAGTGTGTTTGCACCTTACTTCATGTTCTACCTAATATAATGGAATCAAGAGTGTGTTTGCACCTTACTTCATGTTCTACCTAATATACAATCAAGAGTGTGTTTGCACCTTACTTCATGTTCTACCTAATATACAATTAAGAGTGTGTTTGCACCTTACTTCATGTTCTACCTAATATAATGGAATCAAGAGTGTGTTTGCACCTTACTTCATGTTCTACCTAATATATATAATGGAATCAAGAGTGTGTTTGCACCTTACTTCATGTTCTACCTAATATAATGGAATCAAGAGTGTGTTTGCACCTTACTTCATGTTCTACCTAATATAATGGAATCAAGAGTGTGTTTGCACCTTACTTCATGTTCTACCTAATATAATGGAATCAAGAGTGTGTTTGCACCTTACTTCATGTTCTACCTAATATAATGGAATCAAGAGTGTGTTTGCACCTTACTTCATGTTCTACCTAATATACAATATAATGGAATCAAGAGTGTGTTTGCACCTTACTTCATGTTCTACCTAATATAATGGAATCAAGAGTGTGTTTGCACCTTACTTCATGTTCTACCTAATATAATGGAATCAAGAGTGTGTTTGCACCTTACTTCATGTTCTACCTAATATAATGGAATCAAGAGTGTGTTTGCACCTTACTTCATGTTCTACCTAATATAATGGAATCAAGAGTGTGTTTGCACCTTACTTCATGTTCTACCTAATATAATGGAATCAAGAGTGTGTTTGCACCTTACTTCATGTTCTACCTAATATACAATATAATGGAATCAAGAGTGTGTTTGCACCTTACTTCATGTTCTACCTAATATACAATATAACTTAAGTTAAATGACACTGAGAGAGCATTCCTAAGCTGAATAAAATATACGGGCTATAAACCAAATAGAATGTCATACTGAAATTATGAAGACAACTAACGACAATAGCAACTTAAGGGCGGGTGGTTCACTTTTTGGGCGATTTTTGCATGTATTCATTATTTTTTCTAGTTTCTTCCCTAGACCTCCATCAAATTAAAAAAGAACAAAAAACCATCCATCAGATCCTCCTCCTAGATTAATTTGTAAATGTTTCGGTAGAAACATTTCCCGGCCGAAGGCCGGTTCTTCCAACATTACAGGCTCACTATCGTTCGCCAGGGAAAAAATCGACACCTAAACAGCACGAAAGGTCTAAATATTGACAAAGAAATGGGGCGAAAGGTCTTGAAATCTACTAACTAATGGGGCAAACATCTTAACATCAGAAAACTAATGGGGCTAAACATGAGGGAGAAAGTGGTCCAGTAAACCGGGCCGGCCATCTCCCCTTAAGGAAAACTTAACCGCCACCTTCTTGCTGTATGTACGTACAATACATCCTTCCTCCTAAAAAAACACTCTCTCCCCCCCCCCCCCCCCCACCAACTAACCCCTCGTTAAGGGGAGATGGGTCGTTCTTCTGGACTCCTTTCTCCCTCGTGTTTAGCCCCACTAGTTTTGAAATTTTAAGACGTTCAGCCCATTAGTTTGGCGATTTAAATACCTTTCGCATCATTTCATTGTCAATTTATAGACTTTTCGTGCCATTTAGGTGTCGATTTTATCCTGGCGAGCGATAGCGAGCCTGTAATTTTAAGACGAACCGGCCTTCGGGCGGGACATTTTTCAACCGAAAAATTTACAAATTTATCTTGAAGGGGGGCCTAATAGGTGTTTTTCTTTGTTTGATGGAGGTCTAGCGAGGACACTAAGAAATAAAGGAAGACAAGAATTAATAGACCAAAAATACGGCCCATCTCCCCTTAATGTACAAACCAGTCTGTACCGTACATTCCTGTAGTGTACATTTAACCATAAACCAGTCTGTACCGTACATTCCTGTAGTGTACATTTAACCATAAACCAGTCTGTACCGTACATTCCTGTAGCGTACATTTAACCATAAACCAGTCTGTACCGTACATTCCTGTAGTGTACATTTAACCATAAACCAGTCTGTACCGTACATTCCTGTAGTGTACATTTAACCATAAACCAGTTTGTACTGTACATTCTTGTAGTGTACATTTAACCATAAGTGTACATGAAGAAAATGACACCAAGGAAGAATAATATGTATTACATACATGTATGTATGTATGTATATACTCAGGCACATACCCCATAGCTGGGGGTGGCCGACTTGAGACAGAGCCCGAACAGAAACATCATTTAAAGTTCCAATTCTTAGGATCCGGGACCACTTTCGCAGTCCCTCGCCCCTTACTCTGTCTCGTCTAGTAGGTGAATTTTACAAGGTGAGAAGGATTCCTAGCCCTCTGCCCCCAGAAGGATTCCTAGCCCTCTGCCCCCAGAAGGATTCCTATCCCACTGCCCACAGAAGGATTTTTAGCCATCTGCCCCCAGAAGGATTCCTAGCCTTCTGCCCCCAGAAGGATTCCTAGCCATCTGCCCCCAGAAGGATTCCTAGCCCTCTGCCCCCAGAAGGATTCCTAGCCCTCTGACCCCAGAAGGATTCCTAGCCCTCTGCCCCCAGAAGGATTCCTAGCCCTCTGCCCCCAGAAGGATTCCTAGTCCTCTGCCCCCAGAAGGATTCCTAGCCCTCTGCCCCCAGAAGGATTCCTAGCCATCTGCCCCCAGAAGGATTCCTAGCCCTCTGCCCCCAGAAGGATTCCTAGCCCTCTGCCCCCAGAAGGATTCCTAGCCCTCTGCCCCCAGAAGGATTCCTAGCCCTCTGCCCCCAGAAGGATTCGTAGTCCTCTGCCCCCAGAAGGATTCCTAGCCCTCTGCCCCCAGAAGGATTCCTAGCCCTCTGCCCCCAAAAGGATTCCTAGCCCTCTGCCCCCAGAAGGATTCCTAACCCTCTGCCCCCAGAAGGATTCCTAGCCCTCTGCCCCCAGAAGGATTCCGAGTCCTCTGCCCCCAGAAGGATTCCTAGCCCTCTGCCCCCAGAAGGCTTCCTAGCCCTCTGCCCCCAGAAGGATTCCTAGCCCTCTGCACCCAGAAGGATTCATAGTTCTCTGCCCCCAGAAGGATTCCTAGCCCTCTGCCCCCAGAAGGATTCCTAGCCCTCTGCCCCCAGAAGGAAAAGTAGGACAGTAAAGAGACATGAACATGGTAATTTCATGAAACTGACAGTTCATGATAATTACGAGTATAGTATTTAGATGTATTTAATATACAAGGTGTCCCAGGAGGAAAGGGCATAAATTTGGGAAATTATAAAACAAAATATTCTAAGCCTAAAATGTTCCGTAAGAAATATTCCAAATCTCAACCAGTAAAGAGATATTGCATGTTGAAAATGGCATTTTCTTAAGTATTTCCCCATAAGGGTGGCCTAGCTATCGTAGTACCTACCACACCTCCATCTAATTGCAGTTATTTTACCATGTTATTGTAAAGATATTATAAATCTGTAAGTTGCAAAATGATTATAGATATAATAGCTCACTTTGGACCACTTGGAAACTATCTGAAATGGAAGAGTCCATTACAGTGAGGCGGGGGAGGACACTATATAAAACCTTCAATATCTTTTTAACGGTTGGGATTTGGGCTTTTTGCTATAGAACATTTTAGGTTTAAAATACCTTGTTTTATCATTTCCCAAAGTTATGCCCTTTCCTCCTGGGACACCCTGTATATATAAATGTAAGTGATGTATAGTTGTCCACATGTCTTGTTGCCATAGAGCTATTTTTAAGGGAGCCCAACTCGCTTGTTTCCCCTTTCTCTCCCTCTCTCTTTGGCTTGTATCCATTCGGCCCCATTTAGCGTATTGTTTTAAGACGTTTACCCCCATCCAGGTGTCAATATTTTCCTGGCGAGCGGTAGCGAGCCAGCATATAGGTATTTTTGTTTTGACAGCAAGCTAAATTTGTACATTTTTCGATAGAAAAATTTCTCAGGCGAAGCAGGATTTCTCCTTACAATGATGGCTCGCTATCGCTCGCCAGGAAGAAATCAACACCTGGATGGGGATAAACGTCTTAAAACAGTTGGCTGAATGGGGCCGAATGGATGCAAGCCATGGAAAGAGAGAAAGGGAGAGAAAGTTAAAAAATCCGGTGCCTCCCTTAAGTATGGTATCTTATCTGCCAATATGCGTAGAAACAGAAACATAAAAAACAGACTTTAAATATCATATAAATAGTTTAAGATCGAATATTCTGTTTGTCGTTATATACACACTAAGATCAAATATTCTGTTTGTCGTTATATACACACTAAGATCAAATATTCTGTTTGTCGTTATATACACACTAAGATCAAATATTCTGTTTGTCGTTATATACACACTAAGATCAAATATTCTGTTTGTCGTTATATACACACTAAGATCAAATATTCTGTTTGTCGTTATATACACACTAAGATCAAATATTCTGTTTGTCGTTATATACACACTAAGATCAAATATTCTGTTTGTCGTTATATACACACTAAGATCAAATATTCTGTTTGTCGTTATATACACACTAAGATCAAATATTCTGTTTGTCGTTATATACACACTAAGATCAAATATTCTGTTTGTCGTTATATACACACTAAGATCAAATATTCTGTTTGTCGTTATATACACACTAAGATCAAATATTCTGTTTGTCGTTATATACACACTAAGATCAAATATTCTGTTTGTCGTTATATACACACTAAGATCAAATATTCTGTTTGTCGTTATACACACTAAGATCAAATATTCTGTTTGTCGTTATATACACACTAAGATCAAATATTCTGTTTGTCGTTATATACACACTAAGATCAAATATTCTGTTTGTCGTTATATACACACTAAGATCAAATATTCTGTTTGTCGTTATATACACACTAAGATCAAATATTCTGTTTGTCGTTATATACACACTAAGATCAAATATTCTGTTTGTCGTTATATACACACTAAGATCAAATATTCTGTTTGTCGTTATATACACACTAAGATCAAATATTCTGTTTGTCGTTATATACACACTAAGATCAAATATTCTGTTTGTCGTTATATACACACTAAGATCAAATATTCTGTTTGTCGTTATATACACACTAAGATCAAATATTCTGTTTGTCGTTATATACACACTAAGATCAAATATTCTGTTTGTCGTATATACACACTAAGATCGAATATTCTGTTTGTCGTTATATACACACTAAGATCGAATATTCTGTTTGTCGTTATATACACACTAAGATCGAATATTCTGTTTGTCGTTATATACACACTAAGATCGAATATTCTGTTTGTCGTTATATACACACTAAGATCGAATATTCTGTTTGTCGTTATATACACACTAAGATCAAAAATTCTGTTTGTCGTTATATACACACTAAGATCAAATATTCTGTTTGTCGTTATATACACACTAAGATCGAATATTCTGTTTGTCGTTATATACACACTAAGATCAAATATTCTGTTTGTCGTTATATACACACTAAGATCAAATATTCTGTTTGTCGTTATATACACACTAAGATCGAATATTCTGTTTGTCGTTATATACACACTAAGATCAAATATTCTGTTTGTCGTTATATACACACAAACAAAAACAAATGTCATATATAAAAGTATCCATGTAAGAGTCGGACGTGTGGGCAAATCTACATACATGTGTAGATAATTCCAGTATACATACATGAGCTATGTATGTATTGAAGATGTGTAAGTACTGAGGGGATCTTATACAATGAGATTACACCTAAATATGTGCGATAGATAGATAGATACGTATTCCTTTATTGACACGAAATGAAGTTGAGTATGGTTGATAGATACGATAGATAGATAGATACGTATTCATTTATTGACACGAAATGAAGTTGAGTATGGTTGATAGATACGATAGATAGATAGATACGTATTCATTTATTGACACGAAATGAAGTTGTGTAGGCCTATGTGCATTTAGAATCGTGTAGCAGAGTAGCGAAGGTGTGTGGCCTATTATGTGTGACCTATCTGTGACTATTATGTTTGACCTATCTGTGACTATTATGTGTGACCTATCTGTGACTATTATGTGTGACCTATCTGTGACTATTATGTGTGACCTATCTGTGACTATTATGTGTGACCTATCTGTGACTATTATGTGTGACCTATCTGTGACTATTATGTGTGACCTATCTGTGACTATAGAGTATGTGTGTAGGTTATGTAGGACAATGTACAGTCGTGGTCAGGAATACTGTACTGGAACATATCATCATCATAATACAAGCAGGCGAACATTAAGGGGGTACTGCTTAGTTTTGGGTCTATTTAGTTATTTTAGTTTCCTCGCTAGACATCCATCAAGCTTAAAAAAACAATCCCTAGACACCCTTTCAAAACAATCCCTAGACCCCCTTTCAAAACAATCCCATAACCCCCTTTCAAAACAATCCCATAACCCCCTTTCAAAACAATCCCATAACCCCCTTTCAAAACAATCCCTAGACCCCCTTTCAAAACAATCCCTAGACCCCCTTTCAAAACAATCCCTAGACCCCCTTTCAAAACAATCCCTAGACCCCCTTTCAAAACAATCCCATAACCCCCTTTCAAAACAATCCCATAACCTCCTTTCAAAACAATCCCTAGACCCCCTTTCAAAACAATCCCTAGACCCCCTTTCAAAATATATTTGTACATTTTTTCGGTAGAAAAATGTCTCGGCCAAAGGCCGGTTCGTCCTAATATTACAGGCTCGCTATCGCTCGCCAGGATAAAATCGACATCTAAAGGGCACAAAAGGTCTTAAAATCGCCAAACTAATTGAGCGAACGTCTTAAAAACTAATGGGGCTAAGCATGAGGGAGAAGGGGTCCAAAATAAGTAACACCCTGCCCCTTAACTAGTGAATCCCAGTGTATTGATATGTGTCAGTCAAGTATTGTATCAGAATATGTCGCCCTCGAGTCATAACTGTGCTTACGATAATATCCATACACTCCTGACCACGCTTCAACAATTGTCTATAGTCTCTTTCATTTACGATAATATCCATACACTCCTGACCACGCTTCAACAATTGTCTACAGTCTCTTTCATTTACGATAATATCCATACACTCCTGACCACGCTTCAACAATTGTCTACAGTCTCTTTCATTTACGATAATATCCATACACTCCTGACCACGCTTCAACAATTGTCTATAGTCTCTTTCATTTACGATAATATCCATACACTCCTGACCACGCTTCAACAATTGTCTATAGTCTCTTAAATTTACGATAATATCCATACACTCCTGACCACGCCTCAACAATTGTCTACAGTCTCTTTCATTTATGATAATATCCATACACTCCTGACCACGCCTCAACAATTGTCTATAGTCTCTTTCATTTATTATAATATCCATACACTCCTGACCACGCCTCAACAATTGTCTACAGTCTCTTTCATTTATGATAATATTTCTTATCTTCATAACAGAAAAATACGTGTAATGGTAGATGGCCTTTATTCTCAATTTCACTCAATAAATGCTGGTGTTCCCCAGGGATCAGTTTTGGCCCCAACTCTGTTCCTCATTCATATCAATGATCTCATATCTACCACTCATAATCCAATACATTCCTACGCAGATGACTCAACACTCCACAGTTCCTTCACATTTACCAATTCTTTCACCCAACCCGATCTTATAAATTCAAAAATAAACACTGCAATTTCTCTGAACCAGGACCTTCTAAACAAAAAAGAGAATTTAGTTTCTTTAATGCACAGGAAAAACATACATTCAATTTCAACCGAAAGATTCACTGACGAAGCAGGCATATGGATAAAAAGAGAGAGGGGGGAAGTGGAGTCCTTGCATTGAGGCAGTTGGACAAATTCAAAATAAAGAAATGATAATAAATAATCAAGAAAGACCTGGAACAGGAAGCTACGAAGAAGAACGTGCAGAAGAAGAAGCAGGAGGAGGAACTTGAGGAGCCGCCTCTCACCCGAACTAGGCGACTGAGAGCGCCCATGAATGAAACTTTTGCTATCAGAAGAAGTAGTATCAGAAGCAAAGGAAAGAGAGAATTGAGAAGACAAAAATGTTTAGGAAGATGAATCCAAGAAAAAGGGAGGATGCCATGAGGCACAGGTAAAAAAAAAAAAAAAAAAATATGCACTAAGACCACGCCTCAACAATTGTCTATAGTCTCTTTCATTTATTATAATATCCATACACTCCTGACCACGCCTCAACAATTGTCTATAGTCTCTTTCATTTCATCTGACGGTAAATTGAATCCCTTTGAAGCTAATTTCTCGATACTTAATGGAAAAATATGAAACTACTATGTCTCTGTGTCATATGAAACTACTATGTCTGAACTCTATGTCTCTGTTGCAATAGAACAGACTGTCATCTGTGTTATGAAACTACTATGTCTCTGTCATATGAAACTACTATGTCTCTGTCATATGAAACTACTATGTCTCTGTCATATGAAACTACTATGTCTCTGTCATATGAAACTACTATGTCTCTGTGTCATATGAAACTACTATGTCTCTGTGTCATATGAAACTACTATGTCTCTGTGTCATATGAAACTACTATGTCTCTGTGTAGGTTTACTGACAAACATACTGTGTCATATGAAACTACTATGTCTCTGTGTCATATGAAACTACTATGTCTCTGTGTCATATGAAACTACTATGTCTCTGTGTCATTTAAACTACTATGTCTATCGTGTCCAGTAACACTATGTCTCTGTCATATGAAAGTACTATGTCTCTGTCATATGAAACTACTATGTCTCTGTCATATGAAACTACTATGTCTCTGTGTCATATGAAACTACTATGTCTCTGTGTCATTTAAACTACTATGTCTCTGTGTCATTTAAACTACTATGTCTCTGTGTCATTTAAACTACTATGTCTCTGTGTCATCTGTCACTATGTCTTCTAACATAATACTATGTCTCTGTGTCATTTAAACTACTATGTCTCTGTGTCATTTAAACTACTATGTCTCTGTGTCATTTAAACTACTATGTCTCTGTGTCATTTAAACTACTATGTCTCTGTGTCATTTAAACTACTATGTCTCTGTGTCATTTAAACTACTATGTCTCTGTGTCATTTAAACTACTATGTCTCTGTGTCATTTATGAAACTACTATGTCTCTGTGTCATTTAAACTACTATGTCTCTGTCATTTAAACTACTATGTCTCTGTGTCATTTAAACTACTATGTCTCTGTGTCATTTAAATACCAAGCTTATATAATTTGCCCCATATTTCACTACAATGTTCACAGACATTTAAATACCAAGCTTATATAATTTGCCCCATATTTCACTACAATGTTCACAGACATTTGCCCCATATTTCACTACAATGTTCACAGACATTTTAATGGGAACTTTGCAATTTACCGTCAGTTGAAAAGAAACAGACAATGAGTAATATTTCTATTATACATGTACAGTCGGCCTGATAAGTGATGTCTCGGCACCAAGTATATTTTGATCAACAATTGGTGTCAGCAATATCTAAACTTGATTTATTCATTTCGATTGAGATTGGCAAACATATTCCTACACATACCCGCCATATTCAACATCAGACAGACATTAATACAGCCCAGAGCGAGCCAAACGTAATGCCAGTTGAGCCATGACCACTAAGCCACTAAGTATAGTCTATTCGCTGTAAGTAGGCGAGAAATCATGACCTCTAACCTCTGTGATTAAAAAACGACTTGAGTAATTGAGATAATATTCATCAGCGGTCAGTGAAGGGATTAACGAGAAATATACAGCTAATTTGCTCTAGCCCTTTTTGAGTTACAGAGGATAAAGTTCATAATTTCTCGCCTACTTACAGCGAATAGACTATAGCGATACCGTACATGACCTAACCAACTGTACAGTATGTGTGTATGTACTGATGTATGTGTAGCAATATACATCCATGTACCTCTACTTTTTTTTTTTTTTTTTTTTTTTTCACTCAGTACTACTACTACTACTACTAGTACTACTACTGTTCCTAAGGGGGACTGATTGATTATACCTGTTTACTAGGGGGGGTACAAGATGTAATATACCTGTACAGGGGTCTACCACTGATTGTCATCATCACCACTGTACCAGGGGGGTACTGATTGTATATACCTGTTAAGGGGGTACTGATTGTATATACCTGTTAAGGGGGTACTGATTGTATATACCTGTTAAGGGGGTACATGCATCAGGTATTAACCTGTTAAGGGGAGGTACTGATGGATATACCAGTTAGGGGTTAATGATATATACCTGTTAAGGGGGTACTGATTGTATATACCTGTTAAGGGGGTACTGATTGTATATACCTGTTAAGGGGGTACTGATTGTATATACCTGCCTAGGGCGGTACTTAAGATCCTGTCCCCATATACCCTGTTATATACCTGGGGGGTACTGATACATTTCGCTTTTTTTTTTTTTTTTTTTTACACCCTTCTCATATGCATAGTCGCCATTAATTTTGAGATTTTAAGGAGACTTTTCGGTTCTTTAGTTTGGCGATTTAAATCTTGTTCGTCTCCATGAAAGTTGTCGTTGTCAATTTTAAGACATTTCGTGCCATTTAGGTATCGAGTTTTTCCTGGCGAGCGATAGCGAGCCTGTAATTTTAAGAGGAAGCGGCCTTCGGCCGGGACATTTTTCTACCGAAAAATGAACAAATTTATTTTGAAGGGGGGTCTAGGTTTTTTGTTTTCTTCTAAGCTTGATGGAGGTCTAGCGGGGAAACTAAAAAATAAAATTAATAAATAAATATATAGACCAAAAACCAAGCACTACCCCCTTAATTACAACTGTTACACTAAGTATAGAAGCTGTAATGATTGTATTACTAGCCAGTGGGTGCGTGTACTTGTGTACGATAACCGATTAATGTATGTTAATATATCCATAATGAAGGATGTATGGAGTACATTAAGCAAAGTCAACTATATTATGAGGGTACATGTACACGTAATAATGTTGGCATTATGTACAGAACATGTAGAGAGATTACATATGTATTATGTAGTTACACATATATTTCGTCACCACCCCTACCACCACCATTACCACTACTACTATCATAACCACCACTACTTTCACCACCACCACCACCACCGCCACCACTACAATAGTACATAAACCTTAATAAACCACCCCATCTGTGTATAAACCACCCCATCTGTGTATAAACCACCCCATCTGTTACCACCCCACTTTTTTTTTATAATTCTGTGTAATTAGGTCTGTGTATCTGTGTATAAACCACCCCATCTGTGTATAAGAGACAGGATATGCAAGACGCAGATGTCCTACGCAGTTCAAACCTTCCAGTAGGTTAAAAGGAAAGGTTCAAAGGACAGTGTACAGTCGTGGCCAAGAATATCTGTATACTATTAAGGGGGAAAAATGTATATTCACTAATGGAAAAACTTATTAAACCACAACAATCGAAGAACTTAAATGTCTCTATAGCTATTCACCAATGTATCGTATTTAATGTGGGGAGGACATCAAGTATTTTTGAACACGACTGTACATATGCATGACGTCAATCCAGTTGACAAATACATTAAATAAGAGTACATATTAGTACATATGAAAGTTGTACTAATACCAATCCTTTAAACATGTATTATAATGTGTGTATGTATAAAACCGAGTACGTTCTTCCACCCATCGACCACAACATAGGCCTACTGCGCACAAGATAAATTGGTAAAATGAGTGTACACCGTGTGAGAGTACAGGTGTAACTAAATGGCCTACAACAAGTGTACATGTAATGCCTAAGGAACAGGGCACACACAAAAGGATCAAGCCGACTCGGTATCCAACCCTGTTATGAACATAAACAGGACGGGATATCAAACTAGGGTATACTGAAAATATGGGACGCCCCCCAATTAAATCCCATATATCAAACTAATTAAACACAAGTTAATATTCTATAGATATTTCAAGTGCCATAATAAGCATATCATGTATGCTAAATATAAGTCCACTACCCCTAAAATGCATGCCATCTGGAAAGGGGGCAACCGCACCTCAAATTCCAGGGATGCCTTTGCACCCCCATAATATTGTTAAATCAGGATATGAATTTTGCAATGGGTAAACTGACCCTTGACCAATCTAGTAACCTACCCATTCTCCCCATAGCCCCCCTATGGCGTCCCCCATACCCCCCCCCCCCTCGATACCCCCTACGACATGAAACACGGGGGCAAAATGAAGGCCCATACCCATTACGTCACAGATCCCCAATGGTCGCTAGGACAATTGTCCTGATCTAGAACCATATATTAACTCACAGAAAATATTAAATTGGGAGTCACTTATACCACTGCGCCACGGCCACTTATGTAAGAATTAGGGGGCAATATGGCACTTGGAGGGGCACTTGCAGGGGGTGACAAGTGCCCCCCGCCCCCGCACATCCCCTCAGGTTACGCAGGGGGGCAACAGGGGGGAGCCAAGAAAGCCCCCCGATGGATTTTAAGGGCCAGGAAGTAAAGTTTAAATGCCCGCTGTTGTGAGGCTGTGAGAGAATGAATGGGCTGTGACCGCCAGAGCCCCGACTTTGCACATTTCGAACGCGATTTCCGACGCGGTTAGCCCCTTCACGCCCACCAAATGACTACGGGCGGTTGCTTTATCTCTTCACAAACTCGCAGAACCCCCTGAAAACGCCCTCACGACCCCAAAACCCCTCAAAAAACGCGAAAAACCTTACCTGTAAAGGCTCGGGTCCCTCAGCCTGTCCGCCGCCATTTTGGAATGTGTGGATGTCGGAGGACCTTGAGCGGATTGCCGACACTCCCGGAGATTCCCACAGTGTTTCGTTCACCCACACCTCGCCCCACCATCACCACCCCCTCTGTTCCACCCCCACAGTCACCCATACCCCCACCCACGATCACCCACACTAAATCCACCCCGCGGAATCAATCCACACACCCCTGAAAGTGCCTAAAATCACAATTTTTGAGCTATTAACGCAGGGAAATGATCACACGTAAGGGTTTTGGACGGAACGGTAAAAGGTGGGAACTGCCGCAGCATCCCAGTGAAGAGAGGGGCTGATGTTGCGCTGGCTGGGGCCCCGGAGACAGAGCCCTGCCTCACCCCCTCCTCCCCCTTCTCCTACCTCTCTGCCTCACCCCTCCTCCTCCTTCCTCTGCCTCTCCATCCCTCCTCCCTCTCCTCCTCTCTGTCTCTCCATCTCTCCATCCTTCCTCTCTCTCTCTCCATCCTTCCTCCCTCTCCTCCCCTCTGTCTCTCCATCCCTCCTCCCTCTCGTCCTCTCTGCCTCTCCATCCCTCCTCCCTCTCCTCCTCTCCTCCTCTCTGCCTCTCCATCCCTCCTCCCTCTCCTACTCTCCATCCCTCCTCCCTCTCCTCCTCTCCATCCCTCCTCCCTCTATTCCTCTCTGCCTCTCCATCCCTTATACCTCTCCTCCTCTCCATCCCTCCTCCCTCTCCATCCCTCCTCCCTCTCCTCCTCTCTGCCTCACCATCCCTCCTCCCTCCCCCCCCCCTCTCCCCCTCCTCCTTGCCTCGCCTACACACACAAATCCACTCCACCACCACTACCACTAACCCCCCCACCCCACCCCCACCCCACACACACACACACTATCTAGGCCTTTAAACCACACCGAATCATTGGACCTTTAACCCCCCTGCTAACTTGGACTCTTTGATTTCAAATGATAAAGAACATATAGACCTAGAATCATCCCCATCCTCTCTCCTACAAACATTATAATACCCACCACCACCACCACCACCACCACCACCATCACCACCCCCCACACCCTACCCCCACCCCCCTCGCATCACCACCCTTCCTTGCCCTTTAAACCAATCAGAGTCTGCCACCCCCTCGGCCCCCGTTTATTTCTTACTAGCCTCGAAACGGGCCATCTCCCAACTATATACAGTATACAATTATACATGTTTCGGATTTGATACCTATGGAGAGAAAACTATAGTGTTTACCCCCACTTTTAAATCACCTACATAGGCTACACATAAATCACCTACATAGGCTTAATCTAAATGTACACATAATCACCTACATAGGCTACACATAAATCACCTACATAGGCTACACATAAATCACCTACATAGGCTACACATAAATCACCTACATAGGCTACACATAAATCACCTACATAGGCTACACATAAATCAACTACATAGGCTACACATAAATCACCTACATAGGCTACACATAAATCACCTACATAGGCTACACATAAATCACCTACATAGGCTACACATAAATCACCTACATAGGCTACACATAAATCATCCATAGGCTACACATAAATCACCTACATAGGCTACACATAAATCACCTACATAGGCTACACATAAATCAACTCCCCCCTATTCCTTTCCCGCCCCCCTTCATTCCCCCCCCCCCACCCCTATCCAACCCCAGACCCAATTTAAACCCCTTTCAACCCCTAACCATGGGATCTTTAAACTAATCATGTCGCATTTACCTTAGAATTGTACAACATCTCACCCTCCCCTCCCCTCCCTCCCCCATTTTTGTTATAACACCACCACTACTACCACTCCTATAACTAGCCTCGCAACTGGGCAAATAAACTTCTTTCTTATCCTAAATCGATGCATTATATTTCGAAGCATCTCAAATTTACTCTCGAATGAAATCAGAACAGAAAACTCACTCACAAAAAAAAAAAAAAAAAAAAAAAAAAAAAACGGCTAGATTGCTCTCTACATACATATACATTAAACATAACTAACTTGAAAACTACATACCCATAGCTAAAATCCCCCACACACACACACACACACACACACACACACACACTCACATCCGCCTCCTTTTAAGGGGGGTCACCGGCTTTTTTTCTCTTCCTCTCCTTTTCTCTCTTTCCCTGGCTTGTATCCATTCGGCCCCATTTAGCCAACTGTTTTAAGACTTTTATCCTCTTCCAGGTGTCGGTTTCTTCCTGGCGAGCGATAGCTAGCCAGCATTGTATGGAGAAATCTGGCTTCGCCAGAGACATTTTTCTATCGAAAAATGTACAAATTTAGCTTGCTGTCATAACAAATATATATATATGCTGGCTCGCTACCGCTCGCCAGGGAAATATTGACAACTAGACGAGGGTAAACGTCTTAAAACAGTAGGATGAATGGGGCCGAATGGATACAAACCAGAGAGAGAGGGAGAGGAAGAGAAAAAAGCGAGGTGGGCTCCCTTAAACCACTGCCACTCCTGTCTTTTTAATTAAGCCTCGTAATTCGTCATGCATCTTGAATACTATTGGTTATTGAATACTATTGGTTATTGAAATGTTCTTGTCTAAATTATGAGTAGTTTTTATCGAACTAGAGTAATCATGGGGAGTTCTGAATGTGTCAAACTTTGCTAATTAGTCAGTTGCAGATATATTTGTCTGAAGTAGGACTAACTGACAATGTTAACCCATTCAGCACCGGGGACGTCCTTTTCATCTTATTCTGGCAACTTTTAGGCGATTTTATTCAGCTTAGGAGGCTTCAAACTATCTCAACCAACCGTATTAACTACCACATATCCTTCCTAAGCAGCATAGTTCCGTCCAAATATAGCTAGAATAAAATGTAACACGTCGCTGGTACTCAAAGGGTTACAAAAGCTAAATATATGCATACTGTAGCTCTAGGCTAGACAAGAGATAATATAGCTGAATTGACTTTGATTGTTGTGTCACCCATTCGAGATCTATGACATTCTTCATAATTCTCAGATGAATAACAATTATTGCTAGAGGATTATGACACGTTTAGTAGAACATTTAGACTAACGTTAACGATTTTATGCAGTTAGGGTAAGATCTCGATAAATTAGAAGTGCATAAATTATCTCAAATAACTCTCTAACTTCCACAGATCCTTCATAATCTTAATAACATTGCCTAATGACAGCCAACACAATATGAACATTGAGAGGGTTAAATATGAATCATGTAAGATGGAGTCACAAGAGAAATTTTAGCATGGGAATTTTTTAGCATCGAATTTGTACGAGAATCTGGCATCCTCTAAGAATGATCAAGTAATGTGTACTGTACATCTTTCCCTCGTCCTCTGACATAAATTGCTTCAAATTCCGTGTGTCCAGACATTTGGGATCGAACATTCCTTGATTTTGGCCTTGTCACTCGTTCAACTCTGTGGGAGGCACTCGTCACAGGCAGTTTTGCCTTTTGTCTCCCTCATCCACATAGAAAAACAAAAAAGATGGCATCCTCTAAGAATTATCAAGTAAGTTTGTGACATTTGGGATTCGTGTTTCTATTAGACTATTAAAAATTATGATCTACGATATGCAATGCTCGACAACGCTTAACCCCTTCGGTACGATGACACATGTCTACCTTTTATTCTGGTTTAACTAGACTATTGTAGTTAGCTAAGAAGGACCCATGTTATACAGTGGGTTTATTGATATTGCATTTACCTCTTTGAGCCCTGAAAGTAGATTATAACCTAAACAACATCGTCTAATGGTAAACAGAATATAATGAAAATGACGTCATCTTTCTCAAGTGGTTAAGGATGTGAATATCATAAATACTATATTCCAGTACAGTCTGTGTGTTATTCCAGCTGGCGGTAAATTGCCATGTACCCACCTCGATTACTCTGCTATTACCAAGATTGTGTAGCGAAATATGTTGTTAACCCCTTCCGTACCGGCGACGTCTTTCTCATTCTGTTCTAGCTATATTTAGAGGATTGTGTGCGGTTGAAGAAGGATCTGTGGTGGTAAATAAGGTTAAGTGAGATGGTTTGAAGCCTGTTAATAAGGTTAAGTGAGATGGTTTGAAGCCTGTTAATAAGGTTAAGTGAGATGGTTTTGAAGCCTGTTAATAAGGTTAAGTGAGATGGTTTGAAGCCTGTTAATAAGGTTAAGTGAGATGGTTTGAAGCCTGTTAATAAGGTTAAGTGAGATGGTTTGAAGCCTGTTAATAAGGTTAAGTGAGATGGTTTGAAGCCTGTTAATAAGGTTAAGTGAGATGGTTTGAAGCCTGTTAATAAGGTTAAGTGAGATGGTTTGAAGCCTGTTAATAAGGTTAAGTGAGATGGTTTGAAGCCTGTTAATAAGGTTAAGTGAGATGGTTTGAAGCCTGTTAATAAGGTTAAGTGAGATGGTTTGAAGCCTGTTAATAAGGTTAAGTGAGATGGTTTGAAGCCTGTTAATAAGGTTAAGTGAGATGGTTTGAAGCCTGTTAATAAGGTTAAGTGAGATGGTTTGAAGCCTGTTAATAAGGTTAAGTGAGATGGTTTGAAGCCTGTTAATAAGGTTAAGTGAGATGGTTTGAAGCCTGTTAATAAGGTTAAGTGAGATGGTTTGAAGCCTGTTAATAAGGTTAAGTGAGATGGTTTGAAGCCTGTTAATAAGGTTAAGTGAGATGGTTTGAAGCCTGTTAATTGCTGGAGGTCCTTTTGAAACTCAATAAAATCGTCAACAAACTTCCGGAATAATAATAGGACGTCACCGGTACTGGGGTCATACATCATAAATATAATAATAATAGGACGTCACCGGTACTGGGGTCATACATCATAAATATAATAATAATAGGACGTCACCGGTACTGGGGTCATACATCATAAATATAATAATAATAGGACGTCACCGGTACTGGGGTCATACATCATAAATATAATAATAATAGGACGTCACCGGTACTGGGGTCATACATCATAAATATAAACATATTATTCATCAACACTGTCACCAATAGGAAGCAATATTAAAGGTATATGGAAGTTAATTGGTTAGAAACGACCAATGTGAAACGGAATCACACGAGTAATTTGTCTGCAATGGTTTCGGCAATCTTGGCTTGGCATCTGCGTGGGTTCTAATTGTTACGAATTCAGCCGCTTAATACAATCTAAATTCAGTCTAACTGCCGATATCAATGCATAATGGCCCGTAATTCAGTCTAACTGCCGATATCAATGCATAATGGCCCGTAATTTATACCAGAAAAAAGTACTTTCGTCAATATTTAATTGTCTTAGAAAGTTCCTTTGTCATATCGCTTTTGACCTTCAGACTCTGAGTGGTCCTTCCTAAGATGAATAATTAAGTTGAACACGAGTCGGCAAAGTCAACAGTTAAGTGGTAATTGGTCAACACAATTATATATCCTACAGAGGTTGTGGTGCAGTCCATATAGCATCACCTCCCATCTGACTAACTCCTTACACACACACACACACACACCACACACAGTACATTCTGGCTATCATTTGACGATTGTGTAAGATTTAGGAAGGATCTGTGGGAAATATAAGGGTAAAGACTATCTAAATTAATCCTCTGACTTCCACATCCCCTCCATGTCTGACTAATATCGACTAATAATAGCCAGAAAACATAAATTAAATGCCTAACCGTATCTTCTAAGGATTAATCCCACGTAAAGTTAGACTAGATTGGGCATGATAAACCAGGCTAGGTCAGGTAAGTTAACCCTTGAAGATTATGACGCGCGTTGACACTTTATTATGGCTATTATCAGACGATTGTATACAGTTTAGGAAGGATCTGTGGGAATTATCAGAGTAAAGACTCTCCCAATTAACCCTCTGACTTTCCTATGCCCTTCCTAATCTGAATATAATCGTCTACTGATAGCCAGAAAGCAGAAAAGAAGTGCGTAATCGAATTTCTAAGGGTTAAGGGGGTTCACCGGCTTTTTTTTATCTTTCTCCCCTTTTCTCTCTTTCCCTGGCTTGTATCCATTCGTCCCCATTAATCCAACTGTTTTAAAACGTTTATCACCATCCAGGTGTCGATTTCCTCCTGGCGAGCGATAGCGAGCCAGCATTGTATGGAGAAATCCAGCTTCGCCGGAGACATTTTGCTATCGAAAAATGTACAAATTTAGCTTGCTGTCAAAAACAAATATATATATATATGCTGGCTGGCTACCGCTGGCCAGGAAAATATTGATATCTGGATGGGGGTAAATGTCTTAAAACAGTAGGCTGAATGGGTCCAAATCGATACAAGCCAAGGAGAGAGGGAGAGAAAGCGAGAAAAAAACGAGGTGGGCTGGCTTAACAGACTAGTATCCGGAGGGCAGAGGTAACAGAGGGAGGGAGGACAAACAGAGAGAATCGAGAATCAGATACTCTGCTTAGGAGGAACCTGTGGGCGCTGGAGGGTTGGTTACTCGAGGTACCTTTCACCCCTTGGATTCCTAGAGAAGCTTCCTAAGTTGTACAGAATCGTCTAATGATAGCCAGAATAAGCTCTCATAATGCGTCACAATCCTCACGGGGTTAAGACTAAGTTTAACCCACAATAAACCCTTTACATACCAACTCCATCCCAACTTTAAGGGGGTATTACTCGCTTTTTCTAGACCCCCTTCTCCTTCATGTTTAGCATATTAGTTTTGAGATTTCAAGACCTTCTTTCCATTAGTTTGTCGATTTTAAGACCTTTCGCCCCATATCGTTGTCAATTTCAAGACCTTTCGTGCCATTTAGGTGTCGATTTTTTCCTGGCGAGCGATAGCGAGCCTGTAATTATAAGAGGAACCAGCCTTCGGCCGGGACTTTTTCTATCGAAAAATGTACAAATTTATCTTGAAGGGGGGTCTAGGGGATATTTTCTTAAGCTTGCTGGAGGTCTAGCGATGAAACTAACAAATAAATTAATATATGAATTAATAAATGCATTAATATCATGTGGAAACATCCACAATAGCCTCTCCCGGTACCTTTATGTGGAAACATCCACAATAGCCTCTCCCGGTACCTTTATGTGGAAACATCCACAATAGCCTCTCCCGGTACCTTTATGTGGAAACATCCACAATAGCCTCTCCCGGTACCTTTATGTGGAAACATCCACAATAGCCTCTCCCGGTACCTTTATGTGGAAACATCCACAATAGCCTCTCCCGGTACCTTTATGTAATCGTCCTTCAGCCACCTGTGTAGCCGACTTGTAAAGTATATCATCACCCAAGGGACCTTTAAATAGCCATCCAAGGGACCTTTAAATATTCGTCCATGATACCTTTAAATAGCCATCCAAGGACCTTTAAATATTCGTCCATGAGACCTTTAAATAGCCATCCAAGGACCTTTAAATATTCGTCCATGAGACCTTTAAATAGCCATCCAAGGGACCTTTAAATATTCGTCCATGAGACCTTTAAATAGCCATCCAAGGGACCTTTAAATATTCGTCCATGAGACCTTTAAATAGCCATCCAAGGGACCTTTAAATATTCGTCCATGAGACCTTTAAATAGCCATCCAAGGGACCTTTAAATATTCGTCCATGAGACCTTTAAATAGCCATCCAAGGGACCTTTAAATATTCGTCCATGAGACCTTTAACCACTGACCCATGAGACCTTTAACCACTGACCCATGAGACCTTTAACCACTGACCCATGAGACCTTTAACCACTGACCCATGAGACCTTTAACCACTGACCCATGAGACCTTTAACCACTGACCCATGAGACCTTTAACCACTGACCCATGAGACCTTTAACCACTGACCCATGAGACCTTTAACCACTGACCCATGCAGTAGATCTGTAAACGAGGATCTTTAACTCGTGCAGTAGCAGCGACGTGGGTTATATTTGATGCTAGCTATTATTAGACGATATTATGCAGCTTAGAAAGGATCTGTGGTAGTTAAAAGGGTGGGTTTCGATGGTTTGATGCCTGATTATTACTAGAGATCTTTCCTAAGCTGAATAAAGTCATCTAATAGTTGCCAGAATATGATGAAAAGGACGTCCCTGGTACTGAATGGGTTAATGTCCCTTCTTTACAACGTGTTCTCAACTCAACCCTTTCTGTACCGTACACGTCTTATTAATTTTATTCTGGCTACTATTAGACGATTTTGTTCGGTTTAAAAAAGGCCTCCATCAATTAACAGGCTTCGAACTATCTCACTTAACCCTTTTTATTACCACAGACCCTTCCTAAACTGCAAAAATACCCTAATTATAAATAGAATAAAATTAAAAAGACGTCGCCGGTACAAAAGGGATTAAGGGGTGGTTTTGGTTTATGTATTTACTTAGGCTTTATTAATATTTGGGTTTATGTATTTACTTAGGCTTTATTAATATTTGGGTTTATGTATTTACTTAGGCTTTATTAATATTTTTAATTTCCTCCCTAGCCTTCCACCAAGGTGGAAAAAATACCACCAAGACCCTCTTCGAGATTAATTTGTGCATTTTTTGGTAGGAAAATACCCCGGTCAGGGGCCGGTTCCTCCTTAATTGCAAGCTCGCTATCGTTCGCGAGGAAAATAACGACAACTAAATGGCACAAAAGATCATAACATCGCCAAACTAATGGTGCCAAACATGAGGGAAAGCAGCTCCTGATACAGCTCCCTTAACTCTCCCTATAGATTGGGTAGTAGGAGAGAATGGACATCTTTTCATGTGGCCGCCATTTTGTTGCCCGAACTATTACACAAAGGGGTAGTGGATTTATTGTCATCATGCAAATATTAGATCTAAAAACAAAATACAAATCCCGTACCAGTATTTCCGAATGTATATCAAGGGTATATAATGTATATCAAGGGTATATAATGTATATCAAGGGTATATAATGTATATCAAGGGTATATAATGTATATCAAGGGTATATAATGTATATCAAGGGTATATAATGTATATCAAGGGTATATAATGTATATCAAGGGTATATAATGTATATCAAGGGTATATAATGTATATCAAGGGTATATAATGTATATCAAGGGTATATAATGTATATCAAGGGTATATAATGTATATCAAGTAAATATTTTTTGTATTTTTTCATGTTTCCTGTTCTTGTTTAACCCCTTATAGTTTTCTGTTCATGTTTCTAAATATATTATAGTTTTCTCCTTTTTATGTTTATATATTTTTTTTTATGTTTAACCCCATTATAGTTTTCTCCTTCATGTTTAACCCCATTATAGTTTTCTCCTTCATGTTTAACCCCATTATAGTTTTCTCCTTCATGTTTAACCCCATTATAGTTTTCTCCTTCATGTTTAACCCCATTATAGTTTTCAAATTTAAAAACTTTCGCCCATTTAGTTGTCAATATTAAAACCTTTCATGCCAATTAGGTGTCAATTTTGTCCTGGCGAGCGAAAGCGAGCCTGTAATACTTAAGAGAGGCTATTGGCATAGCCTAAGTGGGACCAACATGGCGGAGATTGGCCGATCGGTTCTGTCAGTGTCCCAACCCATACGTGACGTTGCCTCATTTCTTTAAAAGGGGGGGGGGGGTTTCTGGACTCCCTTCTCCCTCATGTTTAACCCCATTAGTTTTTAGATTTTAAAACGTTCGGTCCAATAGCTTGGCGATTACAAGACTTTTGCCCCATTTCTCAGTCCAAGACCTTTCGTGCCGTTTAGGTGTCGGTTTTTTCCTGGCGAACGATAGCAAGCCTGTAGCTTGCAAAGTATATTATACTATCCATATCAAATGTCAGTCTATTCATCTTATGCCTTAAACTCCTTCAAGCCCCGCGTGTCCAAACAGCTTTACTCCAACGTACCTTGAATTTGGCACTGTCACCCTTTCAATGTGAAGGGCTACGGGCAGCTTTGACTGTTCTCATGTTATTAACCCTTTTATTATACAATGGTGGTATGCTTCCCTTTATTATGGCTATCAGTAGACGAATTTATCTAGATTATAGGGAATGTGCATGGCTCAAAGGTTTAATTAAGATAGTTTTTGCCTTCTAAAAATCCAGGGGTCTTGTCTAAGCTGAATAACATTGTCTAATGATAGCCAGAATATGAAGACAAAGTGTGTCCTAGTACTAGAATGATAGCCAGAATATGAAGACAAAGTGTGTCCTAGTACTAGAATATGAAGACAAAGTGTGTCCTAGTACTAGAATATGAAGACAAAGTGTGTCCTAGTACTAGAATGGTAAACATGGATGTGAAAATTTAAAATGTATATATTATGTAATGATATGTATTTAATATATATGCTCTACAGACCCCATTTCAAGCTATATAGGGGAGGTGTGGTGGAGTGGTCTTGCCACTGGCCTGGTAATCCAAAGGTCCCGGGTTCAACTCCCGATGTATGAATGGGAAGATATTATTGGGATGGAATTTGTGCTGTACCTAGTATCAGTGCATTACCACAAAGCCCACCGAAACGTCAATAAAATACCCTCATTGTTCCCTGATTAAATAGCACTGTATGAATATTCCCATATTCAAAATATGCTATAGGGGTGCAATGCCTGGTGAGTTATCTGCTCAACAGGTGGCGTTGTGTGTGTGTAAGTGTGCGAGTCCGAGTGTAGGGGGTGAGGCAGTGAAGCACGGGAACGAGGTGGCTTCAGAGATGGGGTCGTTTCGGGCCATGAATGAGCACCGTGCCTCATGTGAAGGCAAGATGGCAGGTGCTCGTTGTACTCTACGTGCTTCACATGTCTCACTCCCTAGACTGGAACAAGACCTCACGGGCTTCACTGTTCATTGTAAAGCGGTGAATGTTAAGGCTCTCAGCTTATGCCCGAGAGGAAGTAAGTTGGAATATAGAAAAAAAAAAAAAAAAAAAAAAAAAAATGTGAGCCAGCTACAGTATGGACGTCTACAGGTTGAGCTTCTTCCTATCCCGAAACTCGCAGTATGTCATTTCCTGCATTGTGAGAAATACAACGGGGCCACTAACTTTAAGGGGAGATGGGCCGTTTTTTTAGTCTATAAATTCATATATTCCTTTATTTCTTAGTTTTCTTGCTAGACCTCCATCAATCTTAGAAAAACACCCCCTAGACATTTTTCAGTAGAAAAATTTCCCGGCCGAAGGCCGATTCCTCTTAACATTTTAGGATCGCTATCGCTCGCCAGGGAAAAATTAACACCTAAATGGCACGAAAGGTCTTAAAATTGACAACGAAATGGGGCGAAAGATGCTAGAATCGTCAAACTAATGGGTCGAACGTCTTATAATCTCAAAACAAATGAGGCTTAACACAAGGGAGAAAGGGTGACCAGAAAAGCGACCCATGCATCTCCCCTTAATGAGTGACTGACTGATCCTTCGTGTCACAGGCTGCACCACACTTGGCAAGAGGAAAACATATACAGTAATGTCTACCATGAGAGCAACTCCCCCCTCCCTCCCTCTTATCGTGATGCAACCGTGCAGTGCTCCCTCTCGTACCCACATATTAACCCTTCCTGCACCAGCGACGTCTGTTATATTGTATTATAGCTATATTTAGATGATTATATGCAGCTTAGGAAGGATCTGTGGTGGTTTAAAGGGTTGATTGGGATAGTTCGAAGCCACATAATAGCTAGAGATTCTTCGTTAACTCGATTCAGACTACACTGTAACTGTTGTCAACGTAACCAAAATGATTCAGACTACACTGTAACTGTTGTCAACGTAACCAAAATTATTCAGACTACACTGTAACTGTTGTCAACGTAACCAAAATGATTCAGACTACACTGTAACTTTTGTCAACGTAACCAAAATGATTCAGACTACACTGTAACTGTTGTCAACGTAACCAAAATGATACACATAGAATTTCAATATTTTGTTGTGTGTTAATTTGAACACGTAAGTGATTATAACACTTATTATATGCAATATTTCGTGTTACATTTGATCACACAATGTTTACTGCCTACCTCAAGATCATTGTATTCAACCTGGCAAGAACCTGTCAGAGGGTTTATGTTAATATCTGTTAATATTTCTTAACCCTTTCATTCCTAACGGTTCTTTTTAAGTTGAGTAAAGTCTTTCAGCTGCAACATTAATATGTATAATAACCACCATCTAATGAAGCACTTTAGTAATACCACACGTTCCTACATTAATATGTATAATAACCACCATCTAATGAAGCACTTTAGTAATACCACACGTTCCTACATCAATATGTATAATAACCACCATCTAATGAAGCACTTTAGTAATACCACACGTTCCTACATCAATATGTATAATAACCACCATCTAATGAAGCACTTTAGTAATACCACACGTTCCTACATTAATATGTATAATAACCACCATCTAATGAAGCACTTTAGTAATACCACACGTTCCTACATTAATATGTATAATAACCACCATCTAATGAAGCACTTTAGTAATACCACACGTTCCTACATTATAATTGGCTATTATTAGACGATTCAATGCAGTTTACGAAAGATCTCTAGAAATTAAAGGGATGAAGACTATACTAATTAACCCTTTGACTTCCAAAATTCCTTCCTAAGCTGGATAAAATCGTCTAATGATAGATAAAATGTATTAAGAAACGTGTCCTTTAATACTGAAAGGGTTAAAGGGGTTAGCAACATTTAACCCCTTTTGTACCGGCGACGTCTATTTTATTTTACTCTAGCTATATTTAGACGATTTTGTGCAGCTTAAGAAGGATCTGTGGGGGTCTAAATAATATAGTTCGAAGCTTGCCAATTGCTGGAGGCAAGATATACCCTGTTCCAATAAGGTAGGCCAGAAATCGTGAACCTTAATATCTGTAACTCAAAAAGGGCTAGAGCAAATGAGTTGTAATGTCCATACCTATTCCCTGGCTGACTCTTCTCAAAATGATACAAACATTAGCTGGATTGCTCTAGCCGTTTGTGAGTTATAGAGGTTAATGTTGAAGAGTATTGACCTAGTTATTTGGAACAGGGTATAGTCCATCACGAGTGTACACGGATATTATATGAAGCAACAATGCTACAACTTTTAGGATACAGTTGACGTCGCCTTCAGAAAATTTAGTATATCGATAAAATAACTTATGTAGGCTACAGCTTTATATATCATAATTTAGTATATCGATAAAATAACTTATGTAGCTCTTATATATCATAATTTAGTATATCGATAAAATAACTTATGTAGGCTACAGCTTTATATATCATAATTTAGTATATCGATAAAATAACTTATGTAGGCTACAGCTTTATATATCATAATTTAGTATATCGATAAAATAACTTATGTAGGCTACAGCTTTATATATCATAATTTAGTATATCGATAAAATAACTTATGTAGGCTACAGCTTTATATATCATAATTTTCAATTTTTACGGCGATAAAGCGATTGATTGAGAATACACAATTATACCCAACCCACAATTCAAGGTTCAATGCAGAAAAATTAAAAACAAAAATAATATATATAATCCTGGTAGGCCTATAGCTGTACAATTTAGAACAGCAGCGAAGGACTCGTCGCAAAAATGAAATAAGTATGGCATAAACAACATGCCCCGTTGCGAGGCTAGCTTGCGAAGATGTGATATAAATGAGAGCAATAGCAACTTCCCCATGATGCAAGACTGCACTCCCCTCCCCACCCTCTGCAGCCTCTCGCCCCACAGTGTTACCAATGCTAACATGCTGCTAAATGTACCCTTGAAAGTAGCTAGAGAAAACCTGCAGTAGTGAAGCTATACACATGACGAAATAAAAACATTAATTAGTATACCACAAACTAGAAAACGATAAAAAGTTTCTATTATCTATTGAACATGGTAAAGTAATTGGAGGGACAGTTGTAAAATGTCAAGATCTCTATAACTGTGTAGATTCTGTAGACTATGTGATACTTCTCTCCAGGACTTCTCGCTAGATAAAATAAATATTGCTAGACCTAGTGGTTAAAATGCTATATTGGCAATTCTGAGTCACCCAGTCTTGTTTACATAGCAGCCCCTGATACCCTCCCCCAGACATACTCTCCCTGCCTCCCTGACAACCCTGCCTCCATGACAACAACCTGACACCCTCTGACACTCCCCCCTTCACACCCTCGGACTACCTCCCCCTGCCTTCCTGACATACCCTGCCACGCAATGACAACCTCCTCATGTACTGTATTTATGATACATCCTTCCTCCCTGACACATGGTGCCTCCCTGACACACCCTGGCTCCCTGGTGTAGTGACTAGCGTTTTGGACTTCCACCCAGAAGGTCCCAGGTTCGCGCCCACGCTCGGCGCATTAAAGATTTTTCACAAGCACTGAGTCGTTACCGTCCCTCATGAGCAAGGGATGGGGTAGTAGTACAGGACCCCAATGGAAATACGCCTAATCGGCCTTATTTGGCTATCCTTAGCTGGCTTAGCATGCGCTAGCTTTTAGAAATATTATTATTATTATTATTACCACCCAAAGACAACCACCTCCTGCATTCCTGACACCCTGCCTCCTTAATGTACCCTGACACCGAATGACACTCTACCCCTGCTTTCCTGACACCCCTTCCTATCTGACACACCCTTCCTCCCTCACACCCACTGCCTCCCTCACACCCCTGCCTCCCTCACACACCATGCATCCCTGACACCCATTGCCTCATTCACACCCACTGCCTCCCTCACACCCCTGCCTCCCTCACACGCCCTGCCTTCCTGACACCCACTGCCTCCCTCACACCCACTGTCTCCTTCACACCTCCTGTCTCCCTCACACCCCTGCCTCCCTCACACCCCCTGCCTCCCTCACACCCACTGCCTCCCTGACACCTCCTGCCTCCCTCACACCCCCTGCCTCCCTCACATCCATTGCCTCCCTCACACCCCCTGTCTCCCTCACACCCCCTGCCTCCCTCATATCCCCTGCCTCCCTTCCTGCCTCCCTCACACCCCCTGCCTCCCTAACACCCCCTGCCTCCCTCACACCCATTGCCTCCCTCACACACCCTGCCTCCCTCACACCCCCTGCCTCCCTCACACCTCCTTCCTCCCTCAGACCCCCTGCCTCCCAAACACCCCTGTCTCCCTCACACCCCCTACCTCCCTCACATCTCCTTCCTCCCTCACACCCACTGCCTCCCTCACACTCATTGCCTCCCTCAAACCCCCTGCATCCCTCACACCCCCTGCCTCCCTCACACACCCTGCCTCCCTCACACCACCTGCCTCCCTCACACCTCCTGCCTCTCTCACACCACCTGCCTCCCTCACATCCCCTGCCTCCCTCACACCCCTTGCCTCCCTCACACCACCTGCCTCCCTCACACCCCATACGCCTCCCTCACACCCCCTGCCTCCCTCACACCCCCTGTCTCCCTCAAACCCCCTGCCTCCCTCACCCCTTCAGCCTCCCTCACACCCCCGCCTCCCTCACACATCCCCTTCCTCCCTCACACTCCCTGCCTCCCTCTCACCTGCTGTCTCCCTCACACCCCCTGCCTTCCTCACACCCCCTGCCTCCCTGACACCCCCTTCCTCCCTCACACCCCCTGACTCCCTCACACCTCCTGCCTCCCTGACGCACCCTGCCTCCCTCACACCCCCTTCTTCCCTCACACCCATTGTCTCCCTCACACCCCATGCCTCCCTCATATCCCCTGCCTCCCTTCCTGCCTCCCTCACACCCCCTGCCTCCCTAACACCCCCTGCCTCCCTCACACCCATTGCCTCCCTCACACACCCTGCCTCCCTCACACCCCCTGCCTCCCTCACACCTCCTTCCTCCCTCACCCCCCCTGCCTCCCAACACCCCTCTCTCCCTCACACCTCCCTCACATCTCCTTCCTCCCTCACACCCACTGCCTCCCTCACACTCATTGCCTCCCTCAAACCCCCTGCATCCCTCACACCCCCTGCCTCCCTCACACACCCTGCCTCCCTCACACCACCTGCCTCCCTCACACCTCCTGCCTCTCTCACACCACCTGCCTCCCTCACATCCCCTGCCTCCCTCACACCCCTTGCCTCCCTCACACCACCTGCCTCCCTCACACCCCATACGCCTCCCTCACACCCCCTGCCTCCCTCACACCCCCTGTCTCCCTCAAACCCCCTGCCTCCCTCACACCTTCAGCCTCCCTCACACCCCTGCCTCCCTCACACCCCCTGCCTCCCTCACACACCCTGCCTCCCTCACACCTCCTGTCTCCCTCACACCCCCTGCCTTCCTCACACCCCCTGCCTCCCTGACACACCCCCTTCCTCTCCCTCACACCCCCTGACTCCCTCACACCTCCTGCCTCCCTGACGCACCCTGCCTCCCTCACATCCACTGCTTCCCTCACACCCCTTTCCTCCCTCACACCCCCTGCCTCCCTCACACCCCTTGCCTCCCTCACATCCCCTTCCTCCCTCACACTCCCTGCCTCCCTCACACCTCCTGTCTCCCTCACACCCCCTGCCTCCCTCACCCCCCCTGCCTCCCCCACACCCCTGCCTCCCTCACATCCCCCTCTCCCTGCCTCCTCACACCTCCTGTCTCCCTCACACTCCCTGCCTCCCTCACACCCCCTGCCTCCCTCACACACACTGCCTCCCTCACACCCCCAGCCTCCCTCAAACACCCTGTCTCCTTCACACCCATTGCCTCCCTCACACCACCTGCCTCCCTCACACTCATTGCCTCCCTCACACCCCCTGCATCCCTCACACCCCCTGCCTCCCTCACACACCCTGCCTCCCTCACACCACCTGCCTCCCTCACACCTCCTGCCTCTCTCACACCACCTGCCTCCCTCACACCCCCTGCCTCCCTCACACCCCTTGCCTCCCTAACACCACCTGCCTCCCTCACACCCCATACGCCTCCCTCACACCCCCTGCCTCCCTCACACCCCCTGTCTCCCTCAAACCCCCTGCCTCCCTCACACCTTCAGCCTCCCTCACACCCCTGCCTCCCTCACACCCCCTGCCTCCCTCACACACCCTGCCTCCCTCACACCTCCTGCCTCCCTCACACCTCCTGCCTCCCTCACACCCCCTGCCTCCCTCACACCCCTGCCTCCCTCACACATCCTGCCTCACTCAAACCCCCTGCCTCCCTGACACCTCCTGCCTCCCTCACACACCCTGCCTCCATCACACCCCCTGCCTCCCTCATACCCACTGCCTCCCTCACACCTTTGCCTCCCTCACACCCCCTGCCTCCCTCACACCTCCTGCTTCCATCACACCCCCTGCCTCCCTCACACCCCCTGACTCCCTCACACCCACTGCCTTCCTCACACCCCCTGGCTCCCTCACACCCCCTGCCACCATCACATCTCCTGCCTCCCTCACACCCACTGCCTCCTTCACACCCCCTGTCTCCCTCAAACCCCCTGTCTCCCTCACACCACCTGCCTCCCTCACACCTCCTGCCTCCCTCACACCCTCTGCCTCCCTCACACACCCACTGCTTCCCTCACACACCCCCCTCCTCCCTCACACCCCCTGCTTCCCTCACACCCCTTCCTCCCTCACACCCCCTGCCTCCCTCACATCTCCTTCCTCCTTCACACCCACTGCCTCCCTCACACTCATTGCCTCCCTCACACCCCCTGCCTACCTCACACCCCCTGCCTCCCTCACACCCCCTGCTTCCCTCACACCACCTGCCTCCCTCCCACCCCCTGCCTCCCTCACACCCCTTGCCTCCCTCACACCACCTGGCTCCCTCACACCCCACGTCTCCCTCACACCCCCCTGCCTCCCTCACACACCCCCTGCCTCCCTCACACCCCCTGCCTCCCTCACACCTTCAGCCTCCCTCACACCTCTGCCTCCCTCACACCCGCTGCCTTCCTCACACCTCCTGCTTCCCTCACACCCCTTCCACCCTCACACACCCTGCCTCCCTCACATCTCCTTCCTCCCTCACACCCACTGCCTCCCTCACACTCATTGCCTCCCTCACACCCCCTGTCTACCTCACACCCCCTGCCTCCCTCACACCCCCTGCCTCCCTCACACCTTCTGCCTCCCTCACACCTCTGCCTCCCTCACACCCGCTGCCTCCCTCACACCTCCTGCTTCCCTCACACCCCTTCCTCCCTCACACCCCCTGCCTCCCTCACATCTCCTTCCTCCCTCACACCCACTGCCTCCCTCACACTCATTGCATCCCTCACACCCCATGTCTACCTCACACCCCCTGCCTCCCTCACACCTCCTGTCTCCCTCATACCACCTGCCTCCCTCACATGCCCTGCCTCCCTCACACCCCTTGCCTCCCTCACTCCACCTGGCTCCCTCACACGCCATTCCTCCCTCACACCCCCTGCCTCCCTCACACCCCCTGGCTCCCTCACACCCCCTGCCTCCCTCACACCTCCTGCCTCCCTCTCACCTCCTGCCTCCCTCACACACCCTGCCTCCCTCACACCCACTGTCTCCCTCACACCCCCTGCCTCCCTCACACCTCCTGCCTCCCTCAGATCCCCTGCCTCCCTCACACCCCCTGCCTCCCTCACACCCACTGCCTTCCTCACACCCCCTGCCTTCCTCACACCCCCTGCCTCCCTCTCATCTCCTGCCTCCCTCACACCCCTTGCCTCCCTCACACCCCCTGCCTCCCTCACACCCACTGCCTCCCTCACACCTCTGCCTCCCTCACACCCCCTGCCTCCATCACACTTACTGCTTCCCTCACACTCCCTGCCTCCCTCACACCCCCTGACTCCCTCACACCCACTGCCTTCCTCACACCCCCTGGCTCCCTCACACCCCCTGCCACCCTCACATCTCCTGCCTCCCTCACACCCACTGCCTCCTTCACACCCCCTGCCTCCCTCAAACCCCCTGCCTCCCTCACACCACCTGCCTCCCTCACACCTCCTGCCTCCCTCACACCCCCTGCCTCCCTCACATCCACTGCTTCCCTCACACCCCTTTCCTCCCTCACACCCCTGCTTCCCTCACACCCCTTCCTCCCTCACACCCCCTGCCTCCCTCACATCTCCTTCCTCCCTCACACCCACTGCCTCCCTCACACTCATTGCATCCCTCACACCCCCTGCCTACCTCACACCCCCTGCCTCCCTCACACCCCCTGCTTCCCTCACACCACCTGCCTCCCTCACACCTCCTGCCTCCCTCATACCACCTGCCTCCCTCACATCTCCTTCCTCCCTCACACCCACTGCCTCCCTCAAACTCATTGCCTCCCTCACACCCCCTGTCTACCTCACACCCCCTGCCTCCCTCACACCTCCTGCCTCCCTCACACCCCCTGCATCCCTCACACCCCTGCCTCCCTCACACACCCTGCCTCACTCAACCCCTGCCTCCCTGACACCTCCTGCCTCCCTCACACACCCTGCCTCCATCACATCCCCTGCCTCCCTCATACCCACTGCCTCCCTCACACCTCTGCCTCCCTCACACCCCCTGCCTCCCTCACACCTCCTGCTTCCATCACACCCCCTGCCTCCCTCACACCCCCTGACTCCCTCACACCCACTGCCTTCCTCACACCCCCTGCCTCCCTCACACTCCCTGCCTCCCTCACACCCCCTGACTCCCTCACACCCACTGCCTTCCTCACACCCCCTGGCTCCCTCACACCCCCTGCCACCCTCACATCTCCTGCCTCCCTCACACCCACTGCCTCCTTCACACCCCCTGCCTCCCTCAAACCCCCTGCCTCCCTCACACCACCTGCCTCCCTCACACCTCCTGCCTCCCTCACACCCCCTGCCTCCCTCCCACCCACTGCTTCCCTCACACCCCTTCCTCCCTCACACCCCCTGCTTCCCTCTCCCCCCTTTCTCCCTCACACCCCCTGCCTCCCTCACATCTCCTTCCTCCCTCACACCCCCTGCCTTCCTCACACCCCCTGCCTTCCTCACACCCTCTTCCTTCCTCTCATTTCCTGCCTCCCTCACACCCCTTGCCTCCCTCACACCCCCTGCCTCCCTCACACCCACTGCCTCCCTCACACCTCTGCCTCCCTCACACCCCCTGCCTCCCTCACACCTCCTCCTTCCCCCACACTCCCTGCCTCCCTCACACCCCCTGACACCCTCACACCCACTGCCTTCCTCACACCCCTGGCTCCCTCACACCCCCTGCCACCCTCACATCTCCTGCCTCCCTCACACCCACTTCCTCCTTCACACCCCCTGTCTCCCTCAAACCCCCTGCCTCCCTCACACCACCTGCCTCCCTCACACCACCTGCCTCCCTCACACCTCCTGCCTCCCTCACACCCCCTGCCTCCCTCACACCCCCTGCCTCCCTCACATCTCCTTCCTCCCTCACACCCACTGCCTCCTTCACACTCATTGCCTCCCTCACACCCCCTGCCTACCTCACACCCCCTGCCTCCCTCACACCCCCTGCTTCCCTCACACCACCTGCCTCCCTCACACCTCCTGCCTCCCTCATACCACCTGCCTCCCTCACACCCCCTGCCTCCCTCACACCCCTTGCCTCCCTCACACCACCTGGCTCCTTCACAGCCCATGTCTCCGTCACACCCCCTGCCTCCCTCACACACCCTGCCTCCCTCACACCCCCTGCCTCCCTCACACCTTCTGCCTCCCTCACACCTCTGCCTCCCTCACACCCCCTGCCTCCCTCACACCTCCTGCTTCCCTCACACCCCTTCCTCCCTCACACCCCCTGCCTCCCTCACATCTCCTTCCTCCCTCACACCCACTACCTCCCTCACACTCATTGCCTCCCTCACACCCCCTGCCTACCTCACACCCCCTGCCTCCCTCACACCTCCTGCCTCCCTCACACCCCCTGCCTCCCTCACACCCCTGCCTACATCACACATCCTGCCTCACTCAAACCCACTGCCTTCCTCACACCCCCTGCCTTCCTCACACCCCCTGCCTCCCTCTCATCTCCTGCCTCCCTCACAGCCCTTGCCTCCCTCACACCCCCTGCCTCCCTCACACCCACTGCCTCCCTCACACCTCTGCCTCCCTCACACCCCCTGCCTCCCTCACACTTCCTGCTTCCCTCACACTCCCTGCCTCCCTCACACCCCCTGACTCCCTCACACCCACTGCCTTCCTCACACCCCCTGGCTCCCTCACACCCCCTGCCACCCTCACATCTCCTGCCTCCCTCACACCCACTGCCTCCTTCACACCCCTGCCTCCCTCAAACCCCCTGCCTCCCTCACACCACCTGCCTCCCTCACACCTCCTGCCTCCCTCACACCCCCTGGCTCCCTCACACCCACTGCTTCCCTCACACCCCTTCCTCCCTCACACCCCCTGCTTCCCTCACACCCCCTCCTCCCTCACATCACACCCCTGCCCCTGCCTCCCTCACATCTCCTTCCTCCCTCACACCCCACTGCCTCCCTCACACTCATTACCTCCCTTAAGCACCCCCTGCCTACCTCACACCCCCTGCCTCCCTCACACACCCCTGCTTCCCTCACACCACCTGCCTCCCTCACACCTCCTGCCTCCCTCATACCACCTGCCTCCCTCACACCCCCTGCCTCCCTCACACCCCTTGCCTCCCTCACACCACCTGGCTCCCTCACAGCCCATGTCTCCGTCACACCCCCTGCCTCCCTCACACACCCTGCCTCCCTCACACCCCCTGCCTCCCTCACACCTTCTGCCTCCCTCACACCTCTGCCTCCCTCACACCCCCTGCCTCCCTCACACCTCCTGCTTCCCTCACACCCCTTCCTCCCTCACACCCCCTGCCTCCCTCACATCTCCTTCCTCCCTCACACCCACTGCCTCCCTCAAACTCATTGCCTCCCTCACAACCCCTGTCTACCTCACACCTCTGCCTCCCTCACACCCCCTGCCTCCCTCACACCTCCTGCTTCCATCACACCCCCTGCCTCCCTCACACCCCCTGACTCCCTCACACCCACTGCCTTCCTCACACCCCCTGCCTCCCTCACACTTCCTGCTTCCCTCACACTCCCTGCCTACCTCACACCCCCTGACTCCCTCACACCCACTGCCTTCCTCACACCCCCTGGCTCCCTCACACCCCCTGCCACCCTCACATCTCCTGCCTCCCTCACACCCACTGCCTCCTTCACACTCCCTGCCTCCCTCAAACCCCCTGCCTCCCTCACACCACCTGCCTCCCTCACACCTCCTGCCTCCCTCACACCCCCTGCCTCCCTCACACCCACTGCTTCCCTCACACCCCTTCCTCCCTCACACCCCCTGCTTCCCTCACACCCCTTCCTCCCTCACACCCCCTGCCTCCCTCACATCTCCTTCCTCCCTCACACCCACTGCCTCCCTCACACTCATTGCCTCCCTCACACCCCCTGCCTACCTCACACCCCCTTCCTCCCTCACACCCCCTGCTTCCCTCACACCACCTGCCTCCCTCACACCTCCTGCATCCCTCATACCACCTGCCTCCCTCACACCCCCTGCCTCCCTCACACCCCTTGCCTCCCTCACACCACCTGGCTCCCTCACAGCCCATGTCTCCGTCACACCCCCTGCCTCCCTCACACACCCCGCCTCCCTCACACCCACTGCCTCCCTCACACCCCCTGCCTCCCTCACACCTCTGCCTCCCTCACACCTCCTGCCTCCCTCACACCTCCTGCTTCCCTCACACCCCTTCCTCCCTCACACCCCCTGCCTCCCTCACATCTCCTTCCTCCCTCACACCCACTGCCTCCCTCACACTCATTGCCTCCCTCACACCCCCTGCCTACCTCACACCCCCTGCCTCCCTCACACCTCCTGCCTCCCTCACACCCCCTGCATCCCTCACACCCCTGCCTCCCTCACACACCCTGCCTCACTCAACCCCTGCCTCCCTGACACCTCCTGCCTCCCTCACATACCCTGCCTCCATCACACCCCCTCCCTCCCTCATACCCACTGCCTCCCTCACACCTCTTCCTCCCTCACACCCCCTGCCTCCCTCACACCTCCTGCTTCCATCACACCCCCTGCCTCCCTCACACCCCCTGACTCCCTCACACCCACTGCCTTCCTCACACCCCCTGGCTCCCTCACACCCCCTGCCACCATCACATCTCCTGCCTCCCTCACACCCACTGCCTCCTTCACACCCCCTGTCTCCCTCAAACCCCCTGTCTCCCTCACACCACCTGCCTCCCTCACACCTCCTGCCTACCTCACACCCCCTGCCTCCCTCACACCCACTGCTTCCCTCACACCCCTTCCTCCCTCACACCCTCTGCTTCCCTCACACCCCTTGCTCCCTCACACCCCCTGCCTCCCTCACATCTCCTTCCTCCTTCACACCCACTGCCTCCCTCACACTCATTGCCTCCCTCACACCCCCTGCCTACCTCACACCCCCTGCCTCCCTCACACCCCCTGCTTCCCTCACACCACCTGCGTCCCTCCCACCCCCTGCCTCCCTCACACCCCTTGCCTCCCTCACACCACCTGGCTCCCTCACACCCCATGTCTCCCTCACACCCCCTGCCTCCCTCACACCCCCTGCCTCCCTCACACCCCCTGCCTCCCTCACACCTTCTGTCTCCCTCACACCTCTGCCTCCCTCACACCCGCTGCCTCCCTCACACCTCCTGCTTCCCTCACACCCCTTCCTCCCTCACACCCCCTGCCTCCCTCACATCTCCTTCCTCCTTCACACCCACTGCCTCCCTCACACTCATTGCCTCCCTCACACCCCCTGTCTACCTCACACCCCCTGCCTCCCTCACACCCCCTGCCTCCCGCACACCACCTTCCTCCCTCACACCTCCTGCCTCCCTCACACCACCTGCCTCCCTCACACGCCCTGCCTCCCTCACACCCCTTGCCTCCCTCACACCACCTGGCTCCCTCACACCCCATGCCTCCCTCACACCCCCTGCCTCCCTCACACCCGCTGGCTCCCTCACACCCCCCGCCTCCTTCACACCCCTGCCTCCCTTACACCCCCTGCCTCCCTCACACCCCCTGCCTCCCTCACACCTCCTGCCTCCCTGGCGCCCCCAGCCTCCCTCACAGCTCCTGCCTCGCTCACACCCCCTGCCTCCCTCACACCCACTGCCTCCCTCGCACCCCCTGACTCCCTCACACCCCCTGCCTCCCTCACACCCCCTGCTTCCCTCACATCCCCTGCCTTCCTCACACCCACTGCCTCCCTCACACCCCTGCCTCCCTCACACCCACTGCCTCCCAGACACCCCCTGCCTCCCTCACACCCCCTGCCTCCCTCACACCCACTGCCTCCCTCACACCCCCTGCTTCCCTCGCACCCATTGCCTCCCTCACACCCATTTCCTCCCTCACATCCCTTCCTCCCTCACACCCACTGTCTCCCTCACACCCCTGCCTCCCTCACACCCTCTTCCTCCCTCACACCCCTGCCTCCCTCACACCCCTGCCTGCCTGTCTCCCTCACACCACCTGCCTTCCTCCCACCCCCTGCCTCCCTCACACCCCCTGCCTCCCTCACACCACCTGCTCCCTCACACACCCTTCCTCACTCACCCCCCTGCCTCCCTGACACCTCTTGCCTCCCTCACACCCCCTGACTCCCTCACACCCACTGTCTCCCTCACACCCCTTGCCTCCCTCACACCCCCTGCCTCCCTCACACCCACTGCCTCCCTCACACCTCTGCCTCCCTCACACCCCCTGCCTCCCTCACACCTCCTGCTTCCCTCACACCCGCTGCCTCTCTCACACCCCCTGCCTCCCTCACACCTTCTGCCTCCCTCACACCTCTGCCTCCCTCACACCCGCTGCCTCCCTCACACCTCCTGCTTCCCTCACACCCCTTCCTCCCTCCCACCCCCTGCCTCCCTCACATCTCCTTCCTCCCTCACACCCACTGCCTCCCTCACACTCATTGCCTCCCTCACACCCCCTGTCTACCTCACACCCCCTGCCTCCCTCACACCTCCTGTCTCCCTCACACCACCTGCCTCCTTCACACGCCCTGCCTCCCTCACACCCCCTGGCTCCCTCACACACCCTGCCTCCCTCACACCTCCTGCCTTCCTCACACCTCCTGCCTCCCTCGCACACCCTGCCTCCCTCACACCCACTGTCTCCCTCACACCCCCTGCCTCCCTCACACCTCCTGCCTCCCTCAGATCCCCTGCCTCCCTCACACCCCCTGCCTCCCTCACACCCACTGCCTTCCTCACACCCCCTGCCTTCCTCACACCCCCTGCCTCCCTCTCATCTCCTGTCTCCCTCACACCCCTTGCCTCCCTCACACCCCTGCCTCCCTCACACCCACTGCCTCCCTCACACCTCTGCCTCCCTCACACCCCCTGCCTCCCTCACACTTCCTGCTTCCCTCACACTCCCTGCCTCCCTCACACCCCCTGCCTCCCTCACACCCCCTGACTCCCTCACACCCACTGCCTTCCTCACACCCCCTGGCTCCCTCACACCCCCTGCCACCCTCACATCTCCTGCCTCCCTCACACCCACTGCCTCCTTCACACCCCCTGCCTCCCTCAAACCCCCTGCCTCCCTCACACCACCTGCCTCCCTCACACCTGCTGCCTCCCTCACACCCCCTGCCTCCCTCACACCCACTGCTTCCCTCACACCCCTTCCTCCCTCACACCCCCTGCTTCCCTCACACCCCTTCCTCCCTCACACCCCCTGCCTCCCTCACATCTCCTTCCTCCCTCACACCCACTGCCTCCCTCACACTCATTGCCTCCCTCACACCCCCTGCCTACCTCACACCCCCTGCCTCCCTCACACCCCCTGCTTCCCTCACACCACCTGCCTCCCTCACACCTCCTGCCTCCCTCATACCACCTGCCTCCCTCACACCCCCTGCCTCCCTCACACCCCTTGCCTCCCTCACACCACCTGGCTCCCTCACAGCCCATGTCTCCGTCACACCCCCTGCCTCCCTCACACACCCTGCCTCCCTCACACCCCCTGCCTCCCTCACACCTTCTGCCTCCCTCACACCTCTGCCTCCCTCACACCCCCTGCCTCCCTCACACCTCCTGCTTCCCTCACACCCCTTCCTCCCTCACACCCCCTGCCTCCCTCACATCTCCTTCCTCCCTCACACCCACTGCCTCCCTCACACTCATTGCCTCCCTCACACCCCCTCCCCACCTCCCACCCCCTGCCTCCCTCACACCTCCTGCCTCCCTCACACCCCCTGCCTCCCTCACACCCCTGCCTCCCTCACACACCCTGCCTCACTCAAACCCCTGCCTCCCTGACACATCCTGCCTCCCTCACACACCCTGCCTCCATCACACCCCCTGCCTCCCTCATACCCACTGCCTCCCTCACACCTCTGCCTCCCTCACAACCCCTGCCTCCCTCACACCTCCTGCTTCCATCACACCTCCTGCCTCCCTCACACCCCCTGACTCCCTCACACCCACTGCCTTCCTCACACCCCCTGGCTCCCTCACACCCTCTGCCACCATCACATCTCCTGCCTCCCTCACACCCACTGCCTCCTTCACACCCCCTGTCTCCCTCAAACCCCCTGTCTCCCTCACACCACCTGCCTCCCTCACACCTCCTGCCTACCTCACACCCCCTGCCTCCCTCACACCCACTGCTTCCCTCACACCCCTTCCTCCCTCACACCCCCTGCTTCCCTCACACCCCTTCCTCCCTCACACCCCCTGCCTCCCTCACATCTCCTTCCTCCTTCACACCCACTGCCTCCCTCACACTCATTGCCTCCCTCACACCCCCTGCCTACCTCACACCCCCTGCCTCCCTCACACCCCCTGCTTCCCTCACACCACCTGCCTCCCTACCACCCCTGCCTCCCTCCCACCCCTGCCTCCCTCACACCCCTTGCCTCCCTCACACCACCTGGCTCCCTCACACCCCATCTCTCCCTCACACCCCCTGCCTCCCTCACACCCCCTGCCTCCCTCACACCCCCTGCCTCCCTCACACCTTCTGTCTCCATCACACCTCTGCCTCCCTCACACCCGCTGACTCCCTCACACCTCCTGCTTCCCTCACACCCCTTCCTCCCTCACACCCCCTACCTCCCTCACATCTCCTTCCTCCCTCACACCCACTGCCTCCCTCACACTCATTGCCTCCCTCACACCCCCTGTCTACCTCACACCCCCTGCCTCCCTCACACCCCGTGCCTCCCGCACACCACCTTCCTCCCTCACACCTCCTGCCTCCCTCACACCACCTGCCTCCCTCACACGCCCTGCCTCCCTCACACCCCTTGCCTCCCTCACACCACCTGGCTCCCTCACACCCCATGCCTCCCTCATACCCCCTGGCTCCCTCACACCCCCTGGCTCCCTCACACCCCCTGCCTCCCTCACACCTTCTGTCTACTTCACACCCCCTGCCTCCCTCACACCCCTGCCTCCCTTACACCCCCTGCCTCCCTCACACCCCCTGCCTCCCTCACACCTCCTGCCTCCCTCACACCCCCTGCCTCCCTCACACCTCCTGCCTCCCTCACACCCCCTGCCTCCCTCACACCCACTGCCTCCCTCGCACCCCCTCACTCCCTCACCCCCCCTGCCCCCCCCCCACCCCCCCCTTCCCTCACATCCCCTGCCTTCCTCACACCCACTGCCTCCCTCACACCCCCTGCCTCCCTCACACCCACTGCCTCCCAGACACCCCCTGCCTCCCTCACACCCCCTGCCTCCCTCACACCCACTGCCTCCCTCACACCCCCTGCTTCCCTCGCACCCATTGCCTCCCTCACACCCATTTCCTCCCTCACATCCCTTCCTCTCTCACACCCACTGTCTCCCTCACACCCCTGCCTCCCTCACACCCTCTTCCTCCCTCACACCCCTGCCTCCCTCACACCCCTGCCTGCCTGTCTCCCTCACACCACCTGCCTTCCTCACACCCCCTGCCTCCCTCACACCCTCTGCCTCCCTCACACCACCTGCTCCCTCACACACCCTTCCTCACTCACACCCCCTGCCTCCCTGACACCTCTTGCCTCCCTCACACCCCCTGCCTCCCTCACACCCACTGTCTCCCTCACACCCCCTGCCTCCCTCACACCTCCTGCCTCCCTCAGATCCCCTGCCTCCCTCACACCCCCTGCCTCCATCACACCCACTGCCTTTCTCACACACCCTGCCTCCCTCACACCCCCTGCCTCCCTCTCATCTCCTTCCTCCCTCACACCTCTTGCCTCCCTCACACCCCCTGCCTCCCTCACACCCACTGCCTCCCTCACACCTCTGCCTCCCTCACACCCCCTGCCTCCCTCACACCTCCTGCTTCCCTCACACCCGCTGCCTCTCTCACACCCCCTGACTCCCTCACACCCACTGCCTTCCTCACACCCCCTGGCTCCCTCACACTCCCTATCTCCCTCACATCTCCTGCCTCCCTCACACCCACTGCCTCACTCACACCTCCTGCCTCCCTCACACCCACTGCTTCCCTCACACCCCTTCCTCCCTCACACCTCCTGCCTCCCTCACATCTTCCTCCCTCATACCCCCTGTCTCCCTTACATCTCCTTCCTCCCTCACACCCCCTGCCTGCCTCCCTCACACCACCTGCTTCCCTCACACCACCTGCCTCCCTCACACCCCCTGCCTCCCTCACACCCCCTGCCTCCCTCACACACCCTGCCTCCCTCACACACCCTGCCTCCCTCACACCTCCTTCCTCCCTCACACACCCTGCCTCCCTCACTCCCCTGCCTCCCTCACACCCCCTGCCTCACTCACACCCCCTGCCTCCCTGACACCTCCTTCCTCCCTCACACCCCCTGCCTCCCTCAGCTCCGAGAGAAGATTGCGGATGAATTGAATGCAGCTCACCGCAAGATCGATGCCCTGACTACGAAGCTTGAATCCCTTCAAGAATTTGCCACACTCAACGTAGGAGTGCCCTCGGCCCAAGAAACCACTACGATGTCAACCGCCATTCCAGTGCATACAATACCGGTACCGGTACCCACACCAGCAGCTACCTTAGATGTTGCAGATAATAATAATGACTCTACTCTCACTCTCCCCCAGTACAACTTTCAGTTAGTGAGAAACAATGTGCATCCCAGTACCAGTACCAGGAAGGTCATCCCGACAACATGCCAAAACCGCTTCAAAATTCTGGCTATTGACGAGGAAGAGGAAACGGAAGAAGTTCGGCTTGTGGGCGACTCCATGGTACGTGGCCAACTAACTGAGTTCTGCGCCAGGGCACCCAGGACCAGAAAGCGATTCTGTATCCCAGGTGGCGGCGTGGACGACATTGTTGCGGCTGTGGAAGAGGTTTCCAGGCTCGCCCCCGCAAGCACTACGTACGTCATCCACGTTGGATCTAACGATGTCCAACGGACGCGGTCAGAGGAACTACTTTGCAAGTACCGGCGGCTGATCAGGTCCTTCAAGGAAAAATCTAATAGAATCTTAATTTCAGGAATTGTTCCCCGGATTGATGTAGAAAACCGATTCTACAACATAGCTACCAGTACAAATCGCCGACTAGCCAAACTCTGCAGGGAGGTGGACATCGGCTTTGTCGACACGTGGGATAATTTTTTCTATGATAAATCTTTGTTTTCAGGAGATGGTGTACATCTCAATGAAGTAGGAGCTGCACGTCTTGGTCGTCTGCTGAACGATGCAGTCAAGGATTTCCGTTCAAAAAACGGGGTCAACCAGACCCCAGACAGGGTAGTGAAGTCAAATACGAACTGAAAATTCAGACAATGCACAATCAGTAACATCCAACTCTAATACTCTTAAGGTGTTTTATGTAAATGCTCGTAGCATACGCAATAAATTTTCAGATCTAGAGGAAATCGTGTTTACAGAACATTATGATATAATCGGTATTACAGAATCTTGGTTAAATACGGAAGACAGAGACTTTTTAGCCGAATATACACTTCCTGGTTATACAATGTTTGAGAAAAGTCGGATCAATAGAAATGGAGGAGGAATTCTGTTTTTTATAAAGGAAAGTCTTAATCCCGTCTTAATGTCAAAACCTCAAATTGCGAATATAGACATATCTTACATACTATTAAATAATAAACGAGGAACTAAAATAACACTAGCTTTATTATACAGACCCCCATCTCAATCAGTGCAAACTGACAGTGAAATTTATGAACAAATTGCAGAAATAACTAACATACAAGATACCGTAATTCTTGGCGATTTCAACTTACCCGTGACTAAATGGGGCGATATTCTTACTTCACACTCTGGACACGACCTCTATGCTAACTTGCAAGAGAGTTCACTTTTTCAATTTGTAAAATCTCCGACCGACCTGTGGTAATAATGTGCTTGACCTTGTACTCGCAACAAAAGAAGAATTAATAGAGAATTTGAATGTTGGTGATAAATTCAGTAACAGCGACCATCGTACGATAACTATCACTTTAAAGTTTACTAGTAACAAATCAAATAGCAGCATTGAGAAAGTCCCTAATTTCAAGAAAGCAAATTTTCATAAACTTAAATCGAAGCTAAAAGAAACTGACTGGAGCTTTCTGACTAACAATAACGACATAAATACATCTTGGGAGTGTTTCACAACCACTTACCTTAAGGCAGTGCAAGACTGCATACCATCGAAAATACGGCGTCCAGGCCATAATGATAAGCCCAAATGGTGGAATAAAGATATTTCAGACTGTCTGCTTGCTAAAAATTTTGCTAATGATAGATTAAAATCCTCACAAAATGACGAAGAACGGGTGAAATTTGTAGAGCTACGACGCAAAGCCAAAAAGTTAATTAAGCAAAGTAAAAAGACCCTGGAGTTACATGTTGCGAATCAAAGTAAAACAAACCCGAAAGAATTCTATAGTTATATCAGAAAGAAAAAAGTAGTTACTTCAACTGTTGGACCGTTAGTCGATGAAAATGGAGAATACACCAAAGACGAAGTACAAATGAGTAATGCCCTCAATACCTTCTTTGCATCAGTTTTTACAACCGAAGACCTCAGTGATATCCCTACACCATCGCCGATTCAGATTGATAATTCAGATGTTCTAAGCAATATCACCGTTACAGAGAGAGAAGTATTGAATTGTTTAGATAAAACTCAAGGTAAATAAAACGCCTGGACCTGATACAATCTCACCTAGAGTTCTAAAGGAAGCTAAGGATGAGCTCTCCAAACCACTGACATTGCTATTCAATGAATCCTTGCAGTCTGGGACTATTCCTGATCAGTGGAAGCTAGCCAACGTAACACCGATATTCAAAAAAGGCAGCAAATCCCTACCCAGTAACTATCGTCCAATTATCTTAACCTCAATTGTATGCAAAATGCTAGAAACGGTCATAAGAGACAGACTCGTAAATCACTTAGAGGCAAATAACTTACTTAAAGATACTCAACACGGCTTTCGTAAAAAACGTTCCTGTTTAACAAACCTCTTAGACTTCTTCCACGATATCCTCAACCTCTACGATGAGAGTAAAGCTGTAGATATTATATACCTTGATTTTCAAAAGGCCTTTGACAAAGTTCCCCACAAACGTTTACTGCTAAAACTAAAAGCGCATGGAATACAAGACGGTGTGTTGAAATGGATAGAAAATTGGCTCAGCGACAGAAAGCAAAGAGTAGTCTTAAACGGTAAGGCATCTAAATGGACCAATGTAAGTAGCGGGGTACTCCTGGGATCGGTACTAGGACCAATTCTCTTTCTAATTTATATCAACGACATAGATGAGGGTCTCACCTGTACAATCTCAAAATTTGCTGACGATACAAAAATTGCAAATAGCGTACTCTCAAAAGAACAAGTTGACGATATGCAACACAATCTAGATAAATTGTCATGTTGGGCCCAAATTTGGCAAATGAGTTTCAATGCGGATAAATGTAAAGTACTACATATCGGATACCTAAATGAGAAAGCAAACTATTCGATGAATGGCACTCAGCTTAAGAATGTAAACAGAGAAACCTAAAACCGAGTCAACAATGTTCAGAAGTTGTTAAGAAGGCAAACAAAATAATTGGCTTTATAGGCAGGTCATTTGAGCATAAATCCAAAGACGTTATCCTAACCCTTTACAATTCCTTAGTCCGCCCTCTTCTGGAATACTGCGTTCAAAAAGATATAAACAAGCTAGAAGGAGTTCAACGTAGAGTTACCAAAATTATACCTAGCCTAAAGAACAAACCATATGAAGAGCATCTTAAAGAATTAAATCTATTTCCTTTAACCCAGCGCAGATTAAGAGGTGACTTAATTCAAGTGTTCAAAATCATCAAAGGCATCGACAATATGAACTGTAGTAAGTACTTCACTATCGATCAATCTAATTACACGCGGGGAAACGGATGCAAAATTATTGGTAAATCTTTTAACTCACACGAATCTAAGAATTTCTTCTTCAATCGAGTTGTCAACTGTGGAATGGGCTTCCCCGAGACGTTATAGACTGCAGCACCGTTGATTCATTTAAACTCCGCTTAGACAAATATCTCGCATCAAACCCGCGACTGACTGCGTTTGTAAATGAATAACTTTATTTTATCCCCCCCCTCAGTTACTAACCCATCTGTCCCCTACTAACTTCCTAATCCTGCCACGGACATTAGTTCCACAGCAGTAGTTCCCTTTCCAATGTTCCCTTACCCACTCTAAACCACTGTTTGGACACTTGATCCTCAGTGTTTTGGAGGACAAGCAGCCTAGAAGGGTCACTAGACCTGTTGTTGCTTGATTTCCTTTGTACTCCTTTGTACACCCACTGCCTCCCTCACACCCCCTGTCTCCCTCACACCTCCTGCCTCCCTCAGATCCCCTGCCTCCCTCACACCCCTGCCTCCCTCACACCCACTGCCTTCCTCACACCCCCTGCCTCCCTCACACCCCCTGCCTCCCTCTCATCTCCTGTCTCCCTCACACCCCTTGCCTCCCTCACACCCCCTGCCTCCCTCACACCCACTGCCTCCCTCACACCTCTGCCTCCCTCACAGCCCCTGCCTCCCTCACACCTCCTGCTTCCCTCACACCCCCTGCCTCCCTGACACCCCCTGCCGCCCTCACCCCTGCCTCCCCCTGGCCCTCCTCACCACCTGCCTCCCTGCCCTCCTCCCCCCTGCCTCCCTCACACACCACTGCTTCCCTCACATTTCCCACCCACACCTCCCTCCCTCACACCCTGGCCTCCCTTGCACACCCCCCCTTTGCCTCCTCACACCCCTGCCTCCCCCTTGCCTCCCTCACTCCCTCCCTCCTCACACCCCCTGCCTTCCCCCTCACACCCCCCTGCCTCCCTCCTCACCCCCACTCCTTCACCCCCTTGCCTCCCGCCACCCACTGCTTCCCTCACACCCCCTGCCTCCCTCACACCCACTGCCTCCCTCACACCCCTGCCTCCCTCACACTCCATGCCTCCCTCACACCCCCTGCCTCCCTCACACCCCTGCCTCCCTTACACCCACTGCCTCCCTCACACCCCCTGCCTCCCTCACATCCACTGCTTCCCTCACACCCCTTTCCTCCCTCACACCCCCTGCCTCCCTCACACCCCTTGCCTCCCTCACACCCCTTGCCTCCGTCTCACCCCCTGGCTCCCTCACACCCCCTGCTTCCCTCACACCCACTGCCTCCCTCAAACCCCCTGCCTCCCTCACACCCCCTGCCTCCCTCACACCCACTGTCTCCCTCACACCCACTGCCTCCCTCACACCCTCTGCCTCCCTCACACCCACTGCCTCCCTCACACCCCCTGCCTGCGTACCTCACACCCCCTGCCTCCCTCACACACCCTGGCTCCCTCACACCCCCTGCCTCCCTCACACCCTCTGCCTCCCTCACACCCCCTGCCTGCCTACCTCACACCCCTGCCTTCCTCACACCCCCTGCCTCCCTCACACCCACTGCCTCCCGCACACCCTCTGCCTCCCTCACACCCACTGCCTCCCTCACACCGCCTCCCTGCCTCGCTCACACCCCCTGCCTCCCTCACACCCCCTTCCTCCCTCACACCCACTGCCTCCCTCACACCCCCTGCCTGGCTACCTCACACCCACTGCCTCCCTCACACCCCCTGCCTACCTCACACCCCCTGCCTCCCTCACACCCCCTGCCTACCTCACTCCCCCTGCCCCCCTCACACCCCCTGCCCCCCTCACACCCACTGCCTCCCTCACACCCCCTGCCTCCCTCACACCCCCTGCCTGCCTACCTCACACCCCCTGCCTCCCTCACCCCCCCTCCCTCCCTCCCACCCCCTGCCTCCGTCAGACCCACTGCCTCCCTCACACCCCCTGCCTGCCTACCTCACACCCCCTGCCTCCCTCACACCCCCTGCCTCCCTCACACCCACTGCCTCCCTCACACCCCCTGCCTGCCTACCTCACACCCACTGCCTCTCTGACACACCCTGTTTTCAATATTGGTGCAGGCAACATGTAAAATTATGTTTTTAAATTCTGCGAGAATTGCATGCCTTTGATGGACAAAATATGATGTAATAATTATCGGTATCCTAGCTATAATCAATTTATAGTCCTTTTCTTCAATTGACAGAGAATGTATACTTAGTAGCTGATGTCCCGACATTGAATGTAATAATCTGAAACTGCTCAGTCTAGGCATCTTATTGATGCCAAAAGGAAGGATTACTAACAGGCACGAGGGTTAAAAAAATACTTTTATTTGGACATGCAAACCAATGACGATAATTTCCTGACAACCATATGTTACCTCTCAACATAATCTGATATCCCGTATGCTGAAGCCCTGAATCCGATACAAACCTGCTACTTAAACTATTCGTGTTGCAGCAACTTAGTGCTTAAATTTATCGGTGATGTCATTCCAATCGACCTAAGAGAAGCTAGTTTACCTGCCCAGATACTTGTTCCCACCACGCCTAACTCATTTACACCTAATCCTAGCTACCCCTCCCTCATTCTTCACACATTTAATCTTCCCCTTCTCTGCTCCTCCCTTCTTTCTTCATTCTTACCCTTCTTTCCTCCTTCACTCTCTCTAACCTGCACCTCGTTCCCTCTCTTATTCCCTCTTTATCCTACGTTGTCTCCCTTCCCTGCTTCTCTCTTACTTTATTTCTTCCCTCTACCATTCCTTCATCTTTTCTATTTAATTCCTACCCTCTCTTCTTTCTCTTCCTCTCAATACTTCTTAAATGGGTCGGTTATGTCCTTCCAATCGACCTAAAAGAAGCTATACCCTATTCCAAGTAAGTAGGCCCAAACTGTTGAACATTAACCTGTATAACTCAGAAACGACTAGAGTAATCCAACTAATATTTCTACCAATTGGGAACGTTCAGCCAGGGAATAGGGCTGGAAATTTATAGCCCATTTCCTCAAGCCCTTTTTGAGTTACAGAGGTTAAGGGTTACGATTTTTGGCCTACCTATTTGGAACCGGGTATAATTTACCTGTCCAGAGACTTGTTTCCAGCATACCTTAGTAGCTCTTAAACACCTGATCCTCCCCCATTTTGGTCCCACTTCCTATCCCCTCTCCATCTTTTCATATCCTAATCTTCCTCTTTCGATCTTCCCCATCCCTCCTCTAATCCCATTCTTGCTCCACTCAATTTCCCCCATTCCTCTTTTTATATACTCTTTCATTCTTCCCTCCCTCCTCCCCCACACCCTATCCCGCTATCCCTCTTCTCTAATCCTTCTCTCCCTGTTTCATCCCTCCTTCCTGTTCAGTATTTTCCTTCTCCCCACTTCTTTCTTCCCCTCCTGTCCTTCTCTTCATCCTTCCTCTCCTTTCTCCTCCACCTCTTCTCTTTACCCAGTCCCATTTCTTCCCATCCTTCCCTTATCCCACTTATTTCTCCTCCTCCCTCACTTCTCCTCCCCTCCTCCTCTTCCACTTCTCTCCAGACAATCCCAGCCCTCTCCACCTATCCTATTTCCCATTTCTTTCTAGTCCTGCCTTTTTACTAATCCTTCCTATTCCTCTTCTTCGCTATGTCCTTTCCTACTCTCTAGCCAGGTCAGGTGAAGGTATTGAGGGATAAGCCTTTACAACGGCACCTCGTAGCTACTTTCTACTTTTTCCTATTATCTGGAGAGGGGAGAGGGGGTGTTGGAGAGAAAGAAAGCTGTTGGAGTGGCTTTGTTATGTGTGTTTTAGTCTGTATACGTCGTCGAGGTGTCCCACGACTGGGTGCGAGCATGTGAAACATGCTAGGACGTACTACCACACCCACTAAATGTCCGCCACAGCTGGAACCGAACCCAGGTCAAGCAGATTCACTAGCCACTCCCATTTCTTTCTTCTCCCCCTTTTCTCTTACCCCCTTCATCTCTTTCTTCTTCCCCTCTCTCTTTCCTCTTCCCTCCTTCTTCTCTTCCCTCTTCCTCCTCTTCCACTCCTTTTTGGCCACTCCCTGTTTCAATCACCTCTCCCACTACCCCCTCCCCATCAACCCCCCTGCCCCCCCCCCCCCCCCCTTCCCCACAACCTTCATTCATTGACAATTATCAAGTTTCCATCACCCAGGATATACGCCCCGTCTCTCTCTCTCTCTCTCTCTCTCTCTCTCTCTCTCTCTCTCTCTCTCTCTCTCTCTCTCTCTCTCTCTCTCTCTCTCACACACACATACACACAATAAAATAATATGTCTCATTAATTGTAACTGTATAGGCTAGCTAATAAATCATGTCGGCAAGTTTTTTGGTCCTTTTTATGTGGCTTTGCAATGCCACTGGGTGCATATTAATGTTATCCATAAAATCTGTGTGTCCCTCTTTGAAGCATGTACTAAATGGTTCTGCTGACAAAATTTGTAGTATGACTTTATGACGTTTTCTTCTTGGGTTTTAATAGTCTAATACAAATGAACTCCAAAGCAGGTGCAGATCTGATTATATCTAAGGCACTACCCTCCTAATTTCTTAATATAATATCTGACAATTGAAGATAAATGGCATATACGAATTCAAGAAGCTAAGCATTTCGGTACAATAATTATCGCTGAAATGTTGACTTAAGTGCATTGTGGTAACTTTTCTATTTTATAAAAGTTTAATGTAGAAGTAGCTAAGCCAGAGTTCACAGAAGAAAACGCTCCTGTCAATCAGATTTACTTTCTGTATCCCGTGAAAGCTATGACGTGTTCTAACAGTTTATTCTAGCTCATATCAGACGATCTTCATTTAGGAAGAGCCACTCCCTCTCACCCTTCCTATCACACCCTCACTACCAAGGTTATTCTCCCTCACCCTCCTTACCACACCCTCACTACAACTCCCTCACTACCACACCCTCACTACCACTCCATCACTACCACACCCTCACTACCACACCCTCACTACCACTCCCTCACTACCACTTCCTCACTACCACACCCTCACTACCACACCCTCCCTACCACTCCTTCACTACCACTTCCTCACTACCACACCCTCACTACCACTCCCTCACTACGACACCCTCACTACCACTCCCTCACTACCACACCATCACTACCACTCCCTCACTACCACTCCCTCACTACCACACCCTCACTACCAATCCCTCACTACCACACTCTCACTACCACTCCCTCATTACCACACCCTCACTACCACTCCCTCACTACCACTCCCTCACTACCACACCCTCACTACCACTCCCTGACTGCCACACCCTCACTACCACTCCCTCACTACCAAGGTTAATGTTTTACTTTAGTAGTGTATGTCACTACTTTAATGTTTTATGTGAAGAACCATTGTAAAATGGAAAATTAAATATTCTGATTCTGATTCTGATTCTGACTACCACTCCCTCACTACCACACCCTCACTACCACTCCCTCACTACCACACCCTCACTACCACTCCCTCACTACCACACCCTCACTACCACTCCCTCACTACCACTCCCTCACTACCACTCCCTCACTACCACACCCTCACTACCACTCTCTCACTACCATGTTTAATGTTTTACTTTAGTAGTGTATGTCACTACTTTAATGTTTTATGTGAAGAACCATTGTAAAATGGAAAAATAAATATTCTGATTCTGATTCTGATTCTGACTACCACTCCCTCACTACCACACCCTCACTACCACTCCCTCACTACCACTCCCTCACTACCACACCCTCAATACCACTCCCTCACTACCACTCCCTCACTACCACTCCCTCACTACCACACCCTCACTACCACACCCTCACTACCACACCCTCACTACCACACCCTCACTACCACTCCCTCACTACCACTCCCTCACTACCACTCCCTCACTACCACTCCCTCACTACCACTCCCTCACTACCACACCCTCACTACCACACCCTCACTATCACACCCTCACTACCACTCCCTCACTACCACACTCTCACTACCACTCCTCACTACCACACCCTCACTACCACTCCCTCACTGCCACACCCTCACTACCACTCCCTCACTGCCACACCCTCACTACCACACCCTCACTACCACTCCCTCACTACCACTCCCTCACTACCACACCCTCACTACCACTCCCTCACTACCACACCCTCACTACCACACCCTCACTACCACTCCCTCACTATCACTCCCTCACTACCACACCCTCACTACCACACCCTCACTACCACTCCCTCACTACCACACCCTCACTACCACTCCCCCACTACCACTCCCTCACTACCACACCCTCACTACCACACCCTCACTACCACTCCCTCACTACCACACCCTCACTACCACTCCCTCACTACCACACCCTCACTACCACACCCTCACTACCACACCCTCACTACCACTCTCTCACTACCACACCCTCACTACCACACCCTCCCTACCACTCCTTCACTACCACTTCCTCACTACCACACCATCACTACCACTCCCTCACTACCACACCCTCACTACCACTCCCTCACTACCACACCACCACTCCCTCACTACCACACCCTCACTACCACTCCCTCACTACCACACCCTCACTACCACTCCCTCACTACCACTCCCTCACTACCACACCCTCACTACCACACCCTCACTACCACACCCTCACTACCACACCCTCACTACCATCACTACCACACCCTCACTACCATCACTACCACACCCTCACTACCACACCCTCACTACCACACCCTCACTACCACACCCTCACTACCACTCCCTCGCTACCACTCCCTCACTACCACACCCTCACTACCATCACTACCACACCCTCACTACCACACCCTCACTACCATCACTACCACACCCTCACTACCATCACTACCACACCCTCACTACCATCACTACCACACCCTCACTACCATCACTACCACACCCTCACTACCACACCCTCACTACCATCACTACCACACCCTCACTACCACACCCTCACTACCACACCCTCACTACCACACCCTCACTACCACACCCTCACTACCATAACTACCACACCCTCACTACCATCACTACCACACCCTCACTACCACACCCTCACTACCACACCCTCACTACCATCACTACCACACCCTAACTACCACACCCTCCCTACCACTCCTTCACTACCACTTCCTCACTACCACACCATCACTACCACTCCCTCACTACCACACCCTCACTACCACTCCCTCACTACCACACCACCACTCCCTCACTACCACACCCTCACTACCACTCCCTCACTACCACACCCTCACTACCACTCCCTCACTACCACTCCCTCACTACCACACCCTCACTACCACACCCTCACTACCACACCCTCACTACCACACCCTCACTACCACTCCCTCACTACCACACCCTCACTACCACACCCTCACTACCACACCCTCACTACCACTCCCTCACTACCACTCCCTCACTACCACACCCTCACTACCACTCCCTCGCTACCACTCCCTCACTACCACACCCTCATTACCACACCCTCACTACCACTCCCTCACTACCACACCCTCACTACCACACCCTCACTACCACTCCCTCACTATCACTCCCTCACTACCACACCCTCACTACCACACCCTCACTACCACTCCCTCACTACCACACCCTCACTACCACACCCTCACTACCACTCCCTCACTACCACACCCTCACTACCACACCCTCACTACCACTCCCTCACTACCACACCCTCACTACCACTCCCTCACTACCACACCCTCACTACCACACCCTCACTACCACACCCTCACTACCACTCTCTCACTACCACTCCCTCACTACCACTCCCTCACTACCACACCCTCACTACCACTCCCTCACTACCACACCCTCACTACCATTCCCTCACTACCACACCCTCACTACCACACCCTCACTACCACTCCCTCACTACCACACCCTCACTACCACTCCCTCACTACCACTCCCTCACTACCACACCATCACTACCACACCCTCACTACCACTCCCTCACTACCACACCATCACTACCACTCCCTCACTACCACACCCTCACTACCACACCATCACTACCACTCCCTCACTATCACACCCTCACTACCACTCCCTCACTACCATACCCTCACTACCACTCCCTCATTACCACACCCTGACTACCACTCCCTCACTACCACACCCTCACTACCACTCCCTCATTACCACACCTCATTACCACACCCTCACTACCACTCCCTCACTCCCACACCCTCACTTCCACTCCCTCACTACCACACCCTCACTACCACACCCTCACTACCACCCTAACACTCCCTCACTACCACTCCATCACTACCACTCCCTTACTATCACACCCTCACTTCCACACCCTCACTACCACCCCCCTCACTACCACCCTAACACTCCCTCACTACCACCCTAACACTCCCTCACTACCACACCCTCACTACCACTCCCTCACTACACACCCTCACTACCACTCCCTCACTATCACACCCTCACTATCACTCCCTCACTACCACCCTAACACTCCCTCACTACCACACCCTCACTACCACACCCTCACTACCACATCCTCACTACCACACCCTCACTCCCACACTCTCACTACCACCCTCACTACCACTCCCTCACAAACAAACAAAATAATTGGCTTTATAGGCAAGTCATTTGAGCATAAATCCAAAGACGTTATCCTAACCCTTTACAATTCCTTAGTCCGCCCTCTTCTGGAATACTGCGTTTAATCCTGGTGCCCTTATTACCAAAAAGATATAAACAAGCTAGAACGAGTTCAACGTAGAGTTACCAAAATGATACCTAGCCTAAAGAACAAACCATACGAAGAGCGTCTTAGAGAATTAAATCTATTTCCTTTAACCCAGCGCAGATTAAGAGGTGACTGAATCAGTGTTCAAAATCATCAAAGGCATCGACAATATGAACTGTAGTAAGTACTTCACTATCGATCAATCTAATTACACGCGGGGAAACGGTTGCAAAATTATTGGTAAATCTTTTAACTCACACGAATCTAAGAATTTCTTCTTCAATCGAGTTGTCAACTTGTGGAATGGGCTTCCCCGAAACGTTTAGACTGCATCACCGTTGATTCATTTAAACTCCGCGTAGACAAATATCTCGCATCAAACCCGCGACTGACTGCGTTTGTAAATGAATAACTTTATTTTATCCCCCCCTGAGTTACTAACCCATCTGTCCCTACTAACTTCCTAATCCTGCCACGGACATTAGTTCCAGGGCAGTAATTCCCTTTCCAATGTGTCCTTACCCACTCTAAACCACTATTTGGACACTTGATCCTCAGTGTTTTGGAGGACAAGCAACCTAGAAGGGTCACTAGATCTGTTGTTGCTTGATTTCCTTTGTACTCCTTTGTACTACCACACCCTCACTACCACTCTCTCACTACCACACCCTCACTACCACACCCTCACTACCACTCCCTCACTACCACACCCTCACTACCACTCCCTCACTACCACACCCTCACTACCACTCTCTCACTACCACACCCTCACTACCACACCCTCACTACCACTCCCTCACTACCACTCCCTCACTACCACACCCTCATTACCACACCCTCACTACCACTCCCTCACTACCACACCCTCACTACCACACCCTCACTACCACTCCCTCACTATCACTCCCTCACTACCACACCCTCACTACCACACCCTCACTACCACTCCCTCACTACCACACCCTCACTACCACACCCTCACTACCACTCCCTCACTACCACTCCCTCACTACCACACCCTCACTACCACACCCTCACTACCACTCCCTCACTACCACACCCTCACTACCACACCCTCACTACCACTCCCTCACTACCACACCCTCACTACCACACCCTCACTACCACACCCTCACTACCACTCTCTCACTACCACTCCCTCACTACCACTCCCTCACTACCACACCCTCACTACCACTCCCTCACTACCACACCCTCACTACCATTCCCTCACTACCACACCCTCACTACCACACCCTCACTACCACTCCCTCACTACCACACCCTCACTACCACTCCCTCACTACCACTCCCTCACTACCACACCATCACTACCACACCCTCACTACCACTCCCTCACTACCACACCATCACTACCACTCCCTCACTACCACACCCTCACTACCACACCATCACTACCACTCCCTCACTATCACACCCTCACTACCACTCCCTCACTACCATTCCCTCACTACCACTCCCTCATTACCACACCCTGACTACCACTCCCTCACTACCACACCCTCACTACCACTCCCTCATTACCACACCCTCATTACCACACCCTCACTACCACTCCCTCACTACCACACCCTCACTTCCACTGCCTCACTACCACACCCTCACTACCACACCCTCACTACCACCCTAACACTCCCTCACTACCACTCCATCACTACCACTCCCTTACTATCACACCCTCACTTCCACACCCTCACTACCACTCCCTCACTACCACCCTAACACTCCCTCACTACCACCCTAACACTCCCTCACTACCACACCCTCACTACCACTCCCTCACTACCACACCCTCACTACCACTCCCTCACTATCACACCCTCACTATCACTCCCTCACTACCACCCTAACACTCCCTCACTACCACACCCTCACTACCACACCCTCACTACCACATCCTCACTACCACACCCTCACTCCCACACTCTCACTACCACACCCTCACTACCACTCCCTCACAAACAAACAAAATAATTGGCTTTATAGGCAAGTCATTTGAGCATAAATCCAAAGACGTTATCCTAACCCTTTACAATTCCTTAGTCCGCCCTCTTCTGGAATACTGCGTTCAATCCTGGTGCCCTTATTACCAAAAAGATATAAACAAGCTAGAACGAGTTCAACGTAGAGTTACCAAAATGATACCTAGCCTAAAGAACAAACCATACGAAGAGCGTCTTAGAGAATTAAATCTATTTCCTTTAACCCAGCGCAGATTAAGAGGTGACTGAATTCAAGTGTTCAAAATCATCAAAGGCATCGACAATATGAACTGTAGTAAGTACTTCACTATCGATCAATCTAATTACACGCGGGGAAACGGTTGCAAAATTATTGGTAAATCTTTTAACTCACACGAATCTAAGAATTTCTTCTTCAATCGAGTTGTCAACTTGTGGAATGGGCTTCCCCGAAACGTTATAGACTGCATCACCGTTGATTCATTTAAACTCCGCGTAGACAAATATCTCGCATCAAACCCGCGACTGACTGCGTTTGTAAATGAATAACTTTATTTTATCCCCCCCTGAGTTACTAACCCATCTGTCCCCTACTAACTTCCTAATCCTGCCACGGACATTAGTTCCAGGGCAGTAATTCCCTTTCCAATGTGTCCTTACCCACTCTAAACCACTATTTGGACACTTGATCCTCAGTGTTTTGGAGGACAAGCAACCTAGAAGGGTCACTAGATCTGTTGTTGCTTGATTTCCTTTGTACTCCTTTGTACTACCACACCCTCACTACCACTCTCTCACTACCACACCCTCACTACCACACCCTCACTACCACTCCCTCACTACCACACCCTCACTACCACTCCCTCACTACCACACCCTCACTACCACTCTCTCACTACCACACCCTCACTACCACACCCTCACTACCACTCCCTCACTAACACTCCCTCACTACCACTCCCCAACTACCACTCCCTCACTACCACACCCTCACTACCACTCTCTCACTACCACACCCTCACTAGCACTCCCTCACTACCACACCCTCACTACCACTCCCTCACTACCACACCCTCACTACCACTCCATCACTACCACACCCTCACTGCCACTCCCTCACTGCCACACCCTCACTACCACTCCCTCACTACCACACCCTCACTACCACTCCCTCACTACCACACCCTCACTACCACACCCTCACTACCACTCCCTCACTACCACTCCCTGTTACTCCACCCGCCTGCCACACCCTAAGTAGTTTCCCCATCTCTCTCTCTCTCTCTCTTAGGTTTATGCCCCATTATGTATACCTAGTGACATACACACACACACAAGCACACACACATCTACAAACATACTCATTGCTTGATATGTTCTTCATCATTCAATAAACACAATATAATGACAATTAAATGGCGAGAGAGAGAGTGTGCGTGTGTGTGTGTGAAAGAGAAAGAGATAGAGTGTGTGAGAGTGAGAGAGATTGAGAGTGAGTGAGAGCAGGTAGTTGTAGGCTTCATCACGATGTTAGAGGCTGTGTAGGCAAGACATAGGCCTAAGGAACTCTCTCTCTCTCTCTCTCTCTCTCTCTCTCTCTCTCTCTCTCTCTCTCTCTCATGAAAATTCAGGAAAATGTTCACAAACTCATACAAAAACACGAACATACATGGAAATTCACAGACTTTCACAAACCACAACCAAACACATTGATATAGTATCCTATTTGACACAAGACAATACACACACACACACACACAACCCAAACTATATACACGCACTGAACAACACCCATACACTTCACAACACACACACCACAATACACACACATAACATTCAACATTCACACAGTACACACACTACACAACACACACACACACCACAATACACGCACATACCATTCAACATTCACATAGTACACACACTACACAACACACACACACACCACAATACACGCACATACCATTCAACATTCTCACAGTACACACACTATACAACACACACACACACACCACAATACACGCACATACCATTCAACATTCTCACAGTACACACACTACACAACACACACACACACCACAATACACGCACATACCATTCAACATTCTCACAGTACACACACTACACAACACACACAATATACACGCATAACATTCAACATTCACACACGCACACAATACACAACACACACACCGCAATACACACACATTACATATACACACACATTACATTCAACATTCACACACGCACACAATACACAACACACACACCACAATACACACACATTACATTCAACATTCACACACGCACACAATACGCAACACACACACCACAATACACACACATTACATTCAACATTCACACACGCACACAATACACAACACACACACCACAATACACACACATTACATTCAACATTCACACACGCACACAATACACAACACACACACCACAATACACACACATTACATTCAACATTCACACACGCACACAATACACAACACACACACCACAATACACACACATTGCATTCAACATTCACACACGCACACAATACACAACACACACACCACAATACACACACATTACATTCAACATTCACACGCACACAATACATACACTACACACACACCACAATCAATACACACACATAACATTCAACATTTATACCTGTGGTTCCTGTGGTTGTAGTTGAGGGCTATCAGTTAGCGCCCCGTGGTCCACGCCGTTGCGGCGCCGCCACTGTACATCCCATCTACCCTCCTCTGTGCCAGCTGGTCAAGAATGCTGTTGCTGGCAGCACGGAGGTAGTAGTGGGGTAGGATTGGTTGGTCTGGCAGTGATGACAGGAAATCATCCAAGTCCTTTTTTAATTTTTCAACGGTTGGGTAGTTTTGGTTTCTTATTTCTTTTGGCAGTGCATTGTAGAGAGCTTCGGACCCCGTGTAGCGAAGGCATTTTCTTTAAGTGTCTTAACTCTTGTCAGTGCTCTTGAGTTAATTGACCTGATAATACACATACGGCCCAGTCGTTGGTTTTCTTTTATCTCTATCAACTCCTTTTCTTCCTCTCCCAGCAGGTATGGGGCTAAGTTGTTGAGAATTTTCCAGGTATAAATGATCAAGTATCTTTCTCGGTGTCATTTTAGAGAGTACAAGTTTAGAGACTTAAGTCTTTGCCAGTAGTCTTCGTCCTTCACAGACACTATTTTACTAGTGAAGGAGCGCTGGATGCCTTCCAATGCTTGTTTCTCTGGTGACTTCCAGGGATTCCATAACTGGCAACAGTATTCCAAGAGTGGTATTACCAAGGCCTTATACAGGGTTAACATAGGTTCTCTTTCACGAGTTCTGAAAGTACGCAATACCCAGTCAACTTGGGCTCGTGTCTTTTGTACTACTGTTATGATATGGGCAGTGAAGGTGGCATCATCACTGATTGTTACCCCTAGGTTACTTTGTTGTTGCACTTTATTCTTTGGCCATCATGTGCCAAATAGTGGACTTCTTCTATTTTGTTTGTATCATATCTAACCAGTTCAAATTTGTTATTATTGAAAGACATATTATTTGTTTCGGCCCATGTATATAGCTTGGTAAGGTCAGATTTTAATTTGTCCACATCTTCCATTGATTTAGTTTCTTTCATTACTCTGGTATCATCGGCAAAAGATGAGACTTTTGAGTAGAGTGTACCTTGGTCAATGTCGGATATGAGTATGAGGAACATCAGTGGCCCCAGTACAGAACCTTGAGGGACACCACTGTAGACATTTGAGTCATGGGAAATGACACCACCCACAGCAACACATTGCTTTCTCTCGTTCAGGAAGTTATGGATCCATACTCCAAGGCGACCTACTATTCCTAGATTGCGGACTTTATGTAATAGGATTCCGTGGTCCACCTTGTCGAAGGCCTTACTGAAGTCCAAGTAGATTACATCGATGTTGCTGCCATTCTCTAGTGTACTAACAATTTTTTCATAATGGGCAAGGTGGGACAAGCATGATCTACCTTGTCAAAATCTGTGTTGGCTATCATTAATTTTATTGTTTTGTTCAAGGTAGTTTGTAATATTCTTGACAATAATTTTCTCAAAAGTTTTAATGATATGGGATGTGAGGGCAATAGGTCGGTAGTTTTCTGCTTTGCCTCTTGACCCGCCTTTGAATACGGGAGTTACCTTAGCTCTCTTCAGTAATCCAGGAACAATCCCGGAATCCAGTGAAGATCTGTATAGGATTTTGAGAGGTACACACAACTTTTCTGCACATTTCTTCAGTAGTATGGCCGGAAAACCATCAGGGCCAGCTGCAGCATTGGTGGAAATTTCTTTAACTGCTTCTATTATATCATTCTCAGTAAAAACTATATCTTCTATTGATGGGTCCTTGATCTTGTTGGAGAAAAAGTTGTTGGGTTCTGTGATGATCTTATCTTTAAAAGGAGTACTGAAAACACTCTCGTACTGTTTACAAAGAGCTTCACAAACTTCTGTTGGGTCTTCAATCATTTTACCGTGCTCACTTGTTAAAGGGCCAACAGCGGCCTTAATTGTTGATCGGTTACTTGCATATTTGAAGAAGTATTTAGGGTTTGACTTGATTGCAGATACTGCCTGTTCTTCTCTCAGCTTCATTTCTTTTTCAATAGAGGTTTTCAACTGCTCTTCTAGCGTCAAGATTTTCCGCTGCATCAAAGTACGGTTGTGGTCGTTGGTAGAATGGGCAATTTTTACTCGTAGTCTTCTTTGTTTTCTCATTATTATCCTTCGATCACGGGGAATTTTCTTAGTGGTTGAGGGTTGTTTTTTAATAGAGGTGTATTTTTCACAAATCGCTAAGCAATGTTTCAGCAGTAAGTCATATTGGTTATTGGGGTCTGTATCTGTCAACAATTTCTCCCAACATAATTCACCCAATTCTCTATCAATATTCTCCCAGCATGTATTAGTACTGAAAAATGTTAGTTCATTTAAACTTAGGTTTCTTTGGGGTGGTATCATTGCTTTTTTGTGTTCTAAAGATTTTATGTTGGTAGTCATTAAAATTATATTGTGGTCTGATATAGTAGTTGGGTCTACAGTGTACTCATGGACAAGCTCTTCGTTATTAGTGAAGAATAGGTCTAGGATATTTTTGCCACGTGTAGGGACTTGGATATACTGGTTCATGCAGTAGTTCTCTGCTAGGTCAAGGAGGGCAGCTGCTTGTAATTGTGCATCTGTAGATCCTCCTTGTACCACTTCAGTTTCCCAGTCAATTATTGGTAAGTTGAAATCACCCATTAGGATGATATTTGGTAAGGGAGCTGACATCTCATTTATTTTGTCTTTAATCAGTGTCAGGATTGGGATAAAATTGTTCTGGGTACAGTCAGGAGGGCGATAGATGACAATAAACATCAGATTTATGTGTTCAATGTTGAGCATTTGTACCTCAGAAACTGAGTTTGAGAATGAAAGTATCACTTTGGTGTACGGGGAGATTGTGTCTTTCAGATAGGTGATAATTCCTCCTTTCTTTCTTCTATTTGCTCTATCAGTTCTGAACGATGTATAGTTGTTTATTTTAACCTCGGCATCTTTAATATTTTCAGAGAGATGTGATTCGGTAAGTGCAACAATAAGGGCTTCCTCTTCAGATGCTAATTCAGAAATTATTTCAAGCTTTGCTTTGAACTTGCGTGGGATTAGATCCTCAATGTTGCATGAAATTATTTTGTTTAATATGGAAACATATGATCTGGTGAGAGGACTCCTTGAGGATGGCCTATCGGCACACGGGATGGATGCCAATTGATGCTTTGGTCTTGTTGCCATGCTTTTATCTTGAGGATATGGTTCATTTGCATTTGAAGAATTTGCACTTGTTTTATAAGAAAATTTTCTATTCCATCACTTGGTCTTGGTTGGTTCTGTACAGGGGGAGCTGCAATAAATGGATGTATAGGTTCAGGAATAACTGGTGGAGTAGCAGTGGGTGTAGTTACTGTAGAAGTAGGTGGGATAGTAGTTGGTCCTGGCCTAACATAAACTGTGGGTCCTGGTCCAGCAGATGGTCTTGGCTCAACCACTGGACCAGGTGGTGGTAAAGTTCTGGGTCCTGGATTGTAAACATTAGTATGTGGTACCTGGTGAGCAGTCGTTGGTGGTAGTCTGGAGTTCAGAGGTCGACGACGAGTGCCTTTAAGGTGAAGTTTCCTACATCTTTGGTTAAAACACTCGGATGCCTCTGCTGATCCTTTACAGATAATAGGGTGAAAGTTCTCACACTGACGGCCCTTTACACATCCATGTGCAGGGTTAGGGCCATGAGCTTGGTAGGCTGGACAGATCTTAGGGTGATTATATCTGCAATCACGGCCTTCTCGGTCGAATTTACAACTATTTTGTTTGTAATAGAAACAGATCTTGTCAACCTTTTCTTTCAATTGTGGTATAGAGGCATTTGTTTCTTGAACACGCACACAATGCACAACACACACACCACAATACGCACACATTCAACATTCACACATGCCCATGATATATACACTACACACACCACAATACACATACATAACATTCAACATTCACACACACACACAATACACAACACACACACACCACAATACACACACATTCAACATTCATACACCCACGCAATACATACACTACACACACACCACAATCAATACATATACTACACACACACCACAATCAATACACACACATAGCATTCAACATTGACACACGCACACAATACACACACACACACTTCCTCCACCCACTAACCTTCCTCTTCCTCCCCTCCCTCTTCCCTCCTTCCTGTCGTCTTCCTCCTAGCTTCCGTCTCTCTCTCTCTCTCTCTCTCTCTCTCTCTCTCTCTCTCTCTCTCTCTGATTAACCCCTTCAGTATTCTTTTCCTCTTATCAGTAGACGATTATATTCAGGTTAGGAATGAATTTTGGAAGCCAGAGGGATATTTGATGTATAGGCTAGCTGACCTAGCATATACCTAAAACATCTTCCTAAGCTTAGTACAATCGTCTTATGTTAGCCAGGATAATGCTAACAAATTGGTTGCCATACTGAAAGGGTTAACACGGGTATATCTATTGCTAAATTAACCTTGACCTCATATACTGTAATTACGAAATAGGTTGAAACATGTAAATCTCATGTATGTATGTATGTATGTATATTCTCAGGCACATACCTCATTGCTGGGGATGGCCGAATCAAGGCAGAGCCTGAACAGAAACTTTTAAGGTTCCAATTCTTAGGGTCAGGGACCACTTTCGCGTTCCCTCACCCCTTTGACATACGGAGCCCTGTATGTGTTTATTTAAGAGTTAAGAGTTGAAGGAGTGCCGAATTACCCGGGCGGCAAAGCAGACCAGCGAGCATGGGAACCAGCTCGCTGGTCTGCTTTGCCAGCAAACAAGCCTTCACACCTGCGTGCGTCATATGGGGGGGGGAAATTTGATGGGTGATTGACGTCATTACACAACCTGGCCCCTCCTTTCGGACCCTGCAAACTACTTCAATGACCCGACGCTATGACGATCATCGATGCCATTGGACCACGCATCTGCTACACAACTAGAAGAGCTGTGATTGGGGCGCGCACCATCCCCGCCTCCTGATTCGTTCCTACACCATCATTGCATAGTATATAAGACCCGAGTAGTGGGCATTCAAATCAGTCACATTTGGAGTTGGGAAGGTGAACAAGCAGCTGGAGGAAGACCGGGGTGAAGTATTATAATGGGATTGTGACTGTCAGTCAGATTATATAAGTGTGTGTTAAGTGTGTTCAGTGTAAACACTTATGTTGGTTAGTGAGATATGTGATTGGGAATTAACGTTAACGTTACTATTATGTACTTCACTATTTTAGTTGACTGACTTGTGGACTAAAGCAACTCTTTAAGTAATTGGGTTATGATAAAAGTAATACTATTGTTTGATATTAATACTTGCGAGTTCTTTCATTTTCTTTTAATTAAGCTTACATTGCTGGTAAGAACAAGAACGGTGATACTATTGTCTCATATTAGTAATATCGCCTTAGACTAACGGCTGTTTTAATGTTACTTCTAGTGATTTCCTAAGCTGAAGAAAATTCTTTTAGCTTCAAAATATTATTTTTGCTTTTCATATTATTTGAGTGAGACCTGAATCGAATCTATGAAGCGATCCTGTAACTTAATTTACTCATAATCAAACCTCAATGTTACGTGGTTAAGAAAATACATTTATCTAATTATTAAATATATATCTAACTTTTTATGTGACTTTGATATTAATCCTGATAATAATAATAATACTATTAACGTAAGACAAGAACCAAGAATAATAACAACATTAAATATAAATAGAAGGACATGATATAAGAAAACTATCTATTCATTTCAAAAAGGGTAAGAGACAGAAATATTCTTACCTTAATATTTATCTTTCAAGACTTGATATATAATTAATAGTCCTTCTTTAGATATAACTTATTCGGTTCATAACCATAGCCTACTAAGCTTCGGTTAAATAATAATTCTTTATAAATACTACATGACTTTAATTAGTTTCAGTATTTGTTCATAATTAAAGAGTATCAGTCAATAAAGGATACCAAGTCCTAGGATCCAAAAGGAAAGGAAGCAACAACAGGAAATAGTTTTATTAGATTTTACTTTCGTTTTGCCTTCAGCTGACTGATACCTTAATAATTATATCTCTGTGCTATCTAGTTTCATCAAGTTGACCACTTGAGGATCAATATACGTAACAGAAGAGTGGCGGCCTTGCCAGGATTCGTTTCATACAGTTTCACTCAGTTTCACTACCGTTTCACTACTTAAAAATCAAATATTAATGATGCCTGATATAATTAATGACGAAGATGCTCGGGGTTTCATAGAATCAGAACCCACAGCCCCTGATATTGACCGTCTGTCAAAAACCGAACTGAAAGTGCTTGCCTCACATCTCCAGTTAACTGTCTCAAACATGTCCAAAGTAGAGGTGGCTCAGACCATAAAATTGCACCTGTTCCCTGTAGAAGGCGAGGAGGGTGACGGAGCAGTTGGTGGGATCCCGAGTAATCCTAGCCAACTTGATGATCAAATATCACCTGGTTTTACCGTTGATCAATTATTCGAACTAGAACTAGCCAGAATAAAGACCGAACAAGCCAGAGTAAAGACCGAACAATATCAATATCAATATCAAATAGCTCAACTAAATGTCAATACAAATGCTCCCTTAATTGCTCCCCCTCTGGGATTGACTATGACCAGTGCCATTCCACCTTTCACTGAGGATAATGTGCAGGATTTCTTTGATTTGTTTGAGGAAGTTGCTGGAGGTATGAGGTGGACAAGAGATCAATGGCCTTTTATGTTACAAACCGTTTTGACAGGGCAGGCTCGAGCCACGTATTTGTCAGATGTAGCAGAGGTTAGGCAGGATTATGACATTCTCAAAGAAGCTATCCTAAAAACCTATCAATTACAGCCTGAGGCTTACAGGCAATCTTTCCGTAAAAACCAGAAGAAAGTAGAAGAAACCCATAAGGTATTTGCCAGGACCATGACTAAAACTTTCAATCATTGGGTCAAGAGTAAGAAAGTCACAAGCTACAACGATCTGAAGGAGTTGGTCCTGTTAGAAAATTTCCTATGGAAAATTGATTCTTCTGTAGCCTATCATTTGAGGGGGAAAAATGTAGATTGTCTTGCCGACGCCGCTGACATGGCTGACACATACGTGCTCAACAACAAATTTCGTGGAAAGAAGCCCTACGATAATTCTAGTTCTAATTCTAAGTATCCCAATCACAAATCTGACAGACCCAGTCACAAGCCTGTAACGTCTTCCCCAGCTAGCCAAAATAGAATTATTTCCCCAACTAAAAATGCGACTCAGGGCAATGGTAACAGAGGTGGGGCCCAAAGTAATAGTAATGCTCAAAGAGGGAACGTTCCCGTATCCCCTAAAGTATGTACTTTTTGTGGCAAGAGAGGCCACCTAGCTTATCAGTGCTGGGCCAAGGAGAAAACCGAGAGATCGGGGAAGACAGTTGCCACCGTATCTCAAACTCCATATGTGCCTTTAATGCAGGACTCCCGACAGAAGGAGTACCTAGCACCAAAAGTTCCTTTAATACAGGACTCCCGACAGAAGGAGTACCTAGCAGCTAACGTAAACCATCTAGACAGGGGTGTAGTAGCATGCGTGGTGCAACCCACTAGGGTTAAGCCAATAATAATTTCTCCATCAGTGCAGGACAGTTACCGTCCTTTTATTTCATCTGGCAACGTGAGATTAAATGGTTGCATGCATGAGGTAAAAATTCTGAGAGACACAGGTTCTACTAGCACCCTCATCGTGAATCCTTACACTGAGTGCCCACCTGGCGAACCAGTTATAATGAGAGGTGCTGGAGGCCAATTTTATGCATACTTGGTAAAAGGCGAAATTGAATGTGAGTTACTACAGGGTGAGGCCACCATAGCTTTGTGTAGGTCCCAAGATATCTGTAATAGATCATGCCCGGTGACAATTGTAATAGTAATCCTGTCCAGATCGCCAATTGTAATAGATCATAAGACTAATAGGTTACTGTTAACACTTGCCCATTATCTAGGAAATAAACCTATAATTGATAGTGTCCTTACTTTAGATCAAAAATAGACAAATATCCCTTGTGAAATTATGGCAACAAAAGTCCCAGAGCATGCTATACATTTATATCTATACTGACTCGATGCAGTAATATATTTGAAAAGAAAATTGCAGTTCCCAGCTTGCGGGATAATAGAGTACACGGATTTATTGTAATGATAGGTATATATTGATAATAATTATATTCTTAAAGTTAGTAAGAATTAAAGAAACAAACATTCCTACTAAAATGGTTTTATTGAATAGCGACACTGAAAGTGCATTAATCAAAGAGACAATTTCATTCACACACTCAGCCACTCAATCTAACCCACTTATCTAATCCACTTACCTAAATACAATTACCCAGTATTATAACTACCCCTAAGATTACCCCAAATCATTATACTGATTACTGCTTGTCACACGAAATCTCACATCAACCAACCCTTTTGTCTACTGTGATATCGTCGCCTAGCCCAGCAAATGACCGCATGATCGAATAGGCACGAGATTTTCCCACACTCACAGTACCCGTCAATCACACTCATCACTCTCTCTCTCTCACCTCCTCACCTCGGTTACGTGACTCGCTAGACTAATGAGAGTTGCCTAATTAAAGGGTCTCAAAACGGGCAGTACGACAAGTCCTAGGGAGTCAAGCCGACCATCCTCTAACAGTAACCTCACCCTCTGTGGGGTTGAGAGCTACGGCGTCACTCACCGACACACCACACACGTGACTCGCTAGACTAATGAGAGTTGCCTAATTAAAGGGTCTCAAAACGGGCAGTACGACAAGTCCTTCAAGCCGACAATCCTCTAGCGGTAGCCATCACCCTCTGTGGGGTTGAGAGCTACGGCGTCACTCACCGACACACCACACACGTGACTCGCTAGACTAATGAGAGTTGCCTAATTAAAGAGTCTCAAAACGGCAGTACGACAAGCCCTTCAAGCCGACTATCCTCTAGCGGTAACCTCACCCTCTGTGGGGTTAAGCGTTACGGCGTCACTCACCACACCCGCACACATCCACACACACCCCTGGCCACGTGCATAGCTAAATCAGTGGGATATCGCCGCAGGAGAACAATGTCGCCCTGGGCATCCCTAGCCTTTAGCAAGCCCTCTGTGGGGTCATGCTCACACCTGCCATTCTCGGCCATAGCATAAGCTAATTCGGTCGGCATCACAACCTTGGCCATGTGCACGGTCTGGCTCAGTCCTGGTGACTGGCCAACGCACACAAGCACACCACCACACATCACTCTCACCACCACACATCACTCTGGATATCTCAATCAACGTTGACACTTGTCTAACTGAATTGGACTCACCTGATTATGGTTGAATTAGGGCACGAGGTGCCCTCGCAGCCCTGCCGACCCATTCATCGCGGGCACAACAAAATTGGACTATCTCGAAAAGGAGATGCCAACAGTTTTCCCTGTGTGTGCTGTCACACGTTCAATGTCTTAAGTAGCAGTTCCCTCAGACAGAAATGTACCGATTGTAGAGTTGATGAAAGGGATGATGAGAGTGTGAATGACGCTCCAACTGTGCTTGATGATTTTTTTTTTTTTTTTTTTTTTTTTTAAGAGACAATGAACGGAGGAAGGAAAAACACAGATAAAACAAAAGGTCCATGTGCCTAAAGGCATCCTCCATTCATAAAATGTTTGTAACAACTGGATTTAAACATTTGTTGATTGTAAGTTTGTGGAAAGCAATTCGAGGGAAGTGAATTCCAAAGAGTAGTAGCTCTGGGGATAAATGAATTCTGATAAGCAGAAGTTCTGCATTGTGGAGGAGAAAGTGTAAATTCATGGGCGCTCTCAGCTGCCCTAGTTCTACGGGGAAAGATGTGGAGAGGCGGCACAATTGAAGCAAGTTCCTCGGAACAATTGCTGTGAAAATATCTGTAGAATAATGCAAGGGATGCAACGTTTCTTCGTATGGCTAATGTAGGAAGGTCCTGTGTGATTGCAGGATTATTGATTAATCTAATAGCTTTATTTTGAATTTTGTCCAACTGCCTCAATGCAACCACTCCACTTCCACCCCACAGAGGTGAACAGTAATCCATCTGAGAGCGCACATGACTTTTATATATTACGGCCAACTGCTCGTCAGTGAAGAATTCTCGAACTCTGTACAGGAGTCCCAGTTTTTTAGAGGCATTCTTAGCAATGCTTCTAACATAATGTGTCCAGCTCAAGTTAGTAGTTAATGTTACACCGAGAATGTCAATACTAGGGGAAGTGGGAATATTTACATCATTAAAAAATATATGGGAGTCCGTGAGATTCTGTCGGTTAGAAAATTGAATGTACTTGGTTTTCTGTGCATTAAAGGAAACTAGATTCTCTTGTCCCCATTCATTAATTCTAGAAAGGTCCTGGTTCAGAGAAATTGCAGTGTTTATTTTTGAATTTATAAGATCGGGTTGGGTGAAAGAATTGGTAAATGTGAAGGAACTGTGGAGTGTTGAGTCATCTGCGTAGGAATGTATTGGATTATGAGTGGTAGATATGAGATCATTGATATGAATGAGGAACAGAGTTGGGGCCAAAACTGATCCCTGGGGAACACCAGCATTTATTGAGTGAAATTGAGAATAAAGGCCATCTACCATTACACGTATTTTTCTGTTATGAAGATAAGAAGAAATTAGTGGAACTAATGATGCAAGGCCGTAGTGTGACATCTTCGACAATAAGGATTGATGCCAGACTCTATCAAATGCCTTTGATATATCCAGTGCTATTGTATGTGTTTCACCATGTTGGTCTGTAGCTTGGTTGATTTGATGCGTAAGAAGGCAAAGAATGTCTGCAGTTGATCGACATCGTCTAAAACCATATTGCCTATCACTGATTAATTTATTATTCTCCAGATGCTTAATTATGTGATTATTTAATATAATTTCAAAAACTTTGCCAAGAGTGGAAGTTATAGCTATTGGTCTGTAGTTTGATGGATCTGAAGAGGCACCTTTTTTAGGAACTGGATGGATGTTTGCTTCTTTCCAGGGTACTGGGAAGCATGAGGTATGAGTACACAGACGGAAAAATTTTGCCAATACAGGAGCGAGCACCAAGGAGCAATTCTTAAGTACTATTGGAGGAATTTCATCTGGACCAGGAGCCTTATCTACTGAGAGATTCTGCAAAATAGTTTTGACATGTCTGGTGTGGATCTTAAGTGAGGGAATTTCAGGTGAATTAAAATTAAGTACAGGGACATCTTGATTTATGTCATCTAAGGTTGAGTTGGTGGAGAAAATATCTGCAAGAAGGTTAGCTTTACCTCGTGGGTCACTTACAAGATTGCCAGTCGGAGATTTTAATGGTGGAATGGATGAAGCAGTAGTGAAGTTGGATTTGAATGAGTTAAGAGTAGACCAAAATATTTTGTTATCATTTGGATTATTTAGAAGTTTATTTGCCTGCTTATGGAGAAAGTTTGATTTAGTTAGGTTTAATACAGTTTTGGCATGATTTCTGATGTTTCTAAAGTAATTAAAGGCTTCATGTGTTTTTGATCTTGTGTATGCATTGTAGGCTATTGCTTTTTGTTCAGTTACTCTAGCACAATTATGGTCAAACCATTTAGGTGAATTAGATCTTTTACTGTACTTTTGATGAGGAATAAAAGTTTCCATTCCAATTTTTACAAAATCTTGTATGTGGCTCAAGGTGGAGTGTGCATCATTAGAAAAGAAAGAGGTCCAGGGAATATCAATAAAGAAACCTTGAAGACCCTCCCAGTCTGCCCTATCGTAATGCCATTTAGTCACCAAAACAGGTTCAGAGTGGGAAGGTGTGGTAGGTGATAGACAGGTGGCCTGTATCAGACAGTGATCAGAAGATCCAAGTGGGGACCTCACTGTAACATCATAATTTTCTGAATTGGTTGTTAAAAATAAGTCCAGTAGGTGGGAATTATGATTAGGATTATCTGGTACACGGGTGGGTTGGTTGACTAGTTGAATGAGATTAAATGAGTCTGCAAATAGCTCACATTCAAGACCAGCATCATCAGTCCTGGCTGAATGAGTGAGCCATTCAACATTATGGACATTAAAATCACCCAACACAGTGATTTCAGAAGAAGCATTTAAGTTGAGGACACTGAGTTGTGAGGACAGAGAATCAAAAAGACTTTGCTCTGGAGGAGTATTTGGGGAACGGTAGATGCAACATATGTATTTAAATTTACCAGCAGAAATTAATTTGTATATAGAATAATCAAAATAGGGACAATTGAAACTAGTAACCTCCTCCAGGGCAATTTCAGATTTTGCGAAGCAACATACACCACCTTTAGGTCTGAAATTTTGGAGCAGTTGATAACCTGGAAAATTAAATCTAGATGTGTCAGATGTGGATGTTACTTGAGTCTCTGTCAAAAAAAGAGTAGGGGATTCTGCTTGAAGAAATTGGTGTACAGAATTGATGTTAGAGTGAAGTCCCCTTATATTACTAAAGAAATAGCTGTACTGACAAGCAGCTTTGGGACGTTGCAATGCTCTTGACACAGTCGCATGATGACGACCGGGAGGGCCCTGTGTCAATAACCCAACCCTGCCGGGGGTGGATATCCGAGGGACCACCAGGTTTGCTCTTAACAATTGTACTGCCATATTTATAAGGTAAGTGTATGGTGTTACATGTATGATATGTAGTGGGAAGAGTAGTATTTTATGGATAGAGGATAGCGATGTAGGGCAATGTCGTGAAGTTGGATGTGTATGTTATATAAAGAGGGTTTTCCTGATACCCCTGATGTGTGAGGCAGAAAGATATGTATCCAGCTACCAAGGCCTGGGAGAGAAAATGGAATTCAGGCTATTCCCTGAGTCTCCCGAAACCTTGGCGGTAGTACTTCCCTGGGCGGGGCTGCCTACCCCTACTACCTACGATGTGACTGAGGTGGATTTATCTGACACCTTTATGGCTCATCTTGACCCTAACGATGACCATGAAACCCCTCCAAATTGTCCTAGTGGCCTGGTAGAGCTACAGAAAGATGATAGAGAATGCAAGGAGTTAGCTGCCAGGGCCGTGAGTGAAGAGGAATGTGAGAAGGAGGGTGGTGAATGTTTCTACCTCAAAGGAGGAGTATTGTGGCATAGATGGAGACAGCCACACAGACCAATCGATGACGGGGCCTGGGACGTACATCAAGTAGTAGTCCCCAAACCTTGTCGTAGAGATATCTTGGAAATGGCACATTGTATACCATTGGCAGGACACCTACGTGTGAGAAATACTCTAGACAGAATCAGAGCCCACTTTCACTGGCCAGGAATGCGTGCAGAAGTAGTGGAGTTTTGTAGAGTGTGTCACACCTGCCAGATGACAGGAAAACCCAATCAGAAGGTGCCTGTACATTCTCTGGTGCCCTTGCCCGTCTTCGAGAATACTTTTACTCGGGTGGTAGTGGACATTGTAGGCCCATTGCCTAAGACTTCCCAAGGTAACATTTATTTATTAACGATTATGGGCATGGCCACTCGCTACTCAGAGGCTATGCCCTTAACCCTTAAATAGCGGCGCCCGGCTATAGCCGGGCACCAATTTGCAGTAAGTTAGGAGCATTATTATGGCTTTTAAAGGGTTAAAATCGAGTGCAAATGGCCGGGAGTGTAGCGGGCCACACGTCCGACTCCCAGGGCCTACCGCCGCCCACTGACTCACCCTCCCTGTGTTCTCGAGAGGCCGGCAGTGTAGCCAGTAGTGAGCATAGCTGGGAAAAATATACCGCTATACGCTAAACTCCCATGTTACTGGTACCACTGTATGAGAACCACGAGTGCTACGTAGCTCGTTCTGGTCTCATTTTGAAGCTTTTAGCGCCTAGTTTTTTGCTGAATACATTTGTTTTCATGCAGATACTTGATTTATCATTCAGGAGGGCCTGAATATGCCCAAATAAGCCCAAAAAAACCCGCTAGATGAGGGTTAAGGACTACCTCTGCTCCAACTGTCATCAAGGAACTGCTCAAATTCTTCACCAGAATGGGTTTCCCCCATGAGGTGCAAAGTGATCAAGGAACTAATTTTACCTCTAAAAAATGTCAGCAGTCCCTGAAGGAGTTGGGTATCGAGCATGTGAAGTCGAGCACCTACCACCCAGAGAGTCAAGGGGTTCTCGAACGGTATCATCAAACTTTGAAAGCCATGTTACGTAAATATTGTACAGAGACCGGAGTTGAGTGGGATAAGGGGGTACCTTTTCTTTTATTTGCTACTCGTGAGGTTCCAACAGAATCCCTGGGTTTTTCCCCTAATGAGCTAGTTTTCGGTCACCAGGTAAGAGGTCCTTTGCAACTATTGCAGGATAGCCTAGTTGGCCAGGAGGGGAACCAAAACCTCCTCAAGTATGTTTCAGATTTCAAAACCCGGCTGAGATCCTCATGTGAGTTTGCAGCTCAAAACTTGACAGTGGCTAAAAGCTCCATGAAGAACTGGTATGACAGAAAAGCCTGTGAGAGGGAGTTTCAGCCCGGTGATGAGATTTTGGTCCTGCTCCCCCTTTTTGGCCAACCTTTATCTGCCAAGTTCAGGGGCCCATATAAGATCATTCAGAGGGTGAGCATTACCGATTATCTAGTAACTACCCCAGACAGGAGAAAGCCAACGCAAGTATTCCATATAAATATGTTGAAACCCTACATAGTCCCCTGATTCCTCTCCTCCAGATTCTCCCACTGTGGCAGTGAATGTCAGGACCTGTGGACAGCCTGGTGCCGACGAAGTCTTCAGTTCTCTTACTGACCCGCAACAGACTGTTCCAGAGCCTGAAGGTATCCATGCAGACTTTGACTTGTCATGTAGCCTATCCAACTTTAAGTATAACTCAGTAGCTTGGGGGGAATTACCATCTAAACTATGTCATCTTCCCTCTGATCAAGCGAACCAACTAATCTCTGATTTACCTCAGTCTCCCAGTGTGTTCCATGATACTCCAGGGCTCACTTCTTTGGCCGTGCACGACATCGACGTAGGGGATGCAACACCCATTAAACTATCCCCCTACCGTGTCTCACCACAACGCAGGAGTATACTGCAGGTCGAGCTTGACTTCATGTTGTCAAACGAGCTGATCACTAGGGCCTTAAGCCAGTGGAGTAGTCCGGTCATACTTGTGCCAAAGCCAGACGGGAGCCATAGGTTATGTATGGACTATAGGCAAGTTAATGCTGTCACAAAGAACAATACCTACCCACTGCCACGGATCGACGACTGCATTGACCAGATTGGTACAGCCACCTATATCAGCAAGATTGACTTAATGAAGGGATATTGGCAAGTAGCTCTCACCCCTAGAGCGAGGGAAATATCATGCTTTGTAGTCAATAATCAAGTCTTCTGCTGTAACGTAATGCCCTACGGCTTGAAAAACGCTCCAGCTACATTCCAGCGCCTCATGAATTTGGTGACTGAAGGGGTACCTGGATGCGTTGTCTACATCGATGATATTCTTATCTTTTCACAGTCATGGGAGGAGCATCTTTACCAACTTAGATTGCTGTTCTTAAATCTTGCTGATGCCAATCTGGTGGTAAATCTTAAGAAATGCACCTTTGTAAAGAGTACGGTCCAGTATTTGGTATATATACGGTAGGTCAGGGGCAGGTTGCACCTCCTCAAGCAAAGGTAGAGTCTATTCTAGAATTCCCAACTCCTAGCACTAAGAAACATATCCAAAGGTACCTAGGAATGATTGGTTATTATAGGCGTTTCATCTTAAACTTTTCTAGGTTAACAGCTCCCCTGACAGATCTTCTCCGTAAGGATGTGAAGTTTGAGTGGTCCTCCGAATGTGAGGAGGCCTTTAATGCTACCAAATATATTTTATCAAATTATCCTATACTCCGAGCTCCTGATTTTAACAGATCTTTTTCCCTAGCAGTGGATGCGAGAAATACCGGGGTTGGTGCAGTATTGCTACAGGAAGACGACTGTGAAGTATTGCATCCTGTGTGCTATTTTAGTAAAAAATTAAATTCTGCTCAACGTAACTATTCAGTCATTGAGAAGGAGCTGTTAGCATTAATTTTATCCCTTCAATACTTTGCTGTCTATGTGCAATCTGCCTCTGGTGCCATCATTGTGTATACTGACCATCACCCCTTAAAATTTTTGCATAAGTTCCAAAATAAAAACCAACGACTGACCAGGTGGAGTTTGGTGCTGCAGGAATACTCCCTGGATGTTAAACATATTAAGGGGGTCCAGAACGTGCTAGCCGGTTGCCTATCACATATCTATTAAAGATTGCATTTACCAGGTTGGCCTCATACAGCAGTAAGATTAACTTAATGAGAGGATTTAGGCAATTAGCTCTCCCTTGTAGCAAGGTAAATATCATGCTTTAGTAGTGTGCTTTCAAGCCTTCAGCTGTGAGATAATGCCTTGCAGTTCGAATAACGCTCCAGCTACGTTCCGGCTATGTTCTGATATGGTACCTGGAGACGTTGCCTACTTTGGGTGATATCCTTATTATATCCTCATTATAATCTTGCTGTTGCCAATCTGGTGGTGAATCTAATTATGTATTATGTATATTATGTACTATACTCCTTAAACTCTTTTCTAGGGGGAGGTCTGACATACGGAGCCCTGTATGTGTTTATTTAAGAGTTAAGAGTTGAAGGAGTGCCGAATTACCCGGGCGGCGAAGCAGACCAGCGAGCATGGGAACCAGCTCGCCCGCATACCAGCAAACAAGCCTTCACACCTGCGTGCGTCATATGGGGGGGGGGGTAATTTGATTGGTGATTGACGTCATTACACAACCTGGCCCCTCCTTTCGGACCCTGCAAACTACTTCGATGACCCGACGCTATGACGATCATCGATGCCATTGGACCACGCATCTGCTACGCAACTAGAGGAGCTGTGATTGGGGCGCGCACCATCCCCGCCTCCTGATTCGTTCCTACACCATCATTGCATAGTGTATAAGACCCGAGTAGTGGGCATTCAAATCAGTCTCATTTAGAGTTGGGAAGGTGAACAAGCAGCTGGAGGAAGACCGGGGTGAAGTATTATAATGGGATTGTGACTGTCAGTCAGATTATATAAGTGTGTGTTAAGTGTGTTCGGTGTAAACACTTATGTTGGTTAGTGAGATATGTGATTGGGAATTAACGTTAATGCTACTATTATGTACTTCACTATTTTAGTTGACTGACTTGTGAACTAAAGCAACTCTTTAAGTAATTGGGTTATGATAAAAGTAATCTATCTATCTATCTATATGCTCAGGCCCAATCCCCATATTGGGGGTAGCCGACTCAAGACAGAGCAAGAACAGGGAAAACACAAAAAGAACATAAAACAACAAATAAACACAGATAAAAAGCACCAACTCACACACATCCAGGTCACCCAGGAGAAGACCCAGAGACCAGGGTCACCAAGGTCGCTCCAGCACTCCCCCGGCCCTCGCCCACCCGGAGAGGTTCCGATCTCGGCAGGCAGACATGCAGCGGAGCTACATTTTATTTTATTTTAATTAAGCTTACATTGTTGGTAAGAACAAGAACGGTGATACTATTGTCTCATATTAGTAATATCGCCTTAGACTAACAGGGCTGTTTTAATGTTACTTCTAGTGATTTCCTAAGCTGAAGAAAATTCTTTTAGCTTCAAAATATTATTTTTGCTTTTCATATTATTTGAGTGAGACCTGAATCGAATCTATGAAGCGATCCTGTAACTTAATTTACTCATAATCAAACCTCAATGTTACGTGGTTAAGAAAATACATTTATCTAATTATTAAATATATATCTAACTTTTATGTGACTTTGATATTAATCCTGATAATAATAATATAATACTATTAACGTAAGACAAGAACCAAGAATAATAACAACATTAAATATAAATAGAAGGACATGATATAAGAAAACTATCTATTCATTTCAAAAAGGGTAAGAGACAGAAATATTCTTACCTTAATATTTATCTTTCAAGACTTGATATATAATTAATAGTCCTTCTTTAGATATAACTTATTCGGTTCATAACCATAGCCTACTAAGCTTCGGTTAAATAATAATTCTTTATAAATACTACATGACTTTAATTAGTTTCAGTATTTTTTCATAATTAAAGAGTATCAGTCAATAAAGGATACCAAGTCCTAAGATCCAAAAGGAAAGGAAGCAACAACAGGAAATAATTTTATTAGATTTTACTTTCGTTTTGCCTTCAGCTGACTGATACCTTAATATATATCTCTGTGCTATCTAGTTTCATCAAGTTAACCACTTGAGGATCAAGATACGTAACACCCCTTTCTCTGTCTCGTTGAGTAGAAGAATGTTACAATTGGAGGAGGATTATTAGCCTCCTGCCCCCTCATATTACAATGGGAGGAGGATTATTAGCCTCCTGCCCCCTCATATTACAATGGGAGGAGGATTATTAGCCTCCTGCCCCCTCATATTACAATGGGAGGAGGATTATTAGCCTCCTGCCCCCTCATATTACAATGGGAGGAGGATTATTAGCCTCCTGCCCCCTCATATTACAATGGGAGGAGGATTATTAGTCTCCTGCCCCCTCATATTACAATGGGAGGAGGATTATTAGCCTCCTGCCCCCTCATATTACAATGGGAGGAGGATTATTAGCCTCCTGCCCCCTCATATTACAATGGGAGGAGGATTATTAGTCTCCTGCCCCCTCATATTACAATGGGAGGAGGATTATTAGCCTCCTGCCCCCTCATATTACAATGGGAGGAGGATTATTAGCCTCCTGCCCCCTCATATTACAATGGGAGGAGGATTATTAGTCTCCTGCCCCCTCATATTACAATGGGAGGAGGATTATTAGCCTCCTGCCCCCTCATATTACAATGGGAGGAGGATTATTAGCCTCCTGCCCCCTCATATTACAATGGGAGGAGGATTATTAGCCTCCTGCCCCCTCATATTACAAGAAATTACATAGATACAGAGGGAGAGAGAGAGAGGGGGTGGGACAACGAGAGCAAGAGCGAGGTAGAAAGCAAGAGTGATATCTACAACATAATCAACCCTTTTATCTGTTATCTATATAATTATAAAGTAATCTGTTGTTCCCAAACTAAGGCCAACATTAACTCTAGGGCAAGTTCAAATGTTTTTCTAACCTAAAATCCTGTTAAAAAACAAAAAACAAACAGAAATTCTCCCTAAAACCTAAGCATATGATAATACTCGTCCCTTTAAAAATATGATGGTGTGCTTCTTCCTTTGATCTGGCCATGATTAAACGATTTTATGAAGTTTACAAAGAACCTCTAGGAATCAAAATGGTTCAAACTAACCGAACTGACTCCGACAAGTCCTTCCAATGACTTCCAATCATCTGTTGAGAGCCTGAGTAAATGGTTACAATGCGTCCTACTCTTCAAGAGTTTGTGAGTATCCCTAAAATTTAATTCAAGAGACCTTCACATACTTCTGAAGCTAATTATGAGTATCTCCGTATACCAGTTTGAGTCCAGTAAATCTTCTAAAATGAACTCCGAAAAGTTGACTGATTCAATAAAAACACCATTTGAGGAGAAGCATTTTATTGACAACATTTCATTGTAATCTGAAGAAGCTATTGGCGAAACTTTGTCAATAAAGTGCTCCTCCTCATATGGTGTATACTGTATATTCATTCTCGTAAAGTTAGTTTAAGGTTTCCGCAACGATCATTCTGTCACCATAACGCTCATTTTAAACCACCTCAAAACTACCTGTGAGGCTCGGCATAGCTATTTGGAGCTTATTCTGGGGCTGTACAGATAATTTTGAATCACAGTGAAGCTTATCTTTAGCTTCCATAAATCTATATATGAATTTATGTCTATAATTTCAAGCTATTTAGTATATGTAAAGCAAATTTCGAGTTTCCATAAAGTTTCAATTTTGTCTCAATCACCTCCATAAATTTATTTTGAAGAAGTGGTATATAATATTAAGCTTCGAATTACATCAGCCAAATTCCATAACTTAGTTAAGGGGGGATGTTTCACTTTTTGGGCGATTTTTGCATGTATTCATTATTTTTCTAGTTTCCTCCCTAGACCTCCATCAAATTTAGAAGAAAAAAAAACATCCACTAGATCCCCCTTCTAGATTAATTTGTACATTTTTCGGTAGAAAAATGTCCCGGCCGAAAGCCGATTCTTCCAACATTACAGGCTCACTATCGTTTGCCAGGGGAAAAATCGACACCTAAATAGCACGAAAGGTCTAAATATTGACGACGAAATGGGGCGAAAAAAATCTTAACATCGACTAAACTAATGGGGCAAACATCTTAACATCTGAAAACTAATAGGGCTAAACATGAAGGAGAAAGTGGTCCAGAAAACGCCCCCCCCCCCCCCCCCCCTTCAATAATGTGTTCACAAAGTGGTTCCAAAGTGTTCGTTGGACCATAGGTAATAATCATCGTAGGGTATATTATTATAAGGGTGTGTGTTTAAGATTAAGGGGAGGAAGACCGTTTTTATGGACCTCCTTCTCCCTAATGTTCAGCCCCATTAACTTTGAGATTATAAGACGTTCGGGCGGCCCATTAGTTTGGCGATTTTAACACCTTTCGCCCCATTTCGTTGTCAATTTTAAGACCTTTCGTGCCATTTAAGTGTCGATTATTTCCTGGCGAGCGATAGCGAGCCTGCAATTTTAAGAGGAACCGGCCTTCGGCCGGGAAATTTTTCTACCGAAAAATTTACAAATTTATCTTGTAAGGGGTCTAGGGGGGGTTTTTCTAAGCTTGATGGAGGTCTAGGGAGGAACCTACAAAAATATATATGAATAAATTATGAATTAATAGACTAAACAAACGGTCAGTCTCCCCTTAACATTGGGAAAACTGATTGTGATTTACCTTTATATCCTTATAATAGATTGGTTAATTACTACCAATATACCTATATACTGTAATTGTTTACCATTTTAGCATATACTGTAGTTTTAACAACACAACTGTAAAGGTCAAGTCACATGAGGATATTTTATGGCAATTTTCAATGAGTAAAGTCTTCTGTCACCACAATTCCCGCGGTTTTTATATAAACACGTTGCATATGAACTCAAGCTACAGCATACCCTAGTGTTGGTATTTGAACTGTAAAGTCAATACAAATTGTGGTAAACTATCAATGGAAGTTAAATATTACTAAGCTATAATGAATCAAATCAAATCAATCTAAATGAAAACTACTCCATATCTAAATTGAATTCAATCTGAAACAAGCTAATTTATATCCAAAGGTCTCACATAATAAATTTATATATAGGGTAAGGTTATAAGGGTTAATATTAGCCAGGAATTAACTCACCAATAGTTCCACGTGGCAATGAGGCAAGGGAGAACGTTTTACCCAATATGGTGGTGGACAATGGGGAACGAGACTTCGGTCCCGAGACACGAGTCAAGTTAAAGAAAGATTAAATGATTACATGGGAATGGACATGAATATTATGCTTATCTGTCAGTCAGTCATGGCGTCGATGAGAGCGTCGTGATGGTGTTGCTGTTTGTATTGCTGACAGTGTATTGTGATTAGAGGCTCAAAAGGGCGATCAACTGAGGGGGGAAAATAGATGTTAACTGGTTGGTGTTCGTGAAGGCTCTGGTCTTCCTCAAAGGCACACCTTGCTGCCTTGGCAAACGCCAGGAGCCCAAATTATCGTACCGCATCTAGGTTGCTCTATACGATAAATTATATTTATATATACGATAAATTCATATATACCTGTACTACATAAGACCATGGCAATATTGCTTAATAGCATATTAGACCTTTTATAACTTAACTTATTTACAATCTTATAATATACGATCTACTCGTCCTACGTCGTGCTGCAGGAGCGATCGTGACGTCACAGAGACATACGGGATCACAAAAGAGTCATAGCCTATCGTATTTATGATACACTTCCCCCACAAAAAAAGACCTGAACCCCACCTTAAACCTAAAGTTGCCCAGAGGCTATCTTCTGACGCCACAAGTCGACGGCGCCAGCAGCAGCGCGGCTGGGACGCGTCCCGGTCCGAGAATGATCACCATCAGTAAGAGGTGAGTCGTTCCTTTGAGAATCCTCGGACCCAGCAATAACAGGTGGAGCATCAGATTGCAATGCGGAATCGAGCTCCAAAGTGTACAAACGTGCGATAGGACGAACAGTAGTTCCAGTAGTTGTCTTCAATAGCGCCACCCGCTCTACAGAGTCTGCCCCCTTGTATACCTCCAACACGCGGCCCAATTTCCAGTATAAACGAGGACTATCTTCTTTAATCAAAACAACTTCACCAACTGTAGGTGCCGTCGGTCTACCAGAGGGAGGAACACTCCTTTCCCTCAATGCTAGCAAATATTCACTAATCCACCGTTTCCTAAAATCCTCGATTATCCTTGATATATACTGGTATCTCTTAGACACCGCTACCACAGAGTACAACGAGGGATCCTCTAACTCTACTATGGATTGGAAATCAGATGGAAACGCAGTCAATGGTTTTCCATATAGCAAGTGAGCTGGCGTTAATGGTAGTGGTTCTCGCAGGTCGGTGTACACATATGTAAGCGGGCGATCATTCACGACTGCCTCTATCTCTGTGAGGACTGTCGTCAACTCACTCTTCTTTAATAGAGCACGTCCTACTACCGCTCTGAGTCCTGACTTTACTATGCCGATACACCGTTCCCACATTCCACCAAACCAAGGTGCCTTAACTGGAATGAACCTCCATTCGCACTTCTTCTCTCCCAAAAAAGTGATGATAGTAGGATCACTACTCATATCCTTTAGATATTTTGATGCTTGGACATAAGTGGGAGCATTGTCGCTAAGAATGAGTTGAGGGAATGAACGACGGGCACAAAACCGTCTAAACGCCAGCATAAATTCTTCGCTAGACATATTATCACATAGTTCTAGGTGTACCGCTCGAGACATTGCACAGGTAAACAATAATATATAAACCTTCTCATGCTCTCTCGTCTTCAATGCCCCTGTGTAATCTAACCCTACAGCTTGGAAAGGTTCTATGTGCTTTACACGGCATTCAGGTAGAGGTGGAGCTGGTCCAGTTGCATATGGTTTACCTTTTAGTCTCTGGCATATTACACACTTTCTTACGACGCGCCAAGCTACTTGTCGAACTCTGGGTATCCATCATGTGAGACATAAATTTGATATAATATGACATACCCCTAGTGTTTTACTTCCCTATGTGCACGTATGATCAATAGATCAGTAATGTGATGTCTTGTTGGCATAAGTATAGGGCGGTTTGTGCCGTCTAGTACACCCGACCACTTCAGGCGACCCTCACACCTGATGAGGCCATTGTCTAGGTGCAACCTTAGTTGATGCACTATATTAGGCATTAATGTCTTATTCGAGCTTTTCAAGGATTCTAATTCATTGGAAAAGGTTTCTACTTGAACCCATTTGATCTAAGTTACTTCAGCTGCTTTAAATTCATCAGCATCAATGTTGTGACCCCTGTTGCAGAGTTGGCCCGTTACTTTAAGCTTGAGATTGGATACATATCGCAATACCCAAGCTACAACTCTGACTAGTTTATTATAGTCACCGAATCTTGCCCACTCTATGATTGGACCCGGTGGCTCATTTGGTTGGGCTGTAACTGCCACTGTTTCCAGTGGCAGAAGTCCCTCACCAACAGCATGCCAAATCGTCCATTCACTTTCATGGAGCAGCCACTTTGGACCATGCCACCACAATTCGGACTTCACTAGCTGGCTAGCCGTTATACCCCTAGTTATGAGATCACTAGGGTTTCCCTTTGTATTTACATAATGATAAGCAACATCTGGCAAAAGGGTTCTAATCTCATCTACCCTATTCCGCACATAAACTGGCAGAGACTTCTTGCTATGTATCCAGTTGAGTGCGACCTGACTATCGCACCAAACGTGAACGATTTCAATATTTAATTCGCTCTCGTATGCTGCGCGTACATGTTGCACCAGACGTGCTAATAGCAGCATGGCAGTCAATTCCATTTTAGGGATAGTTACCTTTTTAACCGGGGCTACCCTGGCCCGGGCTGTAACTAAATGTGCCCCAAATGAAGTAACGACATATATGGCTACCCCGTATGCCGTGGCGCTAGCATCGCAAAACGTGTGTAACGTAACGTCACCGTACGCCGCCACTTTACGAGGTATAGGTTTAGTACATAGGATGGCATACTCATTCAACAACAATGTCCCTTGGTCATTCAGGTCCTCGGGCAAACTGTCATCCCATCCTATTTTACGTTTCCAAACTTCCTGCATTAGAATCCTAGCTCTTATGGTAACGGGTAATGCTAGACCCAAAGGATCAAAAAATTGCGCAACTTTGCTCAACAGACTTCTTTTCGTGTGCGCTCCTGTCTGCTGAGCAAAAGACCTTGTTTGAAAAGTTAGTATGTCATGTTTAGGTTGCCAGATCATCCCCAAATTTCTGGACTTTTCCTGGTTAAGAGATGCCGTACCGTCCACCTGTATCAAACTCTGAAGATCTTCACTATTAGTAACCCATTTGCGGAGAAATAGATGTGCATCCGCAAACAATCAGCATGCTTGCCAGTATGTATATAACAAATCATCCTGACTATCGCTAGAACCCTGCAAATTGTCTATATATAATCCGTGAGATAGTTTACTTGTGTCCTCATGAGTGTCAGCTAGATGTTTTCTGATTGTGGCATTTAACAAAAACTGTGAACACGTGGCCCCAAAGAGTACAACCCGAAAACGGTATATTATGACCGGACTTTCAGAGTCGCTAATGTAGCTGAACCAAAGAAAGTGGGTAACATCTCTATCTTCCTCCTTTAGCTTGACCATCAAGAATGCTTTCTCGATGTCACTGGTATAGGCGTACTTCCCCAGCCTAAACCGCAATAGATGTTGGGACAGGTCCGATACCATGAACGGACCTGTCAACAGGCAGTCATTCAGACTGGGTTGTTGACCTTGGTGGGCAGAGCAGTCATACACCACCCGTATTGGTGTGGTGACGCTGTCTTTCCTTACCCCATGATGGGCCAGATAGTGAACCCTACCCTTCTTAATCGGTTCCTTGACGTCGACTCTCTCAATAAAGCCCCTATCTTGGGCGTTGTGTGTGTGTAAGAGTGAGAGTCCGAGTGTAGGGGGTGAGACAGTGAAGCACGGGAACGAGGTGGCTTCAGAGATCGGGTCGTTTCGGGCCATGAGTGAGCACCATGCCTCATGTGAAGGCAAGATGGCAGGTGCTCGTTGTACTCTACGTGCTTCACATGTCTCACTCCCTAGACTGGAACAAGACCTCACAGGCTTCACTGTTCATTGTAAAGCAGTGAATGTTAAGGCTCTCCGCCTACGCCCGAGAGGAAGTAAGTTGGAATATAGAAAAAAAAAAAAAAAAAAAAAAAAATCTTCATAACTCCGAAATACATCGTCATACGCCTGGCGCGTGCTCGGTTCGTTAGACAATTTACGCTGTAATGCGCGCAAGCGACCTAATGCCAAACCATAGTTGGTAGGCAGGCTTATCTCACTGTTCTTCCAGGGTAAACTAACTTTATATTGCTTGTCTGAGGCACAGTAACTCACAGACTCGTCAAACCTTTGTAGCGCAACTTCCGAGTCATAATCAGTCTCCATAGGATTAATGCCTATGTGATCCAATCTCCACAGTCGTTCCAGGTCGAACTCGGCAGCCATCTTAGAGTCACTAGGTTGGGAATCTTCCCTTCCCAACTCCTCTGCCGCGGTTACATTGACTCTATATATCGAGACCGTGTCGACCAGGACCTTTGACTGTGTAGTATGCACCCTTCCGCTCATGCAATATCCAAATTTAGTGGGGAATAAAATTACACCACACATCTTTTTAAATCCAGGGTATACTACATCATAATAATGATCCACACCAAGTAGAACATGCACCTCACTCTGATTTCCCATGGGATCTGACAAATTAACCCCCTTGCTACGTAATGCGTGTTCCACCTTCTTCACTCCTACAGATACATATTCTGGTAGGGTGTCTACTACGATACAAGTCATAAAGTATCAGTTTTTACGGTAGAAATATGAAATCTCCGCTATCTCGTAGTTTTGTTTATCAGTAACCCCTGTGAAGCCCTGTAATCGAAGAGTCTCAGCCCCTACGATTCGGTGCTTCAGTCCCACTAGTACGGACCTCTTTATAAAGGAACGTTGAGACCCTTGATCTAGAAGTACCCTACAAACATTGTTACTGTCATTACCTTCCATGGGAATCTGTATTGTGGGCAATATAGTGGTGTCTTGCGTGCTACCTAGTGCCACAGTTGTAGTACCCTCTGTTTTGACATCTTTGACTTTATCTGCTGTAGGACACAACTTATCAAAGTGATGTCCTTTGCAGTGGCGACAGGGCATTAAGTATGTAGCAGTACATTGTCCCTGCTTACCATGTTCCTTACTTAGACAACCTACACATAGCTTCAATCTTTTCGCCTGTGCTAGTTTTGTCTCATTTGTTGGGTATTTTATGCAGAAACTCCATTATGTTTGTTATTACATAGCTTACATAGAATCTGAGCAGGTTTCTTATACGTACCCTCTTTCTTATCTTTAGTCCCCACTGTCATGCTTACTGTTCCCCTCTTCTCCACATTCTCACTCCCTCCCGACTCATACATTCTCCCTTTGTTCAACTGTAGATTATTGATTTCCTTACTGAACTGAGTTTTGAACTCCCCCAGGTCAAACGATCTAACCTTGTCAAGTATTGCCATAGGAAGCTTTTGACGCAAGATAATGACTATCATTTCCTGTGTGGTAAGCCCTAGGGTGTCTAGCGATCGAGTATGGCACTCCATATTTGCCCTAAAATTTGTTAACTCCTCAACCTTATACTGTGGTTCTGCGAGCCTTAACAAGGCAACGACATGGGCCATCTTCAACTGCTCTTGATCCCCGTATGTAGACTTTAATAATTGTACTGCCTCAAGATAACTACCACCCACTACCGCAAAACCCTCTATCAAATGTAAGGCCTCTCCTTCCATTTGTCCCTTCAGGTAGTGAAACTTGCGGACATTATCCAAAGAGGATTCATGAACTGTAGACCGAAATACGTCCCAAAAAGCTAACCACTCAGTCAACTTGCCCCCAAATGTAGGAAGATTGAGCTTTGGGAGGTGTACAGTATGTTTTGGGTCAGCCCTTCTATGGGCCTCATTCTCGCCTCCCTTCTTACTTGCGACAGCACGCTGTAATATGTACTTCGCTCTAAAGACAGGTTCATCATAGAGGGCACGACTATCATACTCTGTAACTATCTCTTCCTCCTCTGTCATGTCTGCCACAATCACCTCACTCAGAGCCATAATACGACCGTGGGTAGCCTGGACGTTTTCTAATCTAGCTTCCAATTCCTCTAGGTCAGCAGTAGTGATGAAAGTGTTGACGTCCACAATTAGCCTATTTAATACTCCCCGAAGCCCCGCCCTTTGATTTTAGGGGCCTTGATCAGCACCCCACTAGACGGTGTCTCTTTATTGTCTTTATTCATTCTGCATGTAAGCCTATAGGCTATGTATCCAAATGTTACAAAAACAACGGCAAATTAGTAGTCTAGTTAAGAGACGCCGACCGGCGGACTTCTACGTTATGGAGAAAAAATAGTACACAAAATAGCAATACCTACTAAAGGATCATATTGAACAAGAAAAAATGTTAGGTCATGTTATATGTCACAGGAAGTCTGAAATGGAAAAGAAAATTTATTGGGGGAAGATGATGGGTGGGATGCAGGACTTAGGCAGGCGCAACAATATCACCCCAGCGTCCCTCTCTAGCCAACGCTTCGTTAGCCCTACAATCTTATCATACAGGATTTGATTGGTATCTAAATCGAGGTGGACACCATCCTGGTCGAGGTCCCGGGTGCTGAGAGTAAGTGACACAAAGCGGTGCCTCGTCTCTACTAGCCGACACCTCAGGACGCGGTTAACAGAGTTCTTAATGGCTTGATACTCCTCCGCTGACAAACCTCGAACCCTAGTCCGGCTCTCAATTGCCACAATCCTGCAGCTCCCCCCGGACTCACGCTCCAGATCCAGCGCTACCTCTTTGATGGCATCAGCTAACTCGCGGGGCACGGTACCGGGGCGTATATCATTGCCGCCCAAGAACAAAAAGATCATATGCGGCCTATACAGAACCACCTGTCCCCACTGTGGGGAGGCTCTCAGGGTGTCAAGGGTGGCTCCAGGTACCCCGAAGTAGGACAGCTACTTCCCCCTCCGACACCCGATACGACTCAGCTCCTCCGTCGGCTGCCCTTAGCCTAGTGGCATATGAATGCCCTACTATGGCAATTCTCTGAGGTACCGGCGCCCGAGGTACAGGAAGATAGCCAAGCCCCACCCCTCCGGGGTCCTTGCTCCTGCATCCCTGGGCTAATCCCTTGCTCATTGCCTATAAAAAAGAATCCCCTACTGGTAGCTAAATCCCGGGTCTGGGCACCAATGTGGTAAACTATCAGTGGAAGTTAAATATTACTAAGCTATAATGAATCAAATAAAATCAATCTAAATTAAAACTACTCAATATCTAAATTGAATTCAATCTGAAACAAGCTAATTTATATTCAAAGGTCTCACATAATAAATTTATATATAGGGTAAGGTTATAAGGGTTAATATTAGCCAGGAATTAACTCACCAATAGTTCCACGTGGCAATGAGGCAAGGGAGAACGTTTACCCAATATGGTGGTGGACAATGAGGAACGAGACTTCGGTCCCGAGACACGAGTCAAGTTAAAGAAAGATTAATGATTACATGGGAATGGACATGAATATTATGCTTATCTGTCAGTCAGTCATGGCGTCGATGAGAGCGTAGTGATGGTGTTGCTGTTTGTATTGCTGACAGTGTATTGTGATTAGAGGCTCAAAAGGGCGATCAACTGAGGGGGGAAAATAGATGTTAACTGGTTGGTGTTCGTGAAGGCTCTGGTCTTCCTCAAAGGCACACCTTGCTGCCTTGGCAAACGCCAGGAGCCCAAATTATCGTACAGCATCTAGGTTGCTCTATACGATAAATGATATTAATATATACGATAAATTCATATATACTACATAAGACCATGGCAATATTGCTTAATAGCATATTAGGCCTTTTATAACTTAACTTATTTACAATCTTATAATATACGATCTACTCGTCCTACGTCGTGCTGCAGGAGCGATCGTGACGTCACAGAGACATACGGGATCACAAAAGAGTCATAGCCTATCGTATTTATGATACAAATGGTCCTTTCTACACTGGTATCGTCAAGTATAGTTTTTCCCTTAGCTGACGGTACATTAGCATGTCTCCATCTTGATCACTCAGGCATTACAACGGTTACATAGCTAAGTATGTTGTTGATTATGGAAACCTTGCAACATTAATGATTTGCATATACACAGTAGTTTCAGTTTATCTACTAATTATTGACCTAAAAATCAGCTAACTAACTATATTTTCCGCCAGCTGGAAACATATAGTATAGACGTACTTAACCCTTTCACTACCGGGGATGTCTGTTTCTTTATTTCAGCTATATTTAGACGACTTTATGCAGCTTAGGAAGGATCTGTGGTTGTTAAAAGGGGTAATTGAGATAGTCTACAACCTCTTAATTGCTACACGTCCCTCCTAAGCTGTTAAAATTGTCTAATAATTGCCGGAGTATAATGAAAAAGACGTATTCGGTACAGAAGGGGTTAAGGGGAGGATTTTAGTTTGCTCACTAGACCTCCATCAAGCTTAATTAAGAAAATTCCCCCAACCCCCGTTTTAGATATATGTGTACATTTTTCGGTAGAAAAATATCCCGACCAAAGGCCGTTATTTCCTAAATTACAGGCGCGCTATCGCTCGCCAGGAAAAATTAGACACCTAAATAGCACGAAAGGTCTAAAAATCGACAGAAATGGGGATAAAGATCTTAAAATCGTCTAACTCTTGGGGCGAACGTCTTAAAATATTAATGGTAATGGGGCTTAACGTGAGGGAGAGGGGGGTGAACAAAAACAAAGTTAATATCTCCCCTTCATAACACCCATTCAATTGCGTGAATGAAGTTTATTTCAGAAGCTGCTGGGTCCGACTTGCCGAAAAAATTAGAGAAAGAGATGGAGGTGCGCTACATTTCCTACACCATGTATACTGCGTATTTCCTACACGTCACATCTACTACAAATTTAGCAGTTTTTAGAGTAATGACATATTTCCTACACATATACTGCATATCTCCTACACAGTTTTTAGTGTGGTGACATATTTCCTACAGAGATACAGCGTATTCCTACACACACAAATCTATACGGTCACATTTCCTACACTGCCGTGTATACGGAGCCTCTGTCTGTACTCGGCGCTACTGTCTCACTACTCGCCTGACGAGTCGAGTTGATTCGAGTCTTCGGGACAGACACGAGTAGGGTGGAGGAAATGTGGCGCAACCTAAATAGGGAGAAAAGTATCGTTCACATTCAGACACGCGTCGAGTTGATTCGAGTTTAGTCTCAAAACAGCAGTATTCTTTTCTTCATTCGTCGGGACAGACGGTATTTCTGGGCCTTGTGGCTTGTACTCCACTGCTGTGCTCCACCAAGCATGGCTAGGATTGAGGGAAACATCCGCTTCAATGCAGTGGTTTACGAAGACAACTCTGGATTCCGGTACATCCAAAATGTGGCCAGAAACAACAAACTATACCTGCGTTGCGTTCAGCACCCCAAGTGTGGAGGAAGAGCCGTCTTGTCGGAGGTAAAAATTGTAGTTTTCATTTTTGTTTTTTTTGTTTTTTTAAGAGACAATGAACGGAGGAAGGAAAAACACAGAAAACAAAAAGGTCCATGTGCCTAAAGGCATCCTCCATTCATAAAATGTTTGTAACAACTGGATTTAAACATTTGTAGATTGTAAGTTTGTGGAAAGCAATTCGAGGGAAGTGAATTCCAAAGAGTAGTAGCTCTGGGGATAAATGAATTTTGATAAGCAGAAGTTCTGCATTGTGGAGGAGAAAGTGTAAATTCATGGGCGCTCTCAGCTGCCCTAGTTCTACGGGGAAAGATGAGGAGAGGCGGCACAATTGAAACAAGTTCCTCGGAACAATTGCTGTGAAAATATCTGTAGAATAATGCAAGGGATGCAACGTTTCTTCGTATGGATAATGTAGGAAGGTCCTGTGTGATTGCAGGGTTATTGATTAATCTAATAGCTTTATTAGATTCCCCCCCCCCCCCCTCTATACAATTATGGGTAAGAAAAGGGGGTAAGATTAGGAGTAGTGGGCGTACCACTACCAACATACAGCATAACTCGTCTATAAAACATTAACCTAACCAAACAACCTAACCTAACCTAACCTAGTATTCATGTAGTAGCCTACTAGGTTAGGTTAGGTTAGGTTAGGTTAATGTTTTATAGATGATTTATGCTGTATGTCGGTAGTGGTACGCCCACTACTCCTAATCTTACCGAAAAGGGTCAATATTTACTAGTCACACCACAGCTGGGATCTCATTTGTAATGGTAGTTTTGAGTTCCTATCATTCTATGCTTCATTGCTATATACTTTTTATCCACTGGATATTTTTTTTTTTTTTTTTTTTTTTTTTTTTTTTTAGCATTAACCTAACCAAAAAACCTAACCTAACCTAACCTAACCTAATAGCCCCAAATACATTTAGGTTAGGTTAGGTTAGGTTTTTAGGTTAGGTTAATGCTAAAAAAAAAAAAAAAATAAAAAAAAAAAAAAAAAAAAAACATAAGAAAAAAATATATTTTCTGGTGGATAAAAAGTATATAGCAATGAAGCATAGAATGATAGGAACCCAAAACTACCCTTAGAAATGAGATTCCAGCTGTGGTGTGACTCGTAAATATTGACCCCGAAAAGGGTATTTAAAGTGTCCCATATTCGTGATATTATATTGGTAGTGACAAACCCATCTTAGACCAATTAGAAAGGTATTTCACCATCGATATACCTAATAGATGTAATATACCTTTTTCATATTATATTTATACCCTATTATTATTATATTGAGTGTTGCGTAAATCACCATCAATATACCCAATGATTAACCCCTTCTGTACCGAACGTCATCCTTTTTATTATATTCTGGCAATGATGAGATGATTTAATTAAGCTTTGGAAGGACGTCTACCCATTAAAAGGCGGCATACTATCTCAATATGACAGTATAATTGTAGGAGTTATGCCGGATGCACTGTTTGGTGTAGGCGATATGCTGGGTACTCAGTTTTGGTGTAGGAAATGTGCTGGATCCTTTTTTTTTTTGTAGGAAATATGACCGACTATGTGTAGGATATGTGGCAGTACTCCAACTTTTGTAGTTGTGTAGATGTGACTACGCCCCAAAGAGATCTCTAGTAGCAAGGTAAGTAAGTAGGTAGGTAGTTAGGTAGGGGGTAGGTAAGTAGGTAGGTAGGGGTGGATAGACATATAAGAAAAGGGGATTTCAAAGGTAAGAGTGAAGCTAAGTGTAGAAAGGCAACTTGCATTAAGAGTTTATTATAATCAAGACTGAAGCGACGCGGGCAAGCAACTCTGTTTTCTATGCGACATTTCAAGGTCGCGCCTTATATAATGGGATAGGTTGTGTTTGGAAAAGTAAATACAAAACTATATTAAAAAGTATATTTGATTACGTTTTACTACTAACCTCTTCTATCAGATGACTATATTACTATATTAATGATACGACTAAATCTGGTCAATATTTACGAGTCGCACCACAGCTGGGATCTCATTTCTAATGGTAGTTTTGGGTTCCTATCATTCTATACTGCATTGCTATATACTTTTTATCCACAGGAATTTTTGTTTTTTTCTTGGCTTAATTTTTTTTGTTAGCATTAACCTTACCAAAAAACCTAACCTAACCTAACCTAACCTAACCTAACCTAACCTAATAGCCCCCAAATACATTTAGGTTAGGTTAGGTTAGGTTTTTTGGTTAGGTTAATGCAAAAAAAAAAAAAAAAAAAAAAAAAAAAAGAAGAAAACAAATTCCCGTGGATAAAAAGTATATAGCAATGAAGCATAGAATGATAGGAACCCAAAACTACCATTAGAAATGAGATCCCAGCTGTGGTGCAACTCGTAAATATTGACCCTAAATCTTTCCACTCGGCTTAGGAAAGATATGTAGGAATAAAAACCTGAAAGGCGATATCAATTAACCTTCTACCTCTAACAGTTTCTTATATTTTGTTTTACATTTGGAATCCCATTACGCCATCAGACAGTACACTAGGACCATACGGCTGGGAAAGTGTAGATAGCAGAGCAGGGGTGTTGTAGTTTCCTCCTAGGTTGATTAAAATCGTAGATTGAAAAAAAAAGGGTGCCATTGATTGACAGTTACTATACAAAGGAAATAGCTACATTCACAGTATACTCTTACCATAGATACACAAAAAGGCCTTTATTTACGACGCAGTACGAGTCATAACATCGCAGCTTATTACTTGTTTACGATATCCAAAGTTTACATACTCAGTTTACCCCTAAAAGATAAATGTATACATGTTTCGGTGGAAAAAGGCCGGTCTCACCAAAATTACAGGCTCGTTATCGCTCGCCAGGAAAAAAATGACTCCTAAATGGCAGAAAATATCTTGCTATTGATAAAGAAATGGAACGAAAGGTCTTAAAATCGACAAAGTAATGATGCGACCGTCTTAAAATCTCAAAACTAATGGCGCTAAACATGAGGGAGAAGGGACTACCTACCCCTTAAGTATGAACATTTGACCTAAGCATGATATAGACACTAAAATGCCCCAGAACAAGAAGCCCACCACAGAAGCCACGAGCGAACACCACACAGAAACACCCGGAAGAAAGGTCCACAGAACGAAAGGACCAGCTGACCGAGCCAGCCATTTCAGACAGGCCCAAGCCTGCAGGGCTAAACAGCTCCAGGACACACCCATTTACCTTTTCTAAACTGACCATTTTCCACACCTCACGTACACTAACCCCCTCGTGTCCTACACTCCTAACTACAAAGATGATGAACAGGAATATACATTCATATTAAAAACACCCATGCCCTGTCCCGACGTTGAGCCAATGCCAACACATCAGACAGCCATAATTATATCTATGTATGTTCTTACATCCGAGAAGTAGTTGTTGTATATCTTAGAAGTTAAAACACCCACGCTTGTCCCTAGACCTCGTATATCATTTTCCATGACGAGTATAGATATATGTAACCCGTGCTCAGTCGCCCCTTGCATTGTTCCTCTAGTAACTAAGTCTATAATATTAACTGCCACCAGCATTGATGCGACATAGCGGCACTGTCCTTGTGTCGTATTGTGCCAAGTACAGATCAACCAGGTTTCATCACCTTATTAGGACGACGACTATAATGTCATCGTTCATCGATGTATGCAATCCTTAGGTTAAGTATTTTTATCCGCCATTGTGTTCACCTTTTTCCATTTACTTTCCACAATTGTCATACGTCTTCCCCTTGCCTCCTTCGTATCCACAGCCCACACCACGCCAATTTACTTCGTGTCTTACACCTCTTACCCCAACCAGAGATTGTATAAGATAACCTGGTTACCAGTATCTGTCATAAGTACCCCGAAACAATAACTAAGTACCCCTACGAACTGCCGCTGTTGTTGGTATTTATATTTAATAGAAAACGCAGTTCCCAGGGCCAACTATTAGTATCCATAACCCTCGGACTGATCACATAACTCTATCTTTTCCAGACTCATATACCACCCCATAGTTGCATTCCCCGGTAGCATTTGGCTAACGTATTCTACTGCCTTTTCAAACTTCCATATCAATTGTAGCCTAATGCCACCCCCACGCCCAGGGACCTTAGGGGCAAAATTTCCCTGTAGCCCTTGAACTCTTCCCCCCCCTCTCATTAAGACACCCGCACTTCTCGACTCTTGTCCGACCTAGCCTCTCTCTCATACCTCTTGAAGATCCTTGAATTGTCCGTTACTAACGCTCTCCAACCTTTTATATATATACTCCTATCCAGCCTACCTTCACTTAGTAGGCCAGAACAACATTAGGACTTTACTAGCCCCTTGCATGCCATCTATTCTCTTACAACACATTCACAACCCTGCACCCAATGGTCGTCGGTGCGAGGCTAGCCGCCCCGCCAGTAACTAACTTCTATTGCCATACTTCCAGATAAATGTGGCAGAGTTAGCAACCCAGTCTCCACCACATCCAGCAAATCCTACAATTAACAACCAGCCGAGTAAAACCAGCTAGCTAAGGCACCTTCGGTTTTGGTATTAAGGACACCCACATCTGTCTCATACACAGAGGGTTATTACAAACACTGGTGATATGGCAAGCCCCTAGCCACAGCCGCCGGACGACTATCACAGAGAGAGGGCGCCCAGCCCCCTTTTTGCCCACCCGAGGAGGGAGACCCCCACCCCCGCGGAGGTATACCTGGCCCCTGTTTTGACTTTCGAGTCATTGCCAGGTAGCACAGGAATTCTTCCTATCAATGAACTAACCATGCATGACCAACACCTTTACTAACCTCTATTAACTCACAATAAACCATTTACCTTTCTTGCATGCTCTGATCACTAAATTAGCACCTCAGCTATACCATAGAATGAAGATTGAACAATCTAGAGAGACGCTCCTATCACAGCTGTCCCCATCCTCCTCGCAAAGTAGATCCAGTCTCTCTCCCCTAAATACGTCCAGTATTAAAAAAAAAAAAATTATGAATTGTAGCCCAGCCTCGGAGTCCCCAGGGGGGGGGACCATAAATGCCCCCTCACCAGACCGACCATCCCCTGATGACCCCACACAACTACCTGGACCTCGGCCTGTTACTCTTTCTATTAATTTCTGCAACATTCGCGGACTTTCCTCTAACTTTCACTCTGTTGAGCACCATCTCTCCTCCTACAAACCTGATCTTCTCTTCCTCACCGAAACTCAGGTGTCTGTAGCAACTTCCAGCAACCCCTTCTCTGTATCCTCCTACTTCTACCTAGTTTCAAAGCCAAAGGCGGATGTTGTGCATATGTGCACAACAAACTCACTTGCTCTCGTGTTCCCGATTTCGACTCCTCTGAATTCTCAACTTTATGGCTCAAACTTTCCTGTCATTCTCTTACTAAATATTTCTGTGCTGTCTATCTTTCACTCTACCAACTTTCCGAAATTCTTTGACTATCTAAACTCTACAGTGGAACACATTCTATCCATTTCTCCTTCTCAGAAATCTCCATCTTAGGAGATTTCAACGTTCACCACCGCCATTGGCTCCTCACACTACTGATCCACCTGGTGAACAAGCCTACGTCTTTTCTATCCTAAATGACCTAGAGCAGTTAGTTCAGCAACCCACCGGATCCCTGATCGCTTTGGAGATCGGCCCAACATTCTTGAAGTATTTCTAACCTCTACCCCTTCTGCTTATACTGTAAACCTTTTCTCACCTTTGGGCTCCTCCGACCATAATCTTATCTCTGTCACCTGTCCTATCTCTCCAGTACAGCCACCCGATCCTAGCCGGCGGCGCTTGTGGCACTTGGCGCTGCCGACTGGGAGGCTCTTCGCAGTACTTCTTTGATTTCCCATGGAATGATTTCTGCTTCCATGGCTGAGGACCCTCGGAGAGTGCTGAACGCATTTACCGAGGTAATCCTATCGGGCATGGAAGCATACATTCCATTCTCTTTCTCTCAGACTAATGCTAAAAAATCTTGGTTTACTCATGCCTGTTCTACTGCTGTCCGCAATAAGGAGGAAGCATTCAAACGGTACCGACGCCTTAAACTCAAGACTCTCATTCTTCATATGTTTCTGCCCGGAATCAAGCCAAATCTGTTCTTCGACTTGCCAAACACTCTTTCATCAATAATCAATGCACTGAACTATCCAATCTTCCGCAGCTATCTGGCATCTAGCCTAAAACCTTTCCAACAATTTGTCTTCTTTGTCTTTCCCTCCCATTTCCCACTCTGATGGCACAACCATCACTTCTCTGACAAAGCTAAACTCTTCGCCCAAACTTTCGCTACAAACTCCACCTTGGATGATTCCGGTGCTATTCCTCCCTCTCCGCCCTCCTCTCTCTTACTTATGCCTAATATCCTAATCTCTTCTAAAGATGTACTTTCTACCCTCTCTGGGCTTAACACTAATAAGGCGTACGGTCCGGACGGTGTTCCTCCTGTTGTTCTCAAAAACTGTGCTTCCGTGCTGACTCCCTGCCTAGGCAAACTCTTTCGTCTCTGTCTATCCTCTAACGTCTTCCCTCATGCTGGAAGTTTGCTCACATTCAACCTGTCCCAAAGAAGTCAACCCTCCAACTATCGTCCAATTGCTCTTATCTCTTGTCTTTCTAAAGTTTTTGAAACTATTCTTGCTTCCAAATTTCTTAAGCATTCTCTTCTCATAATCTGCTCTCAGATCGCCAGTATGGCTTCCTTAAGGGTCGCTCTACTGGTGATCTTCTTTCATATCTTACTAACTCTTGGTCATCCTCCTTCGGGACTTCGGTGAGACTTTTTCTATTGCACTAGACATATCGAAAGCCTTCGATAGAGTCTGGCATAAATCTTTAATTTCTAAACTACCCTCCTTCGGTTTCTATCCCTCCATCTGTGCCTTTGTCTAATTTCCTTTCCGGCCGTTCCATAGCCGCGGTTGTGGACGGCCATTGTTCATCCTATAACGGTGTTCCTCAGGGCTCTGTCCTATCTCCTATTCTCTTTCTAATTTTATAAATGATCTCCTTAACTGTACCTTAATGCCCATCCATTCATACAGAGACGACTCAACCTTACACTACTCCATTAGTTTTTCAGAACGCCCCAGCCAGCAATCCCTCAACGACAAACGTAATGAAGCCATAGAACTCTTAAATTCTGATCTAAATACTATTTCCAATTGGGGCTGAGAAAACCTTGTTTAACTTTAATGCTTCCAAAAACCAATTTCTCCATCTATCTACCCGTCAGGATCTCCCAGCGGACTATCCCTTATTCTTCAACAATACAAAAATCAACCCTTCATCTTCTCTCAATATTCTTGGTGTCTCTTTTTCTTCTGCTCTCATTGGAAGGACCATATTACCAGTCTTGCTAAGGCAGCCTCCCAGAAGCTGGGTGTGCTCAACCGCCTTAGGGGGTTCTTTTCCCCTGCACAGCTTCTTGCTCTGTACAGGGGCATAGTGCGCCCTTGTATTGAGTATTGTTCACATGTGTTGGGAGGTTCCTCACACCGCTCTACTAGACAAAGTTGAAAGGAAGGCCTTTCGTATCATTAACTCCCGTCCACTCACCAACTCTCTGCAATCTCTCTCTCTCCGCCGCAATGTTGCATCTCTCTCGCTATTCTATCGCTACTATAATAATCAGTGTTCCTCAGAGCTATCCCAGTGCACCCCTCCTTTACGTAGGGCACGTGGTACCCATCTTGCAACTCAATCCCACCCTACTCTGTGCAACTCTCCAACCCAAGAGTGAAACGTTACTCTCAAACTTTCTTCTACTCAACAGCTGAGCTCTGGAACTCTCTCCCAGAATCAGTCTTTCCCTCTTCCTATGACTTAAATTGCTTCAAACTCCGTGTGTCCAGGCATTTTGGCTCGAACGTCCCTTGATTTTGGCCCTGTCACTCTTTCAACTATGGGGGAGGCACTCGCTATAGGCAGTTATGCCTTTTGCCTCCCTCAATCACATAGAAAAAAAAAAAAAAAAAGTATAGCCAAAATAGTACCTCTTACTAAGGCTCAGTTATATGAAAATATAAAGGCTTCCTATAGCCCTGTGCCACAACCGTAAATACCATCTTACCTAGTCCCCATATCTATTGAGAGCTCAATTAAGTCCATAAGACTCGAGATCCCTACTGTCTACAGGGTCCAGAACCGAGCCTATAAATCTAACTCCCGCCCCCAGTCAAATCAGTTGAAAGCTAGACACCAACCAGTGGTCACTACCCTGCAGTTACCTCTAGCTCTGCCCTTGTGTTGTTCCGGAGTTGAGAGATTCCAGATCCGGCAGACTCCGTGGCAGAGAAGACTGATAGAAGCATCTGTCCATGTACAAGTCCTAACGTGCACCTTATAACCTTCACACAAATTCGTGGGTATATAAGAGTGTAGCCAGCAACGATCGTCAAGAGATCCGACTTGAGAACTTCCTACATTTTGGACCATCTGGACGGCCGAGGAACCAGTCGTTAGCCCCCAACATCACCGGAAGCAAGATAACCAGGACCAGATCTACCCATACTATTCAAGATTCATGTTACTAGTGTTATAGTACTAGCTTGATACTCACTTATTAACTTTCTATAAAGTGGCTAAGACCTTGCCAGTGTAATTCATAACCCATTCCATTTGGGACGTACTAAGCGATCAGTGCTCTTTAATTAACAGGCGACCTTGACTCTCGTAATTACCTTATTCAGATATTAAAACTCTAGTGATATCTAACGTTCGCCCACTGATTTGTGTTCTACGTATTTCTGCCTTAAGAATATCAAACTTAGTTCAGTACCCCCATGAGGTTACTAGAGATTTCCGTGTTCTACAATATATGCGTGTCTAATCCTAACTGTGAGCTGCTATCACGCGACCAGCCAGCAAGAGGTCAAATCAGTGACATTGAATTATACGAATATATTGAGGTCTTCCAGTAAAATAAAAACTTGCTAATTAAACCCGTGATCAGAAGAATATACCTGAACGTTGGAAGTGAGAGATTAGGCTCCATCCAGATCCGCTAATGCTAGCAGTTCCCTTCTATCATTTGTTTTGTGCGAATATAACTATCTTTCTATGCTCTTTATTTCTTTATTTCAATAAACGTGAACTTGTGTCGTGTTACCGTGTGTTTATTTTGTGTTCTCTATTCCTCATACCTTGTATTGTGCATGCAGCCTTCTATACCCAGTCATTCAGAACTCGCATTACCCAAGTTAAACCTGTAGAAAAACAGGGCATAACATTGGTGGCAGCGGTGGTTCTTGATTCGGATAAAAGGTTGCATTACATTGCAAGTTTGGAACAGCTAGAACACGAGAACATCATGGCGCAACCTACCCACACTGCCATCCCAAATTATGATGAAACAAATTATGGGATCGAAGTATTCATGGACGTAATGAAACCCTTACTTTTTTTTTTTTTTTTTTTTTTCTATATTCCAACTACTCCCTCTCGGGCATAGGCTGAGAGCCTGTACATTCCACCGCTCAACACGGTGAAGCCCGTGAGGTCTTGTTCCAGTCTGGGGAGTGAGACATGTGAAGCAACCATCATGGCTCGAAGCAGCTCCATCTCTGAAGCGGCCGGTTGCTTCGCTCAAGTGCTTCACCGTCTCACCCTCCAGACTCAGACCCTCACTCTCAGAACGCCACCTATTGAGCAGTGAACTCACTAGGCATTGTCCCCCTGTAACATATTTTGAATATGGGAATATTCATACAGTGTTATTTAATCAGGGAACAATGAGGGTATTTTTTTGGCATTTCGGTGGGCTTTGTGGTAATGCACTGATACTAGGTACAGCACAAATTCAATCCCAATAATATCTTCCCATTGACATATCGGGATTTGAACCCGGGTCCATTGGATTACCAATCCAGTGGCATGACCACTCCACCACACCTCCCCTAACTTGACGTTACTTATACCACGGACGCACACAAAATAGCCGTAACATTACCACACCTGGGATAAGCCGTTTCCCTGGTGGCCAATCAAGTGCACCCTGACCTCACCTGGGACGAATTTCGCACAATAGTGATAGAAGCCATTAAACCTTCGTTGGGCGTTTTCGTGGCCCACACCCGTATCCTAGACACGAAATTCGAAGGCGATCTAGATACCACAGTGAGTAAGCTTGCCCAACACAAAAAAAAATCTTTCCCCACGTTGACCAAAATCCAACAAGAACAGCAAATTCTGGTCAACCTTGTGTCGATATTGCCCTCAGCAGTAAAAGACCATTTCCGGGTGCACGATTTCGTCGGATACAAAAAAGACCTCATCACGATCCGACGTATTTTGGCCGTGCGCACAGAAACACCCACCCAAATCGCTGCAATCAAGAGGTTTCCCACGCACCCGCAGCAAACCAACCGCCAAAACCCCAACAATGCCTACCAAGCCTCATCTTTCAACAACAGACCCACCTACCCTTCCGGCAAGCCCCAACCCAGTAGACCCCGGTTCCAACCGTCCCAGCCACGCAGAATCTTCAACCGGAACAGCAACTACAACACCTACCAAAGTAAAAACCCTACCTTAGTCATTATCAACCCCTATGATTTCCCTGCCTGTAATGCTCAGTGTGCCCTCCACCAAATTCGTGACTCTGCCAAACCTCGCCCCTCTACTCCTCGCATTTCTGTAAATGAAGAGGAGTGGGGACAAGAGGAAGAAATTGCCCCCCATACCATGACCTCAGACGATACCGAGGAAATCCTGGAAGAGGTAGATACCGACCCCCAGGATTTTTAAAGTATCCCCCGCCCACGATGGGCTCGGCGGGGGACGCCATAACTAGTCGCACTGCCCCCATTTATTACATGGCCAAAATCAAGGACATTCCTGTCCGCTTGCTAATCGACACGGGAGCTGCCAAGTCATGTTTGTTCAAATCTTACTATGAAAAACATCCCCGACGATTTGGCCCTTTGTTAAACACCAAAACAGAACTCATCTCAGCTGCTGATACTTACTTAAATCTCCTAGGAGACACTTTACCCCTATCAGTAACCACTCCTGGCCCCCATGCTCGTTGTTATCACACATTTACAGTATTTTCCTCCAACTGTAAACATTATGATGGTTTCCTTGGACTTGACCTCCTTCAAAAACTAGAGGCCCAGATTGACTGCGGCCAAAGGCTGATCTCATTCAAAAACAAATTCCAGCCCAAAGCCTCTGACAAACCAATCACGCAGAAACCCATTCCCAAAAAGAAAAAACAACCTCCCCTCAACAAACCCTGATTCAGGGTTACCAAGTTGCAGCTAGCACTAAGGTGACTCCTAAAACCTCCCCTTGCCCCGAGATCTCTCAAAACCTCACTCAATTCAGTAAAAAAATGCCTCAACAAACGAAAGAAGACAAGTCCAAGCAACTCCCCCTCGGTAATCCCCTCAATTCTCGTAACTCTGTCCAGAATAAATCCTCCCATGTTTTCAGGACAGACTCTGATATATGTAACCCTAATTCTATCCAATGTTTATGTACACATGTTTCCAGAGAAAATGCCGACCGATGTACCCAACAATGTTTCCCCCATGCCCCCAGAAATGTTAACAACCCCAAATCAATACACCAGTCCTACACCAATAACCCATGTTCTACACCTAACTTTTTCCCCACCAACCCTCCGCAGTCCCCCCAGCAAATCCCGTTTTCTAACTCGCTCACCTCGCACCCTTCTGAACCGCCCGCACGCGCCGTTAATCCCCCCCTCACGCGTGCCGACCGAGGGACACAACCATGTTCCCACCATGCCCCCAGAAATGCCCAGCTATTCCACCACCCCCCCAATCCCCCTTGTGACAGTTTTCCGTCAGTAGCTCCCTTCCACCCCCCCACAATTCACACCCCTAATAAACTTCAAAACCCCACACTTGACTCACCCCCTCATGACAGACAAACCTACCAACCCCAGATAACCTCTAAACAAACCGTTACTGCCACCGACAACGCTCCCCCCACCAACCCTCCGCAGTCCCTCCAACAAATCCCGTTTTCTAACCCCCTCACACCGCGCCCCACTGATCCTCTCACACGCGCCGTTAATCCCCCCCTCACGCGTGACCCCCACCAAAGTGACCTTGCCCCCCTTATAAGTACCAAGCACCTGCTCGCCAGTCAATCCCCCACCATCATTAGCCCAGCGGTAGTTCAGGATAAATGCCAAATTCCCCCCCACCATCAAAAATGGGTGAACCTGCGGCCCATACCCCAAACTCACATGGTATTTTCCCCCACTAACACATCCCCTAACCCCCATCGCTGCCTCTTACAACCCGCCATCATTCCCGCTCGTATCAACCACATTCTCGTGGCTAATATCTCAGAGGACATTACCGACAGGTCTCATTATAGGAGACCTCGAAACTTTCGATGACCTCCCCATACATTGTAACGACACCCCTACCAGCCTCCAATTGCCCCCTCTTCCTGAGACACTATCTGACCACCAAAAGAACGGCATGTACGACCTACTGCTGGAATTCAGTGACGTCTTTGCCCAACAACCCACAGAAATCGGACAGACGGATGTAGAACAACACATCATTAACACCACAGGCCCCCCCCATACGACAACCATCCCGTAGAAAGAACCCCATACAACGTCAGGAAGAGGAACGCCAAGTCCAGGAAATGTTAGAGGCCGGGATTGCCACCCCGTCCATTAGCCCCTGGTCTTCCCCTGTTGTCTTAGTCAAAAAGAAAGATGGGACAACCCGTTTTTGCGTCGATTACAGGAGGTTAAATGACATAACCATTAAAGACGCTACGCCCTTACCCCGAATAGACGATTCCCTTGACTCCCTATACGGATCCAAATGGTTCACCACCCTCGACTTGCAAGCAGGGTATTGGCAAGTGCCTATCAAGGCCGAGGACCAAAAGAAAACAGCATTTTCCACTAGTGGTGGCCATCACTATGAATTTAACGTCCTACCTTTTGGCCTCTGTAACGGACCCGCCACTTTCTCCCGTTTGATGGAAACGGTATTACATGGCCTAACCTGGGAAACCTGCCTAGCCTATCTGGACGATATTATTGTGTACTCTCCAACCTGGGAAGAACACCTCCTCAGGTTGAGACAAGTCCTGCAAAGAATCCGAGCCGCCGGGTTGAAATTAAAACCCTCAAAGTGCGTGATTGCCAGGAATAAGGTAGATTTTCTCGGACACGTGATATCTGAACATGGTATTGCGCCAGACCCAAAGAAACTTCAAGCCATACAAAACCAAACCCCACCCACCACGGTTAAAGGAATACGTTCGTTTCTAGGTTTAGCCACGTACTACAGACGTTTCGTCCCCCACTTTGCCACCATAGCCAGACCTCTCCACCAACTTACCCATAAAGACACCCCGTTCGCCTGGACACCTGAAAGAGACCTCGCGTTTAACACTTTGAAGCAAAAGCTAATCCAAGCCCCTATTGTCGTTTTCCCTGACTACCAGAAACCTTTCCGTCTTTATACCGACGTATCTCTGTACGCCATAGGTGCAGTATTAGCTCAATTCAGAGATGGAGAGGAACATGTGATAGCGTATGCCAGCTACACACTCACCCCTCCCCAACAGAATTATGCAGCCACCAAGAGAGAGTGCTTAGGGATCATTTGGGCACTCAGCCATTTCCGGTCATTTGTGTTGGGCGCAAAACTCGAAATAATTACCGACCATCAATCTTTACAATGGCTGCGTAGGTGCGAAACCAACTCAGCCATTTTGGTACGTTGGAGAGAGACACTAGAGGACTACGACTTTACCATACAATATCGTCCCGGCAAACTCCATACTAATGCAGACGCCCTGTCACGTTTGCCAGTACCAAAATACCCCCCCACCAACCTAGCCGCCTTACAAAACACTCAATTGGTATCTACCCCCACCTCCCGACAGAATGCCCCCCCAGCCCCCTCCCTAATTCAATCTTGGGAAGCACGAATCAGACCCCCCTGGATACCGTTAAACGTCTTCAGGAAACTGACTCGCTGGGGAGATCAACTTGCCACAGACACTGGTCACATAATCTTGGACCCCACCATAGCCCACGACTACATGATTGCCATCCACGAGGGAAACGGCATACACCTTGGACAAAAGAAAATGTTAAAGATCTTCACAGACCAATACTGGACCCCCAACCCCTCCAAAATTGCACAACGAGTGACAGAATCCTGCAAACCGTGTTTATTGGGAAAGGATAGATCACGCACCCCAGGCCCAGCTGGTACCATTTCTGCCAACAAACCGTTCCAAGTCCTATCCCTCGACATCATGGGCCCGTTCCCTTCTTACGCTGGCAACCGCTATATCGTCACATTTGTAGACGTATATTCAAAATTTCTAATAGCCTGCCCAGTTAAAGACCACACAGCCACCACAGTCGCCACACTGCTTGCCACCGAAGTGTTCCCTATATTCGGCCTTCCCCTTGCTCTTCTATCGGACAATGCCCCCGAGTTTAGTGGACACGTTTGGCAACAATTCACCCAACAATGCGGTATCAAGATTAAACACTCATCCCCGTACTGGCCTCAAGGAAATGCTATCTGCGAACGCAGCCATCGCACCATCAACAACCAGTTACGTACAAGAATGATTGCTCTTAATACCTCAGACTGGCCATCACAACTAAAGATGATACAGTGGGGTATGAACACCTGTCCTCGGGAAGACGGTATTTCCCCTCATGAACGTGTTTACGGTGTACCCCCCTGTTACTGCCATTCCACCACCACGCTCACCTTCCCTCCACCACCTCCACAATTGACCCATTGCAACATCTGCAAAACACCCTCCATACCGCCCAGATCTGTCAAGACACCAAAACTGATAACATCGATGACAAAAACCCTTTCGCCATCCATGACACCGTAATGGTAGCCAACCTCCCTATCACCAACAAGTTAGGCCCTCGCTATGTCGGACCCTACACCGTAATACAAGTCCCAAATGCCTTTCAAGTCACCATCGACTACCACGGCGTAACTCGCACGCTCCGAACTAGATTCGTCCGAGCGTTTAAACCTCTAAAGCCACAAGACATTAACCCACCCCACACGTCCGACCCTAAATTAAACACCCCTACTCACCCCCTCACTCGGCTACGAATATTCCCATACAAACCCCTAAGGACCTAAGCCCTCCAGCACCGAACCGACAAATCTTTTCTCACCATACCCCCCCAACTAACCTCCACAAACCCCAAGCCCCCAATATCACACCCTCTTCCACCATGACACCTTCCTTCACTTCTGATAGTCAAGTTCCTCCCCAACTTATCCAAGTACAAAAACCTCCACCCACAACCCCGACCACAACAGAAACCCTCCCGTCTAGCCCTGACATACCTCCACCAGGCACCACAGTGAGAAAACCACCACCCCCACCCCAAACCAAGTACACACCCAACCGCACCACACAATCTACCTCAGTAACCTCACGCTACAACTTACGCCCACGACAAACATCGTTTAAAACCTCCAGAAAACACACCCTACTAACCAAGTTCCGTAGGGCTGCCAGACCACTATCCTCCTCCTCCTCCCTCCTCCTCCTCTTCTTCTTCCTTCGTCGAATTCTCCCCCACAAAGGGAAAGAAGACGAATAATCACCAGCAAATCACCAACCTCATCAAACAACACACGCCCCTACCCCCAACCCTCCAACTTAAATCTACACTCCTTACCCACCCGTCTAGCCCCCCCCGCATCCGCCCCTTTTCCCTCCACGATCCCCACCACCCCACCCACACACCGACCAACCTCCTCATCTCACCGAACCCCCAACCAACCAACCCCTAAGAAACCCCCCCCTAAGAAACCCCCCCCAAAGTCACCGACGAGAAAACCCCCACATGTTATTTACCTATAAAACGTGCTTCCCCTCGCTATAAAACATCGTCGAGCGACTCAAGTCCCACGACAAACATCTACCTTCCCACCAGGACCGCCAGAGGTAGAATAATCAACAGACCCATCAGATTTAAAGACAGCGATACAAAAATAACACCCCGTTCTGACACTAAGGACCCAAGCCACACAACACACACACCCCCTCCTTCCCACACACCTCCTTCACCCACCTTACCTAAACCGATTTTGCGCATTGCCTCACTATATATTCCCAAACTACAACACCGCCCAAGAAAACCAAATAAAACCCAGACTCACATTCCCCCTTCATCCCCAGCTCTGTTGTCACGCGTGAATCCCCTTTCGGTTAGTAACCCATTCACCACACTAAACAGACTTCCTGTCAATCCCACACACCTCACTCCGACCCCCACGGGGGAAAGCTACAAACCATTCATACGAAAGGTTAAAGTAAAGACCCCCACTGGACACTTGGCCCGTGTACCACACCCACACCAAGCCCGGGCAGCCGCCCGCAACAACACAGAGGACACATTCTTACAGGTATACATTGACCTGCAAAAGAAACCTGACCGTCGCTCTCGTGTTTGGTGGAACTTTCTAAATACCCTGAAAATGACCCACCATCATTATGCTTCTTTTAACTTCACCCTTGAGGCTCGAGGACGAGCCTATAATGAAGGAGAGGGAAGTAAAATGCCCCAGAACAAGAAGCCCACCACAGAAGCCACGAGCGAACACCACACAGAAACACCCGGAAGAAAGGTCCACAGAACGAAAGGACCAGCTGACCGAGCCAGCCATTTCAGACAGGCCCAAGCCCGCAGGGCTAGACAGCTCCAGGACACACCCATTTACCTTTTCTAAACTGACCATTTTCCACACCTCACGTACACTAACCCCCTCGTGTCCTACACTCCTAACTACAAAGATGATGAACAGGAATATACATTCATATTAAAAACACCCATGCCCTGTCCCGACGTTGAGCCAATGCCAACACATCAGACAGCCATAATTATATCTATGTATGTTCTTACATCCGAGAAGTAGTTGTTGTATATCTTAGAAGTTAAAACACCCACGCTTGTCCCTAGACCTCGTATATCATTTTCCATGACGAGTATAGATATATGTAACCCGTGCTCAGTCGCCCCTTGCATTGTTCCTCTAGTAACTAAGTCTATAATATTAACTGCCACCAGCATTGATGCGACATAGCGGCACTGTCCTTGTGTCGTATTGTGCCAAGTACAGATCAACCAGGTTTCATCACCTTATTAGGACGACGACTATAATGTCATCGTTCATCGATGTATGCAATCCTTAGGTTAAGTATTTTTATCCGCCATTGTGTTCACCTTTTTCCATTTACTTTCCACAATTGTCATACGTCTTCCCCTTGCCTCCTTCGTATCCACAGCCCACACCACGCCAATTTACTTCGTGTCTTACACCTCTTACCCCAACCAGAGATTGTATAAGATAACCTGGTTACCAGTATCTGTCATAAGTACCCCGAAACAATAACTAAGTACCCCTACGAACTGCCGCTGTTGTTGGTATTTATATTTAATAGAAAACGCAGTTCCCAGGGCCAACTAATAGTATCCATAACCCTCGGACTGATCACATAACTCTATCTTTTCCAGACTCATATACCACCCCATAGTTGCATTCCCCGGTAGCATTTGGCTAACGTATTCTACTGCCTTTTCAAACTTCCATATCAATTGTAGCCTAATGCCACCCCCACGCCCAGGGACCTTAGGGGCAAAATTTCCCTGTAGCCCTTGAACTCTTCCCCCCTCTCATTAAGACACCCGCGCTTCTCGACTCTTGTCCGACCTAGCCTCTCTCTCATACCTCTTGAAGATCCTTGAATTGTCCGTTACTAACGCTCTCCAACCTTTTATATATATACTCCTATCCAGCCTACCTTCACTTAGTAGGCCAGAACAACATTAGGACTTTACTAGCCCCTTGCATGCCATCTATTCTCTTACAACACATTCACAACCCTGCACCCAATGGTCGTCGGTGCGAGGCTAGCCGCCCCGCCAGTAACTAACTTCTATTGCCATACTTCCAGATAAATGTGGCAGAGTTAGCAACCCAGTCTCCACCACATCCAGCAAACCCTACAATTAACAACCAGCCGAGTAAAACCAGCTAGCTAAGGCACCTTCGGTTTTGGTATTAAGGACACCCACATCTGTCTCATACACAGAGGGTTATTACAAACACTGGTGATATGGCAAGCCCCTAGCCACAGCCGCCGGACGACTATCACAGAGAGAGGGCGCCCAGCCCCCTTTTTGCCCACCCGAGGAGGGAGACCCCCACCCCCGCGGAGGTATACCTGGCCCCTGTTTTGACTTTCGAGTCATTGCCAGGTAGCACAGGAATTCTTCCTATCAATGAACTAACCATGCATGACCAACACCTGTACTAACCTCTATTAACTCACAATAAACCATTTACCTTTCTTGCATGCTCTGATCACTAAATTAGCACCTCAGCTATACCATAGAATGAAGATTGAACAATCTAGAGAGACGCTCCTATCACAGCTGTCCCCATCCTCCTCGCAAAGTAGATCCAGTCTCTCTCCCCTAAATACGTCCAGTATAGCCAAAATAGTACCTCTTACTAAGGCTCAGTTATATGAAAATATAAAGGCTTCCTATAGCCCTGTGCCACAACCGTAAATACCATCTTACCTAGTCCCCATATCTATTGAGAGCTCAATTAAGTCCATAAGACTCGAGATCCCTACTGTCTACAGGGTCCAGAACCGAGCCTATAAATCTAACTCCCGCCCCCAGTCAAATCAGTTGAAAGCTAGACACCAACCAGTGGTCACTACCCTGCAGTTACCTCTAGCTCTGCCCTTGTGTTGTTCCGGAGTTGAGAGATTCCAGATCCGGCAGACTCCGTGGCAGAGAAGACTGATAGAAGCATCTGTCCATGTACAAGTCCTAACGTGCACCTTATAACCTTCACACAAATTCGTGGGTATATAAGAGTGTAGCCAGCAACGATCGTCAAGAGATCCGACTTGAGAACTTCCTACATTTTGGACCATCTGGACGGCCGAGGAACCAGTCGTTAGCCCCCAACATCACCGGAAGCAAGATAACCAGGACCAGATCTACCCATACTATTCAAGATTCATGTTGCTAGTACTAAGTGTTATAGTACTAGCTTGATACTCACTTATTAACTTTCTATAAAGTGGCTAAGACCTTGCCCAGTGTAATTCATAGTTAACCATTCCATTTGGGACGTACTAAGCGATCAGTGCTCTTTAATTAACAGGCGACCTTGACTCTCGTAATTACCTTATTCAGATATTAAAACTCTAGTGATATCTAACGTTCGCCCACTGATTTGTGTTCTACGTATTTCTGCCTTAAGAATATCAAACTTAGTTCAGTACCCCCATGAGGTTACTAGAGATTTCCGTGTTCTACAATATACGCGTGTCTAATCCTAACTGTGAGCTGCTACTTGGGCACGCGACCAGCCAGCAAGAGGTCAAATCAGTGACATTGAATTATACGAATATATTGAGGTCTTCCAGTAAAATAAAAACTTGCTAATTAAACCCGTGATCAGAAGAATATACCTGAACGTTGGAAGTGGGAGATTAGGCTCCATCCAGATCCGCTAATGCTAGCAGTTCCCTTCTATCATTTGTTTTGTGCGAATATAACTATCTTTCTATGCTCTTTATTTCTTTATTTCAATAAACGTGAACTTGTGTCGTGTTACCGTGTGTTTATTTTGTGTTCTCTATTCCTCATACCTTGTATTGTGCATGCAGCCTTCTATACCCAGTCATTCAGAACTCACATTACCCAAGTTAAACCTGTAGAAAAACAGGGCATAACAGACACATTAGGTTCCTGTGTTTCCTGTAACCCCTTGAGGATCATGACGCACTTTTACAGTAGCCTATATTCTGGCTATTATTAGACGATTACATAGCCTATATTCTGGCTATTATTACACGATTACATTATATTCTGGCTATTATTAGACGATTACATTATATTCTGGCTATTATTAGACGATTACAGTAGCCTATATTCTGGCTATTATTAGACGATTACAGTAGCCTATATTCTGGCTATTATTAGACGATTTTATTCAGATTAGGGAGGGAATATGATGTTTCCAGAGGATTAATTGGGATAATCTTGACCCGTTAATTTCTATAGATCCTTCCTAAGCAATATAAAATCGTCTAATGATTTCAAGAATGAACTGTCAAAACGCGCTATGATCCATAAGGGGTTAATTAAATATAGATACGTGAACTGCTAGAGCATTATCGGAAATTTTTTATTTTAATACCATGAATTTGTTGAGTGTTTTTATAAAAAAAAAAAATCATTTGCATCAATATATAGTGTTTGTAATTAATTAGAAATCTCGGGAAAACCTATTTTCCCCATTAGGCCTATCCATCGATGTTGAGACACGCCCCGATAGTGATTTGAAAAGACATTAGCCTAACCTAACAACCTTACCTAACCTAACCTAGTATTATGGGTGGGGGCTGCCGCCCCCACACCCCCGCTGGTTGAGTATTAATCCCTTGGTAAATAAAAACAAAAATTGGCTGTCGATTATACGATTATACGAAAGTGAAAGAAAAGTTGATGAAGTCTACGGTGTTTACTATGCACTCTTCAGCGTTGATTGTACATTGATAACGGGAAAGTACCGTATTGACAACCTTGTTACGAAAATTAAATTTTAGTACCATACTTTTATATTAGTTTTTTCAGAGGGTTTAACACATTTGCATATGATCTTTAGAGCTATCGATAACTGGAAGTACCGTATTGACAACCTTGTTAAGAAAAATAAATTTTAGTACCATATTTTTTATTAGGTTTTGCCGAGGGTTAAAACAAATTTTCTTATGATCTATAGAGCATATAGATTCAATATTTATCTTCAAATATATAAAAAAAAATCGTGGTATTAAAATAACATTGAACCGCATTATCTTTGCAGAAAGGTGAACAATAGACTCTAGGCAGTTAGGTAATTGCCAGTTATGACTTACGATTAATATTGTCGTCGATGGAAGTATAATATCTACTCTCAAGATATGTCCGTTATAGGGAGTAGCAGGGGTATGTAGAGTGTCAGTATCATGGTTGTGTATTGTTATCATTAGTGTGTATGTATGTATATACTCAGGCCCATTCCCCACTTTTCCTTTTTTTGTATTAGTAGTATAATTATTATTATTAGTAGTAGTAGTAGTAGTAGTAGTAGTAGTAGTAGTAGTAGTAGTAGTAGTAGTAAACTAAGCATTCACCGACTAATCTATCCGTGCTAAGATTACTGTACATGCAAACTTATAATCCAAATACTTATCCTTTATCAGGGAAGGATATAGTATATCAGGATTGCCACACTGATGGAATGATAGGGAGGTTATTTTCTTAATACAGTACATCCAAAACATAACAATAGTCAATCAGTAGCCAATGCTGGAAACCATAGGTGGCTCGAGGTAGGTCTCTTTGGACCTCCCCTGTTTCGCTCCATTAGTTTGCAGATTTGAAGAAGTTTCACCCCATTAGTTTGGTTTGTATTTGGGCGAGCGATAGCAAGTCTGCCACTTGAAGAAATTGGTCATCGGCATGTACATACTTTTCTATCGAAAATGTTTATCATCATCACCATTGCTGTCACCATAATGCCATCATAACCACCATTATGACCACCATCACCACCATTACTATCACCATCACCACCATTACGCTACTATCACCATAACCACCATTACTATCACCATAATCGCCATCATCACCACCATTATTACCACCATCACCACCATTACTATCACCATCACCACCATTACTATCACCATAACCACCATTACTATCACCATAATCGCCATCATCACCACCATTATTACCACCATCACTACCATTACTATCAACATAACCACCATTACTATCACCATAACCACCATTACTATCACCATAACCACCATTACTATCACCATAACTACCATTACTATCACCATCACCACCATTACTATCACCATAATCGCCATCATCACTACCATTATTATCACCACTATCACTACCATTACTATCACCACTATCACTACCATTACTATCACCACTATCACTACCATTACTATCACCACCATCACTATATCACCATAATCGCCATCATCACCACCATTATTACCACCATCACTACCATTACTATCACCATAATCGCCATCATCACCACCATTATTACCACCATCACTACCATTACTATCACCATAACCACCATTACTATCACCATAACTACCATTACTATCACCATCACCACCATTACTATCACCATAATCGCCATCATCACCACCATTATTACCACCATCACCACCATTACTATCACCATCACCACCATTACTATCACCATCACCACCATTACTATCACCATAACCACCATTACTATCACCATAACTACCATTACTATCACCATCACCACCATTACTATCACCATAACCACCATTACTATCACCATAACTACCATTACTATCACCATCACCACCATTACTATCACCATAATCGCCATCAGCACCATTACACCACCCTAACTACCATTACTATCACCATAACCACCATTACTATCACCATAACTACCATTACTATCACCATAACCACCATTACTATCACCATAACTACCATTACTATCACCATCACCACCATTACTATCACCATAATCGCCATCATCACCACCATTATTACCACCATCACTACCATTACTATCACCATAACCACCATTACTATCACCATAACATCATCATCATCACCACCATTACTATCCATAATCGCCATCATCACCACCATTATTACCACCATCACCACCATTACTATCACCATCACCACCATTACTATCACCATAACCACCATTACTATCACCATAATCGCCATCATCACCACCATTATTACCACCATCACCACCATTACTATCACCATCACCACCATTACTATCACCATAACCACCATTAGGCTATTATCACCATAACCACCATTACTATCACCATAACCACCATCATCATCACCATCACCACCAATAGAAGAGCAGTAGGTGGAGAAGGGGGTGTGGGGAGGGTGGAGGAAGGGTGGTGATAGGGTGGAGAATAACGACTGAGGGGCCAGGGGGTGGAGCAAGGAGGTGGAAGAGGGGGGCGCCGACCCTAACCCCCGCCCCTCACTCCAGGCCTCCTCACTTAAATATCCTAATCAGTTTAAAAAAGAAAACATATGTAAAGTGCCCCCAAATACATTAAATCAATATCATATGCAAGCGATTATTAATTATGAAGTGTTTTGAGCAGGATTTAATATGGATGTTGAGTTAAATGTGTAAATAAATGAGCAATGTGGGCGTGTCTATTTGAGTGGTTGGATGTGTGCATGTTGACAGTGGTGCACAAGAATATAAAATTCCAAGTCTAATTTTCCCTATTCTCCATGAAATCCTATGAACATTTTAGTTATCAAGCGAATATAATACACATGTATATTAATCCTATATACTAAATCATAAAAATATATTTGCTAAGGAGTCGGGAAAAGGGAAAAACAACGATTATTGCCAATAATCTTGCAATGTTGAGTTTGAATCTGGCGCTGGGCAGGTGGCGGACAAATGGGAGACGTGCAACACGTCACGTGATCCGGGAGGGGTGGGGCCAGGGAGCGTGCAAGGCCATCATTGGTCCTAGGCCGCCCGACGCTACCCAGCCGCATATGTGCAATCAATCTTCGGATAAACTTCCAATTCGGCCTTGATTTCAACTCAAACCTCAAATATATACCGAAAATGTCTTAGTATTTAAGCATGTCATATCATTTAACCTATGTATATAGGATACCATGAACGTAACTTGCAAATTTATGTTGGTATGAATGTTGCGAAGTCATGTCGGCGTCGGTAAGGGCGATGGGGTGCCCACTGCAAGGGTGGATTTCGCCTCTTTGGACACCCAACTGTATATGTGACGATTACATACATAGGATTTAAAGGGTTCAGTGATATGGAGGATCTGGGTGGATTGGGGGAGGGGGAAGGGATGGGATATGGGAGGAAAGGGGAGGGAAGTGATAATGAGAGAGAGGAGGAGGGGATATAAGTGGAGGAGAGGGAAGAGCGGAATGTGGAGAGAGTATGCAGGGGTTGGGATGGGGGGGGGGGATGGAGGAGGGATTATGAGTGGAGAAGTAAAGTGAATATGTTGGGGAGGGGCTATGGATATGTTGGGAAGTTGGTATGTTTGTGAGGATAGAAGGGTAGGAAGGAGGAAAGTATATGGGAGCAATGTGTGCATGTAGGGAGTTTATATACCGGTAGTAAAGACAAATATAAATGTGTATAATGCTTAAGTCAAATTATACACACATACACATATATAGGCTTACACAGACACGAATGTACACATGGATATACAGATAAAGCCTAAATCTACATAGGTACGTTCCACATAATTATGCAAACATACACTTGGGTGCTAACAAACTCAGGGAAAAGCGAAACTGGCGAAAACCTACATGCTTAGTTAGGTACAGAGACAAAATTGAATACATGAATGAAGACAAAATCTACACACACCGGAACCCGTATATACATACTGTACATCTACACACACCGGAACCCGTATATGCATACTGTACATCTACACACACCGGAACCCGTATATACATACTGTACATCTACACACACCGGAACCCGTATATGCATACTGTACATCTACACACACCGGAACCCGTATATACATACTGTACATCTACACACACCGGAACCCGTATATACATACTGTACATCTACACACACCGGAACCCGTATATGCATACTGTACATCTACACACACCGGAACCTGTATATACATACTGTACATCTACAGTTCTACACACACCGGAACCCGTATATACATACTGTACATCTACACACACCAGAACCCGTATATACATACTGTACATCTACACACACCGGAACCCGTATATGCATACTGTACATCTACAGTTCTACACACACCGGAACCTGTATATACATACTGTACATCTACAGTTCTACACACACCGGAACCCGTATATACATACTGTACATCTTCACACACCGGAACCCGTATATACATACTGTACATCTACACACACCGGAACCCGTATATACATACTGTACATCTACACACACCGGAACCCGTATATGCATACTGTACATCTACAGTTCTACACACACCGGAACCCGTATATACATACTGTACATCTACACAAATATGTACACCGACGTACACATAATCCAATATACGGATAAAGCTTAAATGTGCATGCATAGTTACGCACACAAACATATATACATACACACGTACACATACATTAATAAACAAACATATACAGATACGAATATAGTCAATATCTACTTTGTGTACACACACGAACGTATACACACATGTAGCGACATAACCACACACGCACACGCACACACACACACATACATACAGATAACAAACACTACATAGGATCAACGCACAAACTAATATACTATAAAGCTAAAGCATTCAGTCGTGGACAGGACATTCTGGACAATTTTCGGAGACACACTTATGATACATTGGCGAAGTACTTTGATACACTGCAAGAACTACAAAATCGAATGTACTGGAATTAAGTATTTAGTGTTCTGTGTTATAGTATTGTGTCTTGGAGGTGTTCAGGTATTCTTGACCACGATTGTACAGTTGCCCACATAAGTTATGTTCCTATCCGTCATCTTGTACAGTTGCCCACATAAGTTATGTTCCTATCCGTCATCTTGTACAGTTGCCCACATAAGTTATGTTCCTATCCGTCATCTTGTACAGTTGCCCACATAAGTTATGTTCCTATCCGTCATCTTGTACAGTTGCCCACATAAGTTATGTTCCTATCCGTCATCTTGTACAGTTGCCCACATAAGTTATGTTCCTATCCGTCATCTTGTACAGTTGCCCACATAAGTTATGTTCCTATCCGTCATCTTGTACAGTTGCCCACATAAGTTATGTTCCTATCCGTCATCTTGTACAGTTGCCCACATAAGTTATGTTCCTATCCGTCATCTTGTACAGTTGCCCACATAAGTTATGTTCCTATCCGTCATCTTGTACAGTTGCCCACATAAGTTATGTTCCTATCCGTCATCTTGTACAGTTGCCCACATAAGTTATGTTCCTATCCGTCATCTTGTACAGTTGCCCACATAAGTTATGTTCCTATCCGTCATCTTGTACAGTTGCCCACATAAGTTATGTTCCTATCCGTCATCTTGTACAGTTGCCCACATAAGTTATGTTCCTATCCGTCATCTTGTACAGTTGCCCACATAAGTTATGTTCCTATCCGTCATCTTGTACAGTTGCCCACATAAGTTATGTTCCTATCCGTCATCTTGTACAGTTGCCCACATAAGTTATGTTCCTATCCGTCATCTTGTACAGTTACCCACATAAGTTATGTTCCTATCCGTCATCTTGTACAGTTGCCCACATAAGTTATGTTCCTATCCGTCATCTTGTACAGTTGCCCACATAAGTTATGTTCCTATCCGTCATCTTTTACATATAAATATAATGTGCATGGTTGAATTACGAGTGTAGTTTCTTATGCAGTGGTTAACTCATCTGATTAGTCAACGGACAATTAAAAGAAACCACATTCGCAAGTCATTCATACTATTTTACCCAGTCAGGGGACATCCTGACGACGTATACAGACAAAACACACATAACAAAGCCACTCCAACACCTTCCTCTCTCTCCAACATCCCTTCTCCCCTCTCAACACTCTTCTCTGAGCTATTGCCGATAAAAATGGCATGTTCAGTCCTGTACAGAGTCGTAAAGATTCCAGGACGAGCTCATCAGCGGCGGATCCCCAGATCGACCGTGGTGATTGTCACCTAAACATCTACAAACAAACAAACTTGCATACATAAGATCACGACGAGGAACAGAACTTATGGGGACAACTGTACATACATTCTCAAACTACGTACATGTATTTTAACATGTATTAAATCCAACTGAGATACTAATGTAAATGCCAAAAGAGCTTATGTAGAGTACTAAATAATGGACCTATAACTGTTCATATGAACAAATGGAGATGTCAATTGCTATGCCGACTCATAGCCGAACACACACACGTTAGCACAACACACACATAAACACACACACTCATAAACACACACACACAAACATACGTACGTACGCCCTAGCAAAAACATAATCGCACACATATAAATTTACACTATTACTGACACACACACACACACACACAGACACACACACTGGCGCAATCACACAATCAAATAAGCTCACACAAACACCCGCCAAAGAACAAACACGTGCAAACATACTCTCGCACTCACATACAAACATACTCTCGCACTCACATACAAACATACTCTCGCACTCACATACAAACATACTCTCGCACTCACATACAAACATACTCTCGCACTCACATACAAACATACTCTCGCACTCACATACAAACATACTCTCACACTCACATACAAACATACTCTCACACTCACATACAAACATACTCTCGCACTCACATACAAACATACTCTCGCACTCACATACAAACATACTCTCGCACTCACATACAAACATACTCTCGCACTCACATACAAACATACTCTCGCACTCACATACAAACATACTCTCGCACTCACATACAAACATACTCTCGCACTCACATACAAACATACTCTCGCACTCACATACAAACATACTCTCACACTCACATACAAACATACTCTCACACTCACATGCATACATATTCTCACACTCACATACAAACATACTCTCGCACTCACATACAAACATACTCTCACACTCACATACAAACATACTCTCACACTCACATACAAACATACTCTCGCACTCACATACAAACATACTCTCACACTCACATACAAACATACTCTCACACTCACATACAAACATACTCTCACACTCACATACAAACATACTCTCACACTCACATACAAACATACTCTCGCACTCACATACAAACATACTCTCGCACTCACATACAAACATACTCTCGCACTCACATACAATTGGACACATACTGTACACACTCAACATGTATCTCTCCCTCTCTCTCTCACACACACACATACACACGCACTATCAAACTCAGATTCGCCAACACTCACTCACACTCTCTCTGACATATAAGCATTCGTGATACACACAGATATGCAGTACATACACACTGTCCCCCTCTCTCAGCTCTCTCTCTCTCTCTCTCTCTCTCTCTCTCTCTCTCTCTCTCTCTCTCTCCTTTAATATATTGCAGATAATGAAGGGAAGGGAGAATAATTAAAAGACGAAACAAGATAACAACAGGAATGGCTGATGAAGCAATAAAGAAGGAAAACCTGGAAGGATACGAATGAGGAGTAGTAGAAAGAAAAGAATGAACAGATAGGAAGAGAATAATAGGAAAGTGGGTGAGAAATACAATAAGGAAGAAGATGAACATTAGAGTTAGGATGATAGAAGAAGAAGTGGCTATCACAATAATGGGAGACATTAGGAAAAAGAGGAGACTGCAGAGAGGGAAGGAGTTAGGATAGGAAGCAAGAGATAAACAGACAGATAGATAGATAGAGAGAGAGAGAAAAAAGGGGGGGAGGGGGAGGGTTTGAATGAGTAAGGGGTAAAGAGAGAGGAAGAGAGCACGGGATTTTGTGTGCATTCTGTGTGTGTGTATGAGAGAGAGAGATAGATAAAGATAGAGAGAGAGAGAGAGAGGGGGGGGGGGGGGTAGAATGAAGGCGAAAGGGTAAAGAGAGAGGATGGGATTGTGTGTGTGTGTGTGTGAGAGAGAGAGCGAGCTAGATAGAGAGGGTAGGAAGGGGTCGGACCAGTGCCTAATATCCTAACATGAGGGCCACCGGAAGTATAGTAGTGCCACCACCACCATCACCACCACCACCACCAGGTCAACACCCCTCCTCCCCTCTCCTCTTTCTCTCTCACACACACACCCACTCACTCTCTCTCTCTCTTCTACTTTCAACCAGGATTTTCCTCACTCTCTTGCTTTACTCTATTACTCTCTCAGAGTGAAGATTCAAGTCCGTTATAATGGAGGGAGCTGCACCGATCGGGGTAGACCTAGAAAGTCGTGGAATAGTGTAGTACGATCTTATCTCAAATTACATAATCTAACTAGTGAACAGGGCTGCCTGGAACGTTATACGTTTGTACAGTACATGAGACAACCGCATCTTGTGAGTGGACCATTCGGTCATTAAAATTATGTTTGTATGTACTCTCTGCTCCCTCTTTCACACACACACGATTCCCCCCCCCCCTACTCCCTTTCTCTCTCTCTCTCTCTCTCTATCTATATATATATATATTGTTACGTATCTTGATCCTCAAGTGGTTAACTTGATGAATCTAGATAGCACAGAGATATATATTAAGGTATCAGTCAGCTGAAGGCAAAACAAAAGTAATATCTAATAAAATTAGTTCCTGTTGTTGCTTCCTTTCCTTTTGGATCTTAGGACTTAGTATCCTTTATGGACTGATACTCTTTAATTATCAAAAATACTGACACTAATTAAAGTCATGTAGTATTTATAAAGAATTATTATTTAACCGAAGCTTAGTAGGCTATGGTTATGAACCGAATAAGTTATAGCTAAAGAAGGACTATTAATTCTATAAAAAGTCTTGAAAGATAAATATTAAAGTAAGAATATTTCTGTCTCTTACCCTTTTTGAAATGAATAGATAGTTTTCTTATATGTCCTTTTATTTATATTTAATGTAATTATTCTTGGTTCTTGTCTTACGTTAATAGTATTATATTATTATTATCATCAGGAGTAATATCAAAGTCACATAAAAAGTTAGATATATATTTAATAATTAGTTAAATGTATTTCTTAACCACGTAACATTGAGGTTTGATTATGAGTAAATAAAGTTACAGGATCGTTTCATAGATTCGATTCAGGTCTCACTCAAATAATATGAAAAGCAAAATATAATATTTTGAAGCAAAAGAATTTTCTTCAGCTTAGGAAATCACTAGAAGTAATATTAACACAGCCATGTTAGTCTAAGGCGATATTACTAATAGACAATAGCATCACCGTACTAAGCACCATTAAGCAATGTAAGCTTAATTCAAAGAAAATGAAAGAACTCGTAAGTATTAATATAAAACAATAGTATTACTTTCATCATAACCCAATTACTTAAAGAGTTGCTTTAGTCCACAAGTTAGTCAACTAAAATAGTTAAGTACATAATAATAGCGTTAACGTTAATTCCCAATCAAATAGTTAAGTACATAAATAGTAGCGTTAACGTTAATTCGCAATCAAATAGGTAAACACATAATAGTAGCGTTCACGTTAATTCCCAATTAAATAGTTAAACACATAATAGTAGCGTTCACGTTAATTCGCAATTAAATAGTTAAACACATAATAGTAGCGTTCACGTTAATTCGCAATTAAATAGTTAAACACATAATAATAGTGTTAACGTTAATTCCCAATTAAATAGTTAAACACATAATAGTAGCGTTCACGTTAATTCGCAATTAAATAGTTAAACACATAATAGTAGCGTTCACGTTAATTCGCAATTAAATATTTAACACATAATAATAGTGTTTACGTTAATTCCCAATCACATATCTCACTAACCAACATAACATAAGTGTTTACACCGAACACACTTAACACACATTTATATAATCTGACTGACAGTCACAATCCCATTATAATACTTCACCCCGTCTTCCTCCAGCTGCAAGTTCACCTTCCCCAACTCCAAATGAGACTGATTTGAATGCCCACAACTCGGGTCTTATATACCAAACAATGATGGTGTAGGAACGAATCAGGAGGCGGGAGGTGGTGCCTGCTCCAATCATAGCTCCTCGAGTCGCATAACAGGTGCGTGGTCCACTCACAGCTCCTGGCGTCGATCATACGTCATAGCATCGGTATCGAGGTGTGAAGGCTAGTTTGCTGGTATGGGGCGAGATGGCTTGCCCACTCGCTCGTTCGCTCGCTAGTCTGCTTCACCGTTTGGGTAGTGCGACTCCTTCAACTCTAATTCTAACTCTTAAATTAACATACAGGGCTCCGTATGTCAGACCTCCCCCCTAGAAAAGAGTTTAAGGAGTATAGTACATAATATTAAACATAATACATAAATAGATTCACCACCAGATTGGCAACAGCAAGATTATAATGAGGATATAATAAGGATATCACCCAAAGTAGGCAACGTCTCCAGGTACCACATCAGAACATAGCCGGAACGTAGCTGGAGCGTTATTCGAACTGCAAGGCATTATCTCACAGCTGAAGGCTTGAAAGCGCACTACAAAAGCATGATATTTACCTCGCTACAAGGGAGAGCTAATTGCCAAAATCCTCTCATTAAATTAAACTTACTGCTGTATGAGGCCAACCTGGTAAATGTAATCTTTAATAGATACGTGATAGGCAATCGGCTAGCACGTTTTGGACCCCCTTAATATGCTTGACATCCAGGGAGTATTCCTGCAGCAACAAACTCCACCTGGTCAGTCGTTGGTTTTTATTTTGGAACCTATGCAAAAATTTTAAGGGGTGATGGTCAGTATATACAGTGATGGCACCAGAGGCAGATTGCACATAGACAGCAAAGTATTGAAGGGATAAAATTAATGCCAACAGCTCCTTCTCAATGACTGAATAGTTACGTTGGGCAGAATTTAATTTTTTACTGAAATAGCACACAGGATGCAATACCTCACAGTCATCTTCCTGGAGCAACACTGCACCAACCCCGGTATTGCTCGCATCCACTGCCAGGGAAAAAGATCTGTTAAAATCAGGAGCTCGGAGTACAGGATAATTAGATAATATATACTTGGTAGCAATAAAGGCCTCTTCACATTCAGAGGACCACACAAACTTCACATCCTTACGGAGAAGATCTGTCAGGGGAGCTGTCAACTTTGAAAAATTTATAATGAAACGCCTATAATAGCCAATCATGCCTAGGTACCTTTGGATATGTTTCTTACTGCTAGGAGTTGGGAATTCTAGAATAGACTCTACCTTTGCTTGAGGAGGTGCAACCTGCCCCTGACCTACCGTATATCCTAGATACTGGACCGTACTCTTTACAAAGGTGCATTTCTTAAGATTAACCACCAGATTGGCATCAGCAAGATTTAAGAATAGCAATCGAAGTTGGTAAAGATGCTCCTCCCATGACTGTGAAAAGATAAGAATATCATCGATGTAGACAACGCACCCAGGTACCCCTTCAGTCACCAAATTCATGAGGCGCTGGAATGTAGCTGGGGCGTTTTTCAAGCCGTAGGGCATTACGTTACAGCAGAAGGCTTGATTGTTGACTACAAAGCATGATATTTCCCTCGCTCTAGGGGTGAGAGCTACTTGCCAATATCCCTTCATCAAGTCAATCTTGCTGATATAGGTGGCTGTACCAATCTGGTCAATGCAGTCATCGATCCGTGGCAGTGGGTAGGTATCGTTCTTTGTGACAGCATTGACTTGCCTATAGTCCATACATAACCTATGGCTCCCGTCTGGCTTTGGCACTAGTATGACCGGACTACTCCACTGGCTTAAGGCCCTAGTTATCAGTTCATTAGAAATCATAAAGTCAAGCTCGACCTGCAGTATACTCCTGCGTTGTGGCGAGACACGGTAGGGGGATAGTTTAATGGGAGTTGCATCCCCTACGTCGATGTCGTGCACGGCCAAAGAAGTGAGCCCTGGAGTATCACGGAACACATTGGGAGACTGAGATAAAACAGAGATTAGTTGGTTCGCTTGATCAGAGGGAAGATGACATAGTTTAGATGGTAATTCCCTCAAAGCCACTGAATTATACTGAAAGTTGGATAGGCTACATGACAAGTCAAAGTCTGCATGGATACCTTCAGGCTCTGGAACAGTCTGTTGCGGGTCAGTAAGAGAACTGAAGACTTTGTCCGCACCAGGCTGCCCACAGGTCCTGACATTCACTGCCACAGTGGGAGAATCTGGAGGAGAGGAATCAGGGGACCTATGGTAGGGCTTCAACATATTTATATGGAATACTTGCGTGGGCTTTCTCCTGTCTGGGGTAGTTACTAGATAATCGGTAATGCTCACCCTCCGAATGATCTTATATGGGCCCCTGAACTTGGCAGATAATGGTTGGCCAAAAAGGGGGAGCAGGACCAAAACCTCATCACCGGGCTTAAACTCCCTCTCACGGGCTTTTCTGTCATACCATTTCTTCATGGAGCTTTTAGCCACTGTCAAGTTTTGAGCGGCAAACTCACATGAGGATCTCAGCCGGGTTTTGAAATCTGAAACATACTTGAGGAGGTTTTGGTTCCCCTCCTGGCCAACTAGGCTATCCTGCAATAGTTGCAAAGGACCTCTTACCTGGTGACCGAAAACTAGCTCATTAGGGGAAAAACCCAGGGATTCAGTTGGAACCTCACGAGTAGCAAATAAAAGAAAAGGTACCCCCTTATCCCACTCAACTCCGGTCTCTGTACAATACTTACGTAACATTCCCTTTAATGTCTGATGATATCGTTCGAGAACCCCTTGACTCTCTGGGTGGTAGGTGCTAGACTTTACATGCTCGATACCCAACTCCTTCAGGGACTGCTGGAAAATGTTAGAGGTAAAATTAGTTCCTTGATCACTTTGCACCTCATGGGGAAACCCATTCTGGTGAAGAATTTGAGCAGTTCCTTGATAACAGTTGGAGCAGAGGTAGTCCTTAAGGGTATAGCCTCTGGGTAGCGAGTTGCCATGTCCATGATAGTTAATAAATAAAGGTTACCTTGGGAAGTCTTAGGCAATGGGCCTACGATGTCCACTACCACCCGAGTAAAAGGATTCTCGAAAACGGGCAAGGGCACCAGAGGATGTACAGGCACCTTCTGATTGGGTTTTCCTGTCATCTGGCAAGTGTGACACACTCTACAACACTCCACTACATCTGCACGCATTCCTGGCCAGTAAAAGTGGGATCTGATTCTGTCTAGAGTTTTTCTCACATCTAGGTGTCCTGCCAATGGTATACAATGTGCCATTTCCATTATATCTCTACGACAAGGTTTGGGGACTACTACTTGATGGACGTCCCAAGCCCCGTCATCGATTGGTCTGTGTGGCGGTCTCCATCTTCGCCACAATACTCCTCCTTTGAGGTAGAAACATTCACCACCCTCCTTCTCACATTCCTCTTCACTCACGGACCTGGCAGCTAACTCCTTGCATTCACGATCATCTCTCTGTAGCTCTACCAGGCCACTAGGACAATTTGGAGGGGTTTCATGGTCATCATTAGGGTCAAGATGAGCCATAAAGGTGTCAGATAAATCCACCTCAGTCACATCATCAGGCACAGTTGGAGCGTCATTCACACTCTCATCATCCCTTTCATCAACTCTTACATTCGGTACATTTCTGTCTGAGGGAACTGCTACTTGAGACATTGAACGTGTGACAGCACACACAGGGAAAACTGTTGGCATCTCCTTTTCGAGCTCACCGGTTAGTGGCTCGTTAACAGGGGAAAGTGACAAAATGGGGTCTGGTCGGACCTTCTCACCTGCTACATCATTCCCCAAAAGAAGTGTTACCCCAGGCACAGGGATATCTTGGGACCTACACAAAGCTATGGTGGCCTCACCCTGTAGTAACTCACATTCAATTTCGCCTTTTACCAAGTATGCATAAAACTGGCCTCCAGCACCTCTCATTACAACTGGTTCGCCAGGTGGGCACTCAGTGTAAGGATTCACCATGAGGGTGCTAGTAGAACCTGTGTCTCTCAGAATTTTTACCTCATGCATACAACCATTTAATCTCACGTTGCCAGATGAAATAAAGGGACGGTAACTGTCCTGCACTGATGGTGAAATTATTATTGGCTTAACCCTAGTGGGTTGCACCACACATGCTACTACACCCCTGTCTAGATGATTTACGTTAGCTGCTAGGTACTCCTTCTGTCGGGAGTCCTGCATTAAAGGAACTTTTGGTGCTAGGTACTCCTTCTGTCGGGAGTCCTGCATTACAGGCACATATGGAGTTTGAGATACGGCGGCAACTGTCTGCCCCGATCTCTCGGTTCTCTCCTTGGCCCAGCACTGATAAGCTAGGTGGCCTCTCTTGCCACAAAAAGTACATACTTTAGGGGATACGGGAACGTTCCCTCTTTGAGCATTACTATTAGTTTGGGGCCCACCTCTGTTACCACCTCTGTGCGTACCGGTATTTCATAATTTTTGTTTTCAGTTATTTTTGTTTTCGGTTAGTCTAGGCTATCATCCCTGGTGGCCTATTTCTGCGTACTTCAATTTTTAAATTTTCAGTTAGGCTATCACCGCTGGTGGCCTATTTCTGCTTACCGGTATTTCATAATTTTTGTTTTCGGTTAGGATAGGCTATAACCCCTGGTGGCCTATTTCTGTTTAAATAAACATAAAATTGTTTTCGGTTTGGCTATCACTGCGTATTCAAATTTAATTTAGTTTTGTTTTAATTTTCGGTTAGGCTATCACCACTGATAACCTATTTGTGTGTATTTCAACATTTTTGTTTCCGGTTAGGCCTATTTAAGTAAGTGAAGCGACCTGAAGGGAGTGAAGTGTTTTTAAAGTGAGTTTAGTGTTTTTAAAGTGAGTTAAGTGTTTTTAAGTGAGTGAAGTGATCTGAAGAAAGTGATCGTCACCATGCCTCGTGCCTGTACGAACTGCGCCGGTAGGTTTGGTGCTTCCATGTTTGCTCCTGTCGATCCACAAGTCTGCCGACTCTGCCAGCAACGAGAGGATTTGACAGCAAAATTGGATGAAGCCCACAACAAGATCAACGCCCTCACCAGGAAGCTGGAATCACTCCAAGAGTTTGTAACACTCAACGTTGGAGTATCACTAACTCCAATTGTTTCAACTCCAGCATCCACCACTGCCCCAACGTCATCTGCCAACAATCCAACACCTGCAGTAGACACTGCAGCAGATGCTTCTGACGAACCTGAGCCGACATCAAACCAGGACAGCCGCCCTGTTCACCTTAGTCTCTCCCCCACTCCTCGTGCAAGAAGCCTGCTAGCACGAACAGTACCAACCCCTCGCCCCCGTTCTAACTACTCCTCACCCCGACCTGTACGTAGAGTCCCGCCACCACAGGTTTCCGGATTTACACCAGTGAGGAACGGTGCACGGCCAACGCAGAAAAGGTCTCATCTACCAGTCACAATGTCAAACAGATTTGAGATATTGGTAGAGATGGAAGACGAACCAGAGGAGACCAGGCTCGTTGGGGATTCCATCCTACGAGGACAGGTCGAAGAGTTCTGCGACAGAGTCCCAAATCAACGAAAAAGATTTTGCATCCCAGGAGCTGGACTGGACGACATTGTGGAAGCCTTCGAAGATACCACAAAGGATGCAAATGAAAATACCCTTTTTGTCATCCATGCTGGTTCAAATGACGTCATGCGCACCAGATCCGAAGAGTTGATGGAGAAATATCGCAAGATGATCCAGCACTACAAAATCAAGTCAAGGAATATCATCATCTCAGGCATTCTCCCCAAGATCGACGCACCTGACAAATTCTACGACAAGGCCTTCAGCACAAATAGCCGACTAAAATATTTGTGTCTGAGGGAAGAAGTTGAATTCATCAACCTCTGGGACAACTTCTACAACCAGCCTACTCTGTTTCCGCAAGGATGGCACTCATCTAAACCCTGTGGGTTCAGCACGCATGGGTCGTCTCCTACACGAAGCAGTCCGCAGCCATGGATCAAAAAACGCCATCCGAGAAGAAGCAGCAGTGACATAAACCATCCAACGCCAAGAAAAAAACAGAGGCAACCGAGGACCACCAGCGATAAGGACCGAAGACAGCGAGGACCGAGGACAGCCATGAACATAAATGTAGATCCGACAAGAACCAAAAATATTATTAAAGAGCGTTCCGTGAGTTCTAAAAGAACAAATTTAAAGGTTTTCTATGCAAACGCTCGTAGCATACGCAATAAATTTTCAGATTTAGAGGAGCTAGTGTTTACAGAAAATTATGATGTGATTGGCATAACAGAATCTTGGCTCAATACAGAAGATAGAGACTTTTTAGCAGAGTATTCACTTCCCGGTTATGTAATGTTTGAGAAAAGCCGAATAAATCGAAATGGAGGTGGCGTTTTACTTTATATCAAAGAAAGTCTTAACCCTACCCTCTTGTCAAAACCTCAAATTGTGAACGTCGACGCATCTTTTGTGCTAATAAAGAATAATAAAGGTACAAAAATAATACTTGCATTAATATACAGACCTCCAGCTCAATCAGTGCAAACTGACCGAGAAATTTACGAACAAATTGCAGATGTAAGTAACTCACAAGATACCGTAATTTTTGGCGACTTTAATTTACCTGTGACCAAGTGGGGCGATACTCTTACTTCACACTCCGGACATGACTTGTATACGAACTTGCAAGAGAGTTCTCTTTATCAATTTGTTCGAACGCCAACCCGTGGTAATAACGTTCTTGACATTGTACTTGCAACAAAAGAAGAATTAATAGAGAATTTGAATGTTGGTGATGAATTCAGTAACAGCGACCATCGTACGATAACTTTCACTTTAAAGTTTACTAGTAACGAACCAAATAGTAGCATCGAAAAAGTCCCTAATTTCAAGAAAGCAAACTTCCATAAACTTAGAGCTATGTTTAAAGAAACTGACTGGAGCTTTTTAATTCACAATAACGACATAAATACATCTTGGAAGTTATTCGAAGCCACTTACCTAAAAGCAGTGCAAGACTGCATACCATCGAAAATACGGCGTCCAGGCCATAATAATAAGCCCAAATGGTGGAATAAAGATATTTCAAACTGCCTGCTTGCTAAAAAATTTGCTAATGATAGATTAAAATCCTCACAAAATAACGAAGAACGGTTGAAATTTGTAGAGCTACGACGCAAAGCCAAAAAGTTAATTAAGCAAAGTAAAAAGACCTTAGAGTTACATATTGCGAATCAAAGTAAAACAAACCCGAAAGAATTCTATAGTTATATCAGAAAGAAAAAAGTAGTTACTTCAACTGTTGGACCGTTAGTCGATGAAAATGGAGAATACACCAAAGACGAAGTACAAATGAGTAATGCCCTCAATACCTTCTTTGCATCAGTTTTTACAACAGAAGACCTCAGTGATATCCCTACACCATCGCCGATTCAGATTGATAATTCGAAAGTTCTAAGCAATATCACCGTTACAGAGAGAGAAGTATTGAATTGTTTAGATAAACTCAAGGTAAATAAAACGCCTGGACCTGATAAAATCTCGCCTAGAGTTCTAAAGGAAGCTAAGGATGAGCTCTCCAAACCACTGACATTACTATTCAATAAATCCTTGCAGTCTGGAACTATGCCCGATCAGTGGAAGCTAGCCAACGTAACACCGATATTCAAAAAAGGCAGCAAATCCCTACCCCGTAACTATTGTCCAATTAGCTTAACCTCAGTTGTATGTAAAATGCTAGAAACGGTCATACGAGACAGACTCGTAAATCACTTAGAGAAAAATAACATACTTAAAGATACTCAACACGGCTTTCGTAAAAAACGTTCCTGTTTAACAAACCTCTTAGACTTCTTCCACGATATCCTCAACCTCTACGATGAGAGTAAAGCTGTAGATATTATATATCTTGATTTTCAAAAGGCCTTTGACAAAGTTCCCCACAAACGTTTACTGCTAAAACTAAAAGCGCATGGAATACAAGACGGTGTGTTGAAATGGATAGAAAATTGGCTCAGCGACAGAAAGCAAAGAGTAGTCATAAACGGTAAGGCATCTAAATGGACCAATGTAAGTAGCGGGGTACCCCAGGGATCGGTACTAGGACCAATTCTCTTTCTAATTTACATCAACGACATAGATGAGGGTCTCACCTGTACAATCTCAAAATTTGCTGACGATACAAAAATTGCAAATAGCGTACTCTCAAAAGAACAAGTTGACGTAATGCAACACGATCTAGATAAACTGTCATGTTGGGCCCAAATTTGGCAAATGAGTTTCAATGCGGATAAATGTAAAGTACTACATATCGGATACCTAAATGAGAAAGCAAACTATTCGATGAATGGCACTCAGCTTAAGAATGTAAACAGAGAAACCGATCTGGGAGTAACAATATCGAGTAACCTAAAACCGAGTCAACAATGTTCAGAAGTTGTTAAGAAGGCAAACAAAATAATTGGCTTTATAGGCAGGTCATTTGAGCATAAATCCAAAGAAGTTATCCTAACCCTTTACAATTCCTTAGTCCGCCCTCTTCTGGAATACTGCGTTCAATCCTGGTGCCCTTATTACCAAAAAGATATAAACAAGCTAGAACGAGTTCAACGTAGAGTTACCAAAATGATACCTAGCCTAAAGAACAAACCATACGAAGAGCGTCTTAGAGAATTAAATCTATTTCCTTTAACCCAGCGCAGATTAAGAGGTGACTTAATTCAAGTGTTCAAAATCATCAAAGGCATCGACAATATGAACTGTAGTAAGTACTTCACTATCGACCAAGCTAATTACACGCGGGAAACGGTTGCAAAATTATTGGTAAATCTTTTAACTCACACGAATCTAAGAATTTCTTCTTCAATCGAGTTGTCAACTTGTGGAATGGGCTTCCCCGAAACGTTATAGACTGCATCACCGTTGATTCATTTAAACTCCGCCTAGACAAATATCTCGCATCAAACCCGCGACTGACTGCGTTTGTATATGAATAACTTTATTTTATCCCCCCCTCAGTTACTAACCCATCTGTCCCCTACTAACTTCCTAATCCTGCCACGGACATTAGTTCCAGGGCAGTAATTCGCTTTCCAATGTTCCCTTACCCACTCTAAACCACTGTTTGGACACTTGATCCTCAGTGTTTTGGAGGACAAGCAACCTAGAAGGGTCACTAGACCTGTTGTTGCTTGATTTCCTTTGTACTCCTTTGTACCATTGCCCTGAGTCGCATTTTTAGTTGGGGGAACAATTCTATTTTGGCTAGCTGGGGAAGACGTTATAGGCTTGTGACTGGGTCTGTCAGATTTGTGATTGGGATACTTAAAATTAGAACTAGAATTATCATAGGGCTTCTTTCCACGAAATTTGTTGTTGAGCACGTATGTGTCAGCCATGTCAGCAGCGTCGGCAAGACAATCTACCTTTTTCCCCTTTAAATGATAGGATACAGAAGAATCAATTTTCCATAGGAAATTTTCTAACAGGACCAACTCCTTCAGATCGTTGTAGCTTGTGACTTTCTTACTCTTGACCCAATGATTGAAAGTTTTAGTCATGGTCCTGGCAAATACCTTATGGGGGTCTTCTACTTTCTTCTGGTTTTTACGGAAAGATTGCCTGTAAGCCTTAGGCTGCAATTGATAGGTTTTTAGGATAGCTTCTTTGAGATTGTCATAATCCTGCCTAACTTCTGCTACTTCTGACAAATACGTGGCTCGAGCCTGCCCTGTCAAAACAGTTTGTAACATAAAAGGCCATTGATCTCTTGTCCACTTCATACCTCCAGCAACTTCCTCAAACAAAACAAAGAAATCCTGCACATTATCCTCAGTGAAAGGTGGAATGACACTAGTCATAGTCAATCCCAGAGGGGGAGCAATTACGGGAGCATTTGTATTGACATTTAGTTGAGCCGTTTGATATTGATATTGATAATGTTCGGTCTTTATTCTGGCTTCTTCTATTTTTAGTCTGGCTAGTTCCAGTACTTGATCACCGGTCAAACCAGGTGGCAATTGTTCATCAAGTTGGCTAGGTTTACTAGGAATCCCACCAACTGCTCCGTCTCCCTCCCCGCCTTCTACAGGGAACAGGTGAGTTTTTATGGTCTGAGCCACCTCTACTTTAGGCATGTTTGAGACAGTTAATTGGAGATGTGAGGCAAGCACTTTCAGTTCGGATTTTGACAGACAGTCAATATCAGGGGCTGTGGGTTCTGATTCTATGAAAACTCGAGCATCTTAGTCATTAATTAGTTGAGGCATGATTTAATATTTGATTTTTAAGTAGTGAAACGGTAATGAAACTGAGTGAAACTGTATGAAACGAATCCTGGCAAGGTCGCCACTCTTCTGTTACGTATCTTGATCCTCAAGTGGTTAACTTGATGAATCTAGATAGCACAGAGATATATATTAAGGTATCAGTCAGCTGAAGGCAAAACAAACGTAATATCTAGTAAAATTAGTTGCTGTTGTTGCTTCCTTTCCTTTTGTATCTTAGGACTTAGTATCCTTTATGGACTGATACTCTTTAATTATCAAAAATACTGACACTAATTAAAGTCATGTAGTATTTATAAAGAATTATTATTTAACCGAAGCTTAGTAGGCTATGGTTATGAACCGAATAAGTTATAGCTAAAGAAGGACTATTAATTCTATAAAAAGTCTTGGAAGATAAATATTAAAGTAAGAATATTTCTGTCTCTTACCCTTTTTGAAATGAATAGATAGTTTTCTTATATGTCCTTTTATTTATATTTAATGTAATTATTCTTGGTTCTTGTCTTACGTTAATAGTATTATATTATTATTATCATCAGGAGTAATATCAAAGTCACATAAAAAGTTAGATATATATTTAATAATTAGTTAAATGTATTTCTTAACCACGTAACATTGAGGTTTGATTATGAGTAAATAAAGTTACAGGATCGTTTCATAGATTCGATTCAGGTCTCACTCAAATAATATGAAAAGCAAAATATAATATTTTGAAGCAAAAGAATTTTCTTCAGCTTAGGAAATCACTAGAAGTAATATTAACACAGCCATGTTAGTCTAAGGCGATATTACTAATATGAGACAATAGCATCACCGTACTAAGCACCATTAAGCAATGTAAGCTTAATTCAAAGAAAATGAAAGAACTCGTAAGTATTAATATAAAACAATAGTATTACTTTCATCATAACCCAATTACTTAAAGAGTTGCTTTAGTCCACAAGTTAGTCAACTAAAATAGTTAAGTACATAATAATAGCGTTAACGTTAATTCCCAATCAAATAGTTAAGTACATAAATAGTAGCGTTAACGTTAATTCGCAATCAATAGGTAACACATAATAGTAGCGTTCACGTTAATTCCCAATTAAATAGTTAATAATAGTAGCGTTCACGTTAATTCGCAATTAAATAGTTAAACACATAATAGTAGCGTTCACGTTAATTCGCAATTAAATAGTTAAACACATAATAATAGTGTTAACGTTAATTCCCAATTAAATAGTTAAACACATAATAGTAGCGTTCACGTTAATTCGCAATTAAATAGTTAAACACATAATAGTAGCGTTCACGTTAATTCGCAATTAAATAGTTAAACACATAATAAGTGTTTACGTTAATTCCCAATCACATATCTCACTAACCAACATAACATAAGTGTTTACACCGAACACACTTAACACACATTTATATAATCTGACTGACAGTCACAATCCCATTATAATACTTCACCCCGTCTTCCTCCAGCTGCAAGTTCACCTTCCCCAACTCCAAATGAGACTGATTTGAATGCCCACAACTCGGGTCTTATATACCAAACAATGATGGTGTAGGAACGAATCAGGAGGCGGGAGGTGGTGCCTGCTCCAATCATAGCTCCTCGAGTCGCATAACAGGTGCGTGGTCCACTCACAGCTCCTGGCGTCGATCATACTCATAGCATCGGTCATCGAGGTGTGAAGGCTAGTTTGCTGGTATGGGGCGAGATGGTTTGCCCACTCGCTCGTTCGCTCGCTAGTCTGCTTCACCGTTTGGGTAGTGCGACTCCTTCAACTCTAATTCTAACTCTTAAATTAACATACAGGGCTCCGTATGTCAGAATATATATATATATATAATTATACTGTATGGGTGTGTGCGCTTGATGAAAGTTATTTTATGTATCTATATATGCATTACAACCGCAATTTAGGTAAGAGTTTAGCTATATATATATAGCTACGACTTCCTTATAGCCCGAAATTCGCTAATGGTCAATTAACCCTTTGAGGATCAGGACGTGTTATAACACTTTATCCCGGATGTCATTATTCCATTATATAGGCTACAGCTTAGGAAGGATATGTGGAAGTTAGAATTGTGATGACTATCTCAATTAAGACCCTGACTGCCATATACCCTTCCTAATCTGAATAAGATTGTCTAATAATAGTCGGAATAAACTTTTAACATGCCTGATAATCTTCAAGGGGTAAACATTAATATAATGAATTACAATCTTACCCTTCCCATTTCCGGCCAAAGCTTATTTCATACTTCCTTACGTTCTCTGACCTTACAACATAATCGGGTAGGCTGTTCCATGCATTTACCACTCTATGGTTAAAAGGAGGTTGTTACTTTGCTCCCTAGACCTCCATCAAGCTTAAAAGAATTACCCACAAGATAAATCTGTACATTTGTCGGTAGAAACATGTCCCAGACCTCCAAAATTGCAGGTTCGCTAATGCTCGCCAGTTTATACCTACAGCCTTCAGCATTCCCTTTGTAATTAACCCCTTCCGTACCGGCAACGTATTTTTAATTTTATTCTAGCTATACAGTATTTAGACAATTTTATGCAGTTTTAAAAAAGGCATCTAGCAATTAACAGGCTTCAAACCGTCTCACTTAACCCATTTCACTACCACAGATCCTTCTTAAACCTCATAAAATCATCTAAATATAGGTAGAATACAATAAAAAACAGGTGGCCGGTATAGGCGGGGTTAAGCCACCTCCTATACCACTCTATCTATACCCAGGCTCAACCACAGGTGGCCGGAATAGGCGGGGTTAAGCCACCTCCTATACCACTCTATCTATACCCAGGCTCAACCACAGGTGGCCGGTATAGGCGGGGTTAAGCCACCTCCTATACCACTCTATCTATACCCAGGCTCAACCACAGGTGGCCGGTATAGGCGGGGTTAAGCCACCTCCTATACCACTCTATCTATACCCAGGCTCAACCACAGGTGGCCGGTATAGGCGGGGTTAAGCCACCTCCTATACCACTCTATCTATACCCAGGCTCAACCACAGGTGGCCGGTATAGGCGGGGTTAAGCCACCTCCTATACCACTCTATACCCAGGCTCAACCACAGGTGGCCGGTATAAGCGGGGTTAAGCCACCTCCTATACCACTCTATACCCAGGCTCAACCACAGGTGGCCGGTATAGGCGGGGTTAAGCCACCTCCTATACCACTCTATACCCAGGCTCAACCACAGGTGGCCGGTATAGGCGGGGTTAAGCCACCTCCTATACCCAGGCTCAACCACAGGTCGCCGGTATAGGTGGGGTTAAGCCACCTCCTATACCACTCTACACCCAGGCTCAACCACAGGTCGCCGGTATAGGCGGGGTTAAGCCACCTCCTATACCACTCTATACCCAGGCTCAACCATAAGTTGCCGGTATAGGCGGGGTTAAGCCACCTCCTATACCCAGGCTCAACCACAGGTCGCCGGTATAGGCAGGGTTAAGCCACCTTCTATACCACTCTATACCCAGGCTCAACCACAGGTGGCCGGTATAGGCGGGGTTAAGCCACCTCCTATACCACTCTATACCCAGGCTCAACCACAGATGGCCGGTATAGGCGGGGTTAAGCCACCTCCTATACCACTCTATACCCAGGCTCAACCACAGGTGGCCGGTATAGGCGGGGTTAAGCCACCTCCTATACCACTCTATACCCAGGCTCAACCACAAGTCGCCAATATAGGCGGGGTTAAGCCACCTCCTATACCACTCTATACCCAGGCTCAACCACAGGTCGCCGGTATAGGCGGGGTTAGGCCACCTCCTATACCCAGGCTCAACCACAGGTCGCCGGTATAGGCGGGGTTAAGCCACCTCCTATACCACTCTATACCCAGGCTCAACCACAGGTGGCCGGTATAGGCGGGGTTAAGCCACCTCCTATACCACTCTATACCCAGGCTCAACCACAGGTGGCCGGTATAGGCGGGGTTAAGCCACCTCCTATACCCAGGCTCAACCACAGGTCGCCGGTATAGGCGGGGTTAAGCCACCTCCTATACCACTCTATACCCAGGCTTAACCACAGGTGGCCGGTATAGGCGGGGTTAAGCCACCTCCTATACCACTCTATACCCAGGCTCAACCACAGGTGGCCGATATAGGCGGGGTTAAGCCACCTCCTATACCACTCTATAACCAGGCTCAACCACAGGTGGCCAGTATAGGCGGGGTTAAGCCACCTCCTATACCACTCTATACCCAGGCTCAACCACAGGTGGCCGGTATAGGCGGGGTTAAGCCACCTCCTATACCATTCTATACCCAGGCTCAACCACAGGTGGTCGGTATAGGCGGGGTTAAGCCACCTCCTATACCACTCTATACCCAGGCTCAACCACAGGTCGTCGGTATAGGCGGGGTTAAGCCAGCTCCTATACCACTCTATACCCAGGCTCAACCACAGGTGGCCGGTATAGGCGGGGTAATGCCACCTCCTATACCACTCTATACCCAGGCTCAACCACAGGTGGCCGGTATAGGCGGGGTTAAGCCACCTCCTATACCACTCTATACCCAGGCTCAACCACAGGTCGCCGGTATAGGCGGGGTTAAGCCACCTCCTATACCACTCTATACCCAGGCTCAACCACAGGTCACCGGTATAGGTGGGGTTAAGCCACCTCCTATACCACTCTATACCCAGGCTCAACCACAGGTCGCCGGTATAGGCGGGGTTAAGCCACCTCCTATACCACTCTATACCCAGGCTCAACCACAGGTGGCCGGTATAGGCGGGGTTAAGCCTCCTCCTATACCCAGGCTCAACCACAGGTCGCCGGTATAGGCGGGGTTAAGCCACCTCCTATACCACTCTATCCCCAGGCTCAACCACAGGTAGCCAGTATAGGCGGGGTTAAGCCACCCCAGGCTCAACCACAGGTCGCCGGTATAGGCGGGTTTAAGCCACCACTCTATACCCAGGCTCAACCACAGGTGGCCGGTATAGGCGGGGTTAAGCCACCTCCTATACCACTCTATACCCAGGCTCAACCACAGGTCGCCGGTATAGGCGGGGTTAAGCCACCTCCTATACCACTCTATACCCAGACTCAACCTCAGGTCGCCGGTATAGGCGGGGTTAAGCCACCTCCTATACCACTCTATAACCAGGCTCACCCACAGGTCGCCGGTATAGGCGGGGTTAAGCCACCTCCTATACCACTCTATACCCAGGCTCAACCACAGGTCGCCGGTATAGGCGGGGTTAAGCCACCTCCTATACCACTCTATACCCAGGCTCAACCACAGGTCGCCGGTATAGGCGGGGTTAAGCCACCTCCTATACCACTGTATACCCAGGCTCAACCACAGGTCGCCGGTATAGGTGGGGTTAAGCCACCTCCTATACCACTCTATACCCAGGCTCAACCACAGGTCGCCGGTAGAGGCGGGGTTAAGCCACCTCCTATACCACTCTATACCCAGGCTCAACCACAGGTGGCCGGTATAGGCGGGGTTAAGCCACCTCCTATACCACTCTATACCCAGGCTCAACCACAGGTCGCCGGTATAGGCGGGGTTAAGCCACCTCCTATACCACTCTATACCCAGGCTTAACCACAGGTGGCCAGTATAGGCGGGGTTAAGCCACCTCCTATACCACTCTATACCCAGGCTCAACCACTGGTCGCCGGTATAGGCGGGGTTAAGCCACCTCCTATACCACTCTATACCCAGGCTCAACCACAGGTGGCCGGTATAGGCGGGGTTAAGCCACCTCCTATACCACTCTATACCCAGGCTCAACCACAGGTGGCCGGTATAGGCGGGGTTAAGCCACCTCCTATACCCAGGCTCAACCACAGGTGGCCGGTATAGGCGGGGTTAAGCCACCTCCTATACCACTCTATGCCCAGGCTCAACCACAGGTCGCCGGTATAGGAGGGGTTAAGCCACCTCCTATACCACTCTATACCCAGGCTCAACCACAGGTCGCCGGTATAGGCGGGGTTAAGCCACCTCCTATACCACTCTATACCCAGGCTCAACCATAAGTTGCCTGTATAGGCGGGGTTAAGCCACCTCCTATACCCAGGCTCAACCACAGGTCGCCGGTATAGGCAGGGTTAAGCCACCTTCTATACCACTCTATACCCAGGCTCAACCACAGGTGGCCGGTATAGGCGGGGTTATGCCACCTCCTATACCACTCTATACCCAGGCTCAACCACAGGTGGCCGGTATAGGCGGGGTTAAGCCACCTCCTATACCACTCTATACCCAGGCTCAACCACAAGTCGCCAGTATAGGCGGGGTTAAGCCACCTCCTATACCACTCTATACCCAGGCTCAACCACAGGTCGCCGGTATAGGCGGGGTTAGGCCACCTTCTATACCCAGGCTCAACCACAGGTGGCCGGTACAGGCGGGGTTAAGCCACCTCCTATACCACTCTATACCCAGGCTCAACCACAGGTGGCCGGTATAGGCCGGGTTAAGCCACCTCCTATACCACTCTATACCCAGGCTCAACCACAGGTGGCCGGTATAGGCGGGGTAAAGCCACCTCCTATACCACTCTATACCCAGGCTCAACCACAGGTGGCCGGTATAGGCGGGGTTAAGCCACCTCCTATACCACTCTATACCCAGGCTCAACCACAGGTCGCCGGTATAGGCGGGGTTAAGCCACCTCCTATAACACTCTATACCCAGGCTCAACCACAGGTGGCCGGTATAGGCGGGGTTAAGCCACCTCCTATACCACTCTATACCCAGGCTCAACCACAGGTGGCTGGTATAGGCAGGGTTAAGCCACCTCCTATACCACTCTATACCCAAGCTCAACCACAGGTGGCCGGTATAGGCGGGGATAAGCCACCTCCTATACCACTCTATAACCAGGCTCAACCACAGGTCGCCAGTATAGGCGGGGTTAATCCACCTCCTATACCACTCTATACCCAGGCTCAACCACAGGTGGCCAGTATAGGCGGGATTAAGCCACCTCCTATACCACTCTATACCCAGGCTCAACCACAGGTCGCCGGTATAGGCGGGGTTAAGCCACCTCCTGTACCACTCTATACCAAGGCTCAACCACAGGTGGCCGGTATAGGCAGGGTTAAGCCACCTCCTATACCAGTCTATACCCAGGCTCAACCACAGGTGGCCGGTATAGGCGGGGTTAAGCCACCTCATATACCACTCTATACCCAGGCTCAACCACAGGTGGCCGGTATAGGCGGGGTTAAGCCACCTCCTATACCACTCTATTCCCAGGCTCAATCACAGATGGCCGGTATAGGCGGGGTTAAGCCACCTCCTATACCACTCTATACCCAGGCTCAATCACAGGTCACCGGTATAGGCGGGGTTATGCCACCTCCTATACCACTCTATACCCAGGCTCAACCACAGATGGCCGGTATAGGCGGGGTTAAGCCACCTCCTATACCACTCTATACCCAGGCTCAACCACAGGTCGCCAGTATAGGCGGGGTTAAGCCACCTCCTATACCACTCTATACCCAGGCTCAACCACAGGTGGCCAGTATAGGCGGGGTTAAGCCACCTCCTATACCACTCTATACCCAGGCTCAACCACAGGTCGCCGGTATAGGCGGGGTTAAGCCACCTCCTATACCACTCTATACCCAGGGTCAACCACAGGTGGCCGGTATAGGCGGGGTTAAGCCACCTCCTATACCACTCTATACACAGGCTCAACCACAGGTGGCCGGTATAGGTGGGGTTAAGCCACCTCATATACCACTCTATACCCAGGCTCAACCACAGGTGGCCAGTATAGGCGAGGTTAAGCCACCTCCTATACCACTCTATTCCCAGGCTAAACCACAGATGGCCGGTATAGGCGGGGTTAAGCCACCTCCTATACCACTCTATACCCAGGCTCAACCACAGGTCGCCGGTATAGGCGGGGTTAAGCCACCTCCTATACCACTCTATACCTAGGCTCAACCACAGGTGGCCGGTATAGGCGGGGTTAAGCCACCTCCTATACCACTCTATACCCAGGCTCAACCACAGGTGGCCGGTATAGGCGGGGTTAAGCCACCTCCTATACCCAGGCTCAACCACAGGTGGCCGGTATAGGCGGGGTTAAGCCACCTCCTAATGAGGCTCCTATACCACTCTATACCCAGGCTCAACCACAGGTGGCCGGTATAGGCGGGGTTAAGCCACCTCCTATACCACTCTATACCCAGGCTCAACCACAGGTCGCCGGTATAGGCTGGGTTAAGCCACCTCCTATACCACTCTATACCTAGGCTCAACCACAGGTCGCCGGTATAGGCGGGGTTAAGCCACCTCCTATACCACTCTATACCCAGGCTCAACCACAGGTCGCCGGAATAGGCGGGGTTAAGCCACCTCCTATACCACTCTATACCCAGGCTCAACCACAGGTCGCCGGTATAGGCGGGGTTAAGCCACCTCCTATACCACTCTATACCCAGGCTCAACCACAGGTGGCCGGTATAGGCGGGGTTAAGCCACCTCCTATACCACTCTATACCCAGGCTCAACCACAGGTCGCCGGTATAGGCGGGGTTAAGCCACCTCCTATACCACTCTATACCCAGGCTCAACCACAGGTCGCCGGTATAGGCGGGGTTAAGCCACCTCCTATACCACTCTATACCCAGGCTCAACCACAGGTCGCCGGTATAGGCGGGGTTAAGCCACCTCCTATACCACTCTATACCCAGGCTCAACCACAGGTCGCCGGTATAGGCGGGGTTAAGCCACCTCCTATACCACTCTATACCCAGGCTCAACCACAGATGGCCGGTATAGGCGGGGTTAAGCCACCTCCTATACCACTCTATACCCAGGCTCAACCACAGGTCGCCGGTATAGGCGGGGTTAAGCGACCTCCTATACCACTCTATACCCAGGCTCAACCACAGATGGCCGGTATAGGCGGGGTTAAGCCACCTCCTATACCACTCTATACCCAGGCTCAACCACAGGTCGCCGGTATAGGCGGGGTTAAGCCACCTCCTATACCACTCTATACCCAGGCTCAACCACAGATGGCCGGTATAGGCGGGGTTAAGCCACCTCCTATACCACTCTATCTATACCCAGGCTCAACCACAGGTGGCCGGTATAGGCGGGGTTAAGCCACCTCCTATACCACTCTATACCCAGGCTCAACCACAGGTCGCCGGTATAGGCGGGGTTAAGCCACCTCCTATACCACTCTATACCCAGGCTCAACCACAGGTCGCCGGTATAGGCGGGGTTAAGCCACCTCCTATACCACTCTATACCCAGGCTCAACCACAGGTCGCCGGTATAGGCGGGGTTAAGCCACCTCCTATACCACTCTATACCCAGGCTCAACCACAGGTCGCCGGTATAGGCGGGGTTAAGCCACCTCCTATACCACTCTATACCCAGGCTCAACCACAGGTCGCCGGTATAGGCGGGGTTAAGCCACCTCCTATACCACTCTATACCCAGGCTCAACCACAGATGGCCGGTATAGGCGGGGTTAAGCCACCTCCTATACCACTCTATCTATACCCAGGCTCAACCACAGGTGGCCGGTATAGGCGGGGTTAAGCCACCTCCTATACCACTCTATACCCAGGCTCAACCACAGGTCGCCGGTATAGGCGGGGTTAAGCCACCTCCTATACCACTCTATACCCAGGCTCAACCACAGGTCGCCAGTATAGGCGGGGTTAAGCCACCTCCTATACCACTCTATACCCAGGCTCAACCACAGGTCGCCGGTATAGGCGGGGTTAAGCCACCTCCTATACCACTCTATACCCAGGCTCAACCACAGGTCGCCGGTATAGGCGGGGTTAAGCCACCTCCTATACCACTCTATACCCAGGCTCAACCACAGGTCGCCGGTATAGGCGGGGTTAAGCCACCTCCTATACCACTCTATACCCAGGCTCAACCACAGGTCGCCGGTATAGGCGGGGTTAAGCCACCTCCTATACCACTCTATACCCTGGCTCAACCACAGGTCGCCGGTATAGGCGGGGTTAAGCCACCTCCTATACCACTCTATACCCAGGCTCAACCTTTAATTATCTATCATCTTTGTGAGCCTTGTTTTATTATAGTGTATCATATTATATGTTAACCCTTTCAATACCAGCGAAGTGTGGAATAATTTATTCTAGCTATATTTAGACGATATTATGCAGCTTAGGAAGGATCTGTGGTAGTTAGAAGGGTTGGTGTAGAGGGTTTGAAGCCTTGTTATTGCTAGAGGTCCTTCTTAAGCTGAATAAAATCGTCTTATAGTTGCCAGAATATGATGAAAAGGACGTCCCTGGTGCTGAATGAATTAATAAACCTTGTTAACCTTGGACTGTGTATTGTGGTGTAGTAATAGTTTCCCTGTTGTAGTACCTATCACCTAATGTACGAACCTGTCCACTAATTGTGAGGCAGTATTTGACAGGTATTACAAAATAGATAGTAGATAGATAGATAGCTATATAGATAGATGTATACATAGATTGGTAAAGAGAGAGTATATACACTGGCATATTTGTGGCATATTCCAAGACGAAGACAATACATTCCCTGATGTATTTTTATCATATTCCTAGACAGAGAGAGCGAGAGTATCTGAGTCAGTTATATATGGAGATAGCTAAAAAGAGAGCATATCCCCTGGTATATTTGTTGTATGTCCCTACACAAAGAATATATTTATGAGTATATCTGTGCTACATTCATAGGTAACCATTATGTGCACTGCTATATTCGTGTGACATTCCTAGCCAAAGAGAGAGTATATCCCCTGGTTATATCTCAGTTAAGCCAATGTCACACGAGCGCTTTTTCAGTCAATTTTCCATGAGCAAGTTTGTTCTCGTATTATTTCAGCCATTTTCGCACTGGTATCGGTAATTAGACTGAAGGTAGATTATGTTAGGCGGCTGAATTCTGATAAAGTGTAATTTTTTAAGCTTCCAGACCATAATTGCCCGTAAAAATTGCTCGACAAAGGGCTCGTGTGACACCGGCTTTACAGTTTTATAGAGAGACATGGGAAGAGAGACTAATATATGATCTGGTATATTAATTTTGTGCTATGCGGTATATACCCTAACGATATGAGAGTATAATTATGCATTGGTATATTTGTGTCATACGTTAAGGGAGCTCACCTCACTTTTTTTCTTTCTCTCCCTCTCTCTTTGGCTTGTATCCAATCGGCCCCATTCAGCCTACTATTATAAGACGTTTACCCCCATCCAGGTGTCAATATTTTCCTGGTGAGCGGTAGCGAGCCAGCATACATATAGTTTTGTTTTACAGCGAGCTAAATTTGTAAATTTTTCGATAGACAAATGTCTCCGGTGAAGCCGGATTTCTCCATACAATGCTGGCTCGCTATCGCTCGCCAGGAAAAAATCGACACCTGGATGGGGAATACGTCTTAAAACAGTTGGCTGAATGGGGTCAAATGGATACAAGTCAGAGAAAGAGAGAAAACGAGAGACAGATGAAAAAGCCGGTGACCCCCCTTAAGCATAGGAGAGTATGTTCCCTGGTATATCGGTGTGACATTCCTAGCCAAAGAGAAAGTGTATCCTCTGGTTATATCAGAGTCACAGTTATACACACGAACACAGTGTATCCTCTGGTTATATCAGAGTCACAGTTATACACACGAACACAGTGTATCCTCTGGTTATATCAGAGTCACAGTTATACACACGAACACAGTGTATCCTCTGGTTATATCAGAGTCACAGTTATATACACACGAACACAGTGTATCCTCTGGTTATATCAGAGTCACAGTTATACACACGAACACAGTGTATCCTCTGGTTATATCAGAGTCACAGTTATACACACGAACACAGTGTATCCTCTGGTTATATCAGAGTCACAGTTATACACACGAACACAGTGTATCCTCTGGTTATATCAGAGTCACAGTTATACACACGAACACAGTGTATCCTCTGGTTATATCAGAGTCACAGTTATACACACGAACACAGTGTATCCTCTGGTTATATCAGAGTCACAGTTATACACACGAACACAGTGTATCCTCTGGTTATTATCACAGTTATACACACGAACACAGTGTATCCTCTGGTTATATCAGAGTCACAGTTATACACACGAACACAGTGGAACGAGAGAATGTATCCTTAGTATACAGTATTTGGGATATGTCTTTAAGGGAGCCCACATCGCTTTTTTTGTTATCTCTCTCTCCCTCTCTCTTTGGCTTGTATCCATTCGGCCCCATTCAGCCTACTGTTTTAAGACGTTTACCCCCATCTAGGTGTCAATATTTTCGTGGCGAGCGGTAGCGAGCCAGCATAATATATTTTTGTTTTACAGCAAGCTAAATTTTTAAATTTTTCGATAGAAAAATTTCTCCGGCGAAGCCGGGATTTCTCCTGGCTCGCTATCGCTCGCCAGGAACAAAATCGACACCTGGATGGGGATAAACGTCTTAAAACAGTTGGCTGAATGGGGCCAAATGGATACAAGTCAGAGAAAGAGAGAAAAGGAGAGAAAGATAAAAAAAAAGCAGTTGACCCCCTTATATAATACCCCTTAACCCCTACTGTACCGGCGACGTCTTCTATATTTGATTTCAGCTACATTTAGACAATTTCAGCTACATTTAGACAATTTCAGCTACATTTAGACAATTTCAGCTACATTTAGACAATTTCAGCTACATTTAGACAATTTTATGAAACATACAATTGATATAATTATGATAGTATAGCTAAAAGGATTAATTGATATAGTCTGTAGTCTTTTAATGGTTAGACAATAGACATCCTTCCTAAGCTGAATAAAATCGTCTAATAGTTGCCAGATAATAATGAAAAGGACGTCACCGGTACTGAATGGGTTAACCTAACTTATTCTAAATACTGTAGTCAACAGATTGACTCTGGCTGCCACAAGGGCGCCTACATACCCCGAGAAGGGGTACGATGTAGGCAGGGAACCAGTTGGAATCCAGAGGAGTCGCATCCACACCTAACCTCCACAGCCCGGAAAGTTTTGGGCAGAAATCACACCGGCAGGTAACTGGGATCCAAACCGCGCTACCAGAGCCAAGAAACTAGAATACAACGACTCTGTGCGCTCGGCCACTGTGGCCAGACATTAAAGAAAACGAGCGTGCCTCTTGGTGTATTTGTGTCACATTCCTAGCCAAAGAGAGAGTATATCATTTGTATATCTATATCTTTGTATATCTATATCTATGTATTAATATATCTCTAACCCAAGGTATATTCCCTGGTATATTAGTGTCACATTCTTGGACTAAAAGAGAGTATATCCCCTGGTTATATTAGTATGTGAGTACCATTCATAAGGAGGCAGGGAAGGAAAGAACATATGCTCAGTGTATTTGTTAGCAAGACACAATTAGTACATTACCCTGTATAATTGTCACATTCCTAAGCGAAGAGGGAGTATATTCGCTGGCGATATAAGAGATATATCTACAAGTATACTTCTTGGCAGGCTAGTGTGCTATATCTCTAGACACAACGAGTATATTCTCTGGTATGTGTGTGGTGCATTCCTAGACGAAGAGTCACAGGCATACAGAGACAGGGAAGGAGAGAGTATGTCTAGTGGTATACTTGTGTCATACCCCAAGGACGAGAGAATATATCCCCTGATGGAGCTGTGTTATATCCAAATGGAGTATAGCTCTTGGTTATATCGGAGTCATACACAGCTATACGGAGACAAGTGAAGAGAGAGAGAGAGAGTATATCCTACAGTATATTTGTGATATACTGTATACTTTAAAAAGAGAGATAAAATAGTCCCTGGTATATCAGTGTCACATTCCCAGACACAAAGAGAGATTATATCCTCTGGTTATATCTGAGTCACAGTCATACAGAGGCAGGGGAAGAGAGAGTATAGCCACTAATATATTTGTGGCATACCAAAAGAATAAGAGTAAATCCGAAATATTCTGTGTAGCATATTCTTAGACAAAAATAGTATACTCCTTAATATATTTGTGTGGCATTCCTAGACACAAAGAGAGAGTATACAGTATACCATGGTTATATCTGAGTCAGAGAGAGAGAGAGAAGAGAGGGTATATCCACTGAAATATTAGTGTCATATGAAGATGATAGGAGAGTATAATTCTTTTGTATATTTGTGTGACGGTCCTAGCCAAAGAGAGAGTATATATGCTCAGGTAATATAGGGGTCACATTGGCAGCAGGTCAAAACGGGCACACTCATAAACAGTCAAAACCCAAACGATCACAACCCATCCAGGTTAGGTTAGGTTATATTGGGGTGAGGTTGGTTAAGTTAGGTTAGGTCAGTTTAGATTAGGTTACGTTAGGCCAGGTTAAGTTAGGTTAGGTTATGTTAGGATAGGTTGGCTTAGGTCAGGTTAGTTTAGGTTACAAAAGGTTGGGTTAGGCCAGGTTAGGTTAGATAGTCATGAAACTCAGTGATAGTTGAGGCTGGGAATGCGACATCCCCCGGATGTATAACAGGGGTGCTATGGGCTCTGCGAGAGGGCTGGTTATCACACAGAGGCCCACGTCTCTTCAACAAACTCCCACGGCGAGTAAGAGACATGAGGGGGGTCTCGTTAGACAACTTCAAGAGAGTACTCGATGTCAAACTGCAAAAAGTGCCAGACGAGCCCATCTTCGCAGGGGAGCATGCTGCCCCTTCGAACAGTGTGCTGCACCAAATCACCACCCAGAACGAGGAGCGGCGCGCTCCTCGGTGCGACTAGATGAGTGGCGAACACAACCTTAGGTGACGACCTAAGGTAGGTAGTCTAGGTTTGATTAGGCTAAGTCAGGTTAGATAAGGTCAGGTCAGGTTAGATTAGGTTAGCTTAGGTTAGGTCATGTCAGAATAGATTAAGTTGGGTTAGGTGAGGTTAGGTTAGGCTAAATTTAATAAAGTTTGTTATGTTAATGTGTGTTAGGTTAGATTAGGAGACTGGCCGTTTCGGAGTGTGGCCGTTCTTTACTTACAGTCATTACAGACATAAGCAGACAGGTAAATAGAGAGAATATATCCATAGTATATTCACTGGCATGTTTGTGTCATACCTATATATAGCTAAGGATCCTAAGAGAGAGTATATCCACTGATATATTTGTGGCATACCCCAAGGTAAAGAGAGAGTACATTCCTTGATATCTTTGTATTATAAATAGACCAGAGAGAGAGAGAGAGAGAGTTACAAGGAGTGTCAAGGCATATTTAGTATCTCAGAGACCTTGCGGTCCATTCCGAGGAGACCCTCGAAGTGGAAGGAGAGACACTGTTTAGTGCACTACTCTTTACAGAGTGTGCAAAATACTATCTACTTTCTTCTTGAACTGCTCTACTGAAGAACTGCTTACAACTTCGGAGGCAAGTTTGTTCCAGGTAGAACAGATCTTATATGTGAAAAAGTTTCCACAAGTACTAGTGCTGAACCTTTTCAATTCTAATTTCCAGCCATGGTTGCGTGTTGTATTCATATTGAGGCTAAACATTTTGCTTTAATCCACATTGTCAAACCCATTAAGTATTTTAAATACTTCAATGAGCTGACCATGTAGTCTGCGTGTCTCCAACGGAAAGAGATCAAGAGCTCTCAACCGGTCCTCGTAGCTCATTCTTCTAAGCGATGGAATAATCTTTGTAGCTCTAACTTGTACTCTTTCTAGTCGCTCTATATCTTTCCTGAGTGCTGGAGACCAGAATTGAACAGCATACTCAAGGAGAGGCCGTATCAGAGAGTTGTAAAGTTTCAGGACTATTTCCTTATTTCTATACTTAAATTGCCTCTTAATATAGCCCAATAATTTCTGAGCTTTCTTCTCTACTTTAACGCACTGCTTGGAAAACTTTAGGTCACTGCTAATCAGAACACCCAAATCCTTTTCCAAGTCAGTCACTTCCAAAGGTATTCCCAATAGTGAATAGTATGACTTGGTGTTTGCTTGGCCGATATTCATCACCTTGCACTTTTCCAAGTTTAGAGGCATCTGCCATGTTTCCGACCATTTACCCATTTTTTTTTTTTTTTTTTTTTTTTTTTTTTTTTTTCCAACTACTCTCTCTCGGGCATAGTCTGAGAGCCTTTACACTCTACCGCTGAACACGGTGAGGACCGTGAGGTCTTGTTCCAGTCTAGGGATTGAGACATGCGAAGCACCCCGGCTCGAACCCAACTCCATCTCTGAACCCGCTTCGCCTCTGCGCTTCACAGTCTCATCCCCCACACTTGGACCCTCACTCTCAGAACGCCACCTATTGAGCAATTAACTCACTAGGCGTTGCCCCCCTGTAACATATTTTGAATATGGGAATATTCATACAATGCTATTTAATCACGGAACAATGAGGGTATTTTTTGGCATTTCGGTGTGCTGTGGTAATGCACTGATACTAGGTACAGCACAAATTCCATCCCAATAATATCTTCCCATTGACATATTGGGATTCGAACCCGGGTCCATTGGATTACCAGTCCAGTGGCAAGACTACTCTGCCACACCTCCCTCTGTTGAGGTCCATCCTGAGCTGTTCAACCCCTTTGGAGTCTTTCACATTCATTAGAGAGAGAGAGAGAAAGAGTAAGAGAGTACAAAGGATTACAAAGGAAAACAAGCAACAACAGGTTATGCGACCCCTCAAGGTTACTTGCCCTCCAAAACACTGCTGTTCCAAGTGTTGTTGTCGGAGAGAATGTGGGAAAGGTGTGAGAAGGAAGTGCTGCCCTGGGGCTTAGTTCATGGCAGGGGAAATTATATTAAGATATATTAGGTTATTGAACAAACACTACTAAAGAAAACATTTATTCAATTACAAATGCAGTCAACCTTGGGTTCAGGGCAAGGTGCTAGTCTAGGCGAACTTTGAAGGAATCAACGGTGTTGCAGTCTATGACATCTCGGGGAAGCCCATTCCACAAGTTGACGACTCGATTGATTGAAGAAGAAGTTCTTCAATTGATTCGTTACAGTTGAATGATATACCAACGATTTTGCAGCCATTTCCCCGCGTGTAGTTTGATCAGTAAATCGTAAAATATTTATTACAGTTCATGTTGTCGATGCCTTTAACCCTTCCTACCCGGTCTGCCTTAGGTAATGACAGCACGAAAGAAGGGCCAATACCCGGTATGCCTTATCTAAGGCATGAGCTTAATAGCCTAATTAAGCTTGGTCCGAACGGCCGTGCGTACGACATATGTCAACAAACCCAAGCGTTTGTCACCGCACCTCCGAAAACAAGAAGGAGAAGACTCCTCAATGTTATTGTTCTGACGTCATGACGAAATTAGTGTCTAAAAAGCCCCCATATTGGCAACATCTCTGCAATATTGGCTCCACTGAAATTGTCATCACAACTGAACCAGTTGACTTACAGAGCTCTACTCAATGCCAAAATACAGATTGAAAACCGCACTACGATTATAGATGAGTGGGAAAGTTCTAGCAGTGAAAATAAACATAAATACGGTAGCCTAGGCCTAGACGTTTTTCGGCCATATCGCCCGGGTAGGGGCGACCGTCATTGGCTGAGACAGCCCGGGTAGGAAGGGCTAATGATCTTGAAAACTTGAATAAGGTCACCTCTCAATCTGTGCTTGGTTAATGGATATAAATTTAGTTCTTTAAGACGTTCCTCGTATGGTTTGTTCCGAAGACAGGGTATCATCTTGGGAACTCTACGTTGAACTCGTTCCAATTTTTCTATATCTTTTTGATAGTAAGGGCACCGAACTGAGAACTGAACGCAGTATTCCAAAAGTAGGCAGATTAATGAATTGTACAGGGTGAGGATAATGTCTTTCGATTTATGTTCAAATAATCTACCTATGAAACCTACAATTGTGTTTGCCTTCTTAACAACTTCAGCACAATGTTGACTTGGTTTCAAGTTACTGGATATTGTTACTCTTAAATCTGTTTCTCTGTCTACTTTAGCTGGGTGCCATTCATCAAGTAGTCTGCTTTTTCATTGCAGTATCCGATATGAAGTACTTTACACTTATCTTCATTGAAGCACATTTGCCAGATTTTAGCCCATTCTGAAAGCTTGTTTAGATTGTTTTGCACATCTTCAAAATGTTCATTTGTCAGTACGGTATTTGTGATTTTTGTGTCATCTGCAAACTTTGAAATTGTACAGGTGAGACCCTCATCTTTGTCGTTACTGTAAATTAGGAAAAGGACTGGCCCCAGCACTGATCTTTGAGGTACACCACTAGTTACATTGGTCCACGTTGATACTTCCCCATTAATAACTACTTTTTGTTTCGTTTCACTAAGCCAACTTTGTATCCACTGTAGAACGCCGCTTTGTATTCCATGTGCTTTTAATTTCATCATTAACCGTCTGTGTGGAACTTTATCAAAGGCTTTCTGGAAATCTAAGTATATAATATTTACAACTTTACTTTCGTGATATAGATTTAGGATGTCATGGAAGAAGCCTAAAAGGTTTGTTAAGCAGGAACGTTTTTTGCGAAAGCCATGTTGTGTGTCTTTTAATATATTATTTTCCTCCAAGTGATTAACGAGTCTGTTACTAATTATTGTTTCTAGTATTTTGCATACTACTGAGGTCAAGCTGATTGTCGATAAATGCTAGGCAAAGATTTGCTACTTTTTTTTTAAATTGGTGTTACGTTCGCAAGCTTCCACTCATCAGGTATTTCACCGGTTTCCTAGGATTTGTTAAAGATAAGCGTCAGGTGCTTGGAGAGCTCGCAGTTAGCTTCTTTAAGAACTCTAGGAGAAATCTTATCGGGTCCAGGTGATTTGCTTTCATTGAGGTTATCTAAACATCTCATTACCTCTGCCTCAGTGTTGCTGATATTTCTAAGAACTTCCAAATTGGAGAGAGAGAGAGTAAGAAAGAGAGAGAGAGAGAGAGTTCGCATACATATAGATTCGGTAGATACATCAACAAATACAGATTAACGCGAGTCTGAATATAATAATTATCTTCTTATCAGTTCTTGGCCGAATGTTCGTGTACTAGGCTGATGGGTGTTTTCAAGAATGGGTGGAGAAACGATTTAATATCAAATTTAAACCTTTTATGTTCGTGGACGGAATGGAGGTACTGACCAACATTCGTAAAATTCCGATAATGAGTTGTAGAGAAATATTGCGAGAAGAAAAAATAAAGGAAAACAAAACCAAACCGACAAACTAGAATCACAGACTGGTATCGACATCTAACTAGAATCACAGACTGGTATCGACATCTAACTAGAATCACAGACTGGTATCGACATCTAACTAGAATCACAGACTGGTATCGACATCTAACTAGAATCACAGACTGGTATCGACATCTAACTAGAATCACAGACTGGTATCGACATCTAACTAGAATCACAGACTGGTATCGACATCTAACTAGAATCACAGACTGGTATCGACATCTAACTAGAATCACAGACTGGTATCGACATCTAACTAGAATCACAGACTGGTATCGACATCTAACTAGAATCACAGACTGGTATCGACATCTAACTAGAATCACAGACTGGTATCGACATCTAACTAGAATCACAGACTGGTATCGACATCTAACTAGAATCACAGACTGGTATCGACATCTAACTAGAATCACAGACTGGTATCGACATCTAACTAGAATCACAGACTGGTATCGACATCTAATGCTGGGGTCACACATTCACGTATATCGCTCCCGACAGCTCCCGTCAGGCGTGATCGCCAATTTTGTGTTCTGACGGGCGTAGTCCAGCCGTGTACGCCCGTATAGACCACGACTATTGCACTTCCCGACAGACGTACCGTGACGGGGCCAGTGTTACGTCAGACGTAATGTAGTCGTATGGAACTACGTACGTGCTTGCGACTTGCGTAAGTATGTCCCCGTTAGTCCGCCTGGGCTGCCCGATTTGCGGGAACACAGGCCACGCCCATGGCCACGCCCCCACAAGACCTGCGTAGCTGAGGCCGTACGTCTTGGGAGTTTGTAGGACTTACGTGGACCGTTTCCGGACAATCGTAGGTACACCCCGTCTGTCCAAACACAGACAAAGACAGTCTTTGTCAACCACGTAGGTCTGGGTTGGAATTTGGGAACTACAAAAGGGCAGGGCTGTCCACAACGTTCCCATTCCCACTCCTGACTCGGCACCATGAAGAACATCATGGAATACATCCTGGAGGAGTTCAAGATGGTGAACTCCCTAATCAAACCGGAGAACAGGCATAACACTCGGCTCATTCAATGGATCATTTCCTACATAGAAATGTTAGAACTGCTTGCAATAGCAAACTACAACCATGAAGATGAACAAGAGAAGAAGAAGGAAAGGAGCAAGAGGACAGTGTGGGTGTAGCCATATCTACAACGAAGGCCTGAACATGGCCATTATGAGAAGCTGATGCAAGAGTTGGCCACAGAATGTCCACAACTGTACAAAAACTTCACCCGGGTAGACAAACAACTATTTGATGAGATAGTGGAACGTGTCACCCCCCTCATTCAGAGGAAACCTACGTTCTGGCGGAACCCCATTCCTCCTGGTCTGCGGGTGGCCATCACCCTACGTTTCCTCACTACGGGTGATTCCTATAAGAGCCTGCAATACAATTTTCGTGTTGCCCACAACACCATCAGCCAAATTGTTCCAGACACCTGCCAGGCCATCATTTCTGTCTACGGAGATCAGGAGATCAAGACGCCACAATCGCCTGCTTAATGGAAGGAGGTTGCCAGCGGCTATGAGGAACGATGGAATCTGCCGCATTGTGTAGGAGCCATTGATGGCAAACGCATACGGATCCGAAACCCAAACTTTGGTGGCACATATTACTTCAACTACAAGAAGTTTTTTTCCATTGTCCTGATGGCAATTGTTGACTCCAACTACAAGTTCATTTACGTCGACGTTGGTACCATAGGGTCAGAGTCTGATGGTGGTGGCTTTGCACACACCAGTCTGTCTAAGTTGCTTGAGAAACAGAACGCAAATCTGCCACCCGCCGAGGTCATCTCTACCGATCCCACTGGACCACCCACGGAATACTTCTTAGTAGGTGATGATGCATTCCCTCTGCGCGCCTACATGATGAAGCCCTACCCCCTACGATCCCTCACGAAACCGGAACGAATATACAACTACAGAATCAGCAGGGCCCGCCGGACGGTAGAGAACGCCTTTGGCATTCTTGCCAACCGCTTCCGGGTTTTCCACACTGCAATATCTCTAAAACCTGAACGTGTAGAGGTTGTTGTGTTGGCCTCATGCATTCTGCACAACATCCTACGAGGACGATGCCCACCCCAATCAGAGGTAGATCAAGAGGACCCACACACCCACCAACTCATACCTGCCGCCTGGAGGAGTGACCCACCTGTAGGAAACAACATCCCACCGCAACACTGCAACCATGCTTGCCAAGGCTCAACGCAACTACCTCAAGACCTACTTCAATTCCCCTCAAGGATCTGTGGCTTGGCAGAATGACCGGATTTAGGTGAGTTACATTTACTCTGGTTTCCCTTCAAAACGCATAAATCTTTCGCCTTTTACTAAAGATTTCCGTGGAGGGGAGCAGCTGGAAGAGGACTGTTTATTTATGTAAGAAAAGAGCTCAAGGTTAATGAGGTGGATATGAGACAGCAGTATTGTGAGTATTTGTGTATTGAAGTAAAATGTGTAAGAGGATCAATTCTAATTGCCTCTATATATAGAAGCCCAAATAATAGCAGGGGAGAGGATGATAACCTACTGAAAGCAATGGAGGAGATAGATAATAGAGAGAACAAATATAAAATTTTGATTGGAGATTTCAATTTGCCAAGGATCAACTGGGCAAATTGTACTACTCCAGCGGGACAGGGTAGCATGGAAAATAAGTTTATAGAGAAAGTGAGAGATTGTTTTTTAACGCAACATATTGTAGAGATGACAAGATATAGAGATGGGACGCAGGGGAGTGTACTTGATTTGATTTTTAGCAATGAAGAGGATATAGTGGAACATGTTAATGTGGATAGCCCTATAGGTCGTAGTGACCATGCCTGTATAAGCTTTAGTTGTAACATTAAATCGGAGAGGGATAATAAAAGCAATAGAAAAATATACATGTATGATAGAGCAGATTATGAGCTGCTGAGACGGTGTTTGGACATTGACTGGGGCGAATATTTGAACGGTGAAGACGCTGAAGGAATGTGGAGGAAAATTAGAGTCAAACTGGAGAATGCTGTATCCAAAAGTGTACCAGTAAGGGAATATAAGGATAAAACAAAATTGAGGAAAAGAACTAACCCAGAATTGCCAATGAAAAGAAAGCTTTGGATATTGATTAGAAGAAAGAAAGGATTGTGGGAAAGATTAAAATTGTTAAAAAAGAACAGGGGGTCTAGTATAGAGGCTAAGGAAGTGGATCTGGAACGTAGACAAATAAACAATAAAATAAGGTGGGAAACAAGGAGGGGGGTGAAGGAGAGGGAGAGAGAGATAGCTAGAAATGTGAAGGATAATCCAAAAATATTCTGGAAGTACATTCAGGAAAAATTAACAAGAAGAGTAGGGATCCCAGAGCTGGTGGGGGGGTTGAATGATGGGAGTAGAGCGGAGACTGATAAGGAGAAAGCAGAGGTGCTGGGGAAATACTTTGGGGGGGTACTAACAGTGGAGTCGGAGGATGCAGTGCCTACTATTCCCATCAAACAGGCACCGGCACTAGAACTAGTAGAGTTTTCCCATGCTAGAATAAGAAGGGCTATAGAAAAAATGAACAGAAGTAAGTCACCGGGACCGGATGGGATACACCCAAGAATCATAAAGGAAGGAGGGGAGATGTTAGTAGAGCCATTGAAAATGTTATTTGAGGTATCGTTTAATACAGGACAAATCCCGATGGACTGGAGAGAGGCGAACATAACAGCTATATTTAAGAAGGGAAAGAGAAATGACCCAGGGAATTATAGACCAGTCAGTTTGACAAGTGTTGTGTGTAAACTAATGGAAACGGTAATTAGAGAAGGAATAATGGATCATATGAAGTCAAACCAACTTTTCAGTGGGAGACAGTTCGGATTCTTGCCGGGGAGGTCGACGGTACTACAGCTAATTAAGGTGTTAGATGATTGGATGCAAATTCTAGAAGATGGTGATGTAATAGACGTGGTATATTGCGATTTTATGAAGGCCTTCGATAAGGTCCCACATAAAAGGTTAATAGAGAAAGTTAGAAGCTATAATATAGGGGAGAAATGTGTGAAATGGATAGAAGCCTTCCTGAAAGATCGGAGACAGAGGGTATTGGTGAATGGAATAGGCTCGGGGTGGAGGGAAATTACAAGTGGGGTACCTCAGGGATCTGTGTTGGGACCACTGCTGTTCGTTATATTTATCAACGACTTGCCTGAAGTTATAACTAATGGAAGTGAGGTATACCTGTATGCGGATGACACTAAACTGTATAGAAGAGTGAGGAGTAAGGAAGATATGGGTTTGCTTCAAGGAGATGTGGAGGGCATGAAGGGATGGTCTGAGCATTGGTTAATGCCTTTTCATCCAAAAAAATGCAAGTACATGCGGATTGGGACCAGCAAGATAGACAAGGTAGGATACAGTATGTATGAAGCGATGGAGGAAGTGAGTGCAGAAAAGGATATAGGAGTAGTGATAGACAATAAGTTAAATTTCTCAGAACATTTACCGGAAAAGATAAACAAAGCCAATAGAATTGTAGGGCTGATAAGGAGGACATTTGTGTCACTTGACGAAGAAATCTTCAGGAATCTATATACAGCGCTGGTTAGGCCACACCTGGAATATGCAAACCAGGTGTGGGCTCCATATATGGTAAAGGATATAGAAGCAGTGGAGAAAGTGCAGAGGAGAGCTAGCAAGCTGGTACCAACGTTGAAGAACGCGGGCTATGAGCAGAGGTTGAGGACACTGGGACTTCCGACACTGGCATATATGAGAAAGAGAGGGGATATGATAGAGACTTTTAAGATAGTGTCAGGAAAGTACGATGAGGATGTGTGTGAAGGTATCTTCTTGATGCGGGAGGGAACAAGAACGAGAGGACACTCTAAGAAAATTTACAAAGAAAGAAATAGGCTTGAGAAGGCGAAGAACTCATTTTGTGATAGAGTGGTAAATGAGTGGAACGCACTGCCCCAGTATGTAGTCGATTCCGAATCAATAAGGGAGTTTGAAAGTAATCTTGATAAAGCATGGGGAAGACAAGATTTGAAGTTTGATTATAAAACAAAAATACAGAATAGTAAAAATGTTGCGTCTGCTACCGCCGCCGCCAACACCGTGAACGACCGCAGCAGTGCAAGTACTGGTACTGAGCTGGATACACAGGCCTAGTTTGGCTTTTTCCAGAGGATCTACTGTAAGAAACTGTAAGAAATTTACTTTTAAATACTTCATTGAAAATTGTAAGATTTTCCCCTGTTTACTTATTATTTTGTTTTATATTTTAGTTTCATCTTACATTTAAGTTATCGAGTCTTTGCTAGTTTGCTTTGTATTGTATTTTTATCTTTTAAATTGGATTTTCTCTAATGTTTTAGGTTCTTCCTTTTTTTTATATTATATGTGTATAATTCCTTTAATTACTTAACCCGTACAGCCCCAGCGACGCGTCTGACGCATCGGCGATGTTTGTAACGCACAGCCCCAGAGACGCGTCTGGCGCGTCACCCTAATTGCGCCGACCGTAACCTCAGGTGTAGCCACTCAAGAGGGCTCAGATTTGTATGGGAACTGTGTACGTATCCCACGCAACCGTGCCGATGGTTGAAAACTCTCAAAGTCCACGTGCGTGCGCGTGAGCGCGCAATAACCTGTTTTTTTGGGGTAATTGCCTTCAATTGTTTACTTTTGTAAAATACGTTTTCGGGAGCTCTGTAGGACCAATTCTTTAAGCTTTTTGAGCGGTTTTTCGTGGTTTTTCCTTCATTCCTAACCCATTCGCTATTGTTTCTGGAATAAAACCATTTTTTGAAAACCGGCCGGGTTCTGGTGAACAAACATTACAAAACTAGCCGGGGCTCCACGGGTTAAATTGTACCATGCTTATTTAATTTTACATCTTTGACTTTCTTATTTCATTCAATTTTCCTATTTTTTCCATGTTACCTTTGTTTTGTACTTTATGTCTAACAGTTATATCTAATGTAAGTTGTCCGTCAAGGATTTTCATAATTTGTATTAACCATATTATCATTATTGCGTTTAAATGAATTATTTATTTTGTATGCTCATTACTTTCATTATAGATTTTATTTGTCATCTTATTAATCAACAATTATGATAAAATATTGGAAATAGAAACATACACGTCATTACACAAATACATATATTTTTTAAAAATACAAATTAACATTTATTTATATATATACAGAGGGTATGGATACTTCTTGGGGGTCTCCTGGGTCTCATTCAGGGGATCTATGGCAGACCCAGGCGTACCTGGAATGACAGGTGCAGGTGATTGTTGGGCCGTCAGCATTTCAATGAATGTGTTGCCAAACTGCCCCAGGTCGAACGACGTGTGGCTGGGTGTGGAGGCAGTAGGCGGGACGAATTGGCGAGGGGGTGTCGCTACACGTGGCTGCACCAGCAACGACTGCAAGGCTGCAAGCTGGTGTGCAGGTAGCACGATGCCCACAACAGCAGGCTGGGGCTGGGTCGGCAGGGTTGGAGGAGGCAGGGTGTTTGCCGGAGTGCCCTGGTACATCACTGTCGGATGCTGCTGTGCCACGGGTTGGGGTAGGGGCGCCGGAAAGCCAAAGCTCCTGTGGGCGTGGAACAAGAGATCCGGACCAGGCCGGGCCACTCCCTCTGCATGGGCAACCTTGAACCGGTCGATGGCTGCCAAGAGTTCCAACTTCAGTGTGGTGTTATAAGCTGGAGGCAGCCCCACACAGTCTTTGACCATGCCCTCCAGGGAGTAGCGCCAATACTTGTGGTCCTGGTCCTCGACCACATCGAACGCCTGACCCAGGTTCTGGCGCAGCTTCTCCGAATTTACGAGGACCTTGAACAAGGAACAAGAGAACATTAAACACACGAAACATAATATTTTCATATTTGACCAAGTATTTATTTTAACCAATGAAATTTTGTGGTATTCTGGGAACCAAATATGTTCAAAGTTATTGTTGATAGTATGGTGTGAAATCATGACATCTTTAGTATTATTATTACTTTATGTTATTCTAATAACTTTGGAAACAGAAACACTTTATCTAATAATAGCATGGAATTGCAATGGGGTGCCACCAATGAACAATGTAACTAATATTTCCTCTACTCACTTGCTCCAGGGTCCCGTGTGTTGAAGTTGAAGGGACAGCACCAGGAGGCTTCCCCTTCTTCACCTTCCGCGCAGGCTGGGCGATGGCTGGGTGTGTGTCCTCCTCCTCCTCCTGACTGCCGGCAGAGGGGTCATCCACCTCGTTGACTGGGACGGGAGGTGTTGGGGTGCGGTCAGGGACAGGAACAGCAGCAGGCTCCGGTGCTGCAGCTTGGGCAGCAGACTGTTGTGACATGAATGTATAATTAGTAACATGTACATTATTTATGAACTTTAAAATAACATTCAACATAAGCATTCATCCTTGTAACCTTTAAAATAACATGAATAAACTGGTTTGAGTTATTATGCGTTTCATTAACAAATATTTGAAGTTAACACGATAAATTGAACACAATAATAGCATCATTATAAGCAAAATAATTACGAAAAAAAACAAAAACTGACACTGTCACTGTGAAAGGGTTTGAAAACATAAAAAATATCAACATACCTCAGGCATACCAAGTGACCGGGGCTTCTTTTGACGGACGATGTGTGGCTTCATGAAGTGGAACATGTTGAGGATCCACTTTTCCCTCTCCGTCAGTCGTTTGGCCCCATCACCACTCTTCAACTTGCTGAGCCGGCCGAACCTGGAGCGGAGAGATCCCCACCACGTCTTCAAATCGAAGGCGGTCATTGGTGGGTCCATGGTCGCAGCCTTCTCCGCCCATACAGCCTCGATATGCTCCTTGTTTTTGTGCCTGGGGTCACCCTTGTCATAAATGAAAGGCGCATCCAGCTCAATCCAATCTGCCAGCATACGCTCAGTCTCCTCCGTCAGTATTATGTTGGTCTTCTTCCGGCGCCGTTTCTTTGGTGGGGCCTGTACGCTGTTGGTAGGTGCAGGTTCTTCTTCTTCCTCCTCGTCTTCCTCACTCTCATCCACTTCAACCTCGAGCTCTCCACTATCGGGGCCAAGGTCGAGAACAACTTCATCTTCCTCAGGCGTCGAGAGGGCAGGCGGTGAGTTGGAGGGGCCAGGCTGAGAGGGGTCAGAGTTGGAGGGGCCAGGCTGAGAGGGGTCAAAAGGTGAGGTGGCAGGCGGTGAGGTGGCAGACGTCGAGGTGGCAGGGGAAGCCTTCCTGGCCTTCTTCACGCCTTTCTTATGCATGGTACAGGGCAGGGCAGGGCAGGGTGCAGAGGGTGACAAGCAGGGCAGGGCAGGGTGCAGAGGGTGGCAAGCAGGGCAGGGCAGGGTGCAGAGGGTGGCAAGCAGGGCAGGGCAGGGTGCAGAGGGTGGCAAGCAGGTGGCAGGGTTGGCTTGTTGTTTGCTGCTCCGGTGTGGTGAGAGGTGTGACGGGAGTGTCCCCCGCTGGTCCTTATATACCCCCCGTACAATGTTGCCGCGTCTTCCCGCCAACACGCAGTGCGGCGGTGCTGCCAGATGCGCCCGGACTAACTTTAACTGTCCCGTTTGACGGGAATATTGTACGATTGGTGAGAGAAGCTTACGTTTGACCGGGCTAGCTGCTACGTCTTACGGGGCTGCTCCCGTAAGACGTAGCAGCTAGCCCGGTCAGACGTAGGATTTCCCGACTTTTGACATACGTGAGCGCGAGCCACGTATCTGATTCGAAATCCAAAACATACCGGGCGGCCTTGGCCGCACCCACCACCTCCCCGACCAGTGTGGCTACTCCCGCCATGCGTACCAACCCCCACGACTAGACACAATTTCATTTACGTTTTGCGTACTAAGCCCTTACGTTTTACGTATTCGGTTGCCAACTACCAATAAACCTTCGTACGGGAGCATACGGGAGCATATACGTGAATGTGTGACCCCAGCATTACTCTCGTTTTAGACTGTGGTGGTGGGGGGTAGTTAAGGGGAGGTTTCCACTTGAGGGATTTTTTTCTTGACTCCTTTCTCCCTCATGTATAGCCCCATTGCTTTTCTATTTTTAAGACGTTCGCCCCATTATTTTAACGATTTAAAGAACTTTCGACCCATTTCTGTCTATCTTAAGAACTTTCGTGCCATTTAGTGTCGACTTTATCCTGGCGAGCGATAGTGAGCCTGTAATTTAAGAGGAACCGGCTTTCAGCCGGGACATTTTTCTACCGAAAAATTTACAAATTTATCTTGAAAGGGGCTCAAGGGGGTGTAATCTTAAGCTTGATGAAAAAGTAGGGAACAAACTAAATACCTCCCCTTAAGGAGAGACTGGCCGTTTATTTGGTCTATTAATTCATTTATTCATATATTTTTTTACTTTCCTCCCTAGACTTCCATCAAGCTTTGAAAAACACCCCCTAGACCCCCCTTCAAGATAAATTTGTAAATTTTTCGGTAGAAAAATTTCCCGGCCGAAGGCTGGTTCCTCTTAAAATTGCAGGTTCGCTATCGCTCGCCAGGAAAAATCAACACCTAAATGGCACGAAAGGTCTTAAAATTGACAACGAAATGGGGTGAAAGGTCTTAAAATCGCCAAACTAATGGACCGAACGTCTTATAATCTCAAAACTAGTGGGGCTAAATATTAGGGAGAAGGGGGTCCAGAAAAACGGTCTGCCTCCCCTTAAGTCCTTGGCCTGACAATCTGTTTGAGTCTGGGTTCGAACTCTTATGCCCCTTTCACACATACAGGACTAGGGTGCCGCATGCAGCAGAGTAGCTAGTCGTGGCGTTTTTGTCCCCCGACTTTTGGAGCTGGCTCGGTATGCCGCATCCAAAGGACTTCACCAGACTACAGCCGACGTTGTCGTCTTGACTCCGGAGAAGTCTTGAGACTCGAACCGAAAAAAAAAAAACGGTCATTTGTACATGCCGACTTCACCCGCATCTATAAGACTTCAGACGATCGACTCCAGAATACAGACGATCAACTTCAGAGTCGATCCGCATACACCCGCATAAAGCCGACACATACAAGTTGTGTGGCCAACGGATGTATATAAAGGGCGCTCTACCAGGGCTGAACATCATTACAGTCGACTCCACCGTTGCGTCAATAGGTACGGTGACACTCTACCGTGCAACATGGCTGCGCACGTATTAATAACACCCTCCCAGCGCCAAAATATCGACATATACCTGGCGACCATGTCCATGGATTTAACTCTCCAGGTTGATCTGTTAGCTCTGAAAATAGCCATTAAACAACGAAGGAGGAAGAGGAGGTCAGTGTGGACACGGAACTGGCTCCTGCGGCGGCAAATGTATGGCCACTACGAGAACATCATGCATGAGTTCATGCGCGAAGACCACCGCAGCTTCAGAAACTTCACCAGGTTGGACGTGGACATGTTCTGGGAAATGGTGGAGAAGATCACACCCAGGATAGAGAGACAGGACACCTTCTGGCGGAAATCCCTGAGCCCTGCCCTTCGTCTCGCCATTACCCTGCGCTACCTGGCGACTGGTGACTCATATCAAACACTCTCCTATGATTTCCGCGTCGCCCATAACAGCATTTCACTGCTGGTTCCTGACACCTGTGAGGCCATCTACCAAGAATACCACCCTCTCGTTCTGCCATGCCCCAAGACCCCGGAAGATTGGAAGAAATGTGCTGACCTCTTCGAAGAACGCTGGCAGTTTCCACACGCCGTTGGTGCTATTGATGGTAAGCACATAGCCATTCGCTGCCCTGCCAATGCTGGGTCCCTTTACTATAACTACAAGGGATTCCACTCTATTGTGCTTATGGCAGTTGTGGATGCTGACTACAAGTTCCTGTACTGCGATGTGGGTGCCACTGGTTCGGGGTCTGACGGTGGTGTCTTTGCACAGACACCTATCAGGGCCGGCCTGGAGAACTACACCCTGGGACTTCCGCCTCCTCAACCCCTACACACCGGTGACAGGCCTGTGCCCTACTTCCTGTTAGCTGACGACGCATTCCCCATGCGACCCTGGCTACTGAAACCATTCCCACATCGCTCAACGGACATGGGTCAGATGATCTTCTCCTACCGGTTGTCCAGGGCTCGACAGGTTTTTTTTTTTTTTTTTTTTTTTTTTTTTTCTATATTCCAACTTACTTCCTCTCGGGCATAGGCTGAGAGCCTTAACATTCACCGCTTTACAATGAACAGTGAAGCCCGTGAGGTCTTGTTCCAGTCTAGGGAGTGAGACATGTGAAGCACGTAGAGTACAACGAGCACCTGCCATCTTGCCTTCACATGAGGCACATGAGGTGGTGGAGAATGCCTTTGGCATCTTGGCTAACAGGTAAATATCTTCTATTTTTGGTGGTGTTAATGTCATTAATAAGGCTATACACTTGCATTGCTAACTAATTCTCTTTGCAGAGGCAGGTATTTGATAATAACCATGTTTTGTGTCTCCCTATTCTACAGGTTCAGATGTTTGCTCACCACCATTCCCCTGCAACCCAAGAGAGTTGAGTCAGTGGTGCTGGCATGCTGTTGCCTACACAACCTCATCCGTCGCCGTTTCCCCAGTCACCACGCTGGCTTCCTTGACAGGGAGAACCCACGCACCCACAGGGTGACGCCAGGGTCTTGGAGGGATGGTGACCAGTTGGAGCCGCTCATGCCACTGACCGGAAACCAGGCCACTAATTACGCAAAGGAGTTGCGTCGCTACATGGCAGACTACTTCACATCACCCCGGGGCAGTGTGAGCTGGCAGGATCGCCGGTTCAGTGACTCATGAAGGTACGATGATTGTGTGTATTTTAATTATATATTAACTGACCTAATTTGCAGCTCTTTCTAATTAAATCATACGTGCCATTGTCCATATAATTTGCATATTTGTTATGTTCATATGTTTCCTATTAATAATTATTACTTTCATTTTCACTTCTCTTCAGTCATTTGATTTGGCATTTTATTTCATTATTCAGTATTTCCCTGACATTCAGTAACTTATTATGTCACTGTAATGCATCATTTACATTTTATTATTATATATTCATATTTATACATATCTGGCCATTACTTTCTTGCCTTGTTATTGCCGTCACTGCCATTTGTATATGATGAGTGTATATTACTTTCAAAAACCCTATATTATATTCATCTATATTTTAAACCTATATTATATTCATCTATATTTTAAACATATATTATATTCATCTATATTTTAAACATATATTATATTCATCTATATTTTAAACATATATTATATTCATCTATATTTTAAACATATATTATATTCATCTATATTTTAAACCTATATTATATTCATCTATATTTTAAACATATATTATATTCATCTATATTTTATTTAGTACTAACTTCTGTGAATGAATATGAAGTCGTAAATATTTTCTTGCCATGTTATTTAAGGACATTTGTTTTTTTTATTATTACTGGAGACTATTTTCAGCAAACATAAGTATTATTTATTGTTTCATAACATATTACTGTCATATGGGATTGGAATTCTAAACACAGTATTCACAACATAATTTTATTTTAATGTGTACATGGTATTGACATTGTTTACTGCCCCTCGTGCTGCGGTGTGTGTAGTGTTTGGTTAGGGGAGTCCAGGTTACTGAGACTCACATCAAAGAGTTGCCTCTGGTAACCTCTCCCTGGTGTGGCGGGCACCGCGAGGTGTGTCCCATATTTGGGGGTGGAGCTGCCCCACAAGCTGGGCGTAAACTGTGGGGCCGGTCCAAGTGGTTGGGCCAGGTGTGGAGTCAGCTGTGGCCCACGTTGTTGGTACACTTGTGGCCCAAGCTGCAGGCCGCTGACGGAGGGTTGTGGAGGTTGGACGGGGGGTGGTGCCGCAGTCGCTGGGGTTGCAGTTGCCCCCGAAGCCTGTTGCCGCGCCATCTGGTCTACCTGCAGCACATACGTTGTGATCTGCTGCTGACCCATGTTGCAGTCTTCGGAAGACCACTCGTTCATTACTTCCGCAATGTAGGCAACGAACGCGGAAACATGAGGCTTGAGGCGGCCACCTCCTGTCTTCACGCATTCCCGGAGTTCAGTGACGTCCTTGCGGAAGGCGGCCACCGTCTGCTGTATCTAGAAAGAGAGATGTCAAAAAAGTTGATTATTATCAGACAGTGTCAGGATAATTATGCAATGCACACTCATAAATAACATAAATCTCCATCTGCATTCCAGATTTCTGTAAGATATGTATTAGAAATATTACATAATAGGTACATGTACATACAATATGTTTAGTTTACATCATTAATGAAGTTAGTTTCGCATGTCAATATTTGCCTTACCGTGTCAGTAGGAGTGGCGCGTTCGCAGTCCAGAGAACCTCTTAACATTATATAACTTGTCTTACCTTTCCACAGCTTACATTCATTTTTTTGCATATGCACATTTCTATAATCTTTCTTACCTGATCTATTTCAGCGGAGTTGGTTGAAGTCTTCTGCCGCTTGGTGCCTGTTGTTGTGCTGTGCCGGGAGGCCCCAGACGCAGGGTCCTCGTCCTCTGTCCTGCCCGCGAGTACAGGGTCGTCCAGGTCAGGCGCATCATCGGTGGCGTCGGATGTGGCAGGCTGTGGTAACTGTTGGTTGGGGTGAAAGCAAGAAGATTATTTTATAATGGTATGTTGTGATGCGGCCGGGTATATGAACTGTGTTATCGGAGGAAAGCAGATATATAATTTATACTGTAATGTGGTGAGTCGGGATGTGTTATACTGTAATGAATGGCATTTGGGGGTAGGAGTTTGGTGTTGTAATGAGGTTATAAATAATTATTAATTAAAATAAAAAATCTATGGAGATTGTTTCCTTGAAAACCACAAAGTATGCATTATTACATAACATGACAGCAAAATGTAACATAAAAACTGCCTTAAGGGAATAATTGGAAATGATTAAATTACTATTGCTGAATTTGAAGAACATATATAATAAACACTCACGTCACCGGTGCTACGAGGCTTGTTCCGCACAATGTGACCCCTAAAAAAACTGCCCTGCTCCAGGATCCACTGATCACGGTCGCTGTGCCGCACTTCTGCCCCAGCAGCACTCTTCCTTGCCGTCAGTTTCCCAAACCTGGAGCGGATGGTATCGCACCAGCTCCTCAGCTGAGCACCTGTTTGCAAGACAAAATCACATATAATAGAAACGTGTATATCGCACAACAATGTCTATATATCACCCCATATTACAGGTATCAACCCAGGTAAACAGTGTCACTATCCATCACAACACAGAACACTTATTAACACAGATAAACAACGTCAATATTCATAATATCACATTTCACGTATCAATATGGGGAAACTAACCTTTAATTGGAGGGGTCAGTGTCTTGGCCTTCTTTTCAAACAGGCGCCACTTCCGGTCAGAGTCCTTGAATTCCCGGGCCTGCTTGTCGTACATGAATGTATGGACCCGCAGCCACTCCATCACGGCGAGCTCGTCCTCGGGGCGCAACACTACCCTTGTTATGGTACGTTTCGCCTTTACGCCGTAGATGGTAGCATCAGGGGAGGCCTCGTCACCCGTCTCGCTATCCTGGGTGTCCTGGCTGCTCCCTGGCGGTAGCATGCTGGTTTTGGCAGGGGCTGGTGGTGGTGGTGGCGGTGGTAGCCGCTTGGCAGCGGGGGGAGCTTGGCGTGGAGGCTGGCTGTCTTCTACTACATCCAAGCTGTCTTCTTCACTCATCTGGGTCTCGTCTCCAAAGAAGTCTTCCAATCGGTTGTCGTCTGCTGGCCTCTCGATCTTCTGTGGACTATGCGACTTCCTGGCCTTTGTTGTTCTATTGGGTGCTGGCATGGTGTACAGGCGGTATAGGTGAGGGTAGAGGCGAGGCGAGGGAGAGGGTGATAGGTGTGCGTCGTGGGCGGTCTCATCGAAAACTGTGGGGGAGTGCGCTGCCTGGGGCCTATATATAGGGGCCGTGTTGCCGTTCTGTTGTTGGGAAAAATTTCTTATATTTCTTGTCGGCTTGATGCGGCTGTTTTCGGTTCGAGTTTTGTGTTGTCGGTTGGATGTTTCTGTTGTCGGTTACTTGTCTGCTCAAGTTGGCTCGACTCTTCTGCCATATTGGGTTCCGGGTGTTGTCGTACGTCTGCACTCCTGTCAATGTGGTTGGAGTCTGCTGCGTGCGGCTGCTTGCGGCTGAAATCCTCTATTGTCGGTTGTACTCGTTTGACTCATAATATTGCATAATTATTGAATAATTATATGCAAATATATGTAAATTTATGCACACGACTTCAGCAGACCTATGCGGCTGTAGTCGTGTCTGTCGGCTGTACTCGGGTGTATGCAGCTGTAGTCTTTATGCTACACATGACACACAATTCGCTACGCTATACTCAAGGACTACAGCCGCATACAGAAGACTAGTTACGACTAGCGCAGACTACTCCCCGCATCCACCAGACAAATCTCAAGTCTGGACCAAATTTTGAAACTCACAAACATTTTGTTCTGGGGCCACGACTTGACACGCATTGCCAGGACTTCATCAGACTACAGACGACTACAGCCGCATGGTCAGGACTAGGTGCCGACTCGGGTGCGCATGCAGCAGAGTAGCTACTCTGCTGCATGCGGCACCCTAGTCCTGTATGTGTGAACGGGGCATAAGAGACGTGTATAATACAAGCAGAGACTACCAAGTACTAATTTGAATCAGGTCTTCTTTTTTTCTTCTTTTTTATTTCAAGGAAATTAGTTACCAACTATATTTTATATAATTATTTATCTATTAATCTATTTTTAACCCAAGGAATGATATTACCAAATATCGTGTTATTCCATATAGCCTATACATTTTGGATATAGTGTCATCATAGTGTTATCATATTATCAGGGGGGGGGGGGAATTTTCCATTGATAGTCAAAAGTTTCTACCAAATAAAGTGACTGGCCAAGTTTGGTCACAATCCATTGATATTCTATATTAACCCATCCTGTACTGGTGATGTCCTTTGCATTATATTCTATATTAACCCATCCTGTACTGGTGATGTCCTTTGCATTATATTCTATATTAACCCATCCTGTACTGGTGATGTCCTTTGCATTATATTCTATATTAGCCCATCCTGTACTGGTGATGTCCTTTAATAATAATAATAATAATAAGCATGTTACTTATTTCTCATAAGCGCCAATTTTTCCGAAGAATTCACTAGCGCTCGAAAAGAGAAAGAAAAAAGAACAAAATCAATGCATCAAAAGAAGGCTTATATACAACACACATTTAACAATCACTAGCAGTGGAAAAATAGCCTAAACTCTATAGCCATCTGTCATGACACCTCTCTCAAGATCATAGCTTCTCTCAAAGAGAAAAGTCTTAAGTTGTCTCTTGAAGCATTCAACAGAACTCAGTTGTCTCATGGACAGCGGCAACCTGTTATACAACCTCGGAGCCATGTAGGAGAATGACCTCTCAAGAAAGAAGACTGCTGGAAAGCCCTTGGTTCATCAAGACGAAAAGGGTCATTGTCATGACGCACAACTACACCATGGTGTGCCGGTGGGCGCCTGAGCAGCTCCGCAAGGTACCTAGGCTCACCAAATTTGAGAACCTTAAAAGTCACCAAACACAACTTAAATTCTATTCTTGCTCTTACTGGCAGCCAGTGCAGTTCTATGTGAAGAGATGTAGTAGGAGTTCTAGATGGAACACCAAAAATTAGTCTTGCGGCCCTGTTAAGAACAGACTGAACTTTCTTCAAAATATAATTTGGAAGACCCACCAACAGGGCATTTCAATAATCAACACGAGAGAAGACCAATGAGTGAACCAACGTCAGGAGGCAACGTCTGGTTATAAACGGCTTCACCAAATAGAGATTTCTGATGTGCAAGTAACAACTTTTAACTATCTGGTTTACATGCTCTTTGAAATCTAATCGGAAGTTCACATATACACCCAGATTTCGAACAGAGTTGGCCGGTCGCAGCTGAGATCCACCCAAATTGATGGAGAGGGCACCTACTATATCATCAGCTCTTCTATTTCCTCGGATGATGAGAATATCAGTTTTACCATCATTTAGTTTAAGTTTTCTCGCTCTCATCCACTTCTTGATATCAGACATCAACAATTCCATCTTACTCCGTATATCATTATATTCATTATATATGCATTATATTCTATATTAACCCATCCTGTACTGGTGATGTCCTTTGCATTATATTCTATATTAACCCATCCTGTACTGGTGATGTCCTTTGCATTATATTCTAGCAACTATAAGATGATTTTATTCAGCTTAGGAAGGACCTCTAACAATTAATCGACTACATACTATATCAGTATATATGTACAGTATATATATATATATATATATATATATATATATATCTATATATATATATATATTATATATTATATATATATATATATATATATATATATATATATATATATATATATATATATATATTGTATATTTCAGGTTCACAGATATTCAAGAGTTGAAGCCCTCCAGCTGTTTTATGTAACAAGACTTATTTTCTATCAACAAACAGCTAAGTAAGGATCATTAGGTCTGTTGTTGCTTGTTTTCCAATATTACTTCTTTTTAAACAAGCACAGGTTAATATATGGTACTCAAATAAAAGTCAATAAAATAGAGTATTAGGTAAGGATCATTAGGTCTGTTGTTGCTTCATTTCCTGTATAACCTGCTTTAAAACAAGCACAGGTTAATATATGATCCTCAGAGGAAAGTCAGGAGAATAGAGTAATAGGTAAGGATCATTAGGTCTGTTGTTGCTTCATTTCCTGTGTAACCTGCTTTAAAACAAGCACAGGTTAATATATGATCCTCAGAGGAAAGTCAGGAGAATAGAGTAATAGGTAAGGATCATTAGGTCTGTTGTTGCTTCATTTCCTGTGTAATTTCTATCAAAACAATTTCTCCGGTGCAGCATGGGTTACTATAAGAAACCCAGATGTATAAGTAAGTAAAGAGGAGTGATATGTTGGTGGTATATTGATGTGATAGCCCTGGTGGTGGTAGGTGGCTGGCGTCAGTGGTTCCGTGATGTTGCATACCCTATAGCTTTGTTGTTGGTGTTGTTCTATTATACCACTAACCTCTCTCTCTCTCTCTCTCTCTCTCTCTCTCTCATACACAATCATATGATTTTGGTTACCGTAACAAATCATTCAGTCAGTAGTCAAACCCGCACTCCCTTAAAGGAGTAGGGAGGATCAGCAAGAAAAAGTGGGAGTAAATTCTGGAGGTGGGTTTCCCAGAGCCAACTTTGAAGGGCTATCTGCGCCACAAAAGTGATGGTCGATGGGGTCGCCACATCCCTACGCCTATATAGCTCCCTACCCAGACAAGACAGTTATGTATTATGTGCACCATTACATTTGGTTAAGGGGGGTCACCTGCTTCTTTCTCTACTTGTCTCTCTTTCTCTGGATTGTATCCATTCGGCCCCATTTAGCCTACTGTTATAAGACGTTTATCCTCACCCAGGTGCCGATTTTTTTCCTGGCGAGCGGTAGTGAGCCAGCATATTATTAAAAAAAAATGACAGCAGGCTAAATTTGTACATTTTTCGATAGAAAAATTTCTCCGGCGGCTGGCTCGCTATCGCTCTCCAGAAAGATAGCGACACCTGGATGGGAATAAACGTCTTAAAACAGTATGCTGAATGGAGCCGAATGGATGCAAGACAGAGAAAGAGAGAAATTTAAAAGGAGAGAAAAAAACAGCAGGTGACCCCCTTTAACCTAGCACACATAATAGTAGACATGTTTCAGAAGTACAGTCGTGGTTATCAATACTGGAACACTGCGATCCAAACAAGCTCATGGTAAGCATTAACTATAGTTGGTTTGATAACATCTGACCACAAATGTCTTCCCCTAGTATCAGAGTTCTTGGTAGGTAAGGGGAGACTGGCCGTTTGTTTGATCTATTAATTCATTTATTCATATATTTTTTTAGTTTCCTCCCTAGACCTCAATCAAGCTTAGAAAAACACCCCCTAGACCCCCCTTCAAGATAAAGTTGTACATTTTTCGGTAGAAAACTGTCCCGGCCGAAGGCCGGTTCCTCTTAAAATTGCAGGCTCGCTTTCGCTCGCCAGGAAAAAATCGACACCTAAATGGCACGAAAGGTCTTAAAATTGACAACGAAATGGGGCAAAAGGTATTAAAATAGCCAAACTAATGGGCCGAACGTCATAAAATCTGAAAACTAGTGGGGCTAAACATTAGGGAGAAGGGGATCCAGAAAAACGGCCTGCCTCCCCTTAAGCCGGTATCACACGAGCACTTTTTCCCTCAACATTTATCCTTAACATTGGCCTGGCAGCTTAGGAGGTTAACATTTAAATTTATAATATTTGTGTCACCTAAATTCTTATATCATATCAGTCTAGTTTCAAATACCAGTGCAAAATATTCCAGAAATGTTGCCAGAACAATGTTGATCATCGAATGTTGACTATAAAAGCTCTCGTGTGATACCGGCTTAAGGGGAGGGAGACCGTTTTTTTGGACCCCCTTCTCCCTAATGTTTAGCCCCACTAGTTTTCAGATTTTATGACGTTCGGCCCATTAGTTTGGCGATTTAGTTCTTGTATGCGTGGGGCTCGACCAGTGTGTCTAAATAGTTCGACTATGTATCATAATAGTCTATCAACAAATTATCCAGAATTTCCGGTCCACGACTGCATATATATTAAATTATCTGTATCCTAAACACACAGAATTGTCAGTGTCATTTGATTGGTGCCAGTGGTCCTTTAACATTATCTGGTGTGACCCTTTGTGGGTTATCCTGATTTTGTGTATTTGTTATTGAGGGTTACGATTGTTTTTGCCATTTTCCAGCAATGTTTGTTTCTTCAGTTTGTCCCTCTAGATTACCCCCTTAAAGCGAATAACCCCCACCTCAAACCCCCAACCACTTTCATGCTAATTATATACATTTTGTTGGCAGAAAATGTTCCGGCAGAAAGTCGGTTTCTGTAAAATGTTAGCCTTGCTGTGTCTTAAAATCTCCAAACAAATGTTGTGAAAGAGAGATTCCAAAAATTACCCGCCAGTTAGGTTAAGGGGCGTCACCGGCTTTTGTTTTTTATCTTTCTCTCTGGTTCTCTCTTTCCCCAGCTTGTATCCGTTCGGCCCCATTCAGCCAACTGTTTTAAGAAGTTTATCCCCATCCAGGTGTCGAGTTCGTGCGAGCCAGCATAGTATGGAGAAATCCGGCTTCACCGGAGACCTTTTTTTATCGAAAAATGTAAAAATTTAGCTTGCTGTCAAAAAAAAATATATATATATGCTGGCTCGCTACCGCTCGCCGGGAAAAATATTGACACGTCTTAACACAGTAGGCTGAATGGGGCCGAATGGATACAAGCCAAAGAGAGAGGGAGATAAAGAGAAAACAAAAGTGAGGTGGGTTCCCTTAAACCCCCTGACTACTTGATGCTTCACCTACAACTAAAGCCTGTATCACACGAGAGCTTGTATAGTGAACATTCGATGATCAACATTTTTCTGGCAACATTTCTGGATTATTTTGCACTTGTATCGGAAACTAGACTGATGATAGATGAATTTGGGTAACAGAAAAATATTAAATGTTGACCTCATAAGCTGTCAGACCAGTGTTGAGGATAAATGTTGAGGATAAGCATTGCTTCGTTCAGATCAGCTCCCTACTCCCTCCTACAATCCACAGTCACCACCCACTTACGTGCCGTCGATGGTTCAGTGTCATTGTTACCACAACTAAATAGCATGAAGCTTCAGATCTCTCGGTCAGGGGGGTACCTTTCTTTTATGGATGGGTGTACAAATCTGTCTAAGCAGGCTTCGAAATTGTATTCACATTATTAAGGGGGGATGGTTCACTTTTTGGGCGATTTTTGCGTGTATTCATAATTTTTCTAGTTTCCTCCCTAGACTTCCATCAAATTTAAAAAAACATCCATTAGATCCCCTTTCTAGATTAATTTGTAAATTTTTCGGTAAAAAAATTCCCGGCCGAAGGCCGGTTCTTCCAACATTACAGGTTCACTATCGTTCGCCAGGGAAAAAATCGACACCTAAATAGCACGAAAGGTCTAAATATTGACGAAGAAATGGGGCGAAAGGTGTTAAAATCGTCAAAATAATGGGCCAAATGTTTTAAAATATCAAAACTAATGGGGCTAAACACGAGGGAGAACGTTGTCCAGAAAACCGGCCCATGTCCCCTTAATGACCGCGACTGTGCATACAATGGATCGTAATCACTATCGGGAAGAATGTAGTGTGATGACTAAGTCAGAGTGACAATATCACTAAAAGGAATAATAAAGCTATAAGACTTAAACTCCGTAATTCGAGAGGTAAGAATCATTCGCCTACACTCCAACTTAATACCAGTGGTCAAATTCTGAGACTCCAAGAAAATTATCCGTCATATTGGTAATTTGCAGGTTTTAGGCTATAAGGAAACTCAGAACGTTAATATGGATATATAGAAGATAAATGTGCGTGCGTGTGTGTGTGTGTGTGTGCATGTGTGTATGTATATACTCAGGCACATACCCCATTGCTGGGGGTGGCCGATACGAGACAGAGCCCGAACAGAAACATTTAAAGTTCCTATTCTCAGGGTCCGGGACCACTTTCTCGTTCTCTCGCCCGTTTCTCTGGCTCGTCGAGTAGGAGAGTTATACAAGGGGAGGAGGATCCCTATCCCCCTGTGTGTGTTTAAAGGATGGAAATAAATTGAAATTTTTACGATTGCAATAATATTCGTATTAGTGCATTAATTGCAAACCCGCTTTGGCTTGTGTTGGCTGTAAATGTTGTGACTTAACTTTCATATTACTCTTTCTTGTACACGAAACTGTCAAAAAGACAATTCGCATGTGGCACTGGCAAAAGGTGGTATCACAATAGCAATGGTCTTGTTAGCAAAGGACTGTGTAGGAGTCTGCAGAGATAGTATTGAATCATTTTGAGACAAACATCATTATCATTCATTTTCTAACTCTTCATGTTTGTTTTTCTTCAGTATAGCCATATAATGTACAGTATATTTCATAAAATAATATATATCTTGATACAGCACTTGTGTAAATAATAATGGCCTCATTTTCTTGATTTTGGCTTATAACATACTGTACATATAAAGGGCGAATGACGAGACAATAATCTTATAGATTATTGAAGTTTGTAGAGACCATCCTAAATGTGTTTTTTTCTCGTTCATTTAAGTCAGAACACTAACCAAATAAAGCGTCTAATGTCAGCCAGAGTATTATTTATGTTACCATGACAGAAATTAGAATACAATTACTGTATATCGTAATGCTGATAAATTTCGTACAAATACTTTTGATACGGACGGTGGACTATAATAACCAGGAGAGATAGATGGAAAGAGAGAGAGAGAGACGACAGACAGACACAGATATAGTGTGTGTACAATTCCAAGTGACAAGTGCGAGAAAGAGAGAGAGAAAACGAGAATTATAGACGAATATACGAGTAAGAAAAGAGAGATGAGATGGGAATTAAAGTGGGAGAGAGAGAGAGAGAGAGTGTGTGTGTGTGTGTGTGTGTGTGTGTGTTAGGAGCGTGCCAAGTGGACCGGGAGGGACTAGAGGGAGGAATTGCAAAGCTGGACTCTCTTTCTCTCTCTCTATCGGTATAATTCCCTTTCGTTCCGTCTCCCTATATATATTTATTGACTGATTGACTTATGCTCTCTTTCTCTCTCTCTCTCTCTCTCTCTCTCTCTCTCTCTGTAAACCCAGTCTTAAATTGGGGAATTTCTATTTCAAATAATACTAAATCTTTCACTCTCTCCATTTATCTCACCTCATCTTCCTTGTAAATTCTCTCTTTTTTTATCATATTTTGTTCTTAGTCCATTTCTTCTTCAATCTCTCTTTCCCTTTCTTCTCCTCTTCATTCACCATGTTCTCTTTCAACTCCTCCATTCTCTTCTCTTCTTCAACCTCCCATTCCTCCTCCTCTTCCACCAACTCCTCCTCTACCCCAAACTACGGTATTATATGACGGAAAATTCCAATCATCAAGGGACCAACCCAAAAATGGCCCAGTTACCCCACAAAGAAAATAGTGCAACATCCCGTTTTCTTTATCACATTACACATACATACACCGACGAAAGCACAATTTCTATTTGCTTTTATGTCTTGCAAGAGTGATTTGCAAAACAAATGTATATACTGTATACTGTAGAGTGAATGATGATACATTACTAGAACATGCAAGTGGCATAAAATCGAAACAAAACAAAGAACAATGGGGTGAATTGGATAAATAATATACAAATATTTCTCCCAACGCCCCTTGCCTAGACTGATGACGTCATAGGTGTCCAGGCAGCTGATTGGTCACTTGGCAAAAGGGTGTATGGATGGTGGTGGAGGTGGTGGAGAAAGAGAAATATGCTGCCTCCCTTCTCCTCCTCCTCCACTACCCCCCCCCCCCCCCAGCCCCTCCTCCAAACATTCCTCGACTCTCAACGCACACACACATACACATACACGCACACACACACACACAGTCTCTCACTCCCTAACTCTCTCAATACACCGACACACATACACACGCAAAAACATATAATTTCTCTATAACTCACACCCACCCACAAGCACACTAATTCGACTCTCAATCTCTCTCTCGCAATACAGACATATTTCGTTTATTATCTTCTCATTCCCAATCCTTATCACTTCAGAACAACTAACCTACAGTCCAAGAAAACCTGCTCCATATACCCACGCAATATTATCTATAAAAAAAAAATATATATATAATCCGCGAATCCCCGACCTATGCATTAGCATACCCAAAATACCAGGCATACTTCGCGGGGAGACCACTATGCGATGCCGATTCGAACCCAGAACAGCATTTTGTTCGTACCCAAACAAACTCAGAGCGATCCCAAACGAACTCAACCTAGGGCAGAGGATTGTTTACCGCGTCTTTCGTTTTCTGGCGGTATTTTGAGAAGTGGCGGGAGGGTAGTTATAAAATGGGTGGTTGGGCTTTGTCTGGTGCGAGGCGGCAACTGACCGGGCAGCTTGCGAGCATTGACCCTTCACAGCCTTGTGTTGTGTTGTGTTGTGGGACTACCGCTAATAAAAACAACAACATTTACAACTTGATATTTAACTTTCACAAACTCAGTAATACAGTCCACAATTCGCACTTGATAAACTTGTACTATTTATTTATTATTCAATTGTGTTATGTTATGTTCTGGGACTGCCGCTAACAATAGATAACTACACAATTACATCTTGATTTATAACTTTCCCAACAAATACAATATATACTATAATTACAACTTTATGTACTAGTACCGATTCACCTGTTTGTTTATTTTTGTGTTTTGTGAGACTACCGCTAATAATAACATAATCATTACAATTTGGGACATTGAAAACTCACACAACACTGAATTATAAATTGGTTAAATAAGTACAACTACCGCTTATAATACCAACCTCGTCTACTAGTTAGACATTCAAACTCTATCAACAAATAATTTATTTAATTATTTACTTATGTATTTATAAATGTTTCCGTTTCCTCCCTAAACCTCCATGAAACTTTTAAAAATATCCCCAAGACCACCCTTCGAGATAAATTTGCGCATTTTTCGGTAGAAAAACGCCCTGGTTGAAGGCTGGCTAAAAAAAATGTAGGCTCGCTTTCGCTGGCCAGAAAAAAAATTACACCTACGGTAAATGGCTCGAAAGGTCTTATAATCGCCAAACTAATGGGACGAATGTCTTAAAATCTAAAAAACTAATGGGGCTAAACATGAGGGAGAAGGGGGTCCAGAATCCCCACCCGCACCCCCCACCTCCCTTAAATGCATCATAATTCGCACATGAACTATAGTGTTAGCGTTTGGTGTTTTAAGGGAGCCCACCTCGTTTTTTTGTTCTCTTTTTCTCCCTCTCTCTTTGGCTTGTATCCATTCAGCCTACTGTTTTAAGACTTTTACCCCCATCTAGGTGTCAATATTTTCCTGGCGAGCGGTGGCAAGCCAACATATGTATTTTTGTTTTGACAGCAAGCTAATAGTTGTACAATTTTCGATAGAAAAATTTCTCCGGCGAAGCCTGATTTCTCCATACAATGCTGGCTCGCTATTGCTCGCCAGGAAAAAATCGACACCTGGATGGGGATAAACATCATAAAACAGTTGGCTGAATGGGGCCAAATGAATACAAGCCAGGGAAAGAGAGAAAAGGAGAGAAAGATTAAAAAAAAAAAAAAAAAAAAAGGTTCGCCCCCGTAATATAAGTTACTTATATTGGTGTTATCCAGGTGAGCATGCATTAGCCCCAAGCCTTACAATAACTGCATAACCGTTATTATTGATGGTTTGGCTGCCTTTGTGTTATCCAGGTGAGCATGCATTAGCCCCAAGCCTTACAATAACTGCATAACCGTTATTATTGATGGTTTGGCTGCCTTTGTGTTATCCAGGTGAGCATGCATTAGCCCCAAGCCTTACAATAACTGCATAACCGTTATTATTGAGGGTTTGGCTGCCTTTGTGTTATCCAGGTGAGCATGCATTAGCCCCAAGCCTTACAATAACTGCATAACCGTTATTATTGATGGTTTGGCTGCCTTTGTGTTATCCAGGTGAGCATGCATTAGCCCCAAGCCTTACAATAACTGCATAACCGTTATTATTGATGGTTTGGCTGCCTTTGAGTTATCCAGGTGAGCATGCATTAGCCCCAAGCCTTACAATAACTGCATAACCGTTATTATTGAGGGTTTGGCTGCCTTTGTGTTATCCAGGTGAGCATGCATTAGCCCCAAGCCTTACAATAACTGCATAACCGTTATTATTGAGGGTTTGGCTGCCTTTGTGTTATCCAGGTGAGCATGCATTAGCCCCAAGCCTTACAATAACTGCATAACCGTTATTATTGAGGGTTTGGCTGCCTTTGTGTTATCCAGGTGAGCATGCATTAGCCCCAAGCCTTACAATAACTGCATAACCGTTATTATTGAGGATTTGGCTGCCTTTGTGTTATCCAGGTGAGCATGCATTAGCCCCAAGCCTTACAATAACTGCATAACCGTTATTATTGAGGGTTTGGCTGCCTTTGTGTTATCCAGGTGAGCATGCATTAGCCCCAAGCCTTACAATAACTGCATAACCGTTATTATTGAGGGTTTGGCTGCCTTTGTGTTATCCAGGTGAGCATGCATTAGCCCCAAGCCTTACAATAACTGCATAACCGTTATTATTGAGGGTTTGGCTGCCTTTTTCCATTTTCGAGCAATTCATTTTAGTTTATCCCTTTGGCTAAACAAAAAAACGCCTCAGATTTCCCCCAAGCTAAATAATTCCTCCCAGACCTCCTTCAAGCTAAATTTGTAAATTTTTCGACAGAAAAATGTCCCAGCCGAAGGTTGATTTCTTCTAAGGCAAAGGCTCGCTATCGCTCGCCCAGAAAAAAAATAATGGACACCTGAATGGGGTGACGTGTCTTATTATCGCCAAACTAATGGAGTGAAGCGACTTAAAATGTCCAAATTAATAGAGTGATGTAGGGTAGGTCCAAAAAGACCCCCTTCAGTCTAAATAGGGTTAAGTCAATTATATAAAGTTAATATTTCATAATAATTTCATCCACCCATATTGCTCCAATCAAGGTCATCGGTTTTTTTTTTTATATTTCTCTCCCTTTCTCTCTTTCTCTGGCTTGTATCCATTCGGCCCCATTCAGCCAACTGTTTTAAGACTTTTATTCCCATCCAGGTGTTGATTTCTTCCTGGCGAGCGATAGCGAGCCAGCATTGTATGGAGAAATCCGGCTTCGCCGGAAAAATGTGTCTATCTAAAAATTTACAAATTTAGCTTGTGTCAAAAAAATATATATATATATGGTGGCTCACTACCGCTCGCCAGGAAAATATTAACACCTGGATGGGGGTAAACGTCTTAAAACAGTAGGCTGAATGGGGCCGAATGGATACAAGCCAAAGGGAGAGGGAGAGAAAGATAAACAAAGCGAGGTGGGCTGGCTTAATTATGGGTATAACTAGGGTAAATAAAGTGTTAATTTAACCCGTTCAATACCGGTGACGTCCTTTTATATATAGGCTGGCAACTATTAGACGATTTTTATTCAGTTTGGAAAGGGCCTCTAGCAATTAGCAGGCTTCGAAGTATCTCACTTAACCCTGTTTACTACCACAGATCATTCTTACACTGCCCAACATCGTTTGTATTTGGCTAGACGAAAATACAAAAGACGTCACCGGTACAGAAGGGGTTAACGGTATATCGGTGGCAATTAACCCATATCATAGCAGTTATAGGCAGGTAAATCACTATCAATATAACCAATGATCTATTATACCTTTGTCACACCTTTTTTAATATACCCTTAATTTTTTATAGTGTAAGATATCTACGGTTTCATCAGTTAGACATTTACTTCACTATTTATTTGTCATACATAAACAAATAGAGAAAAATAGCTGCATATATATATATAAAGGTACATACACATCAAATGTATACATATATATATATATATATATATATATATATATATATATATATATATATATATATATATATATATAAAAAGATAATGTGGGTAGGACAAAATATATTTAAATAAAAGTAGATAGAATAGTTATACTGTATATATAATGTAGTTAAATTAATCTACAGGTATATGGGAGCTATGAACACGTAATAAAGTCAAGCCTAAATATAGCAATGACATATGGTGGTCGTAATGATGCCTCTTTTATGTTTGACCATGCTCATAAGAGTATAACATAGTCATAGATATACTCTACGGAAGAACACATACCCTTTTATGTTTGACCATGCTCATAAGAGTATAACATAGTCATAGATATACTCTACGGAAGAACACATACCCTTTTATGTTTGACCATGCTCATAAGAGTATAACATAGTCATATATATACTCTACGGAAGAACACATACCCTTTTCAAGCCTTACTTCCCATTCTTAAGGGAGGTGACCTGTTTTTGTTCTGTCCTTTTCTATCTTTCTCTGGCTTGTATCCATTTGGCCCCATTCAGCCTAGTGTTTTAAGACGTTTATCCCCATCCAGGTGTCAATTTTTTACTGGTGAGCGGTAGCGAGCCATCATATTTTTAATTTTTGTTTGACAGCAGGCTTAATTTGTACATTTTTCGATAGAAAAATTTCTCCGGCGAAGCCGGATTTCTTCATATAATGCTGGCTCGCTATCGCTCGCCAGGAAGAAATTGACACCTAGATGGGGATAAACGTCATAAAATAGTTGGCTGAATGGGGCCCAATGGATACAAGCCAGAGAAAGAGAGAAAAGGACAGAAATAACAAAAAGCAGGTCACCCCCCTTAAGGGGAGGCAGTTGGTTTTTCGAGTCCTCCTCCTCCCTCATGTTTAGTCCTGTTAGTTATGAGATTTAAAGACATTCGCCCCATTAGTTTGGCGTTTTCAGACCTTTTGCCCCATTTCTTTGCCATTATTTAGACCTTTCGTGCAATTTAGGTGTCGATTTTTTTCCTGGAGAGCGATAGCGAGCCTGTCTTTGAATAGGAATCGGCCTTCGGATGGGACATTTTTCTACCGAAAAATTTACAAATTTGTATCGAAGGGGGGTCTTGTGGGTGTTTTTTCAAGTTTGATATACTGTAGGTTTAGAGAGCAAACTAAACCCCCTCCTTAAATCATTAAGGGGAGATGGGCCGGTTTTCTGGACCACTTTCTCCCTCATGTTTAGCCCCATTAGTGTTCAGATGTTAAGATGTTTGCCCCATTAGTTAGTTAATTGTAAGGCCTTTCGCCCCATTTCTTCGTCAATATTTAGACCTTTCGTGCTCTTAGGTGTCGATTTTTTCCCTGGCGAACGATAGTGAGCCTGTAATGTTGGAAGAACCGGCCGTCGGCCGGGAAATTTTCTACCGAAAAATGTACAAATTAATCTAGAAGGGGGATCTAATGGATGTTTTTTTTATGTTTGAGGGAGGTCTAGGGAGGAAACTAAGAAATAAAGGAATACATGAATTAATAGACTAGAAAAACGGCCCATCTCCCCTTAAGCCAAACCAGTAAATTATTCTGCACAATACCACCTGAGCTCCCTTAAGTATATAGTCCTAAATAAATGTTACGGAAGAACACAGACTTCTCAAGCCATACTTTATATTTATTTACCCTTTCCTTTCTCCTCGTAGTTCGTGAGCCAGGGTGAACATCGGTGCCATCAGATAGTGTTTTGAGGTACAACAGTACATTTAGTTTATAGTTGTGGGGATGTTGGTGCGATATGATGACCTTGGTTGTTGAGTTCCCGTAATACATAGTAGCTGTTTGTTGTGGATTATGGTGAATGTTGACCCCCTTGGATGGTACCGACCGATTCCCGTGATTTATGGTTCCGATTAGGGCTATTGTATTAACCCTTTCAGAACACAAAAACGCATTCGCCATTTAATTCTGCCTAATCAAATTTAGAGGGAGTCGGTAGGATATTACAATAATCGTTATTTAAGATAAGAGGAAATTAAACACCACGCCACCACCGCCAAGCAGTTTTCCCGTGCTTACCACCCCACACCCCCGAGAAAGGAAGCCATAACCACCACACCACCAAGATGTACCAGAATTGCAGCCATAGCTTTCGCACCCCCTCCAACACCCGGCAAGAATATAAAAGTCACAATTAATAACCCTGATGCCATAAAGAAAAGGAAAACCACGAAGGAAAGGAAGACCACCAAAAGGCTGCATAGACACCATACCTCCACACGCCCTTCTTCCTCCAAGCTGCATCATCACCGTGACCGAGAAGCCAGGAGGGACTACCCCAACCACCTCAGCCCCCTCCGCACATGTGTCCTTATTAGCCGGAGAAGGGACACCGGGAGGAACTCAGAGAGAGGTAAGACTATGACAGGTAAGGTTATGATCTACACAGGTGGAAAGCTATTAATTACCCTCACTGGAAGGTAAATAACAGCTGGAAGATTTGGGTTTAATACTGAACTAGATCCCTTACAACACTGGTTGTAAAGCTCTATTTTAGTCTTATTTAGATCTTGGCTCATCAAAGGCATTTGTTATTAGATCTCACTGGAGACAACCTAATATCCGTTCCTCTGCCTTGATTACCAGGGTTTACTGTCAATAAAAAATGCTGATTTGTCAAGCGCTTTATTGGTAGTAAACCGACCTCTTACCTTACTAAAGTTCACACGCTTGCTGGGCTTTGGAAAGGTCTCTGCGAGATACCGTAGCTATTGCATAATGGCACTCTGCATATAGAGTCCCTCCGGTACGGAATCCCAGGCACTGGTTCTGGGGTACGTTATTACTGGAAAAGGCCCAAAATTACCTCATCCACTCAGTCCCTGAAAGACTCTTATAACGGTCAGGATAGTTAAGAGACGTTGCGTTAGAACAGCCCTCTTACATTAGTCCAATGACATGTTACAGATGCACTGGCATATTGTACATGACATTTAAGGCCCAACACCCAAGAGTACTGGAAGGTTCTACATCAAAACTCTTATAACGGTCAGAGTAGTTAGAGAGCTTCTCTCTACGTTCGCTCGATGATATAGTACAGATGCACTGGCGTATTGTACATATCATTTAAGACCCAACACCCAAGAGTTCGAGTTCCATCCACTGTCCACCAGCCACATCAGGACCACCACCACGGCCAAAACCCTCATCAGGAGTCTACAGTAGTGCCTCATAATATAATACCCAGTGTAACCCCTAAGAAGTACTAGTGATGCATATTATTTAAAGGAAGTACTCAATTGATATAGATATAATTAATAATACCTAGTGTAACCTCTAAGAAGTACAAGTGACGCACCTTATTTAAAGGAAACACTTAAGCGAATCAACCAATATATTAATACGCTATTTAATCTCAAAAGAAGTACTAGTGATATACCTTATTTAAGGAAAGTGCTTAAGTGAAAATATATATATATATATATAATTATAATATATATATATATATATATATATATATATATATATATATATATATATATATATATATATATATATATAATTATATATATATATATATATATATATATATATATATATATATATATATATATATATATATATATATATATATATATATATACTGTATATATGTATACAGTGTAATCTCAAAGAAGTACTAGTGACGTACCTTATTTAAGGGAGTACTAAAGTAATATTCACAGGCCAAGTCTTAATCGTGAGAGAGTATTGTGGAACCTCGCTCATGCGTCTATATATATCATGTTTTACCTATCACTTTTACTAATCAATATATATGTGCCCATTAATACAATTTATGATTGTACGCTGTGTTATATTTATCCTCTATTACCTTTGTGCATGTGTTTAAGTGGATTCAACTTCTCCAGTCAAGCAAGAACCTACTTAATTAATCCAACTAACCCCAGCAAAAACCTAGTACAACATTATTATTCAGAGCTCTCTCAGTGTATACCTCCTCCCTTACGGAAAGTAGGTGGCACCGACCTTCCAACACATTCCCAACTTTATCCTGTCCAACTCTCTAACCCAAGAGTAAACTGATTTTCCCAGTCATTCTTCCATTCAGCAAATAGACTGTTGAAGTCTCTCTCAATCTATCTTTCCTTCATCCTATAAACTTAAACTGCTTCAAGCTCCGTGTGCCCAATTCTAACGTACCTTGAATTTGGCTCTTTATCACACTTTGAATTTTGGATGGGTGGGAGGGGGGACACTTGTTACAGACAGCTTTGCTTTTTGTCTCTTTCTTACACGTAGAGAAAAAAAGGGTGGATATTACCTACCTGAAGAGAGTGGTTTGGAATCTTGGTGTATATGTAGAATCACCTAGTGCTAGCAAGAATCACCTAGTGCTAGCAAGAATCACCTAGTGCTAGCAAGAATCACCTAGTGCTAGCAAGAATCACCTAGTGCTAGCAAGAATCACCTAGTGCTAGCAAGAATCACCTAGTGCTAGCAAGAATCACCTAGTGCTAGCAAGAATCACCTAGTGCTAGCAAGAACAAAATATTAAATACGCTGTGATAGTGTAAGTGTTAAGGGGGGTCACCTGCCTTTGTTCTCTCCTTTTCTCTCCTTCTCTGGCTTGTATCCATTCGGCCCTATTCAGCCTACTGTTTTAAGACGTATAACCCCATCCAGGTGTCAATATTTTTATGGCGAGCGGTAGCGAGCCAACATACATAGATATATATATATATATATTTTTTTTTTTTTTTTTTTTTTTTACAAGCTAATTTTGTACATTTTTCGATCGAAAAAATTATCCGACGAAGCCAGATTTCTCCATACAATGCTGGCTCGCTATCACTCGCCAGGAAGAAATGGACACCTGGATGGGGGTAAACGTCTTAAAACAGTGGGCTGAATGGGGCCGAATGGATACAAACCAAAGAGAGAGGGAGGAAAAGAGAAAAAAAGCGAGGTGGGCTCCCTTAATGACAATATTATGCGCGGAACGTAATTGAATAACCATACACTATAGATGTTGTTGTTGTTTAATTGAATAACCATACACTATAGATGTTGTTTTTGTTTAATTGAATAACCATACACTATAGATGTTGTTGTTGTTTAATTGAATAACCATACACTATAGATGTTGTTGTTGTTTAATTGAATAACCATACACTATAGATGTTGTTGTTGTTTAATTGAATAACCATACACTATAGATGTTGTTGTTTAATTGAATAACCATACACTATAGATGTTGTTGTTGTTTAATTGAATAACCATACACTATAGATGTTGTTGTTGTTTAATTGAATAACCATACACTATAGATGTTGTTTTTGTTTAATTGAATAACCATACACTATAGATATTGTTGTTGTTTAATTGAATAACCATACACTATAGATGTTGTTTTTGTTTAATTGAATAACCATACACTATAGATATTGTTGTTGTTTAATTGAATAACCATACACTATAGATGTTGTTGTTGTTTAATTGAATAACCATACACTATAGATGTTGTTGTTGTTTAATTGAATAACCATACACTATAGATGTTGTTTTTGTTTAATTGAATAACCATACACTATAGATGTTGTTGTTGTTTAATTGAATAACCATACACTATAGATGTTGTTGTTGTTTAATTGAATAACCATACGCTATAGATGTTGTTGTTGTTTAATTGAATAACCATACACTATAGATGTTGTTGTTGTTTAATTGAATAACCATACACTATAGATTTAATTGAATAACCATACACTATAGATGTTGTTGTTGTTTAATTGAATAACCATACACTATAGATGTTGTTGTTGTTGTTTAATTGAATAACCATACACTATAGATGTTGTTGTTGTTTAATTGAATAGCCATACACTATAGATGTTGTTGTTGTTTTATTGAACGTAATTGAATAGCCATACACTATAGATGTTGTTGTTGTTTTATTGAATAGCCATACACTATAGATGTTGTTGTTGTTTTATTGAATAGCCATACACTATAGATGTTGTTGTTGTTTTATTGAACGTAATTGAATAACCATACACTATAGATGTTGTTGTTGTTTTATTGAACGTAATTGAATAACCATACACTATAGATGTTGTTGTTGTTTTATTGAACGTAATTGAATAGCCATACACTATAGATGTTGTTGTTGTTTTATTGAATAGCCATACACTATAGATGTTGTTGTTGTTTTATTGAACGTAATTGAATAACCATACACTATAGATGTTGTTGTTGTTTTATTGAACGTAATTGAATAGCCATACACTATAGATGTTGTTGTTGTTGTTTTATTGAACGTAATTGAATAGCCATACACTATAGATGTTGTTTTATTTTCCCTGGCATAGAATTGAACCCCTTAGTAGTTTATTTATGAACACTTAATGGAAATCATGACACTACGGTGTCTCTCATATTAATGCTAACAACAATTATAATTGACATATTTCACTGCAAAATGTTCATAATATATAATGAAGATGGGAACAGGGCAATTTAACGTTGAAATAAAACAGACCGTAGCTATACAGGAAAGGTGTGGTGGAGTGGTCTTGCTACTTGACTTGTAATCTTTAAGTCCCGGGTTCAAATCCCGATGTGTCAATGGAAAGATATTATTGGTAATAAATATTTGCTGTACTTAATTTCAGTGCATCACCACAATATCCACCGACACGCTATAACAATACCTTCTATTTCAGTGCATCACCACAATATCCACCGACACGCTATAACAATACCTTCTATTTCAGTGCATCACCACAATATCCACCGACACGCTATAACAATACCTTCTATTTCAGTGCATCACCACAATATCCACCGACACGCTATAACAATACCTTCTATTTCAGTGCATCACCACAATATCCACCGACACGCTATAACAATACCTTCTATTTCAGTGCATCACCACAATATCCACCGACACGCTATAACAATACCTTCTATTTCAGTGCATCACCACAATATCCACCGACACGCTATAACAATACCTTCTATTTCAGTGCATCACCACAATATCCACCGACACGCTATAACAATACCTTCTATTTCAGTGCATCACCACAATATCCACCGACACGCTATAACAATACCTTCTATTTCAGTGCATCACCACAATATCCACCGACACGCTATAACAATACCTTCTATTTCAGTGCATCACCACAATATCCACCGACACGCTATAACAATACCTTCTATTTCAGTGCATCACCACAATATCCACCGACACGCTATAACAATACCTTCTATTTCAGTGCATCACCACAATATCCACCGACACGCTATAACAATACCTTCTATTTCAGTGCATCACCACAATATCCACCGACACGCTATAACAATACCTTCTATTTCAGTGCATCACCACAATATCCACCGACACGCTATAACAATACCTTCTATTTCAGTGCATCACCACAATATCCACCGACACGCTATAACAATACCTTCTATTTCAGTGCATCACCACAATATCCACCGACACGCTATAACAATACCTTCTATTTCAGTGCATCACCACAATATCCACCGACACGCTATAACAATACCTTCTATTTCAGTGCATCACCACAATATCCACCGACACGCTATAACAATACCTTCTATTTCAGTGCATCACCACAATATCCACCGACACGCTATAACAATACCTTCTATTTCAGTGCATCACCACAATATCCACCGACACGCTATAACAATACCTTCTATTTCAGTGCATCACCACAATATCCACCGACACGCTATAACAATACCTTCTATTTCAGTGCATCACCACAATATCCACCGACACGCTATAACAATACCTTCTATTTCAGTGCATCACCACAATATCCACCGACACGCTATAACAATACCTTCTATTTCAGTGCATCACCACAATATCCACCGACACGCTATAACAATACCTTCTATTTCAGTGCATCACCACAATATCCACCGACACGCTATAACAATACCTTCTATTTCAGTGCATCACCACAATATCCACCGACACGCTATAACAATACCTTCTATTTCAGTGCATCACCACAATATCCACCGACACGCTATAACAATACCTTCTATTTCAGTGCATCACCACAATATCCACCGACACGCTATAACAATACCTTCTATTTCAGTGCATCACCACAATATCCACCGACACGCTATAACAATACCTTCTATTTCAGTGCATCACCACAATATCCACCGACACGCTATAACAATACCTTCTATTTCAGTGCATCACCACAATATCCACCGACACGCTATAACAATACCTTCTATTTCAGTGCATCACCACAATATCCACCGACACGCTATAACAATACCTTCTATTTCAGTGCATCACCACAATATCCACCGACACGCTATAACAATACCTTCTATTTCAGTGCATCACCACAATATCCACCGACACGCTATAACAATACCTTCTATTTCAGTGCATCACCACAATATCCACCGACACGCTATAACAATACCTTCTATTTCAGTGCATCACCACAATATCCACCGACACGCTATAACAATACCTTCTATTTCAGTGCATCACCACAATATCCACCGACACGCTATAACAATACCTTCTATTTCAGTGCATCACCACAATATCCACCGACACGCTATAACAATACCTTCTATTTCAGTGCATCACCACAATATCCACCGACACGCTATAACAATACCTTCTATTTCAGTGCATCACCACAATATCCACCGACACGCTATAACAATACCTTCTATTTCAGTGCATCACCACAATATCCACCGACACGCTATAACAATACCTTCTATTTCCAAAGAATTAACATTGTATGAATATTAAGGCGCATGAATTCCTACATCCCGATTCCGCTACATCTCGTTTTAGACAATTTCGCGGTGAAAGAACCACCACAGTCGGTAGCAGAAATCTGGCAGGTTTACTTTGTTCATTTTGGCTCTACAAACAACTTCGATCATAGTGTCAATGTCATTGAGGCAGCTGTTTAGGAGTACAAAGGAGTACAAAGGAAATCAAGTAATAACAGATCTAGTGACCCTTCTAGGTTGCTTGTCCTCCAAAACACTGAGGATCAAGTGTCCAAACAGTGGTTTAGAGTGGGTAAGGGAACATTGGAAAGGGAATTACTGCCCTGGAACTAATGTCCGTGGCAGGATTAGGAAGTTAGTAGGGGACAGATGGGTTAGTAACTGAGGGGGAGATAAAATAAAGTTATTCATTTACAAACGCAGTCAGTCGCGGGTTTGAAGCGAGATATTTGTCTAGGCGGAGTTTAAATGAATCAACGGTGATGCAGTCTATAACGTTTCGGGGAAGCCCATTCCACAAGTTGACAACTCGATTGAAGAAGAAATTCTTAGATTCGTGTGAGTTAAAAGATTTACCAATAATTTTGCAACCGTTTCCCCGCGTGTAATTAGATTGGTCGATAGTGAAGTACTTACTACAGTTCATATTGTCGATGCCTTTGATGATTTTGAACACTTGAATTAAGTCACCTCTTAATCTGCGCTGGGTTAAAGGAAATAGATTTAATTCTCTAAGACGCTCTTCGTATGGTTTGTTCTTTAGGCTAGGTATCATTTTGGTAACTCTACGTTGAACTCGTTCTAGCTTGTTTATATCTTTTTGGTAATAAGGGCACCAGGATTGAACGCAGTATTCCAGAAGAGGGCGGACTAATGAATTGTAAAGGGTTAGGATAACTTCTTTGGATTTATGCTCAAATGACCTGCCTATAAAGCCAATTATTTTGTTTGCCTTCTTAACAACTTCTGAACATTGTTGACTTGGTTTTAGGTTACTCGATATTGTTACTCCCAGATCGGTTTCTCTGTTTACATTCTTAAGCTGAGTGCCATTCATCGAATAGTTTGCTTTCTCATTTAGGTATCCGATATGTAGTACTTTACATTTATCCGCATTGAAACTCATTTGCCAAATTTGGGCCCAACATGACAATTTATCTAGATTGTGTTGCATATCGTCAACTTGTTCTTTTGAGAGTACGCTATTTGCAATTTTTGTATCGTCAGCAAATTTTGAGATTGTACAGGTGAGGCCCTCATCTATGTCGTTGATGTAAATTAGAAAGAGAATTGGTCCTAGTACCGATCCCTGGGGTACCCCGCTACTTACATTGGTCCATTTAGATGCCTTACCGTTTATGACTACTCTTTGCTTTCTGTCGCTGAGCCAATTTTCTATCCATTTCAACACACCGTCTTGTATTCCATGCGCTTTTAGTTTTAGCAGTAAACGTTTGTGGCGTTGTGTATGTGTGTGTGTATGTGTGTGTGTGTAAGAGTGAGTGTCCGAGTGTAGGGGGTAAGACAGTGAAGCACGGGAGCGAGGTGGCTTCAGAGATGGGGTCGCTTCGGGCCATGAGTGAGCACCGTGCCTCATGTGAAGGCAAGATGGCAGGTGCTTGTTATACTCTATGTGCTTCACATGTCTCACTCCCTAGGCTGGAACGAGACCTCACGGGATTCACTGTTGATTGTACTGTACAGCGGTGAATGTTCAGGCTCTCAGCCTATGTCCGAGAGGGAGTAAGTTGGAATATAGAAAAAAAAAAAAAAACGTTCCAGATATGACAAAACGCAGCGAAACGACATACTTAGTGAGTGTAGCAGAAATCCGGCAGATTCACTTTGTTCATTTTGGGCTCTGTGAACAACTTTGGGTTTGGTGTTCAATGTTGCGGAGGCAACCATTTACGAGGACTAGTGCATTAAAGCTTCCCGAGGTGATAAACAAAACTCGCTCAATTCAGCAAAACACAGCCTATTCTTAGCGGAATCGGGAATATTTCCACATTCAAAATATGTTATGGGAGCAGTGCTTAGTGAGTAAGCCGTTAATAGGTGGCGTTTGAGAGAGAGAAGTGTCTTGAGATTATGAGGTGAAACAGCGAAATAGTGGCGATGTAGTTTCGAAAAGTCAGAGTTGCAACGGGCCACAAGGGGACAAAATTGTGTCGTTGGCCTACGAAGGTAAGACCACGAACGAGCCGGTTTGATTGCAATACTCAAACTGTCTCGATATCTTACTCGCGTCTCGCTATCTGGGGTAAGACCTCGTTACATCACTGTGTTGAGCAGTTGAATGTACTGTACAAGCTGTAAGCCTATGGCTGTACAGTAGGTGGAGTTTGAAAAATTACAAAATAAATACACTTTGTCACTATAGGAGTACTGGTATAGACTTTAATTACAACAAACACTATATCTGACTTGTCACACACACACACACACACACACACATGGAGCACATACACATACACACAGGCAAACAAGTTACTACATACTCAGAATTCACATGCAGTGGCGTCACCATGGGGGGTGCTTGGGGGGGCTTAGCCCCCCCCCCCCAAATCAAGGACTCAGCCCCCAAAAAAATGCAAACCCCAAAACTGTCAAAAGTAATAAAAATAAATAAATAAAAATTAAATAATAAATAATGCATAACCAGTTCACCACATTCACCAGCCCTGCATCCAACCCCTGCATTTGCTCTAGCCATTTAGCGAATTACAAAGGTTAGGGGTCACAATTTCTGGCCTACCTATAATGAATGGACTATAGTATGATAGTATATGAAGAAAAAACTATTCTCTGCACATAGGCTTTATACCCTACCATTACCATTGGCCTTGTAACTTACTGACTGATGCCTGGTATCAGGCTCATCAATATTTATGTGTCATATGTTTCTTACTTATACACATTTTTAGGCCTCAAAAAGGCCCCAGAAACTGCTCAAATTTCAAAAATTTCCGGGGGGGGCTTACAGCGCCCCCCCCCCCCCCCCCCCCCCCCCACCCACCCCCGGACCCCCCAGCTGCTCAGGATCGCTTCGCTCGACACCCACCCACCTATCTATGACAGGGCTACAGCCCCCCAAAATTTTTACCCCTGGTGACGCCACTGTTCACATGTGTTCACAAAGCCGGTGCACACACACATGCACACACACACACTCACACACATTAAATACTCACACATACAGAACATACACACACAGATGCACAAGTTAACACACACACACACACACACTCAAAAAGAAGCACTCACCCTCACACACATAGCACATAAACATACACACGCAATTCAAACACTGATAAGCACATACACACAATGCACAGAAATACACACGCACATACAATTCTATAAAATATATTTTAACTTCAAAATGGTGTTAATGAGCGAAATGAGATTATTGAAATTAAGCTACACACACACAAACACAGGCACATACATTCAAGTATACACACGTAATTCATTCTGACTCTCATAATTATATAGGCTACTGTACACAGTAAATAAACCAAATTTCAAGCACACCCGCCCACACATAACAGTTTACCCTAACACACACACACACACACATATCCGAGTGGTCAAGAGTGCTGTACAGTAGTGACCCCTTATAGCCCGGGGAAATTAGGCCAAAAAAGGGGTCAACCCTAAACAAATTGCAATAGTAATGAAAGTAACATTATTCAACACAAAAATATGTCTAGAATAACATATCAAAAGTTTACTCGAATAAAAGTATGGGAACACTGTCTAATTATTAGATATGTTGTATCTCTATTGTGCACTGACTGCGAGGTCTAGGGTTTGAATCACCCAGAATCCTAAAGAATTTTTCAGCTATCCCGATGAAGCGATGAAGAGGATTGTATCATGGTCCCTTCCTAGCCAAGCTGTTCAACTATCAACTATCAACTATCAACTATCAATGCACGACCTCCCGAAATCCATCCTTCCGAATCCTCCCTTCCTCGCGAGGACAGAGTCCACCTGGCCAGGCTGAGATGCGGACACCATCCAGCTCTCCTGAGCTATCAGAAGAGACTGGATGACTCCGTTGTCGACGCCTGCCCGGGATGTAACACAGCACCCCATACCATTAAACACATCATAGAAGACTGCATTTCACACAACCACTTACGCCAACAACACAATCTACACTCAATGAGAGCTCTGTGGGAAAGCCCGATCGTGGCCATGGCCTTTCTCAGGGACTCGGGGCTGTTCGGCCAGGCAGCTTAGGGAACAACAACAACAACAACAACTATCAACTTATATTAGCCTACACGTACAGTAGCCTACGTCGCATGTGAAATCGTAGTTCAGGTAGAGTAAGCATTGCGCTGCACCTATGGGTTTCAGAGGCCGTAAGGCATCGTTTTTCGGGAATAACTTATTAATAACAAACAGTTAGATCAGTATGATATTTTGCCAGAGCTTGTTTCACACCGTCTCCTAATTTTCGTCAATATAGTGCATTACCAAAAGTGGAGAATTAAGCCACTTGTCCCTGTGTCATGAGGTTAAAGTCACACCTGAATGACTAGGAAACGGACAAGGCTACCGTGGCTTACCTGTGAAACCACCAAACCATTATTGCTCTTCCATCAAACACGGTAGTTATCACCCACCACCCAACCCTACTATCGCCTTTACATTCAGGTTATCTGTCACTATCAAATAAAAATATACAATAATTGTGTAATTTTTGTATATTTGTATTTTATAGTGACACACACACATCAACAGAATCCCCCCCATACACACATCAACAGAACCCCCCCCCCCTCCTTCACACACACACACACACACACACACACACACATATCAACAGAACCCTCCCCACACACACATCAACAGAACCCTCCCACACACACACATCAACAGAACCCCCCCCCCCCCCCACACACACACACATCAACAGAACCCCCCCACACCCAGATGAGGAAACAACTTGAGCCGACCATGCCAAGTGAGATATCTTTCTTGGTGTAACTGGTAGAGTGTTCGCCACATAGCCCAAGGGTCCCGGGTTCAATCCCAGGCCCTGGTATATTTTCGTGAGGCTATTTCAGCATCTAACAAAGTTTAGGTGTGTTGGTAAAATTGTTAAGATGGTTGAGAGTAAGATCGGAGCTCCATAGATTTTCTTTTGGGTACGGTGTAAAAACCTATTCCTAGTTGTTTCCAAGGTATTGGAGAGTTTGATCAGGTAGGAAGTCGCTAAGCACCTGAACAGGAACAACATCCTTAATGATGTACAACACGGTTTTAGGAGCAAGAGAAACTGCTTGACGAACCTGCTCACTTATCTGGAAGACCTTGTCAACGCTGTCGACAGAAAAGAGTGTGTGGAAGTCAACTACCTCGACTGTGAGAAGGCGTTTGACAAATGGATGATTGCTGATGAAGGTTAGAGCACAGGGAATACAAAGAGACCTACAATATATGCTGGTTGGCCAGCTTCCTATCCGGAAGGTCACACAGAGTAGGCATCAGAGTGGATACCAGTCAAAAGTGGAGTGCCTCAGGGGCCAGTGGTGGGCCCTTATATTATTTATCATGTACGTCAATGACCTAGTGGAGGGATTGGATTCTGAGGCGAGCCTCTTCGTGGACGACGCCAAGATCTACCGGACCATCAAGACCCAAGAGTTCACAGAAGCTCTACAACAGGACATAGATCGACTTGAACAGGAAGTGGTTACTGACCTTCAATGTCGAGAAGTGCAAAACCATGCACATTGGGAGTCAAAATGAGGGAGCCGACTACAAGCTGAACAATGCTGTCCTTGCCAAAACCAGGTGGAAAAAGACCTGGAAGTGATTGCTTCGGCAGACCTGAAATCATCTTCACACTCAGCCAAGGTAGCTGCAAAGGTAAATAGTAGTCTTGGGGCAATAAAGAAAAGCTTCTCGTGCATCGACAAGGAGATCCTACGTTCTCTCTACATTGCACTAGTCAGACCCATCCTGGAATATGGAGCCCAGAGTGTAGTAACGCCCTGGTCGTTTGAGTATATATATTGCATAGGGTTAAGAGAATATAGAATCTAAAAGTGTCAGAGGTAGTAACGCCCTGGTCTCTGGGAAGATACAGTAGGGCCCGGTAAAGTTATCTTATTTTGGAAGTTTAGTTAAGAATAAATTTCTGTTCTATATAGGGACATAGAGGTTAGATTTATTAATGCCCTGGTTTCTGGAGTAGACACAGCAGGGCCCGGTAAAACTATATTATTTTAGAGACTAGTAACGTGACTTTGGATCGAAATCGAAGTGAGTCAATACCTGAATAGCAGGAATCCAAATAGGTTGTAATGGGAGCTCTAGAGTTCCAATGTACAACCTATAGTGGGTCGACGAAAATGTTCAAACTGTGTCTTGAACTCATTTCGACCCGAACAGAGAAATAGTTACTAGGGTAGTAGTAAGTTTTGTTAAATAAAGTATACGAACCTCTAAATGACTGTCGAATTATCCTCCACCGTAGTAGTATATTTGGAATAAGAAAATAAGTACTACAATGATTTAATGTTGAACTTTTATAGTGAATGTTCAAATCACCGAGGCGAATGCACATACTGTACGTATGCACTTACATATTACAACCACTGGTATATGCACACACACGCACACACACACACACACAAATGCAATCACGCAATTCCGCACGCACAACTCATTGTGATATACACACACACACACACACACACACATGAGCGGCACCAAGTAGCATAAAAAATTTGCAGTGTCAGGAGTAACTGGCAACCCTTGGCGACAGTCGGGCGCTGTATGATGTGTGTGTGTGTGTGAAAGAGAAAGAGAGAGAGAGAGAAATATCAGAGTCAGTGTGTGTGTATGTGTATGTGTGGGTGTGGAAAAGGGGGCGGGTTCTGCTGATGTGTGTGTGTGTGTGTGAGGGGGGTTTGTTGATGTGTGTGTGAGTGTGTATGAAAAGGGGGGGGTTCTGTGTAACTGTGTGTGTGTATGGGGGGGGGGGGGGGTTCTGTTGATGTGTGTGTGGGGGTCTGTTGATGTTTGTGGGGGGGGGGGGGTATGTTGATGTGTGTAGGGGGGGGGGGATTCTGTTGATGTGTGTGGGGGGTTCTGTTGATGTGTGTGGGGGGGAGGGTTCTGTAGAAGTGTGTGGGGGAAATATGTTGATGTGTGTGTGGGGGGGGTTGTTAATGTGTGTATGGGGGGGGGGTTCTGTTGATGTGGGCGGGTGGGGTTCTGTTGATGTGAATGTGTGTGTGGGGAGGGGGTTTCTGTTGGTGTGTGTGGGGGGGGGGGGGGTCTGTTGGTGTGTGTGGGGAGGGTCTGTTAATGTGTGTGTGGGGGGGGGGGTCTGTTGATGTGTGTGTGTGGGGGGGGTCTGTTAATGTGTGTGGGGGGGGTTCTGTTGATGTGTGTGTGGGGGGGGATTCTGTTGATGTGTGTGTGGGGGGGGCCTGTTGATGTGTGTGGGTGTGGTTCTGTTGATGTTTGTGTGGGGAGGGTCTGTTGATGTGTGTGTGGGGGGGGGGGGGGGTTCTATTGATGTGTGTGTGGGGAGGTTCTGTTGATGTGTGTGTGCGGGGGGGGGGGGGGGGGGGGGGGGGGGGTTCTATTGATGTGTGTGTGGGGGTGGTTTTGTTGATGTAGGTGTGGGGGGTTCTGTTGATGTGTGTGTGGGGAGGTTCTGTTGATGTGTGTGTGTGGGGGGGGGGGTTCTATTGATGTGTGGGGGGGGTTCTGTTGATGTGTGTGTGGGGACGTTCTGTTGATGTGTGTGGGGGGAGTTCTATTGATGTGTGTGTGGGGCGGGAGTTCTATTGATGTGTGTGTGGGGGGGTTTGTCGATGTGTGTGGGGGGGGGGTTCTGTTGATGTGTGTGTGTGTGTGTGTGTGTGGAGGGGCGGGATTCTATTGCTGTGGGGGTTCTGTTGATGTGTGTGTTGGGGGGTACTGATTATGTGTGTGGGGGGGGTTCTGTTGATGTGTGGGGGGTGGGGGTTATGTTGATATGTGTGTGTGTGTGGGGGGGGGGGTTCTGTTGATGTGTGTGTGTGGGGGGGAGTCCTGTTGATGTGTGTGTGGGGGGTTCTGTTGATGCGTGTGTGTGGAGGTGGTTCTGTTGATGTGGGGGGGGGTTCTGTTGATGTGTGGGGGGGAGTTCTGTTGATGTGTGTGGGGGGGGGTTCTGTTGATGTGTGTGTGTGAGGGGTTCTGTTGATGTGTGTGTGGGGGGGTTCTGTTGATGTGTGTGTGTGGGGGGGGTTCTGTTGTGTGTGAGTGGGGGGGGGGTTCTGTTGATGTGTGTGGGGGGGGTTCTGTTGATGTGTGTATGGGGGGGGGGTTCTGTTGATGTGTGTGAGAGGTTCTGTCAATGTGTGTGGGGGGGGGGGTTCTGTTGATGTGTGTGTGTGGGGGGGGTTCTGTTGATGTGTGTGTGTGGGGGAGGTTCTGTTGATGTGTGTGGGGGGGTTCTGTTGATGTGTGTGGGGGGGGATTCTGTTGATGTGTGTGAGGGGTTCTGTTGATGTGTGTGTGTGGGGGGTTCTGTTGATGTGTGGGGGGGGTTCTGTTGATGTGTGTGTGTGGGGGGGGTTCTGTTGATGTGTGTGGGGGGGATTCTGTTGATGTGTGTGAGGGGTTCTGCTAATTGTGTTCTGCTAAGGGGTTCTGCTAATGTGTGTGTGTGGGGGGGGGGGTTCTGTTGATGTGTGTGTGGAGTCTGTTGATGTGTGTGGGGGGGGGGATTTTTTTTTTTTTTCTTTTTTTCTATGTGATTGAGGGAAGCAAAAGGCATAACTGCCTATAGCGAGTGCCTCCCCCATAGTTGAAAGAGTGACAGGGCCAAAATCAAGGGACGTTCGAGCCAAAATGCCTGGACACACGGAGTTTGAAGCAATTTAAGTCATAGGAAGAGGGAAAGACTGATTCTGGGAGAGAGTTCCAGAGCTCAGCTGTTGAGTAGAAGAAAGTTTGAGAGTAACGTTTCACTCTTGGGTTGGAGAGTTGCACAGAGTAGGGGTGGGATTGAGTTGCAAGACGGGTACCACGTGCCCTACGTAAAGGAGGTGGTATGCACTGGGATAGCTCTGAGGAACACTGATTATTATAGTAGCGATAGAATAGCGAGAGAGATGCAACATTGCGGCGGAGAGAGAGAGATTGCAGAGAGTTGGTGAGTGGACGGGAGTTAATGATACGAAAGGCCTTCCTTTCAACTTTGTCTAGGAGAGCGGTGTGAGAGGAACCTCCCCACACATGTGAACAATACTCAATACAAGGGCGCACTATGCCCCTGTACAGAGCAAGAAGCTGTGCAGGGGAAAAGAACCCCCTAAGGCGGTTGAGCACACCCAGCTTCTGGGAGGCTGCCTTAGCAAGACTGGTAATATGGTCCTTCCAACTGAGAGCAGAAGAAAAAGAGACACCAATAATATTGAGAGAAGATGAAGGGTTGATTTTTGTATTGTTGAAGAATAAGGGATAGTCCGCTGGGAGATCCTGACGGGTAGATAGATGGAGAAATTGGGTTTTGGAAGCATTAAAGTTAACAAGGTTTTCTCTGCCCCAATTGGAAATAGTATTTAGATCAGAATTTAAGAGTTCTATGGCTTCATTACGTTTGTCGTTGAGGGATTGCTGGCTGGGGCGTTCTGAAAAACTAATGGAGTAGTGTAAGGTTGAGTCGTCTGCGTATGAATGGATGGGAATTAAGGTACAGTTGAGAAGATCATTTATAAAAATTAGAAAGAGAATAGGAGATAGGACAGAGCCCTGAGGAACACCGGAGTTTATAAGGTGAGGAAGTGAACAATGGCCGTCCACAACCGCAGCTATGGAACGGACGGAAAGGAAATTAGAGACAAAGGCACAGATGGAGGGATAGAAACCGAAGGAGGGTAGTTTAGAAATTAAAGATTTATGCCAGACTCTATCGAAGGCTTTCAATATGTCTAGTGCAATAGAAAAAGTCTCACCGAAGTCCCGAAAGGAGGATGACCAAGAGTTAGTAAGATATGAAAGAAGATCACCAGTAGAGCGACCCTTAAGGAAGCCATACTGGCGATCTGAGAGCAGATTATGAGAAGAGAAATGCTTAAGAAATTTGGAAGCAAGAATAGTTTCAAAGACTTTAGAAAGACAAGAGATAAGAGCAATTGGACGATAGTTGGAGGGTTGAGAGCGGTCACCCTTCTTTGGGACAGGTTGAATGTGAGCAAACTTCCAGCATGAAGGGAAGACGTTAGAGGATAGACAGAGACAAAAGAGTTTGCCTAGGCAGGGAGTCAGCACGGAAGCACAGTTTTTGAGAACAACAGGAGGAACACCGTCCGGACCGTACGCCTTATTAGTGTTAAGCCCAGAGAGGGTAGAAAGTACATCTTTAGAGGAGATTAGGATATTAGGCATAAGTAAGAGAGAGGAGGGCGGAGAGGGAGGAATAGCACCGGAATCATCCAAGGTGGAGTTTCTAGCAAAAGTTTGAGCGAAGAGTTTAGCTTTGTCAGAGGAAGAAGTGATGGTTGTGCCATCAGAGTGGGAAAGGGGAGGGAAAGACGAGGAAGAGAAATTGTTGGAGAGGTTTTTGGCTAGATGCCAGAAAGCTTGGGAAGAGCTAGAGTTGGATAGTTCAGTGCATTTATTATTGATGAAAGAGTGTTTGGCAAGTCGAAGAACAGATTTGGCTTGATTCCGGGCAGAAACATATGAAGAATGAGAGTCTTGAGTTTTAAGGCGTCAGTACCGTTTGAATGCTTCCTCCTTATTGCGGACAGCAGTAGAACAGGCGTGAGTAAACCAAGATTTTTTAGCATTAGTCTGAGAGAAAGAAAATGGAATGTATGCTTCCATGCCCGATAGGATTACCTCGGTAATGCGTTCAGCACTCTCCGAGGGTCCTCGGCCATGGAAGCAGAAATCATTCCATGGGAAATCAAAGAAGTACTGCCGAAGAGCCTCCCAGTCGGCAGCGCCAAAGTGCCACAAGCGCCGCCGTGTGTGTGTGGGGGGTTCTGTAAAGGTGTGTGGGGCGGGATCTGTTGATGTGTGTGTGGGGGGGGAGGGGGGGTTGATGTGTGTATGGGGGGGTTTTTCTGTTGATGTGTGTGTGTGTGGGCGGGTGGGGTTCTGTTGATATGGGGGGGGTCTGTTGATGTGTGTGTGTGGGGGGGGGTTCTGTTGATGTGTGTGTGTGGGGGGGGTTCTGTTGATGTGTGTATAGGGGGGATTCTGTTGATGTGAATGTGTGTGTGGGGAGGGGGTTTCCGTTGGTGTGTTTGTGGGGGGGGGGGTCTGTTGGTGTGTGTGGGGAGGGTCTGTTAATGTGTGTGTGGGGGGGTCTGTTGATGTGTGTGTGTGGGGAGGGTCTGTTAATGTGTGTGCGTGTGGGGGGGGGGGGGGGGTCTGTTGATGTGTGTGGGGGGGGTTCTGTTGATGTGTGTGTGGGGGGTGGGGCCTGTTGGTGTGTGTGTGTGGGGGTGGTTCTGTTGATGTATGTGTGGGGGGGTCTGGTGATGTGTGTGTGGGGAGGTTCTGTTGATGTGTGTGTGGGGGGGGGGGTTACATAAGAACATAAGTACATAAGAAAATGGGAGTCTGCAAAAAGACGATCGGCCCATACAAGGCAGATCCCTGTCACACCCAACCCCAATTACAAGGCCCAATTATAGACCCATCTCACTAATACCTTGAGTACTGACCCCACCAAAACGGTCAGAGATTAACACAAGATTACGGGTGTCTGCTGAGCGCCGATTGGCCCACACCTGGTAGATCCCCCTCACACCCAACCCATCTCGTCCATATGCCTATCTAATTTTATCTTAAAGCTCCCTATCGTTCTTGATCCCACTATATCACTTGGTAGCCTATTCCACCCATCTACAACTCTGTTACCAAACCAATATTTGTCTATATCTTTTCTGAAACTAAATTTATCTAATTTGAAACCATTTGTACGAGTTATTTCGCTATCACTGAGCTTTAGTACATTTTTCATGTCTCATTTATTAATTCCACTAACCCACTTGAATACCTCTATCATGTCACCTCTAACTCTGCGTCTCTCTAACGAATGTAAGCCTAATTTCTTCAACCTTTCTTCATACGGAAGATTTCTAATATGATGGATCATTTTTGTCATTCTACGTTGTACTCTCTCCAATGAATCTATGTCCATTCTGTAATAAGGACACCAAAATTGAACAGCATAATCCATATGGGGTCTCACTAATGACAAGTAAAGTTTTAAGATAACATCAGCAGTTCTGTTACTCACACTCCTAGATATGAACCCGAGAAACCTGTTTGCCTTGTTACGAACGCTTATACTTTGTTTTCTAGGCTTCAAATCATTGCTAACAAACACACCTAGATCTTTCTCACAGTCTGAGTTTCCTAATTCCATATTAGCTAGTTTATATTTAAAATTTGTATGCATCTTCCCTATCTTTAATACCTTGCATTTGTCAATGTTAAACTTCATCTGCCATTTTACTGACCATTCGAGTAAGGTATCTAGATCCCTTTGCAGACACTCTATAACTCTAACTGAATCAATTTTTCTCCCCATTTTGGTATCGTCTGTAAATTTACTTATCCTACTAGTTATACCTAAATCAAGGTCATTTATGTATATAATAAACAACAGAGGACCTAATACAGATCCCTGGGGGACACCACTCTTGACTAATCCCCATTCTGACTTAGTACCATTTATGCTGAATCTCTGCTTCCTACCAATTAGCCATGACCTAATCCATCCTAACAACGCCCCACCTATTCCATGTGCCTCAACCTTTCTCATCAATCTCTCATGAGGGACTCTGTCGAAAGTATAATAATAATGTATACACCACTATTGTCCAACATCATATGGCACCACAGACACTTTAGACTTGCGGACGCCAGTGGCACCCAGGCCTGTGGAGGCAGCAAGTCCTTCAGTTCACACCAGGCTCTCACATAACCAACCAGCGTCTCGGCGCTTCTGTACTCAACCCTAGCCAATAAAGGATTGAAGAGTACTGGTGTTATATCTCCATTCATCTTTATTATATGGCGCAGTGTATATCAGTATCTGAACCTACATGGATAACCTGCACTACCTAGCTGAGGCTGCAGCTGCTGTGGAAGCCGGCTTGTAGCCATGCGGTCCCTACCCTGCTACATCTACCTCCCAACCGGTCGAGCCTTCATTGCCCGATGCCCTGTCTCCACACCCATCCATCATCTACTTGAATGAAAGGATCGACGCCCTCCAATCGAGTATCGCCACCTTTCTACAGCATCACCAGGACCAGCAGCCTCCACAACTACAACATCGCCCCGCGACAGCTCCACCACCGCCCCGCCAGGATCTACAACATCGCCCCGCCAGGATCTCCAGCCCCACCAGCCTCTACAACATCAGCCCCAGGCCAGTAATGTTATCCACCAGGCTGACCCATCCTTTGCCTCACACCCCACCAGTGATACACTTATTCATCCCTCTACACAGACACCCACACCTCACACATCTTTCCATGTCCCAGTGCTACCCCATACATCTCCCCATGTCTCAGTGCCCCACCATATGCCAGTTACCCATGTCTCAGTGCCCCACCATATGCCAGTTACCCATGTCTCAGTGCCCCACCATATGCCAGTTATTCCCCACATGTCTTTGTTACATATGAACATGACTGATCCCCTTACCCACCCTATCAAGAGCGAACATCCCACACCCTCCCCAACTGACGGCCAGGCCCACACTGGTGTCGGTAGCGATGGTCGGTATTACGGCGGCCATTATGCCCCCCTGGCTATCGTACGGCTGGCACCAACCCTCACGGCGCAGCCTCTTATGCGCATGACGTCACCCATCACACGACGGCCCCTCCCCCTGGATATCGTACGGCGGGCACCAACCCTCACGGCGCAGCCCCTTATGCGCATGACGTCATCATACCACCACCACCTCAAGTCCCTTCCTACCCAGCCCAGCCCCGCCCCGCCCCGCCCCGCCGGGCTGCCCCTACGCGGCCCCAGGCCGCTTTACATATGCCGGGACACGCCCTACGCAAATTCTGGGCTGATTGGGAGGTCTACAAACGGCTCGTCATTCTACCACCTCACGAGGCTACCATCGAGCTCTACCAGACGTGCGACCCTGCCCTTCAGAGCGCCATATTTGCTCACAATCAGGCGTTCTCCTCATTGCCAGAAATCGACCTCACAACTCGTCCACCGACAATGGAACCGCGCAGCCGCTCGCCACCACTTCCGGTCTCTCCTCCAACAACCTACTGAACAGATCCGGGACTACGTCACACATATTACGGAGGCCACTTTGGACTGTGGCTTTACCTGCCCCTGTTGCCACACTGATGTCTCTGACGAACACATACGGGACCAGGTGACTATCGGGATTAGTGATTCGTCCCTTCAGCAAGATGTTTTAACTAAAGACCGTACCCTACCTACCTTACAAGATGTTATCAACTACTGTGTGGGGTTCGAATCTGCGGCACTCGACCAGACGGCCATGCAACCGGGGGTACATGCTGTGAAATCACCATACCAGCGTCTCAAGAGTACTTACCCACGCCCCGCCCCTATCCAGCCCCCCGCCCAACCCACTCAGTCCCCGTCGCCCGCCCCACCACCTCCCCACGTCGGCCCCACTTCATCTCCCACACATTGCTCCGGGTGTGGCCTATCTTCACATTCACAAGCCCAACGATCTTCTAAGTGTCCTGCATGGAGCAAGACCTGCACGGCGTGTAATAAACCTAACCACTTTGCCAAGGTTTGTAAATCCACCTCTTCCCAGTGCAGTGGGTGCGGCCTATCCACACACTCTCGAGCCGAACGCCCATCCAAATGCCCTGCTTGGGGCAAGACCTGCCCGTCGTGCAACAAACTCAACCATTACTCCACAGTTTGTCACTCCACGCCCTCACCTTCATCAGCGGCTGTTATCATTGGTACTATCAAACAGGCTGTTAACAAACCACCACCCGCACGGCTCCCCTCCTTGCCCATTACCATTTCTACTGCCATGTCGCCCCACTCTCACCCCACCACCGTCACGGCCCACCCTGACACGGGCGCCCAAGTATCTGTGGCTGGTTTGCAATTACTACGGGCACTGGGCCTCCAACGCCACCACCTACAGCCTACTCACCAACGGATCACGGCCGTGGGGGGTCACACTCTCCAGGTCCTGGGTTATATGCCGACTACCATTACCGCCACCGACGTTGCCAGCACCCCCTACACTACTGATGATGATATTTTTATTATTCAGGCACAGTCACCGTTATTTATTAGCATTTCAGCTTGTAGGGCACTACATATCATCCCTCCCGACTTCCCCACACCTACCCCCGGCATGGCTGCCCACACAGCCCAACCACCACCCACCTTGACCAGGACCCCTCCACCACACCGGCCCACTTCCCTCCCCTTCCAACCTAACGACCTGCACCTGTCTGACCTTCGTGACTGGTTCTTGTCACAGTTTGCATCTTCAGCGTTCAACACCACCAGTGGCCCACTCCCCACGATGTCTGGCCCTCCCATGCACATCCACATCAAGCCTGGCGCATCTCCACGTGCCGTGCACACCCCTGCCCCTATACCACATCATTGGAAGGCCCAGGTCAAAGCAGATCTCGACAGGGACGTCGCACTGGGCATTATTGAGCCTGTCCCCATCGGTACCCCTAGTACCCGGTCTTCTAGGATGGTGGTGGTCGCCAAGAAAACTGGACAAACCCGCCGTACAGTTGACCTGCAGGCACTCAACCACGCCTGCCTTCGGGAGACACATCACACCCCGAGCCCATTCAACTTGGCCCAATCCATCCCTGCAGGCACTCGTAAGACGGTCCTAGACGCCTGGAATGGATACCATGCTGTTCTACTCGATGAATCCAGCAGGGAGGCTACGACTTTTATCACGCAATTTGGCCGTTACAGGTATATCAGGGCCCCTCAAGGTTACTTGGCAGCTGGCGACGCCTATACCCGACGATTCGACGCAATCGTACGGGTCCCTTTTGTGGGACTCTTCAGTCGAGGAGGCATTTTGGCACACTTTTGATTACCTGGTCCTCTGTGCAACCAACGGTGTCACTTTCAACCCTGACAAGTTTACCTTCGCCGCCCCTTCAGTTGACTTCGCCGGACTCACCATCACAGACACTGGAATTAAGCCATGCACGTCCATGATTCAGGCCATCCGTGACTTTCCCACGCCCACAGACATCACGGGAGCCCGGTCGTGGATTGGTCTCGTTGAACAGGTCGCCTGGGCCTTCTGCATCAAACCGGAAATGGCGCCCTTCCGGGAACTTGTGCAGTCCAAAACCCCCTTCCACTGGGATGAGGCACTCGACCGTACCTTTGCCACATCTAAGGACCACATCACACACCTGGTTGAGGAAGGTGTCTGCTCCTTCAAGATCGGCAGACCCACGTGCCTCGCCACAGACTGGAGCAAAACCGGCCTTGGCTTCCTCCTACTCCAACAACATTGTTCCTGCCCCACCGCATCTGCCCCCACCTGTTGCAAGGTCGGTTGGAAACTTATCTTCGCCGGCTCCCGTTTTACCACAGCCGCGGAGTCCCACTACGCACCCGTCGAAGGCGAGGCTTTAGCAGTGGCTGACGCCCTTGACAGATGCAGAATGTTTGTCCTGGGCTGCCCTGACCTCGTCGTCGTCGTGGACCACAGACCTCTACTGCACATCCTTAATGACCGGTCCCTTGACAACATACCAAACCCTCGCCTGTTCAAGATTAAGGAACATACCCTACGATACCAGTTCATCATTCGACATACGCCTGGCAAATGGCACCGCGGCCCCGACGCTGTCTCCCGCTACCCGACCAGGCCCTCCGCGGACGCCCATGATGTGCATAGTGCGGCCGCCAGCGAGCTCGATATCCACTCCGTTGCCTTGGCCTCCCTCACCATGCTCGCCACCATACCTGACCCAGTTGTATCATGGTCTGACCTTAAATCTGCCGGCCAACAAGACAGCGAGTATACCTCCCTTCTTCAGACCATCCCCGAGGGCTTCCCGGACTCCAGAGAGGCGACCGCCCCACAACTACGACAATTCTGGGGTGTTAGAGACCGCCTCACTTCCATCGACGGGGTGGCCCTCATGGATCAACGACCAGTCATCCCCCATCATCTTCGGTCCAGAGTTCTCGAGGCCCTTCACTCAGCTCATCAGGGTATGACTGGCATGAAGGCCCGTGCACGTGCGAGTGTTTACTGGCCAGGTATTGACAAGGCCCTACGCAACTGCCTAGATACCTGCCACTACTGCCGCGCCCACGCCCCGTCCCAGCCGAAAGAGCCACTCATGTCATCTGACCCACCCCAATGGCCATACGACCAGGTAGCCGCCGATTTTTTTCAGCACCAGGGCAAACACTACCTGGTCTACGTCGATCGCTTCTCCAGCAATGTCCACATCTTCTACCTGCCACCAGGTAAATGTGATGCTCACCACCTCATCTCGGCGTGCCGTACCCTCTTCACCCACTACGGAGCACCCCGGGTACTGGCGAGCGATGGTGGGCCCCAGTTCACAGCTGGGGACTTCCAAGAATTCCTGGCACATTGGGGTGTGTCACAGCGGTTCAGCTCTGCGTTCTACCCTCAGTCTAATGGCCGCGCCGAGCTGGCTGCTAAAGCAGCCCGCCGCATTATCGCGGACTGTACATCCCCCACTGGCTCTCTAGACAATAACGCCGCACCCCGCGCCCTCCTCCAATACAGGAACACACCCCTCTCGACCATTGACAAGTCACCAGCTCAACTTCTCTTCGGCAGGACCCTACGGGACCACGTCCCCTGCAATCCTGCACTTCTCCACCTCCACCCCCACTGGCTTCTCTCGGCCTAAGCTTGTGAGGCAGCCCTTTTTCACCGTAACGCTGCCCTAGCCACATACTATAATGCTTCAGCCCGGCCTTTATCACCACTCCACGTCGGTGACCGGGTCTCCGTCCAGAACCAGGGGGGCAACAACCCGACACGGTGGAACAAGACTGGCACTGTAGTGGAGGTGCATCCACACCGCCAGTATACCATCCGGGTGGATGGGTCGGGGCGAGCCACACTCCGCAACCGCCGCTTCCTACGACAGCTTCGTCTACCGCCCTCCACTCAACCTACACCGCCCGACTCCACCATCGCCTCGTCGGACGCCAATAGGGGGGGGGAGATATAATAATAATGTATACACCACTATTGTCCAACATCATATGGCACCACAGACACTTTAGACTTGCGGGCGCCAGTGGCACCCAGGCCTGTGGAGGGAGCAAGTCCTTCAGTTCACACCAGACTCTCACATAACCAACCAGCGTCTCGGCGCTCCTGTACTCAACCCTAGCCAATAAAGGATTGAAGAGTACTGGTGTTATATCTCCATTCATCTTTATTATAGAAAGCTTTACTGAAATCTAAATATATAATATCATATGACTTGTCATTATCTACTGCTTCATATACCTCTGAGAAAAAACTAAGCAAATTAGTAACTATTGATGTGTGTGTGGGGAGGTTCTGTTGATGTGTGTGTGGGGGGGGGGGAGTTCTGTTGATGTGTGTGTGGGGAGGTTCTGTTGATGTGTGTGTGGGGGGGGGGTTCTATTGATGTGTGTGTTGGGGGGAGTTCTATTGATGTGTGTGTGGGGAGGTTCTGTTGATGTGTGGGGGGGTTCTATTGATGTGTGAGTCGGGTGGTGGGGGGGTCTGTCGATGTGTGTGAGTGTGTGGGGGTTCTGTTGTTGTGTGTGTGTGTGGAGGGGCGGGGTTCTATTGATGTGGGGGTTCTGTTGATGTGTGTGTGTGGGGGGGTACTGTTGATGTGTGTATGGGGTGGTTCTGTTGATGTGTGTGGGGGGGGGTTCTGTTGATGTGTGTGTGGGGGGTGTCTGTTGACGTGTGTGTGTGGGGGGGTCTGTTGATGTGTGTATGGGGGGAATTCTGTTGATGTGTGTGGGGGCGGGGGTATGTTGATATGTGTGTGTGTTTCTTAAGTATTTCTCTTCTCATAATCTACTTTCAGATTGCCAGTATGGCTTCCTTAAAGGTCACTCTACTGGTGATCATCTTTCATATCTTACTAACTCTTGGTCATCTTCCTTTCGGGACTTCGTGAAACTTTTTCTATTGTGTTAGACATATTGAAAGCCTTCGATAGTCTGGCACAAATCTCTAATTTCTAAACTACCCTCCTTCAGTTTCTATCCCTCCATCTGTGCCTTTATCTCTAATTTCCTTTTTTGCCGTTCCATAGCTGCGGTTGTGGGCAGCCATTGTTCACTTCCTCATCCTATCAACTCCAGTGATCTATACTATCTCCAATTCTCTTCCTAATATTCATAAATTATCGCAACTCTACCTCCAGTCCTATCCATTCATATGCTGACGACTCTACCTTACACTATTCAACTAGTTTTCCGGAGCGCCCCAGCAAGCAGTCACTCAAAACCTGGCGTGATGAAGCCATAGAACACTTATCTTCTGACCTAACAGCCATATCCATTTGGAACAGAGATAATCTTGTTGCTTTCAATGCTTCCAAAACCCAAATTCTCCATTTATCTACCCATCAAGAACTCCCAGAGGACTATTACATATACATCAACAATACAAAAATCAACCCTTCATCTTCCCTCAGTGTTCTCGGTGTGTCATTTTCTTCTGATCTCTCTTGGAAAGACCATATTACCACTCTTGCTAAAACGGCTTCCCAGAAGGTGGGTGTGCTCAACCACCTCAGGGGGTTCATTACCTCTGCACAGCTTTTTGCTCTGTACAGGGGTACAATGCGTCCATGTATTGAGTATTGTTTGCATGTGTTGGGAGAAGCTTCTCACACAGCACTACTAGACAAAGTAGAAAATATAGGTTTGATTCCCGAAGGGAAGTAGAGAAAACCTAATATTTAGTAGGGCCCCGTAATCATTGACGACTTCGCCTATTAATAGTAATAGTCTCCATTCAACATCCTGCGCCAGCATTTTGAATAGCCAGCGCGGAAGTATCATGGAGTACTCGTCATAAGTGCACGCTTAATTTAATTCCCTTATGGGATCGTCATTTTGATCGGCTACCCTACAGAAAAAAACTCCGTAAAAAATAAAAAAGAAAAAATAACTTAATATCTGTTATCATATGACTTGCCATATGCGTGGATTTCTCATGTTTCGCTTCCCCGACGACACCAGGCCCCCTAGCGGCCATCTTCGTCCTTCACTGATATACCAAGAAGAAACTATGGAAATCAACGAATGGGAAGTGGGATGCTGGGAGGGCCCGAGTCATCAATGATTACGGGCCCTACTAAATATTAAGTTTTCTCTACTTCCCTTCGGGAATCAAACCTATAATTTAATAGGGCCCCTCCATCATTGACGACTTCGCCTGAATATCAAGACTGGAGGCGGGACATTCGTAAAATATCCTAACCTTAGGGAAGAAGAATCCGGATAACATTTTCTTAAGTTTTATTGTATGCAATATAACATAAAAAAGGTATAAAAGATTTGCAAGCAGTGCGTGGCATTAAGAAACTGCTTGCTCATGGTCAGATCGTTGCAACCGATCGTATGCATGAAATACGTGGACACGCTTATGTCCCCTAGAACTAGAACTCTGCAGTAGTTATTCATTCCCTCCTTAAACTATTTCTACAGTCAATATATTTGTACACATTGGTAAAAAACATACATAGTTGCAACTATGCAATATATCTTTTTAGAATTAACACGACTGTAGAACCCGTCCTATCACAGCTCGTGATACATCACAATCTCCACGGGTACAGAGGGGATATGGGCTATACCGCACCCCCCCTCCCCCCCTTTTAAAACAAAACAACTTATAATAGAACATTACCTACTGTACCCATTGCCGTAAAGCTACACAGGTACGCTTTGGTTTATCTAGAGCAACAGACAGGTAGTGTGTAAGGAACGTATGATTGGAAGCCCAAAGTTGAGTCTTAGCAATATCATCAATAGAAATTTTTTGCAGAAATCTGAGGGATACTGCCCATTTCCTGATATCGTGAGCCCTGCCTATCACGCCGGGATTGCTTTCCCTGATAACGTCGACAAGCAAGGAAGCTAACTTCCATTTTGTCACACGCTTACCTGTTCGGTTTACCCATAAAGCACCTGGTTGGCGAGGCTGCGCAGCCCACATAAACTTTGTGAGTGCTTGCACAGGACATAAAAGGTGATGAGTGAGGCCTCTCTTTAAGGCCGGGACGGAAAATTCAGAAAAAACATGGTCCGAATGTTCGTTCTTAGCAATAAAAGAGGGAGACGGCGCTATTTGAACATGGTCGTGCAGTCTCCCAAACCTGAGACAGTTTGGTTCGTTGCTCATTGCCGCCAGCTCAGACACCCGGTTCCCGGTGGCAAGTGCCATGAGGAAGATAGCCTTTTTCAAAAGTGAGTCAAAATCCGGCTCATTATTATACTTGCGCGATTGAAGCAATTCTAAGGCTTTATCAAGTGACCAGGTGGGCATGAGCTGACGGGGAGGTGGACGTAGCTTGAAACATGCCCTCATAAAACCTTTCTCCTCCGCCTGCGGTATGGAAAGGCCAGTGAGATCAAAGAAGGGGGTTCTAATGGCAGACAAATGATTTTTTTATGTTACGACTGAAAAACGTTTCTGCTCGAAAAGGTAGTCTAAGTATTTGAAAATTAATGCTCCCGAGGCAGTTGTTTGCCCTGACTCAATAATCCAGGTTGTAAAAGTTTTCCAATGGGATTGGTATTGTCTCCTAGTAGACGGAGTTACTGGTTCATTAACTTCTTAGTGACGCTTAAGGCCCAAATTGAGTTAACCATTTGGCATTGTAAATATCCATAAAGCAAAACTGAGCGAGGTCCGAAGGTTGCCAATCGTTTCCAAGTGGAAAGCAGAGACCGGGAGGGACACCGGGGTCCTGCACCACTGTTGCAATTGGTGGTACCAAACCTGGGCCGGCCAAAGAGGCGTGATCAGTGCGACTCGGACCCGGTAATCCCTCAGCTTGTGAATGACTTTGCACATTAACACAGAGTCTGGTGGAGGAAACAGATAGATTGAGGTCCACCTGTTCCAATCCACCAGCAATGCATCGGGTCCCCCCCGCCGGGGTTACCCCACGACGTGTGAGAAAGAGTGGGAGTCTGTGGTTCTCTGTGGACGCAAACAAGTCCACTTGTGGATGGACCGGCGTTGCAATCATCTTGTTAAAGATAGCCTGTTTGATTGTCCATTCTACTAGAGTGCTCCGCCGGCGAGAGAGAGCGTCTGCCCAGACGTTCGCCACGCCGGGGAGGTATGTGGCATGCAGGGAAATTCCTAGTGAGTCGGCTAGGGTAAAAATTGGTTCTGAAACCCTCTGAATACAAAAAACTGCAGTTTGATTGTCCATTCGGAACGCTATTGATTTGTTTCTCAATGTCATGCCGTGAGTTTGGAGAAAAAAGAGGGGGACTAAAAGCTCTTGCTTGTTGATATGTGATTGGCTGTCTGACAACCAGATGCCCTGACCTTGGTGTCCTAGGCTTGACTGATATCCCCAACCCAGTGTCCCCGAGGCGTCTGTGTCTACCCATACCATAGGAGGGGGGGAAACCCATGTCACGACAGAGTAGAGGACTTCGCTCTTGGTCCAGACCGAGAGTAAGTTGTGGATTAACGGAGGAATTGGCCATAATTTCCTCTCCGGCAAGAGAGGGAACACTTTGTTGCCTTCCAGGATTAATCGTTTGGCTTTCAGTCGGCCCAACTTGACAGTTAATTGAACCCAGTTGAGAGAACCGATCAGGGAATCCCACGTTTTCCTGGTCGTATCCAGACTGTGGAGAAACCAGAACAGTTTCCTGCGAAATCTGCTGCGGTTGTCCACACTCTGAGTAAGAGTCAGAGCGGAGGTGTCCCAGACCAGCCCTATCCACTGAATCGTCCTTGTGGGGACAAGGTTAGACTTTGCCAAGTTCACTTTGAACCCTAGGTTTTGTACATGAGTTAACACTTGGTTTACCTGGTCTTGACATAGTTCCAAAGAGTTTGCCACTACTAGCCAATCATTCAGATACCAAAACACCTGTATGCCTCGAACTAACAGGGGTAAAAGAGCTTGCCTGACGAGTTTGGTAAATACTCTCGGTGCTAGGTTCAATCCGAACGGCATCCTTTGATAGACATAAGTCTCGTGCCGGACCCTCAGGGACAGGGTTTACAGGGACATGACAATAGGCATCTTTGAGATCGATCGAGCTCATCCATCCTTGCGGCGGAAGTGCGAGCCTGAGTTGCTGAACAGTCAACATCCTGAAGGGTGAATTCTCTATAAAGGTGTTCAGTTGCGAGAGGTCTAGAACTGGTCGCATCTGCACACTGTCCCTTTTTGGCACTAAGAAGAATCTTGACGTGAACACTGGCTGACTGGCATTGACTGGAATAAGAACCTGTTTGGCAATCATTTCCTGCAGTAGGGCCTCCTCCTCCTGAGACACTTTGGTATATTCCCGCGGCTGACGCAGTCGAGGCCGCCGGAGCCACCGCCAGGTGATTCCTTTGCTCACTACCTTCCTGGCCCAGGTATGCTTGGGCCAGGCCGAGCGGGATGAACGGAACGAACCCAGGTGCAACCGGGGTTCATCCTTCAAGGCAACTCCCCAATCCTGTGTCTTTGAGCTCGGCACTGGGATGTGGGGAGTAAGAGTGGCTAGTTTTTTGGAGGGGGAGGTTGGTTGGCATCGGATGCTTGACTAGTTTTGGCTGATGCTGGGCCCTGATTACCTTTGTAGGGGGCCTTACCTTTATACCCAGACTGTTTTCCTTGTTTGGGTTTATGCGGATTACCTCCCTGCTGAGGAGGTGGTCTGGGGTCTCTTGGTGATTGCTTAGCTTGGGGCTGGTAAGGTTTGTTACCGCCCTTTGACTTATGAAAAGGCTTCTTAGCCGGGTCCTTCCTAGCTTGGGAGGTAACCTGCTTCCACCCACTCACCATATTAAAAACCAGACTCTAAGTATCAGAGTTAAGGAGGTGGCAGTAAGTACCGGGGAGAGAGTTACCCGGCGACCTATGTCCGCTGGCAACTTTCTCACCAGATGGACTCTCAGATCTTGGCGGGCTCGAACCGCTTCTAAAATTGCAATTCTAATGTTCCCTTGTGACTAAATGGAGTTTTGAAGCAAGAGTCTTCGAGACAGCTCAGTAGCTTTTCTAACTTGGGGGTCAGCAATGGCCTAGATGGTACGTGAAAGAGAGGCGGTTACTTGGTGAGTCACCAAATACTGAGAGAACATCCGGTAGGCCTTATTTCGTAACTTAAAATCCCTCTCTAGGTGAGCAGCCGGGGGGGGGGAAGGGTTCATCAAGTGAATGCAAGGACACTTTGGGTGCCGCCAGGAATGTAAGTAAGTCTGGTGACACTCCATCAGCTTTGGCTACCGGCAAGGAAATGTAAGCATGATTTTCTTGGGGGATCTGATGAGAAGATTTTGAGGTAATAGTAGCAGCAAAAACCTGAGCTTCTAACTCCCAATCTACCCAAGGGCCTACTCCTACCTGCCCCATCTGCAGGACCGGAGTTGTAGCCAACTCCGGCATAAGAGCATTCAAGGCTTTGACATCGTTGATGCCATCAGCCTTAGACCAATCAGCAAATAGCCTTGCAGATACGGCGGGAGGAATGGCCGGCGCGGCTGAATAAACAAAATAAGTAGGGTTGTACGAACTTGGTACACCCTTAATCAGTACATCCAACACCCTCCCTGCCTCGTCTTTAGCCCTAAATTTACGGTTCTTATTGATCTCAATGGACCATTCGCCGGGAACTGGAGGGTCCCCTGACACCGAAGGCTGAGCTAAAAGGGGGTTCTCTAGTAACACAGGTACCCAAGAGCAGTCAGTACCATAGAGGAGGGGCATGGGGCCCTTCCTCAGAGGTGCCTTATCTAAAGGAGGTGAGGGGACATCCGCAACAACCTTTAGGGTGGACATAGCTAGTGTCGCCGGCACTGTAGTGCCTGGGGCCGCGGCTACCACCGGGGTTGGACAAGAAGGACTGAATTCTGGAGGATCTAGGGGTCTGACAACAGAAGTGCTAAGGGGCGCAGCTGGGAGTTTGACCGGGGGATCCGAAGAGGTAGGGATTTGATACTGTTGCATAACTTTATGCACTAACTCACTTATCTGATCAGAAGTCATCCATTTCCCGTGTGAGTCTTTAGACGAGTGGGAACCAGCCTCAGAATTATTACATGGGAGGGACTGAGGAGCCAGGGAGAACACCCCATCCGCCGGCTCTTCACCCTGCTCCGAAGTCTCTTGTATATCTACTTCATTATCCGCCGAGGGCCATGGCAAATCTGGGACTGAGGAAGGCAACACGTCTATGTTACCGTCCTCAGTGTGTTCAGGAATGACGTTAAGAAGAGAAAGAGAGGGTTCAGATTGACGCCAATAACCCCCTGCTGCCACGGGCTGGGAGTCTTGAGTAACTTGAGAGCTGAAATGGGACCCCGCTGGATAACCCCTGTACTGGTCGGCTAGAATCCTACACGGTCCTGTTGACCTAACACTACGAGGGACAAAATTTAATTTTGGTATGGCAAAAGTAACATTAGGAGGCACACTCAAGGATTGTTCATGACTAGGTGTGGTACCCAATATCTCCGATCCTACTTCCGACTCCCCTGAATCTCGTATAGGCGTGTCAGAGGGTAGGGTAGGAGGAGGTGGCTGAGGAATGTCCCGCCGGCTGCTCGACGTGTGTCCTCATAGTCCTCTCTCCGGCGTTTGTGAGACCGGGAAGGCTCCGAGGAGGAGTGGCGAGAGTGCTTGCGGGGAGACTTCGACCTTGACCTCGACTTCCGCCTTGGGGAGGGCGAGCGCCTCCTCTTGGAATGGTTAGAGGGGGGAACCTCGGTAACATCGCTCTCACTGCTACTACTCACTACCTCCTTGCTGAGGGCTTTCGATTTGACTTTAGGTCTTACAGATTTTGAGGAACCGGGTTTAACCAGTGGTGACTTAATAATGAGATTCTCCCATAGAACTTCGTCATCGAAGTGAAGTGCCTTATGGGCTGTGTCCTTTGCATAAGAATTAAATGTAGCTTTAATCTTGTGTAATGCTGCCAGGCATGATAAGTCTTTCTTGGCCACTAAGGCGGTTTTCAGCTCGGAACAAATCGAACATCGTTTAGACAACCATAAGCCTCTAAGATTCTCTAGAACGATCTAAACATTTGACGCACTTTATGCATAGTTTGTGAGCAAAAATGGGCAAAAGGGAGCAGGTAGGAGTAACACAAAGTTCAAATCGAGGCATGGTGCCTTAATGAGAGGTTCCCCCACCCCCCCACCCCCACCGCCGGGATCCGCTGTCCAACTCCGCCAGAGAAGCAGTCTCTGGGGCCTGGAAAAAAAATCCAGGAATCAATGCTCATAAGGATAACCTGCGAGGTATTAAGACATCCTAACCCGAATCCGCTGGCAAATTAGCTATAGTGTACCACTACTCTAACCTTCCGCCGGATCCTTCTAGCTGACTTTCAACTACTTACCTGTGACGAGAGCCACAGGTCCCTTGACCTTTTAGTGTCTGATCAATAATGAAAAAGTTTGCAAAACTAATCTTCTCACTTCGTGTACACTCGACTCGTGGCGCCGAAGGTGATAAAGTCTCAACGTGTCACTGGGTCAGTCAGAGTGAGTTAACTCGGCGGGCCGAGTTCGTAGCCCTTCTAGGAATGCAATTCCGCTGGGAGAGTGGTTCAGCTAAACCACGCCGGGATCTCTTGAATGTTCCTACCCGTTAGAGACGGATAACTTGGACCCACCGCACGGGGCCGCCGGAACAGACAAAAACTACCGAGAAATGGGGGTGGCACAGCTCCATTAACCAAAGTCCCACACAATACATAGTATAAAAATTACATATAGGGACGTCTCCCTTACCCCACAGAACATGCCCGCATGCATGAACGTAAACAAGGGCAAATAAAGGCATAACACAACGACAGAAAATGTAGAACCTAAATTACCTGAAGCCTACGCCGGTGACCCCTAACTAGACTGACCACGAGGTACAAAGAACATCCCGGCAGACGACACTCCGAAACCCGGCAGCAGCACACCGATGAGGGAGGCCCACCCAAGGGGCCCAAGCAAAACACGAACCCTGGAAGGCGGAGCACCACGTGCAGACACCCTTAGACCAGAGCTTTTGCTGATATCTGAAGATCATGGCATGTACTTTCCTCAATATTGACAGTCTGTATCATGCCTTGTAGAGTGGTCGCCCTCTAGCTAAGTGAACACAACAGCTAAAGGCATATCACAACAATAACACACGCGGTACGACGATCCGGGACCCGTAGACGCCTGTGACAATGGTACCCTATTTTAACACACACTTCCTGCGGACATACCAATCTGGCAGCCGTGCTAGCTAATCTAAACCTTGTTACTACAACACAGATGTATACAAATGAGTAAGGACTCACTAGAAGCTCTGAGAACGTCGAATGAAGCGGACACGGCGAGAGCCCTGTTGATCGTAAGGCCGCGGAAGTAGGAAGGGCGAAGATGGCTGCTAGAGGGCCTGGTGTCGGGGAAGCGAAACTTGAGAAATCCACGCATATGGCAAGTCATATGATAACAGATATTAAGTTATTTTGTCTTTTTTCTTTTTTACAGAGTTTTTTTCAGTAGGGTACCCGATCAAAATGACGATCCCATAAAGGAATTAAGCGTGCACTTATGACGAGTACTCCATGATACTTCCGCGCGGGCTATTCAAAATGCTGGCGCAGGATGTTGAATGGAGACTATTACTATTAATTGGCGAAGTCGTCAATGATGGAGGGGCCCTATTAAATGAAAGCCTTTTGTCTCATTAACTCACGTCCACTCACCGATTCTCTGCAATCTCTCTCTCTTCGCCGCTATGTTGCATCTCTCTCGCTATTCTATTATTATTACAATAATCAGTGTTCCTCAGATCTCTCTCAGTGTATACCACCTCCTCTACGTAGGGTACATAGCACCCGTCTTGCAACACAATCCCACCCCTACTCTGTGCAACTCTCCAACCCAGAGTGAAACGATACTCCCAATCTTTCTTCTATTCAACAGCTGAGCTCTGGAACTCTCTCACTGAATCCATCTTTCCCTCATCCTATCACTTTAAATGCTTCAAACTCCGTGTGTCCAGACATTTTGACTCGAAAATTCCTTGATTTTGGCCCTGTCACTCTTTCAACTTTGGGAGAGGCACTCGTCACAGGCAGTTTTGCCTTTTGTCTCCCTCATCCACATAGAAAAAATATATAAATTTAATAAAATTCTGAAGTCAGTTTCCACGGTCCCCTCTCCAGTCCTTCCCCAACCTGGCAGCTTCCCGCACCCCTCGCACATACGCCTAGTCCTCCCAACGAGCACGATCTGATTGATTTCAACATGCCTAGTCCCCCCATTGAGCAAGATCGGATTGATTTCAGCACGCCCAGTCGCTCTCCCGAGTACCTTACCCTGCCCTGCTTTCACCTACAAGAGTTGGACCATCCATGAGGAGGAGGCCTACCCGTACCCAGCCGAAGAAGAAGCCTGTCAGCACCCTGCTGAATCCCCCTAACCCTTAAGTCGAGAAAATACCTCAGAACCATGCCAGGACCCACGAAGGTTATGCCGACTAATACAGAGTGCACCAGAGAAACCCGCAGATGTAGCAAAAGGCGCAGTAGCACAAAGTCCCGCCCCAGAGCACAAAGTGAGAAAGTGGTTGACCGTGGAAGAAGTAGAAGAAGTGCTACAGAAACTCCCTTTCCTGAGAGCAGAGCCAGACTGGAGTGAATAGAGCGAAGGCAGTGAAGAAGAGTGGAAGATCAACCAGAGCATGAAAGGAGCAGCCCCAGGCTACAACACTACGGAGTGTTGAAGGAGCGTTGCAGCAGTGACAGTGCAACTCCGAGGAGTGCAGTAGCAGAGCCCAGCAGATCGACATACGTGAGCACACCCCTTTAGCACAATGTAATAGTGCCCGTTGCGTGCGAGGACAGAATTAACCTTCATGGCATAACAATGAAATAACCTTTGAATTTAGTAAAAAAAAAACATAGTGAGCCGAGTATTTAAACTTTCCCTCCCCACCTGAGTAGATTAGTAGCCCATTAATCTGTCCCTTTAAACTCTTCAAGCAACAAGCGACAATGCATGTGACTCTCAGTTGGGTTGCCATGAAGGTATTTCTGTCTAGAGATATAGTAATTAAACCCTTCCCCTTTTATCGCATTAATGTAATTACGCCCGGAGTGCCGGTAGACCGAAGCTAGAATTGGGTGCAGAGGTGGTAACAGGTGTTTCCAGAGTTGCTTTGCAAGTATAAAGTAGCCTCTATATTAATTGAAATAAAAATAATAACGTAATGGAAGGTAAAAGGGAAACGCTAAGGATCAGTCTGAGTGAGAGAGTACAGTCGAGGGGTTGTAGGTCCTGTGCCCGGAGAAAGAGAACCGGAAGTGTGCTTGATGTAGATTAGGTGTCCGGAGAGAGAGAGAACTGGAAGTGTGTTTGGTGTAGATTACAGTAGGTGTCCGGAGATAGATAGAACCAGAAGTGTGTTGGTAGAGCTTTGATGATGCTTGAAGATGTTGTTTTCGCATCTTGGGGTGCCTTCAATTCTTGAGATTTGTTGTTATCTGATTGCTGGATGGTGGCAGTTCTGGTATCATTGCGGGTCTTGTTTTTTGTTTTTGTATTTTTTTTTCTTTTTTTTTTTCTGTTGAATCTCAAGATTTGTGCCCCACAGTCAATGTATGCTTGAAGCCTCTCAATTAAATCAAATCCTAAGTACCCGTCGTACTGATTGCATTGTGAATCAAACACTACAAACGGGTGAGCTGCGAGCACATGACACGGTTAGTTCAGGTGTCATTATTTGCAGTGGTGAAGTTTTCCCTTTCAATGGGAGCACGGTGTCAGCTGTACATACTAAATTTGAGGGTGAGTGTTTCAATGGATCCAATTTCTTTTTGTGTGCCCCATTAAACTTGGTGAATAAACATGAATGTGCGGCTCCTGTGTCTACTAAGAGCCTCATGGGTACGCCACTAATCTTAAACTTAGTTTACACAAGAGGAGAAGAATATGAAAGCTAATGTCTCCCCGCCACGGCAGAAATGGACGGGGTTCTCCTTAAAAATCCGGGGGGGACTGTTGTTGAAGTTTCCGGATCAGTCTCCATTTCCTCTTCTCGGAGGTCTTGGCCGTTCTCCATTTCGCTCTGATACTCTTCTTGCTCTTCTACAGAGTGTACACCCCTTTGTTATTTCTGTTGGCCCCTCTTCAGCTTGTCCCTCATATCGTGTACCGCACATCGGGAATTGCATGCGGTGAACTGGAAATGGTTAAGCAGCACCATGGAGTTGTTGCGGCTTTGGTCGGGACGTTTTCCTGAAGGACGAATCTTATGGTAGGGGGCATTTGAGAAACGTTTTCCCTCGCCTTCAGTCTTCCTCCAGTTAGAGTTGGACTTGGGTTTCCAGGAGGATACCTCGGTGCGGTTGTACCAAAGGCTTCTGTTCTTCAGGTGTCGGCTGGGTTGGTGTGCGGCTCGCTAGGTGTAGTGACTAGCGTCTCGGACTTCCACCCAGAAGGCCCGGGTTCGCGCCCACGCTCGGCGCATTAAAGATTTTTCACAAGCACTGAGTCGTTACCATCCCTCATGAGCAAAGGGATGGGGTAGTAGTACAGGACTCCAATGGAAATACGCCTAATCGGCCTTATTGAGCTATCCTTAGCTAGCTTAGCATGCGCTAGCTTTAAGAACTATTATTATTATTATTATTAGCTTGATAGCACCTATATGTTGTTGAGGAGTGTCATCGAATGCCAACAGTTTCCTAATGGAGATTACATCTTTGTCAAACCCTACAGGCTCATGGATGGAGAAGTGTTTTTTCACCATTGATGGTAGGATTTTTAGCAAGATTTCAAACATATACTCTTCTTGGTGAGCTTCTGTCGACCTAGGGTAAAATTCCCCAACATACCTTACCCCTCAGTAAAACCTATGGTGTTTTAATGAGTTACCATAGTGCTTTGTTGATCCTCTTAATTGGGATCCCTACCTCACATAAAGATAGAACACTTCACACACTGTCTTTGCCATTTGTCTGATATACTTATATCTCAGATTTCCATTGGCCAATCCTGCCAGTGCCTGTCGAGATATACTTATTCCTCAGTTAGGGTACTGCAATATCGCCTCCTCACATCTAACTCAATTCACTCTTTGAAACATTCCCTTTTTCCAGCAGATTTTATTCTTACCATTGCAGAAAGTGTATTATTTTGAGATAAGGGAGAAAAGAAAAGAGGAGGAGAAGAATAGGGAAATACCATTTACCATCACTGCCAGCACACCACCAAGGCAAGAGGACACAAGCGGGGGCCCCTTCCAGCAACATCTCCCGGGTTGCCTCCATCTCTCAGACACTACCTCCAACACCAGGGAAAAACATCACAGTGACCATAACCAACCCCAAACACAGCAGGACCAAGGAAGACCAGAAGAGACCAAAGGCAAGCAAATCCTTGCATAAATTACTCCACTACGTGCCCTTCTTGCTCCAAGCTGCAAATCCGCCGTGGCGCGGATTCCCAGAGGGGCTACCCCACCTGCCCCAGGCCCTCCTCCAAGCACATCCGCCCTTCTAGCAGTGAAAAGGCTCACCGGGGGAAGCAGCCAAATTGGTAAGACTATGCCAGCCTACCTCCAGATTTAAAAGCCTTAATTACTTCACTGGAAGAGTTAAGTTCTGGAAGACTTGGTCGAATCCCCAATATGTGACAATCTAAGCACTATGGCTATAAGATCGCACGTATTGAAGATATCTTGGCTTTACTGGCATACGTGTTGGATCACCATGGTGGCAACTCAACACCTTTTCCTTGCCTTGATATAAGGAATTATTATTGTTAGAGAAGGCTGGACTGACGTGCGCTCTAATAGTAGTAAACCTACCCACTAGTAAGACTTGTTAAAAATTAGAGCACTGGCATCCTAGCTTCTTTCTAAGTCAGGGCTAGCAGAAAACCGGATACTACTGGCATAACGGCATCTTGAATTAGTCCTTACAGTACGCTGTCGTAGACACTGGTGACAAGGCGCGTATAATTAAAAGGCCAAATATAAACCATCATAAGTCCCTTAAAGACTCATATAAAGGTCAGGACAGTTAAGGAGATTATATAGCACTGGCATAATAACTTCTTACGTTAGTCCGATGATATGATATGTATAACACTGATAGAACAGATTCATATTCATTTAAGACCCCATACCCAAGAGTGCTGTAAAGGTTCTTAAAGACTCTTACAAAGGTCAGAACAGTTGAGAAAGATAGTATAACACTGGTATAACTACTTCTTATGTCAGTTCGATGATACATTATGTATAACACTGGTCGAACATAATCGTATTCATTCATCCACCCAAGAGTTCTACTAAAGTTCTTAAAGAAGTCTTCCATTATGCTGTCACCATCACACGACAGTATCACCACCACAGACCAAGACGTTGTTGAGAGTGCCACGTAATTGCAACTGATCACCAGAGCCTGCAGAACGCCCTCCCCTTGAGACATATTGGTGATCCTCGATCGTGCTGTAATTTTATACCTATCCATGTCTGAGTGTAACTTTGTACATATCATTATTAAGTTACTTTGAATAAGATAACCTATGTTTGTACTCTGTGTTATATTTATCCTCTATTACCTTTGTGCATGTGTTCATGTGGTTTCAACTTCTCCAGTCGAGTAAGAACCTACCTAAATAGTCAATATAACCCCAGTAAAAATCTGGTATAGCATATTTATTGTAATGTTTATTGCATTGCTATGTTTACTAATTGTCTTATGATTACTTTGTATTTTTAATAAACTCATATATACTACATGAATGCATGTTTCTGTTCTAATATATAAATACCTCCAGTGGAGTGCAATCCCCTGTCCTCAGTCCTGTATAATGCTTTATTGTGTACTATAAATACCGTTAAAAAATGCTAAGTATAAGGCATTATAAATTAATTAGGTTGTCTCTAAGCAGTCTCCTCTTTAACGAATGTAGATCAAGGATCCTCAGTCTATCAGAGTAGTCGAGGTTCTCCAGGCCCCGGATGGACCTACTTCAACAGCCTGAGATCACCCGTGTATCCAAATTCCACAGAGAAGAGGAGGATTCCAGTAAAGGGCAGATGTGCGAGATAAAAAAGGAGATCATAAAGCAGGCCTCACAGTTCAATGTGGACTTGAGGATGTTATGCGACACTCCACCGACATAATGAACAATGTTAGAGAAATGTTGGTGAAATTTAACCCACTGAGCATCAGGCAATATAATATAAATATACATTCCAGGACCAGCAGGTTGTCAAAAAAAAAAAAAAAAAAAAATCAAGAAAACACCTGGAATGGATTAGAAATGGAAGAAAAGCCACAAAAAAACGATCTCCTAGGTCATTAAGGGGTCTTACGGGGCTCCCGAAAGTCGGAATTAACATGGGGAAATGGGTAGGCAAAACATGAAAAACAGGTTTTTGCGTGCTCACACGCACGCGGCTGGACTTTGAGGGTTTTTAACCATCGGCATTGTTGCGTGGGTTACTTACGCAGTTCCCATACAAATCTGAGCCTTCTAGGTGCCATAGGACCGGAGTAATTAAGCGCGACGCACTCTATGCGGCTCTGGGGTTTAGTGTTACATACATTGCCGACGCATTAGGTGCGTCTCTGGTACTTGAGGGGTTAAGTGAAGCTGTACGGCTAGCTCAGTTGATAAGGTCCCTGCCAGCTACCCGGCAGACTCGGGTTAAATCCTCGCTCAGGTTGGTGAATTATTTTTCTGAGATATAGCCAGTTGTTACCATCTTCCCTTGAGCAAAGAAGATGGGTTATGGTCTCAGGCATTACATAATATAGTCTTAACGCTATTGGATCCCCTCAAAGGGGGAGAGAAATACTGCTTATTGACCTGAGATTATTATTATTATTATAAAACTCCCAAATCAGATGCATAGTCTCTCAATTTGATAGGCGAGTCATCTCGGTAATACACATTAGGATGACCCAGCTCTTCCCAGGCAATTATTGTCCTGAGGAATCTTAGAAATACATATTTGACGGTGTCCATGGATAAACCCAGGATGTCGAGACTCGTGTGAGTATTCATATCGTATTGACAGGCAGTCATGTCATTTATTACATTCTGTTTTGTGTCAAGTTTGATTTTACCATATAATTTAAGGTCATCTTAAGAAATGTTGGTGGGGAAATTTACGTTATGGGAAAGGAAGTTATCATACAGACTAAAAGAAAGAGAAGGGGCCCAAGGACAGTGATAGTATAGTAATGATGATCATGAATGGAGGACTTGGGTAAATTAACCGACAAAGAACAAATACCATCCCCAGTTCACTGTCTCCTAATTAACCAAAAAGCTTTCCTCTGCTCCCATACCCAAGATCTAGTTCAAGCCATAGAATCAAGTGGCCTTGGAACAACCCATGAATGTACATGGTATCCTGGTACACTAGTCACTACCAAATGATGATGATAACGGTAATAGTAAAGATAATGGTAGCCTATTGATTGTAGGTGCCGGTAGCTATATTTGCATTGATAATAATACCGTTAGTAATAGCAATGATGATATTAGCAGTGGTGACAGCTGGTTGTGATAGTGATAATGGTAATATTTGCAGAGTTTGGGTATGTAGTTTTCCTTCCATAGTGCAAAAACTGCATATCTACAACCTAAGATACCTGGTCAGTTTATGTGCCTAATAAGATGCCCATGAATATTTATAAGTTAATAGCACACAGGAAAGATCCCAGCATCCCTCATTGAAGGAAGAGTTGCACCCATCTTCAAAGGAGGTTCAAGAGCTCTTTCCAGAAACTACAGACCTGTTATCTTGACATATCACATCATAAAAACAGTTCAGAAGGTCTTTAGATAAATTTTGATAAACAACCTTGAGGTGAAGAATCACCTTAACTCTGGGAAACATGAATCCTGCCTCTCTCAACTCCTGGATAACTAGGCCTACATGAATGTTCTAGAGGAGGTGAAAAATGGAACGAATGTTGACGCGATCTACCTAGATTTTGCAAAGGCATTCGACAAGGTGGATCACGAAGCTCTCCTCCATAAACTAAAGAAGATGGGCATCAGAGGGATGCTTGGAACTAGGATTCATAGCTTCCTTACTGGAAGAACACTGAATGTCATAGTAGAGAAAACACAATCCACTAGCTCAGAAGTAATATGTGGTGTACCCCAAGGATGTGTAGGCTACTTGGACCTCTCCAGTTTCTCGTCATGATAGGGGACATCAACCAAGAAGTGACACACTCAAGGGTCACATCATTTGCTGACGACACTAGGATCTCCAATAATCCTTTTTAAAAAACTGGGCTGCTTGGCTGCCTGCCTGGCGCGCCATGCACTTCCGATTGGTGGCCCTACCAGGTGAGTAAACCTAAGCTAAGCGTAATAGACTATAGGTATATCATAAGAGCAGATAATGAAGGTTAACCCTTATGTAAATCTGACTCCAAGCAAAGGGCTAGATCATTACACGATTACAGTAAGAATACCTGCAATATAAACGGGTTTGTTAATTAGTGTTGTGTTCGCACATATTATAATTATGTGCGTGGGTGTTGTCGTAGTACATCGCTTCTGGTTTAGTCAAGTTAACCATTAAATTATATGGTTTTCTATGGAATACGATTCAAAAATAAAATTATTTTCGACCCCTAACTTTAATATAATCAAATAAACGCCTTTCCAATACGAAGTAGCTACGGGACACCACCAGGGGTGTCACACAGCCTAGCCAGTGAGGCTGGGCTACGGGACACCACTGTGGTGTCCCGTAGCCCAGCCTCACTGGCTGGGCTGCGTGACACTACCAGTGGTGTCTCGCAGCCCAGCCACACTGGGTAGGCTACGGGACACCCCCACAAGTGTTTTCGTATTTATCGCCATATAATTCAGCCAATTAGACTGTGAATCGAAATTCTTTGGATTATTATTTATATTATCATTAAAAACGTTGGACTTTACTAAATTATAATCCTACTTGTTGTATATACAGACCTATTCCATTCTCAACTCCCTACGCCACACACACTCATACATACCTATTTATACATCTAACTAGGCGTTATATATACTGTATATAGCCGTTATATACTATATGTGTGTATATTCTTTGTCTTACATATCCATCTTATAAGAACATATGGGAGTTTGCAGAAAGTCGATTGGCCCACACAAGGCAGATCCCTCTCACACCCAACCCATCTCGGTTATATGTTTATCTAATTTCATTTTGAAACTCTCTATCGTTCTTGATCCCACAATGGCGCTAGGTAGGGGGGGGGGGAGGAGGCAGTGCAAGCTTGCGTGCACGAGTAGGAATGTGCATGTATGAGCATAAAGCATGTACGTTTGTGAGTGGAAATATGTTTGTATAATGGATGTACAAAATAAATAATGAATATACAATATGTTTGTGTGTGTGTGAGTGTGTGTGTATGTGTTACTCAGTTACTCAGTTACTTGTTCGTCAAGGGGAATCCACGCAATGCGAGCTAAGCTCATTATTATCGCGCCTCCTTAACTGGGAATGTATTGCGTGAAATGCATGTTAAGTGTTTTATGTACTGTTGGAATGGCTGTGGATGTGTATGTAGTCTGTATTTAGCCAATTGGCGACATCGGAAACAAAGGCTTAGGGTGGATCTGTATGGTACCATTTTCACTATAGACGGTACCGTCTCGCCCGAAGGCTTAGGTAGCCATCAGCTTAGGTGAACCATATGATACCCATCTCGCCTTGTACCATTTTTGCCCACCCCAGATGGGACGTCACAACGTCGTCCACTTATTCCAGGTACCTATTTACAGCTAGGTGAACTGAGGCTAACACATGAAAGGAGACAAGCCCAATTTGTCTCCGCCCGGCCGGGGATTGAACCTCCGACCCCTCGTGTGTGAGACGAGAGCTCTACCTACTAGGCTACGGGCTGTGTTTGTGTGTGTGTGTGTGATAGAGAGAGAGTCATTCACATGACTTGTCTTTGTGAATGTGCGTTTGTGTTTGTGCTTAGGAATGCGAATATGTATTTGTGCGTGTGGTTCTGAAAGAACATTAGAGTGTGGGTGCGATTGTGGGAGGGAATATCAATGTGTGTGCGTGTGTATTCTGATTGGAAATGCGAAGGCGAGTGTGTAGTTGTGAATGTATGTTCGAATATATGTGCGTTGTCGAGTGGTAATCTAAAAGTGTGTGTGTGTGTGTGTGTGTGTAGATATATGAATATAAATCACCGAACTTGTTCGTCAAGGTGAATACACGCAATGCAAGTTAATGACATTGTGGGTAGGAATACGAATATGTGTTCCTGAATGATTTTGTGCGTGAAAATGTGAATGTGCATGAGTTTGTGTGTGTTTATATAGTGAATCAACATAGAAGATAATAGGAAACATTTCTCAATTGATGATGCATATATTGTCTGGTGATTATTGGCATCCAAATGTGATGTTTGGTTAATTTAGGATAGGGATGGTAATTGGTAAATGTATAGCATTATAAAATATTTATGTGAGTGCGGCCGAAGAAGGTTGCGAGAGAAAAAAACACGGAGACCAACCTCTAGATACCAGCGTACGTGGATCCTTTACCTTAAGATCTCAAGCTAATCCAGGTAATCCAGAAAATTAAAACGTAATTGTAAATTGCACCTACCAGCATAATTATCTTATGGTCTGGACTCTCTCTCTCTCTCTCTCTCTCTCTATATATATATATATATATATATATATATATATATATATATATATATATATATATATATATATATATATATATATATATATGTATATATATATATATTAACAACCTTGATGTAGGAATAACTAGAAAAATCAGTAAATTTACAGATGACACTTAAATGGGAACACTCCAAATAGATTTAGACATACTACACAAATGGGTAGTAAACTGGCAGATGAAGTTCAATGTAGGTTAATGAATGTAGTGTAGTAAAATTGAGTAAATCGATAGAAAATGCAGGATACAATTTCGATAACGTGGATATAACTAACTCAAATAATGAAAAAGACTTGAGAATCAACCGTTGATTCATTTAAAATTCGCCTAGACAAATATCTCGCATCAAACCCGCGACTGACTGCGTTTGTAAATGAATAACTTTATTTTGTCCTCCCCTCAGTTACTAACCCATCTGTCCCCTACTAACTTCCTAATCCTGCCACGGACATTAGTTCCAGGGCTGTAGTTCCCTTTCAAATGTTCCCTTACCCACTCTAAACCACTGTTTGGACACTTGATCCTCAGTGTTTTGGAGGACAAGCAGCCTAGAAGGGTCACTAGACTCGTATGTTGCTTGATTTCCTTTGTACTCAACTGTGATTTGAAACCAAGAAATCAATGCATCAGTGTTCGAAATAAGGCAAATAGAGTTCTTGGATATATATCTAGAAGTGTGAGTAACAGAACAGCAGACGTAATCTTGACATTTTATCTAGCGTTAGTGAGGCTACATATGGATTATGCTGTTCAAAATTGGAGTCCCTATTACAGAATGAACATAGATTCCTTGGAGAGAGTACAACTAAGAATGACAACAAATAATCTTTAGAAATCTTCCATATGAAGACAGGTTGAAGAAGCTAGGCTTACATTCGTTAGAAAGACGCAGAGCTACGTATGATATGATATGATAGATATGAATCATATGATAGAGGTGTTCAAGTGGGTAAGTGAGATAGGCTAAATACAGGGGATATGAAAGATGAACTGAAGCTCAGCGATAGCGAGAAAACTCAAACAAATGATTTCAAATGGGATACATTTTGTTTCAAGAAATATAGGCAAATAGTACAAAGGAGTACAAAGGAGTACAAAGGAAATAAAGCAATAACAGATCTAGTGATCCTTCTAGGTTGCTTGTCCTCCAAAACACTGAGGATCAAGTGTCCAAACAGTGGTTTAGAGTGGGTAAGGGAACATTGGAAAGGGAATTACTGCCCTGGAACTAATGTCCGTGGCAGGATTAGGAAGTTAGTATGGGACAGATGGGTTAGTAACTGAGGGGGGGATAAAATAAAGTTATTCATTTACAAACGCAGTCAGTCTCGGGTTTGATGCGAGATATTTGTCTAGGCGGAGTTTAAATGAATCAACGGTGATGCAGTCTATAACGTTTCGGGGAAACCCATTCCACAAGTTGACAACTCGATTGAAGAAGAAATTCTTAGATTCGTGTGAGTTAAAAGATTTACCAATAATTTTGCAACCGTTTCCCCGCGTGTAATTAGATTGGTCGATAGTGAAGTACTTACTACAGTTCATATTGTCGATGCCTTTGATGATTTTGAACACTTGAATTAAGTCACCTCTTAATCTGCGCTGAGTTACAGGAAATAGATTTAATTCTCTAAGACGCTCTTCGTATGGTTTGTTCTTTAGGCTAGGTATCATTTTGGTAACTCTACGTTGAACTCGTTCTAGCTTGTTTATATCTTTTTGGTAATAAGGGCACCAGGATTGAACGCAGTATTCCAGAAGAGGGCGGACTAAGGAATTGTAAAGGGTTAGGATAACTTCTTTGGATTTATGCTCAAATGACCTGCCTATAAAGCCAATTATTTTGTTTGCCTTCTTAACAACTTCTGAACATTGTTGACTCGGTTTTAGGTTACTCGATATTGTTACTCCCAGATCGGTTTCTCTGTTTACATTCTTAAGCTGAGTGCCATTCATCGAATAGTTTTCTTTCTCATTTAGGTATCCGATATGTAGTACTTTACATTTATCCGCATTGAAACTCATTTGCCAAATTTGGGCCCAACATGACAATTTATCTAGATTGTGTTGCATATCGTCAACTTGTTCTTTTGAGAGTACGCTATTTGCAATTTTTGTATCGTCAGCAAATTTTGAGATTGTACAGGTGAGACCCTCATCTATGTCGTTATGTAAATTAGAAAGAGAATTGGTCCTAGTACCGATCCCTGGGGTACCCCGCTACTTACATTGGTCCATTTAGATGCCTTACCGTTTATGACTACTCTTTGCTTTCTGTCGCTGAGCCAATTTTCTATCCATTTCAACACACCGTCTTGCATTCCATGCGCTTTTAGTTTTAGCAGTAAACGTTTGTGGGGAACTTTGTCAAAGGCCTTTTGAAAATCAAGGTATATAATATCTACAGCTTTACTCTCATCGTAGAGGTTGAGGATATCGTGGAAGAAGTCTAAGAGGTTTGTTAAACAGGAACGTTTTTTACGAAAGCCGTGTTGAGTATCTTTAAGTATGTTATTTTCTTCTAAGTGATTTACGAGTCTGTCTCGTATGACCATTTCTAGCATTTTACATACAACTGAGGTTAAGCTAATTGGACGATAGTTACTGGGTAGGTATTTGCTGCCTTTTTTTAATATCGGTGTTACGTTGGCTAGCTTCCACTGATCGGGCATAGTTCCAGACTGCAAGGATTTATTGAATAGTAATGTCAGTGGTTTGGAGAGCTCATCCTTAGCTTCCTTTAGAACTCTAGGCGAGATTGTATCAGGTTCAGGCGTTTTATTTACCTTGAGTTTATCTAAACAATTCAATACTTCTCTCTCTGTAATGGTGATATTGCTTAAAACATCTGAATTATCAATCTGAATCGGCGATGGTGTAGGGATATCACTGAGGTCTTCTGTTGTAAAAACTGATGCAAAGAAGGTATTGAGGGCATTACTCATTTGTACTTCGTCTTTGGTGTATTCTCCATTTTCATCGACTAACGGTCCAACAGTTGAAGTAACTACTTTTTTCTTTCTGATATAACTATAGAATTCTTTCGGGTTTGTTTTACTTTGATTCGCAATATGTAACTCTAAGGTCTTTTTACTTTGCTTAATTAACTTTTTGGCTTTGCGTCGTAGCTCTACAAATTTCACCCGTTCTTCGTCATTTTGTGAGGATTTTAATCTATCATTAGCAAATTTTTTAGCAAGCAGGCAGTTTGAAATATCTTTATTCCACCATTTGGGCTTATTATTATGGCCTGGACGCCGTATTTTCGATGGTATGCAGTGTTGCACTGCTTTTAGGTAAGTGGCCTCGAATAACTTCCAAGATGTATTTATGTCGTTATTGTGAATTAAAAAGCTCCAGTCAGTTTCTTTAAACATAGCTCTAAGTTTATGGAAGTTTGCTTTCTTGAAATTAGGGACTTTTTCGATGCTACTATTTGGTTCGTTACTAGTAAACTTTAAAGTGAAAGTTATCGTACGATGGTCGCTGTTACTGAATTCATCACCAACATTCAAATTCTCTATTAATTCTTCTTTTGTTGCAAGTACAATGTCAAGAACGTTATTACCACGGGTCGGCGTTCGAACAAATTGATAAAGCGAACTCTCTTGCAAGTTCGTATACAAGTCATGTCCGGAGTGTGAAGTAAGAGTATCGCCCCACTTGGCCACAGGTAAATTAAAGTCGCCAAAAATTACGGTATCTTGTGAGTTACTTACATCTGCAATTTGTTCGTAAATTTCTCGGTCAGTTTGCACTGATTGAGCTGGAGGTCTGTATATTAACGCAAGTATTATTTTTGTACCTTTATTATTCTTTATTAGCACAAAAGATGCGTCGACGTTCACAATTTGAGGTTTTGACAAGAGGGTAGGGTTAAGACTTTCTTTGATATAAAGTAAAACGCCACCTCCATTTCGATTTATTCAGCTTTTCTCAAACATTACATAACCGGGAAGTGAATCCTCTGCTAAAAAGTCTCTATCTTCTGTATTGAGCCAAGATTCTGTTATGCCAATCACATCATAATTTTCTGTAAACACTAGCTCCTCTAAATCTGAAAATGTATTGCGTATGCTACGAGCGTTTGCATAGAAAACCTTTAAATTTGTTATTTTAGAACTCACGGAACGCTCTTTAATAATATTTTTGGTTCTTGTCGGATCTACATTTATGTTCATGGCTGTCCTCGGTCCTCGCTGTCTTCGGTTCTTATCGCTGGTGGTCCTCGGTTGCCTCTGTTTTTTCTTGGCGTTGGATGATTTATGTCACTGCTGCTTCTTCTCGGATGGCATTTTTTGATCCATGGCTGCGGACTGCTTCGTGTAGGAGACGACCCATGCGTGCTGAACCCACAGGGTTTAGATGAGTGCCATCCTTGCGGAACAGAGTACTGGTTGTAGAAGTTGTCCCAGAGGTTGATGAATTCAACTTCTTCCCTCAGACACAAATATTTTAGTCGGCTATTTGTGCTGAAGGCCTTGTCGTAGAATTTGTCAGGTGCGTCGATCTTGGGGAGAATGCCTGAGATGATGATATTCCTTGACTTGTTTTTGTATTGCTGGATCATCTTGCGATATTTCTCCATCAACTCTTCGGATCTGGTGCGCATGACGTCATTTGAACCAGCATGGATGACAAAAAGGGTATTTTCATTTGCATCCTATTGTGGTTTGGTAAGAGTTGTATATACCTGTGGAATAGGCTACCTAGCGCCATAGTGCGATCAAGAACGATAGAGAGCTTCAAAATACAATTAGATAGACATATGGATGAGACGGGTTGGGTGTAAGAGGGATCTGCCTTGTGTGGGCCAATCGGCTTTATGCGGGCTCACACTTTCTTATGTTCTTATATATATTTATTTTGTCTTCTTCTTTTCTGTGTATGAAGGAGACAAAAGGTAGGTCACTAAGCTTTAATACCATATACATATCTCTCTTATTGATACCTTTCATGCACTTAAAACACCTCTATCATTATTTCCTCTACATAGTATATTTCTACTCACAAACATACAACCACGTGCTCACACACACACATACACATCTTTATATTCACAATCACAGAAACATTTCGTACTTTCATTCACAAACACATACGTAAATACCTGTATTTCCATCCACACCGTTACCATTCATTTGTACACACACACACACACACACACACTGAAGAATCTCAATTTCCTAAGCTTGGAGGAGAAGACGTGTGAGGGGTATAACAACGATTTACAAAGACTTTCTTGTAGGGTAACCTGGTAGGATCAAAGGGCACGTGTTTAAACTAAGAACAAATAGATGGAAATACGATATGAACAAATTTAGCTATAAAATCAAGCTTTGTATACGTGGAACACTTGTGGTGGTGTCCCGTAGCCTACCCAGTGTGGCTGGGCTGCGAGACACCACTGGTAGTGTCACGCAGCCCAGCCAGTGAGGCTGGGCTACGGGACACCACCAGTGGTGTCCCGTAGCCCAGCCTCACTGGCTGGGCTGTGTGACACCCCTGGTGGTGTCCCATAGCCACTTCGTTTCCAATATATATATATTTTTTTTTTTTTACATATAACTATTTCAGGGTTGATAATTTTAAACAAGCGTATAACAATAATTAAAGAAATCGTATAGTAAATCAAAGAAACACAAAAGCAAATTTATTGTTATAGGCAAGATGTAGGCTATAATTATAGGCTACACCCATCATGATAGGGGACATCAACCAAGAAGTGACACACTCAAGGGTCACATCATTTGCTGACGACACTAGGATCTCCAATAATCCTTTTTAACAAACTGGGCTGCTTGATCCTGGCGTGCCATGCGCTTCCGATTGGTGGCCCTACCAGGTGAGTAAACCTAAGCTACCGTAATAGACTATAGGTATATCATAAGAGCAGATAATGTAGGTTAACCCTAACTTTAATATAATCAAATAAACGCCTTTCCAATATTGTTTTTTTGTTTTGTTTTTTATATATAGCTATTTCAGAGTTGGTAATTTTAAACAAGCATATAACAATAATTAAAGAAATTTACTTTTTTCTTTTTCTTTTTTTTTTTACTTTTTTGTAGATATTTAGGTGACAATCACCACGGTCGATCTGGGGATCCGCCGCTATTAAGCTCGTCCTGGAATCTTTACGACTCTGAATCTTACGATTCTATACAGGACTGTCCATGCCATTTGTATCGGCACTAGCTCAGAGAAGAGTGTTGAGAAGGGAGAAGGGATGTTGGAGAGAGAGGAAGGTGTTGGAGTGGCTTTGTTATGTGTGTTTAGTCTGTATACGTCGTCAGGATGTCCCTTGACTGGGTGCAAGCATGTGAAACATGCTAGGACGTACTACCACACCCACTAAATGTCCGCCGTGGCAGGGATTCGATCCCAGGTCTTGCAGATTCACACGCGAGCGTGCTCACCACTCGACCACCACAGCTTAGGCTGTGGTTGTATAGTAAATTAAAGTAAATTGTATAGTAAAATAAAGAAACACAAAAGCAAATGTATTGTTATAGGCAAGATGTAGGCTATATACACCCGTCATGATAGGGGACATCAACCAAGAAGTGACACACTCAAGGGTCACATCATTTGCTGACGACACTAGGATCTCCAATAATCCTTTTTAACAAACTGGGCTGCTTGATCCTGGCGGGCCATCAGACTGTTGTCCTCTTCAGAAGGTTTTGCTGGTCAAGGCACCGAAGTTGTTGAAGCCCTACGAGAAAGCCACCCACCTATACCTAGGGACCTAAACCTCCCCCCAGCCCCAAATGACCAGATGCCCCAACCTTTAGTTGTCACGAAGGAGCAGGTGGTTGCCGCAGTGACTTCATTCCCAGCAGGCTCAGCCGCGGACCCAGATGGTATCCGACCCGCCCACCTCAAAGGCCTCTTGGGTCAGGGATCATGAGCTGCTGGGGAGGCACTCTTGGAAACCCTCACCAAATTCATCAACACGGTTTTAAGAGGGGAAGTACCCGACTGTGCCACACCCCTATTTTTGAGGGCATCACTCTGCGCACTGGCAAAAAAAGATGGCGGTGTGCGCCCAATAGCAGTAGGGAACACCTTCCGCCGCCTTGCCACAAAGGTGGGTTTGAAACCACTCTCGAATGGCCTAGGTCAACACTTAAGACCAGTTCAACTTGGTTTCGGAACTCCAGGGGGGTGTGAAGCTGCTGTAGGCTACACGCAAACCGCACTTACCTCAGCCAAGCCCAAGAAAAACGAGTGCTTCTAAAGATTGACATGCAGAACGCATTCAACAGCATCCGCAGGGATGTCTTCCTCCGTGCAGCTCAAGAACACATCTCCATTCTGTACCCCCTACTTTGGCAGGCTTATTCCAAACCTTCAATCCTGATTTTCGGCGAGACGGTAATCCCATCAGCGACCGGGTTACAGCAGGGAGATCCACGTGGTCCTGCTCTTTTCTCAATAGGGGTGGATGCAGCAGCTAACAAAGTAAGGTCAGAACTGAATGTATGGTACCTGGACGATGCAACCTTGGGTGGGTCTGTAGAGAACGTTCTAACCGATCTAAAAAACATCGTAACTGACCTCAACCAGGCTGGGCTAGTGATAAATGACACCAAATGTGAACTTGTCCTCCTCAACCACACACGTGAAGAAAGAGAAGAGACTCAGGCCCTGTTTCAAGACGTATTGCCAGATGTAAAGATCATTCAGGAGCACCAGCAAACCCTATTAGGTTCCCCACTAACTCTGGCAGCAATCCCACCAGCACTTCAAGTTAAAAAGGAGGAGCTTAAACGTCTTGTGAATCGCCTGATACACATCGATGCCCACTCAGCTCTGGCCCTTCTCAAGAATTGTTTCTCCATCCCAAAACTCCAATACCTCTTGCGCACATCGATGACTTACACGAACAATGGTGGCCTCCAAGAATTAGACAGCATAATCCGAGAAGCAGTGACCATTATCACCAACGTGGAATTTATAGATCGGACCTAGACACAAGCCACTCTTCCTGTCCGCCTCGGGGGCTTGGGCATACGGAGAGCCTCGGATATTGCCTCCCCAGCCTTTATCTCTTCCCTTATCGCAACCAACGACCTTGTAGTGTCCATCCTTTCTTCCCAACCCAGAATGACACTTAATAGGGACGTAGCAGAAGCGATTAACACCTGGAAGGAAAGTACAGGAGCAGAGGAGGAGCCTCAGGGTACCTCCAGGAGCAAGCAGAAAGCGTGGGATATCATCTCGGCGAAAAAACTCAAGAAAATTTCCTAACCAATGCAGATCAGGTTGCAAAAGCACGCCTCCAGGCAGCCGCCCGTTTGGAGAGTGGCTTGTGGTTACATGCCATCCCCATCCGACCTCTTGGAACTCACTTGGATGCTGAAGCGCTCCGCGTTGCCATCGCGCTCAGAGTGGGTGCGGCAGTTTGTCACCCACACACTTGCAAGTGTGGTGGGGGGATGGATGCTCAAGGTCACCATGCCTTGTCATGTAATTACAACGCAGGCCGCCTGCCAAGACACTCTGCACTAAATGATGTCATAAAACAGGCCCTGCAGAATGCTAACCGTGCATCAATACTCGAACCACATGGACTTCACAGAGAAGACGGCACACGGCCAGATGGGATGACCACTTTCCCTTACAAGAATGGCCGGTGCCTCGTGTGGGATGCCACATGTGTTGACACTTTCTCCACAACCAACATCGCCAGAAACGCCGACGAAGCAGGTGAAGCCGCCCGGATAGCAAAAAATAAAAAGCGAGAAAAATATCAAGCCATCACCAGAAATCATCAGTTCGAGCCCCTGGCATTCGAAACTTCAGGAGTTTTCGGCCCTACCACCCTTAAGATGGTGAATGAAATAGGCCGAAAAATCAGAGAAGTTTCAGGAGAACCCCGGGAAACCCTCTGGCTCAAGCACAGACTAAGGATGGCTATCCTCCGGGACAATGCCACCAGCGTCATGAGATCAGTACGACTGGACTGGGCCATGCCACTGTGTGAGGCCCGGGCAGGATTGGTGTATCCGTAGTCTCTCCACAGTAGGTTAAAACAAAAATAAACTTTATTTGTATTTAACATGTGTGATGCACACAAATAAAAGGGGATGTGTCGGATGGTTGAAAGCCACAGTTGCTCGCGCGTTTGGGGCTAGCAACACGTATTATGAAAAACATGTATCCTCTTTCATTCACTATCCCCCTCTTCACTCACTCCACCCCGTAATTTGCCGGAGGATAACAGGTTTTTCTCAATACGTAGACGGAGGTCTTTAAAAAAACAAAAAAACAAAACAAAAAATATACAGTATATACACCCTCAGACAGGATTCTAGAACAAGAGGACACACCAAGAAGATCTACAAACCAAGAACCAGCACCAGAAAAGAAGAACTCTTTCTTCTGCAGAGTAGTGAATTGTTTGAATAATCTACCAGAACATGTGGTTGCCTCAGAATCTGTAAAAAAGTTTGAAAAAAGGTTGGATCAAACGTGGCATAACCAATAAATAAAATGTAATTACAAAGAACACATAAAAAGAGCAAATAACACATCGACCACCTAGGCTATTTGCTAGTAAGTTTAATATAGAGCTGGAGACACAGGCTGAATAAGCCTCTTCTAGATCATCGTCTGTGAGTATCTGTGAGTAGGCCTATCTGTGAGTGTATACTTTGAAGTCATCAGCGGCCTATCTAGTCAGGCGTTCACTGACAAGTCCTCATTCTTAAGCTTACAGCTACAGCTATTAGATGTGCTATTAGTTTGCTCCGAGCTTTTTTTAGAAATTAATTAGAGATTTATATATTGACAAATGTGGAGAAGATTTACCTACTAACAATTGTTGATAAAAATGACCAACAAGATCCTATATGTTGGGGAGGTTCCCTGGCTGCGGGAGCTGAGGGCTAATGTGACGGAGCTAGTGGAACTATACCGAATGGCTGGAAACACACTCGCTCGTTCTGATGCTGTTGTTAGGTCATTTGGTCACACCTTCCTCGACACTTGGAAGGTTTTGATGCAGAAGTCTTTGGTGTCTGGTTATTCTACTGGACTCCAGGAATTCTGTGAATGGATGGCCAACACTGCAGAGTACCAAAAGTTTGGCAGGCCTCACTTGGCACACGTCCTTGCCTGTCTCGATTTTTTCATTGACCCTCCCAAGAAAGCTTCTTCTCAGAAGCTTGTACTGCAAGATCAGCTTCCAAGCTGTACCTGTTCTTACGAACAGCTAAAGCCACAACTTGTTTATAAGCGTTCTCTTAGCTCTGGTGCCTCGTGTGAAACATTTCTGTTTCGAGACAATGGTAAATATAATAATCTAGTATGTAAACTGGGTAAGCGAGAAGATCTGAGCATGTTGCAGGCTTTCTGGCGTGAGGCTTTATTGCTGGATCATCTGCAGGGTGCTGGAGGCTCCCCAGCCTTGCATGCCAACTGCTCCGACCGTCCTTGTCTCTTCCTGTCATGTGTGGAGGGTAATACTCTAAGTCGTGCGTATAGCCGTCTTATTGCTCGAGGGTTGGTGGAAGTGTTCTTGGCACTGGCACGCAGCCTACAGGATGTTCACAAGGCAGGGGTCCTGCATAACCATATCAAAGCCGATAATGTAATTGTCAAGATTCCTATGGCTGGTCTTGGAAAGGTTCAAGCCGCTCTGATTGACTTTGGATTGGGGGCACTAGTAGATCAAGTTGCACATACAAGAAACCATAATGTTATTAATTACATTCAGTATAAGTGGTACACTCCTGAGGTGTTCTATAACAGAGGGGCATCTTTTGCTAGTGACATTTTTTCTCTTGGTATGATGCTTGAACGTGTGGTTGTAAAGCAGTTGAATGCTGGACGACTGAGTGCTTGGCCGGAGGGACTTGAGAAACTTGTGGCCGACATGGTAGAGTACAAAGAGGAGGACCGACCAACTATCACAGAAGTGATCACTAGGTTGACTGCCATACTGCCTGGCCTCCTGTACCTTCAGCGGTCACTGGAAGGGTTCCCTGACTCTGATGACGAGTCTGATGATGAGTCAGATGAGGATGACTCGGATGAGGATGACTCGGATGAGGATGAGGGTGAGTCAGATGAGGATGACTTGGGTGAGGATGAGGGTGAGTCAGATGAGGATGAGGGTGAGTCAGATAAGGAATCAGATGAGAGTGCGTATGATATAGATGGGGTAGACTAGACAAATTTGTTAATTTTAATATCGTGCCACTACTCGTATAACTCTGTGTTTATTTAAGATAAAGTGTCTCATCGTAGGTGCGCAAACTTCGATGTCTTTGATATTATTTTTACTATCACTAGGTGGCTGTATTCAACTTAGGAAGAGCCTCTGGGAATAAAAAAGGTTAAAAATCTTAACCTTTTGGCTTTTATAGGTCCTTCTCCAGCTGAAGAAAACCAACTAATGATAACCAGAATCAAATTAAAAAGGTGTCATCTTATTAAAGGAGTTATATTATGATGAGGAACTGATGTGTACTGGAATATTGCCTGCACAAATAGTTGTAACAGTCATTCTTTAAATAACACTATCTGGTGCGACGTGTTGGAGGTACTATCTATCTATCTATCTATTACCGGACGCCATAATCCCCGAAGGGGTGGCCACGAAAGAATTACCTCCATGCACCTCTGTCCCCAGTCAGTTGACGCCCCTCCTCCCATCCAGCACCGCTTTCACGCATATACTTCTTAACTTTAAAAATAGGGTGGTCACCCTATTTCTTGGGGTGGAAATGAGTTACATGGAGGGATCGTGTTTAAATATTAATGAGGGTTTTTATATATTTTGACATGTTCGAGCAGTATATTTTTAGCGTGCTCCCTCCTTTATAATTCCCACATGTCTATTTTAAGCTGTATTAAATCGTCGGATGATACCCAGAATGAACTGTCAAAATGCGTCATAATTTTCAATAGGTAAATTGGATGATTTGTTTCAGTGATCTTGGTTTATTCTACTACCGTACTCCATGTTTGGGAAAATACAAGTTTTGTTTTCTTCTAATCTCCACTTAGTGTCATCCGATGTGGATGTTCTTGTTCTTCTCATATTTATCAGATTCGTGGCAGGAATGGATTCCACTCCCGAAAACTTTTGACGTGCATTACCGTAGGGTTAATGAGCTGCAGGCTTGATGAACACCTATAAAAGCCAAAGAATCTTTGATACGAGGAATTCTTCGACAGATGACTGGTGAACTACAAGTCTACAACTGTGACATCTCCCCCACAGATGACTGGTGAACTACAACTGTGACGTCTCCCCTGCAGATGACCGGTGAACTACAACTGTGACGTCTCCCCCGTAGATGACTGGTGAACTACAACTGTGACGTCTCCCCCGCAGATGACCGGTGAACTACAATTGTGACGTCTCCACCACAGATTACTGGTGAACTACAACTGTGATGTCTCCCCCGCAGATGACTGGTGTACTACAACTGTGACGTCTCCCCCACAGATGACCGGTGAACTACCACTGTGACATCTCCCCCGTAGATGACCAGTGAACTACAACTGTGACGTCTCCCCCACAGATGACAGGTGAACTACAACTGTGACTTCTCCCCCACAGATGACCGGTGAACTACAAGTGTGACGTCTCCCCCACAGATGACCGGTGAACTACAACTGTGACGTCTCCCCCACAGATGACCGGTGAACTACAACTGTGACGTCTCCCCCACAGATGACTGGTGTACTACAACTGTGACATCTCCCCCGCAGATGACCGGTGAACTACAACTGTGATGTCTCCCCTGTAGATGACTGGTGAACTACACCTGTGACGTCTCCCCCGTAGATGACTGGTGTACCACAACTGTGACGTCTCCTCCGTAGATGACTGGTGAACTACAACTTTGACGTCTCCCCCGTAGATGACCGGTGAACTACAACTGTGACGTCTCCCCCGCAGATGACCGGTGAGCTACAACTGTGACGTCTCCTCCACAGATGACTGGTGAACTACAACTGTGACGTCTCCCCCGTAGATGACTGGTGAACTACAACTGTTACGTCTCCCCTGTAGATGACTGGCGAACTACAACTGTGATGTCTACCCCATAGATGACTGGTGAACTACAACTGTGACGTCTCCCCCGTAGATGACTGGTGTACTACAACTGTGACGTATCCCCCGTAGATGACTGGTGAACTACAACTGTGATGTCTCCCCTGTAGATGACCGGTAAACTACAAAGAGCATTTATGTTCTGTAGTACTGTATATTTCAAGTGATATCTCGTTACCAAGTGCCCTCTCTCTGACTACTCTTCTGCTTCAAAATGAACAACTCTACAATGCCAGCCAAGCAAGAAATTAATGTCGAGCCATCAGATTCACAGCCCTCTCACAATGCCCAATGAGTGAATTCTTGCAGAACAATTATACAAAATTGGAACTACAAAAAGGATGCCAGGAGCTTGGTTTAAACAAAATATGGATTACAAAAATTTAATTGATAGACATGTTAATTGAACATTCTGAGCAGACCTCCACATCCCCGGTAATCCCCAATGACGATAGTGATGTACATGCTGAGATGCTCAAAATGGGTAAAGATATTGAACAAATTATGTCCAAATTAGCAACTAAAAACTTGGAGATAAAACTACTCACTGAAGAAATCATGACCGCATAAGGTACCATTGAAGCACTTCAACAGCTAATGACAGATATGGAACAAATCACGAAGGATGGACAGTCGAGGCTTGTTCGATGTTCATCAACACCTACACCATCACCCCCTTCCCCACCTTCTCCTGGACGACACCAACTTATGACAAGTTTTTTCCTCTGACCTTGAGGACATCAGTTCTGCTCAATAAGGACAATACATGGTGCTAATCTAAACTTGCTCAGAAGCTGGGTAACTGAGAAACTTAGCACAGCTCCTAGTAAATGTATCATATATTGTGGCATGTATGACATCTTGAAGGAGACACCCTTATAAAACACTCTAAACCATCTTGTACCACTGTTTGGCGAACTTTAAGAAAACAAATGTGAATATGAAGATATATGTGTGTGAGATAGTGCCAACGCTGATACCCCAGGTGTTCCAAGCTAAAATAGAAGATTACAACATACACCTAAACAAATGAGAAGAATCAAATGATGTAGGCCTACCTATTATAAAAACTGTAGCTCGTTTCAAACTAAGCACAGGAGAACTAGACGAGTTTACCTTTAATGCCGAAAATAATCTTTCTTCAAGACTAAATAGACTAGGAGCAACCCGAATGCTGGATTGTATTGAAACACAATGCACTGGATTCTAACTCTTTGAAAACCGGAACACAATAAAGAGACATACAAATAATCCCACCAATTTGAACACCAGAACCAACTATGGCTTCCGGCAAACTGTAATGGAAGACAAACGCATAGTCCAAGCGTCTTCCCAGCAACTACCCTGAGCACCTGCCAAGAATGCTAAGGGGGAGAGGACAAGCATGGATCCCTTTCAGCCACGAACCCAGCCCCGTCATCAGTCCCGGCAGCAGCCCCAGTCCCAGCACATAAACGGGCCCCAGTCTCTACCCAGACACCATCCCTGGCGCCTGCCCCAACACCAGTCCCACCCTCAGCCTCGGTCCTAGCCCTGGCAGCAACCTCGGAGGCCTGTTCCAAGACAACCCTGGCCTAACCAGAGTGACAGTGGACCTTTTACTATACTAACATCCATGGTGGTCACACTAATTCTAGGTCATTCACATCTAATCATAAGTATCCTAAGCAAGGTTGTTATAATTGTGGTGAATATAACCATCACCAAGTTAATTGTAGGCATGACCATAGGCTGCAATGTAGTTTGTGTCACCATCTAGGATATAAACAATGGTTGTGTCCTATTTAGAACCCATAGGTGCTTGGCAAAGAAGTATATGCCGGTAGGATTGTCTACACCAAAAGTGATACTCTTAGAATTGATCATATTAATGCACAGAGTCTGTTTGCTAATAAGGACGAGATAATAATTCAAGTTATTAGATAAAAGACATATTATGTCTTTTATCTAATAACTTGAATTATGATATTTGATGTATAAGCGAAACATGGTTAACATCTGACATTCCAAATGAACATTTTGCCATTCCCAACTATAAAGTGTTTAGATGTGACAAGGGCGAAGGTGGCAGTGTATGTATATATGTTAGAGACGACTTGACTACCACTCCTATTGATGTAACCATTTCTAGACCAGAAGGAATAGAGGATGTATGGGTCACTGTACAGTGTCGTAAATTACCTCCCATTATTATAGGATGTGTGTACCGTCATCCACATTCCAACTCACAGAGTTTTGAATATTTATCTGCTGTCTTTGGTTTTGTACAGTTACGGAATAAGCCCTTCTATGCCCTTGGTGATTTTAAAAATGATCTATCATCTAAACATAATAAGATGAAAACAATCATAACTGATGCTAAATTAACTCAACTAATTAGTAAACCTACAAGAACTACTCTCAATTCTGCCACATTGCTGGATCTAATAGTAACTAATAACTTAATAAGCCTGAATCAGTTACTCACACGAGAGCTTTTATAGTGAACATTCAATGATCACAACATTTCTGGAGTATATTGCACCGGTATCGAAAACTAGACTGTTGGTTGATGAATTTAGGTAACCGAAATATTGTAAATGTTGACTTCATAAGCTACCAGATCAGCGTCACAATTGATATGTGAAAACCTAGGCAAGAACCTGTTTATAAAACTTTTCTTCAGTTAGGTAACTACTCACCTGAAATCAGTAATTCGCTCATAAAAGACAATGCTACCTTAAGGAGCGTGTTCAAGTTTATTCATGGTCTTGAGGGACTCAAATCAGAAGATGTCTTCGTAGTTGGAGTCGCAAGCACCGGGACAAGATGACATGGATACAAGATTTACAAGCAAAGGTAAAGATGCAATGAATTCCGACTCGCATTCTTACCTTCATATTGCTATGAATTATGCACAATGTATACAATATTTGTTTTTACAAAAAAACAAACAAACGAGGCAAATAATAAGGTAATTGAAGAAAAGACCACAAATGTACATACATACAGTACGCATACAACAAACAAACAACTAAATGAACGACCCCAATGGAGATACGCCTAACGGCCTTATTGGGCTATCCTTAGTTGGAATTATGCAAAGCTGGTATATGTCATATCTGTAATATACTATGTGGTACCAACTCTGTAAATTGCTAACTGAATAAATATTATTATTATTATTATTATTATTATTATAACGAAAAATTAGTGTCGCTCTCAACACGATAGTCAACACAGACACACCCTTCTCATCAAATAGCTCAATTCTCGGATTTAAAGCCGTATCCTATCACAAAGTTCCCAAATTCAATAAAAAAGCGTATATAATGTTAAAACATACTGTAACTACAAATCAACGTTCAAAATCAACAACATATATGAGGATGTTTGAGGTTCACCTTTCACATTTCCCGCGGTTGGTTGCTCTTCACCTGTTTTCTGCCATCAGCTGGGCACCTCATTATATCTCATCTAATTTACTGTACTTATATCAATTTATCTTTAATGCTTACTTTATTGTCATTTCACTTTACAAGAATATAGAATATACTATTTAGGTATTAACTATTAGCAGAAATATTATATTTTATTAGTCTTTAGAACTTATTAGTTGCCATTATATTGAGGCCAAGGGTGGAGTTGGGTCATAGGTGTTTTTGGTCTCATAGGAGAGAGAAGTCTCGGGGGCGAGAAACTGAAGCAAATATTATAGTTTACTTCCATGTACCCAGCCTAAACAATGTCTTCTCGGTACTTAGTGAAGAAAAAATACAAGAACCTATCGAAATATAGGCTCTACAAGAAAGAACTGGGCGGCCATGACACAAATATGATGTTTATGGTAAGTCGGGACTTGCTCGGGTTTTTGTTTATTTTGATTGAAAATGATTTTTGCTCTGATAAATTACTTTTATCCCAGTTCTGAACAGATAATAATGTTGAAATACTGTACAATTGAAAGGTTTTGCGGTAAAAATTTAAGAGACCCCGGACAGCCTTTTTACTAGGCTAGGCCTAGCCTAGGCCTAGTTAATTTTAGTTTTTTGTTTATTTTTATTTGATATAGGCCTAGGCTACAGTGTTGTTTAATACCGAGGACCATCGCATTTTAGTATTTTCAACATTAGCCTAACCTAACCTAACTTAACCGAAAACTAAACTGGGAACGTGAGCTGGGTTTAGACCGTCGCGTTCCCATAAACAGGGAACGTGAGCTGGGTTTAGACCGTCGTGCACCCATAAACAGGGAACGTGAGCTGGGTTTAGACCGTCGGTTAGTTTTCGGTTAGCCTAGGCTAATGTTGAAAATACTAAAATGCGACGGTCCTCGGTATTAAACAACACTGTATAGCCTAGGCCTAGCCTAGGCCTATCAAAGACAAAAATAAAAAAAACTAGCCTAATTAACTAGTAAAAAGGCTGTCCGGGGTCTCTTCAATTTTTACCGGTTTTGCATTAGCCTATTAGCCTAAGTTGCTATTGCAAACCTAGCCTAGCCTAGGCCTAGGCTATGCATAGGCTAACGAGTTACTGGTAACTGGGCCACTGGGGTCGGGGGTGGTGGACTTCTCTCGGTTCTCCGCTTGTATAGCCTACCCGTCAGCCTGAACCGCTCTGCCCTAGCAGATTAGGCTAGCCTAGTACCTCACCGCTCGGCGCTCGCCACTCTGGGGCTGGAGGGGCTTAGCCTACAGTGGTCAATGTAAAGTTTGGGCTATGCAATTCAAGTACAGTAATTGGTAATTAGGCTATGTTACTAGGCTATGTAGGATTAACGACGTGTTTTTCAGGTATTTTTTGTTATAGTCTAGCCTAGCCTCTTTTTGGAATTATTCTATAATTGCACCTATACGAGCTAGGCTAAACAAATTGGTTTAATGTTATTTTAATACCACAAATTTTGTTGATATATTTGAAGATAAATATTGAATCTATATGCTTTAAAGATCATAAGAAAATTTGTTTTAACTCTCGGCAAAACCTAATAAAAACGTATGGTAGCCTACTAACATTTATTTTTCGTAAGTCAATACGGTACTTTCAGTCATCGATAGCTCTAAAGATCATATGAAAATGTGTTAAACCCTCGGAAAAACCTAATATATAAGTATGGTACTAAAATTTTAAGTATAACTAAATAAGTTGGTCACCAATTATTTTGCAATATTTGAACACACATGGATTTTATATGCTCTAAACATAATATGAAAATGTGTTTTAAGCCTCGGCAAAACCTAATAAAAATATATGGTACTAAAATGGAAGTTAGGTTAAGTTAAGTTAAGTTAGGTTAGGTTAGGTTAGGTTAAGTTAGGTTAGGTTAGGTTAATCAGATTCGATTGAAGTTCCTCGCATTCGTATTTACAGATACGGCCGAATACCGGTAGGCTACTAAATGGGCGCCGGCCCAACCGCCATGTTGTATCCCATGTAGGCCTACTAGGTACTACGGACACATTGTAGGCGTTAGTTGTGGATTAGGTTTGTATCCAATGTACTAGGTCTATGTTACTGGATATTTATGATTTAAACAAGTGCTACGTTTTCGATAAATCTGGTTATATGGCTTTGCAAAATTTAGGGAAATCATGAGCCGATTTCCGACATGTAGTTAGTCTTTTTCGATTCTCAAAATACGATCAAAGTTTTGCCAAAAATTGGCTTGGGTTTTCCAAAATTATACTTTTTGGGGTTTGCAATTTAGGGAAACATGAGCCAAAATTCTAAATTAGGTTACTGTAATTTGTTTACTCTTAAAATTTGCAAAATCCGAGCCAAGTTTTGCCAAAACTTTCCTCGGGTTTTCCAAAATTCGGGTTTTATGCCTTTGCAATTTCGGGAAACCTGAGCCAAATTTCTAAATGAGGTTACTGTCATTTTGTTATCTATAAACTCTCAAAATCCGAGCCAGCTTTGGCCAAAACTTGGCTCGGGTTTTCGAAATATTGGGTTTTAGGCCTTAGAAATACCTTAAAACCCGAGCCAAGTTTTGCTAAAATACGTTTTAATCGCCGTTTTACGCATTTAACCCCTCATTTTCCCTGTACTTCATAGCCCTCCCCACTATCGGGCGGCGTGTCTTAAGATCGTTGTATAATGGGGAAAACGGTTTCGCCGAGGGTTGCAATTATTTCCAAACACTATATACTGTATTGATGAAAACTAACGAGGAAAAATAAAAAAATCCATGGGAAAATTGGTGACCATCTTATTTAGTTTTTCCAAATTTTATTTTCGTAACAAGGTTGTCAATACGGTACTTTCCCGTTATCAATGTACAATCAAGCTGAAGATTGCAGAGTAAACACCATAGAATTCATCGACTTTTCTTTCACCTTCGACAGCCAATTTTTTTATTTTTTTATTAAGGAATTAGTACTCAACCAGCGGGGGTGTGGGGGCGGCAGCCCCCACCCATAATACTAGGTTAGGTTAGGTAAGGTTGTTAGGTTAGGCTAATGTCTTTTCAAATCACTATCGGGGAGCGAGCGTGTCTCAACATCGATTGATAGGCTTAATGGGGAAAATAGGTTTTCCCAAGATTTCTAATTACAGTAATTACAAACACTATATATTGATGCAAATTACCAATTTAGTTTATAAAAAACACTCGGAAAATTTGTGGTATTAAAATAATATTTTTCCAACAAATTATTATTGTATTTAACAGGAAGGTACGACGAGGTAAGTGATGTGGTCATCTGGTATAGGTGGCAATATGCGGAAATGGATTATAAGGGCATTCCGCCCCCTCTGACCCCCTTACGAAAATCTACGGTTACTCACTCCACCCCAACTGGATTTCTACCGTTTTACCCAACCAGTGGGGATGTGGGGGCGGCAGCCCCCACCCATAATACTAGGATAGGTTAGGTTAGGCTAATGTCTTTCTGAAACATTGTAAAATCCGTGTCACATCTAGATTGATAGACTTTTGTCAGTGGGGGCGGAATGCCCTTATAATCCATTTCCGCATATTTCCACCTACCCCACATCACTTGCCTCGTCGTACCCTTCCTGTTAAATACAATAATAATTTGTTTAGCTCGTATAGGCCTACATTAGGTGCAATTATGGAAATTTACCCTATTTTTATTTTGTTTTTGGTGTATTAGGCTAGGCTAGGCCTAGTTGATTCTAAGGTATGATTTTAGGGGAAGGATGTAGTTTCCGGGTGTACGGTTGTCATGTGCGCTCGCACTTACGTTCCCGTCTATTTCGACGTTATATTTTCTGCTATTTGCCCCCTGTCATTACAGCATGAATACTAGGTTAGGGTGTTTGGTTAGACTAACGTATTTTTATATCCAAAGGCATCCGCATAGTGTAAACAAGGTGGGCGGTACACCCGGTAACTACATTCTTGCCGATTTTAGTTACTGGACACTTATTTGACAGTAGGCTACCACCAACGATTTAATACATATTTGTTTTCGGTTTCCACACATCCAACACCAAGCTACACCCTTTTCTGGTGTACGAAACACTAAAAAAAACAATGAGGACACGTTAATATTAGTAATATGAGTCATTATGAGACGAAATATAAAGACAACTCTGTTGCGTTCGAGCGTCGCTTTGTTTACTTAGGCCCGGAGGCCGGAGTGACTTCCCGCCGTTTCTTCCAGTATTATTACAGTATTCTTACAGTAGATCCTCTGGAAAAAGGCAAACTAGGCCTGTGTATCCAGCTCAGTGCCAGTACTTGCACTACTGCGGTCGTTCACGGTGTTGGCGGCGGCGGCGGCAGCAGACGCAACATTTTTACTATTCTGTATTTTTGCTTTATAATCAAACTTCAAATCTTGTCTTCCCCATGCTTTATCAAGATTACTTTCAAACTTCCTTATTGATTCGGAATCGACTACATAGCCTACTGGGGCAGTGCGTTCCACTCATTTACCACTCTATCACAAAATGAGTTCTTTGCCTTTTCAAGCCTATTTCTTTCTTTGTAAATTTTCTTAGAGTGTCCCCTCGTTCTTGTTCCCTCCCGCATCAAGAAGATACCTTCACACGCATCCTCATCATACTTTCCTGACACTATCTTAAAAGTCTCTTATCATATCCCCTCTCTTTCTCCTATATGCCAGTGCCGGAAGTCCCAGTGTCCTCAACCTCTGCTCATAGCCCGCGTTCTTCAACGTTGGTACTAGCTTGCTAGCTCTTCTCTGCACTTTCTCCACTGCTTATATATCCTTTACCATATATGGAGCCCACACCTGGTTTGCATATTCCAGGTGCGGCCTAACCAGCGCTGTAGGCCTATAGAGATTCCTGAAGATTTCTTCGTCAAGTGACACAAATGTCCTCCTTATCAGCCCTACAATTCTATTGGCTTTGTTTATCTTTTCCGCTAAATGTTCTGAGAAATTTAACTTATTGTCTATCACTACTCCTATATCCTTTTCTGCATTCACTTCCTCCATCGCTTCATACATACTGTATCCTACCTTGTCTATCTTGCTTGTCCCAATCCGCATCTACTTGCATTTTTTGGATGAAAAGACATTAACCAATGTTCAGACCATCCCTTCATGCCCTCCACATCTCGTTGAAGCAAACCCACATCTTCCTTACTCCCCACTCTTCTATACAGCTTAGTGTCATCCGCATACAGGTATATCTCACTTCCATTAGTTATAACTTTAGGTAAGTCGTTGATAAATATAACGAACAGTAGTGGTCCCAACACAGATCCCTGAGGTACCCCACTTGTAATTTCCCTCCACCCCGAGCCTGTTCCATTCACCAGTACCCTCTGTCTCCGATCTTTCAGGAAGGCTTTCTATCCATTTCACACATTTCTCTCTTATACTATAGCTTCTAACTTTCTCTTAACCTTTTATGTGGGACCTTATCGAAGGCCTTCATAAAATCGCAATATACCACATCTATAACATCACCATCCTCCAGAATTTGCATCCAATCATCTACCACCTTAATTAGCTGTAGTACCGTCGACCTCCCCGGCAAGAATCCGAACTGTCTCCCACTGAAAAGTTGGTTTGATTTCATATGCTCCATTATTCCTTCTCTAATTACCGGTACCGTTTCCATTAGTTTAAACACAACACTTGTCAAACTGACTGGTCTATAATTACCTGGGTCATTTCTCTTTCCCTTCTTAAATATAGCTGTTATGTTCGCCTCTCTCCAGTCCGTCGGGATTTGTCCTGTATTAAAAGATACCTCTACTAACATCTTACCTCCTTCCTTTATGATTCTTGGATGTATCCCATCCGGTCCCGGGGACTTACTTCTGTTCATTTTTTCTATAGCCCTCCTTATTCTAGCATGGGAAAACTCTTATTAGTTCTAGTGCTGGTGCCTGTTTGATGGGAATAGTAGGCACTGCATCATCCGACTCCACTGTTAGTACCTCCCCAAAGTATTTCCCCAGCACCTCTGCTTTCTCCTTATCAGTTTCTGCTCTATTCCTATCATCCAAGTCTCCTATCAGTTCTGGGATACCTACTCTTCTTGTTAACTTTTCTTGAATATACTTCCAGAATATTTTTGAATTATCCTTCACATTTCTTGCAATCTCTCTTTCCCTCTCCTTCACCCCCCTCCTTGCCTCCCACCTTATTTTATTGTTTATCTGCCTTGGCGGTCGACTTAAAATGGCTAAGCTAACCAGTTGTTGGGTACATTTTCTGATAAAGACTTGCGTTAGGCCTATAGGACTTGGGATACAGGACGGGTTGAGGGGGGGCTCTGCCAGCCCCCCCCCCCCCCCCCCGTGAATTATAATAATCGTCATATATGTTGCCAGCAGAGGGCAAGTAACAGCTGGCCATGGGATAATTAGACCCTCTACTGTCAACATATATGACGATTATTATAATTCACGGGGGGGGGTGAGGGCCCCTCAACCCGTCCTGTATCTAATACCAACCCCCAAGTACAGTATAATTACTAGAAGTTTAGGTAGAGGTATTTATAGGATTCAGGCCTGAATTTGTTTCCCCCACCCAAAACCACCTATTCCCAAAGGGTCCCGTATTATTGTTGGGGAATATGGATTATTCATGTATATTTCTGCACCTTATAATGGTTACAAGAAGCATATAAAAAAAAACACAGGAAAATATACTCGGCAACAGAACGGTCAATTTAGAGGGGACGTAACCTCGAGCGTCCTGTGTAAACAAACCGACGATCCGAAGCGACGACGGACTCCCGATTTTCGGCACAAACGTGTCGTTTTATTCTCGTCGAAAACCACATTTAAAAAGTTGTTAGGATATATCGTTTTCAATACTATTACCGGACCAGAAAAAGGTGTAGCTTTGTGTTGGATACATGGAAACCGAAAACAAATATGTATTAAATCTTTGGTGGTACCTGTCAAATAGGTGTCCAGTAACTAAAATCGTACCGATTCTAATTATGAAGTTGAACTTGAATGGGAATTGGAATGAGTTGTGTTACCGGGTGTACGTTGTGTAAACACGTAAGTTGATGTCAAACAGCGTGGGTTTGGGGGCGGGGTTGTGGGGGCGGCAGCCCCCTCCCATAATACTAGCCTACTAGAACAAGGAGACAGTGAGTCAGTAGTGGATCAAATCGGGGACAAGGAGATAGTGAGGGAGAAGCAGGAGATAGAGACAGTGAGTCAGGTAGTGGATCAAACCGAAGACAGAGAGATGGTGAGGGAGGAGCAGGGGATGGAGACGGTGAGTCAGGTAGTGGATCAGCCCGAGGACGGAGAGATGGTGAGGGAGGGGCAGGAGATTGTGGAGGGGGGGGGGGGGGGGGAGAATAGAACTAGCAGGGAATGTGGAGGTAGGTCAGGGAGGGGATGGAAGAGGAGGTGAACCTGATGGGAGGCGGGGAGGGAAGAGAAACAAGGAGGAGGATTCCAATATACTGTGCTACTACACTAATATAGATGGAATAAACAGTAAAAAGGTAGAATTGGATGATATATTAAGAAAGGATCAACCACAGATAGTCTGTTTGACGGAGACAAAGCTGAACCAGGACTTTGACAGCAATATAGTGTTTAGTGAAGGATATAATATATGGAGATATGATAGAAAGGGAAAAAGGGGAGGTGGAGTGGCAGTATTGGTTAAGAACCCTATGACAGCAAAGCAAGTGGAGTTAAATAATGACAAGGCAGAAATAATGGCAGTTGAACTCAATGATATAGAAGGAAAAAAGCTAGACATAGCAGTAGCTTACATGCCACCAAAGACCAGAGCATGGAGGGAGTTGGAGTTTGAGGAGATGGTCGAGGATATGATTCAGTCGTTGAGAAGATTGCTTTTAAGGAAGAATCGATTGATCTTGGTAGGAGATTTCAACTGTAGTGAGGTTGATTGGGAATCGGGAGATGCAGGGCCAAATCAGAGATCTTGGGGAAGTCGGCTAGTGGAGTTGGTTACGGAAAATGTACTTGCACAACATGTGAAGGAAAATACAAGAATGAGGGGTAATAACGAACCTTCTAAACTCGATCTGATTTTTACAAAGGATCCTCACGAAATTAGTGATATAAACTATCTATGTCCTGTAGGTAAAAGTGATCACCTATTACTAAAATGGAAGTTGACCTCGAGTAATGCCAATAGATTAGACAATAGCTACATAAATGACAGATTAAATTATAGTAAAGCTGATTATGTATCCTTGAAAAGATATTTAGAGGGAGTAGATTGGGATCTTATTTTGAAGGAACAGAACGTACAAGGTAAATATAGTAGATTCCTCGAAATTTATAGAGTAGGAACCAATCTGTTTGTCCCAAGATATAAAACTGGAAATTTTACTAAGCAGAAAGATTGGTTTAATTTGAAATGCAAAAGAGCTTTGGGTAGGCGTGATGCAGCTTGGGCTAGATTAAGAAGAAGGAACACTGAGAGTAATCGGAATAAATATAAACAGGAGAGGAATAGATATGTTAACATAATTAGGCAAGTTAAAATGAACTATGAGAAGAACATAGTAAATAAATGTGAAAGTGATCCTAGATTATTTTATAAATATATAAACAGTAAGTTGAAGGTAAAGAAACAAATTACTAAATTAAGAGTTGATGCTAGGACGTATGAAAATGTATCGGACATGTGCGAGGTAATGAATAACAAATTGGGGTCAGTTTTTACTAGAGAGGAAGGTTTGACGTACCACAGGCGGGAGTACTGGAGAGTGGTCTTAGTAAGATTGAAATAACTAGAGATGAGCTGTTATCTGCGATGAGAGGACTTGAAGTAAGGAAAGCTATGGGACCGGATGAAGTGTCTGCCTGGGTTTTAAAGGAGTGTGCAGAGCAATTAGTGGAGCCAGTGAGGGACATAATTCAAGCTTCCTTAGATAAAGGACAGGTTCCTGTTGAATGGAAAAGAGCTAATATCATTCCGATATACAAGAATGGAAACCCTGAGGACCCTCTAAACTATAGACCAGTTTCACTTACTAGTATTGTATGCAAGATTTGTGAAAAGCTAATTAGGAAGAGATGGATGAAAATGTTGGAGAGAAAGAAGATAATAACCCCAAAGCAATTTGGATTCAGAGAAGGGACATCTTGTGTTACCAGTTTGCTATGTTATTACAGTAGGGTGATAGATGTACTCCAAGAAAGAGGCGGATGGGTGGACTGCGTCTACTTAGACCTTTCCAAAGCATTCGATAAGGTACCACATAAGAGATTGTTATCTAAGCTTGAGACGCTAGGATGTGTCAGGGGGAGTTTGCTGAAATGGATGGAGAGCTATTTAACAGATAGGGAAATGAGGACCAACATTAGAGGAACTTACTCATCGTGGCGGAAAGTTGAGAGTGGTGTGCCACAGGGATCTGTGTTGGCACCTCTCATGTTCCTTATGTACGTGAATGACCTGCCGATAGGCATAAACTCCTACATGTCAATGTTTGCAGATGACGTAAAAATTATGAGACAAATAACAAATAAAAGTAGTTGTGAGGAGCTGCAAGGGGATTTAGATAAAATATACGAATGGAGCACCAAGTGGAAAATGAAATTTAATATAAGTAAATGCCATGTGTTAAATATGGGAAGAAGTGTGAATAGACCAAATTGGGAGTACAGGATGGGAGATAATATAATTAGCAAGGCCGAAAAAGAAAAGGATTTAGGGTTGATTATACAAGATAATTTGTCGCCAGAGAAACATATTAACAAGCTCTTTAGCGGAATGTATGCAATGGCCGGGAATATGAAAGTTGCTCTTAACTACTTGGATGAGACCATGGTAGCGAAAATTATGAAGAGTATGATTAGACCAAGATTGGAGTATGCAGCAGTGGTGTGGTCCCCGCATCTAAAGAAGCATATTCACAAGTTAGAAAGAATCCAGAGAGCAGTTACTAGATTGGTTCCAAGTCTCAGAGAGCTGCCATATGAAGGGAGGCTAGACAAATTAAATCTACCGAGTCTAAAGAGAGGAGAGAGAGGGGAGACATGATAATGATGTACAAATGCACCCGGGGGCTGGAGAGGCTGGATAGGGAGGATATATTAATTATGGATACAGGAATAACTAGAGGCCACAGCTACAAAGTAAAAAGACCTACCTGCAAGAACGATATCAGGAAGTTTAGCTTCCCCTATAGATGTATTGACAAATGGAATGGGCTGGAGGAGGAGGTGGTAGGGGCAAGGAATATCCATATTTTCAAGAAAAAATTGGATAAAAAGTAGACTGAGAGACGGGACAACACGAGCTTAGCTCAACTCCTGTAAACTACAATTAGGTAAATACAATTAGGTAAATACTAGGATAGGTTAGGTAAGGTTGTTAGGTTAGGCTAATGTCCTTTCAAAGGGGTAAACACTAGGATATACCTGGTCAGAGGTAGGCTAGGTGATACGCCCGATAACACAACTCTTGCCTGGGAATTTAGCATTTACCCCTTAGGCTATTCATCAATCTTAAGACACGCAGCCCGATAGTGGGGAGGGCTATGAAGATCAGGGAAATTGTTGGGTAAAAGACGAAAATAAGGGGTAATATTAGCGGCTAGTATTATAAGTAGGGGCTGCCGCCCACACCCCCCCGCTGGTTGAGTATTAAAAATAATGATAATTATAGGGAATAGGCTCGCAGCCTTTACCTTTGATTACCTTTGAAGAATTCCGTCCGGGAGTGACGCAGCTAAGGTGGACCTCCGCATGTTCCAGGTAGCGCTCCTCTCCTCATCTCTGGGTCTTGGACTCTTGCTGGGAGACTGTTGTTGGAGCCTGGGTAGCCTGGTGTTGGTGGCTGGTCTGGGACTCTAACCAGCCACTTGTCTAGTTTGTGTTTGAAGGTGTCAACGGTGACACCAGTTAGGTCCCTAAGCTCTCTAGGGATTCTGTTGAAGAGTCGGGTCCCGTTGTGTTGGAAGCTGTGGTGAACTAGCGTCTTCATTTGCTGTTATATACATAATTAAACAAACAAACTTATAATTACGGCTTCAGAACAGTACAAGTAGGCCTACTGTAATATAATATATAATAAAACTCTAGGCCCATCACTCACTGAGTGACTAATGAAAATAATTTGCTTTAAAATAATATTATTACTTATACTTTTCTCAATCTGTGATTTATTGTGTTTGTAATAATAATTATTTATAAATATATGTTTAACAATTTGTGTAGCCTACATGTGGAACCCAGGCACAGCTAGCCCATATCATATGTCAGGCAAGCAAGCAAGCAAAAACATAGAAAATTGGTAATTGTGTGCGTCATTGGGGGGGGGGGGGGATTATGTCATAATTCTCAAAGGCGTACAAAGAAAATCAAGCAACAACAGATCTATTGGTCCTTACGAATCTGCTTGTATCGCCGTTAAATAAATATTGCAACACTATCATTGAAATGTGCAATACCATCTAAGCACCAACAAATTAATTAATACAGTACTGTATATATATTACTGTACAGTATATACCACTACCATCAATATAATAAAGTGCTCAGGTGGGGTAGGATGGCGCTGGATGAGTCGCACGTGGAAACATGTGAGACGGGGCTGGGTTGCTCTTATGCTTGCATCGTCGTTGCTGTGCGGGAGGTGGAAAACTAGCTTCTTCACAAAACCACTCTATGGCAACCAGACTAGCTAGGCGGCTGCAGTTTTCACCGTGGTCAAGGTGGTAAAAGGTACGTTATTACAATTTTTTATTATAATTTTTGGGGATGGATGTAGAGTTCGGGCGTACGGTCGTCATTGTTTACAGAGGACGATCGCCGCGGTCGCACTTACGTTCCCGTCTATTTCGACGCTATATTTTCTGCTATTTGCCCCCTGTCATTACTACATGAATACTAGGTTAGGTTAGGTTAAAATAGACGGGAACATGATGGGAAAGGTCCGACGCCACTACGCGTAATGTAAACAAAGATGGCGGTACGCCCGCTCACTACATCCTAACCAATTTTTGTTCGAAATTGAGGTAATTATGCCTTGATGAGTTAAGCATATTTTTGCCCATATCCCCGGCCAGCACAATACACAGGAATATTTGAACACCTGAAGTTTAAGAGTTAAAGATAGCCATATGCAGACCCCGGACAACTCGCCCTAACTCGTAAGTGTATGTAAAATATCATATGGTATTCTTGTTTATTGTACAAGTTATTCTTTTCTATAAATTAATATGGTACTGTATAGTGTACTGTATTATTAGTAGATTGGAAGTCGCATTTTGAATATCTAACTGTATCGAGGGTTTCGAATCATGTCTGACGAATGTGTATACTGTATATAAATATTCATAGAAAAAAAACTATTTAGCGCAGGAAGTTCGATGTTACTTTATTCTCTTTCTCATTCTGTGAGCTATTTAACCTCATAATAAAGCAATAAAACTAATGTAATATACCGTAAACTGTTTTCTGCCCAGTTGTACCTGGTTTTAATTACAGTATACAGTATTCATATATAAAAGTATTGAGATAAACAAATTCTGATGACACTTTTGGACACAGCGTGAAAAATACTTCTTACCCGGTATATCATATTCTTAAAACCTAGTGTCATCACTAGGGAACTTCAAATTCGGTTGTACTGTACTGTACAGTAGTTGGAAAAATTAAAAAAAATTCTAGTTGGAATAAATTTTATCTGATTATTCTAGGTTTTGTGGGGTTTTCTATGGTGATATTCTAGATTATTCTTTCCTCTATCTTTTGAGACATAATAGCTTGCCGCGGGCCGTGGCATGGTCGGTAGCACGTCTGACTGCTGATCAAAGGGTCGGCAGTTCAATCTCATCCCATGCCATTGGTAGCCGTCAAGATTTTGGAAACTCAGTCTAGTGATTCGTGACAATGTCCAGTAAAGTCCCCGTAACAAGGGCACGCCGTAGCTCTGTCAATCAAGGGAGTGTACGGCGTTTAAAACTGCATCACCGTAAACACAATTATTGTGGGTGAAAATCATGCATGAGTAAACATTTTGGGTTCGGCGGCTGTACTCAAAATCGCAAATGTAAGGTTTACGATTATTTTCGTGATAATGATGATGCCGTTTTTAACGCCGTACACTCCCTTGATTAACAGGGCTTGGGCGTGCTCTTGTTACAGGGACTTAACTGGACATCTGCCACGAATCGCTAGACCGAGTTTCCAAACTCTTGACATTTATCAATGGCACAGCCTGGGATCGAACTGCCGACCCTTCGATCAGCAGCTAGACGCGTTACCGACCATGCCACGCCCCGTGATGTTAAGCAAGTTCTCATAACTTCGTTGAAAAGCCAGTGAAAAAATCTTCATATTTCATCTACAGGGTGTCCCGCGAGTTTTGTCAAATACTTCCAGAGATGAAAGATTAAATCATTCTAAGTAAAAACTGTTAAATACACAAAGGCATTTTGGGGCATTGTTTTGTAGTTATGGACCCTTAAAGTCGACATATTGGTGTTTTTTGTAATTTCTAACCCTGTTTTTCTTCAATAAGATGAGGATAGGAAAAAATACTATAAAGTGTATTATGAAGCATGATATCATACTGCAAACTGACATAAAAAACTTCCCTACATCGTACTTCATATTCCCTTGACATGGAGTTGAATATTACAAGAAACCAACAAAACCTAATTTTAAGCTCATCATCACGGACAGAAGAAAGGAACTACAGAGGATTTTTTGGTGTTTTCATTAAGTAGTGATACCATGCACCATCATAAAGCATTTAACGTTATCGCTATTCATTTTCATTATTCGGAAAATGGGTTTAAACTGACAGAAAACACCAAAAAAATCCTCTGTAGCTCCTTTCTGCGATGATGAGCTTAAAATTAAGTTTTGTTGGTTTCTTGTAATATTCAGTTTGAAGTATTGATATCATGCTTCATAATACACTTTATTGTTTTTTCCAATCCTCATCTTATTGAAGAAAAACAGGGTTAGATAATACAAAAAACACCAAAATGCTGACTTTAAAGTTCCATAACTACAAAATAATGCCCCAAAATGCCTATACTGTAAGTATATAACAGCTTTTACTTAGAATTACTTAATCTTTCATCTCTGGAAGTATTTTACAAAACTCGCGGGACACCCTGTACAGTATATATATCTACAGTATCTATCTATCTGTTGATCTATCTACCGTACCTACCTTTATCCATCTAACCATCCACATCTCTCCCACCCCCAATACATACAGATACATATGCATACACACATGCATATACATACAGTAGACCTATATTATGTACACATATACATATACCGTACTCTACATACATACCGTAAGAGAGAGTGAGAGATAGACAAGCACTGACATGATAAATAGGGGATGAAGTTACTAATAAATTAATCTCCAGTGCCATGCAAGCATGAAACCACCCCAAGGCAGCCATTCAGGGCAAGAGCAGACATTCTAGTCCCATAGCTACCATGAGGCTGAAATGGGCCAAAGAGAATGAATGTGGCCCAGACTTACGTCATCCCCCTTTTAGTCACTTCTTACGACATGCAGTAGACACGTTGGGCATATTCTTATATTTCCTCTTCTACGCCGAATTGATTTTTTTTTTTATTATCGAACAATATAGACTTTTTTCTTAGTTTAATGCATTTATATTGTAGTATGGGCTTTCCTCTTTCTTGTAATGTATAACTCATTAATGTACAATACATGCGATTATTGTGGGTTTAAACAGAGCAATAATAAATTCTTTCTGTGCACGCCATCCATTGGGAGCGTGATAAAACAAAGAGACCCGATATCATTTGATGTAAATTAATTGTGCATTTCAAGGGGTAATTACTTATTATTTTCAGCCCAAGCATTCAGAATACACCTACCATTATATATAAATATTATACATAAAACTGTAGGAAAACTTTTTATCATTTTTTATTGTAAAATTATATTATAGTTTTTTAATTTCTAGTTTTAGAATAACCTAACAGCCTAGCTAAACCTTTCATATATATATATAAAGTAGTGGGAGATAAGGAGAGCCTTTAGGAAAGGTTAGGTTAGATTTTTAGGTTATTCTAAAGCTAAAAAAAAAAAAAAATCCTCCCACAGCAGTTTTATTTATTAGACTGTATTCACCTACAGTATACAGCCCAACTGAAACTTTGGGCTGAAAATACTCAGAAACAATGTCGCCAGTGTCTTCTTGAAAATTACCAAAGTGTATATTTTAATTTTTATTAACAGGTTCCTGAAGAAGGGCTGAAGAACATGCCGAACAGCGAAGTGATGCAAGCACTATGCACCCTTGAGGCAGCACTACAAGGCTTTGATGTCCAGAGAATTGCTGTTATGGCAGAACTCAAGGTAACTATATAGAAGGGCTAGCAGATGGTTTAGCAATACTGTACAGTACTAGTTATTCCTAGTACGGTACCAGCTAATTTGACAGTTAGGTTACATGCCCTCACAGGTATAATGTGGTGGGCTGGATCTGTCAGAGTAAGGGTTGGTGTCCTCTACTTCCCATAGCTGTTTATGACTTTACCTTTTTCATCATTCATATTTCTAACTTTTTTTTCCTGAGTGGTGAAGGCAGTGGGGCCATAATGGTGTGCCCCATGGTTCCCTAGTGTCTTACTCTCACAGCCCACTGGTACAAGTCGCCCTTTCTCTTTGGTATAGGGATGCGGCGACCCCACCGCCCACCACTTTGGTGGTGCAATCAGCTTCTGGAGCAGTGGACCAATGATTCCTATCTTCAGAAAATTCCTGTGCTTGGTATGCTTTCAGTCAGGGCCCCACTGGGGTAAATAAAATAGCAAAACAGGGGTGGAACTGCCATCCGGGTGAGGGACTACTCTGAGTCTGCTCCTTCAGTGCTAAGGGTCATAATCCACTTTGTGGAAATGACACTGTTGAGTGGGTCAGTGGAGGCATGTCTGGGAGCCTGGAGGCAGTTTCTACCATTGCCAACCCTTTTGGGGCGCTTCCTCTGGAAGTGGGGCGTCAGATTGATGATGATCATGTTGCCGTCACAGCCATCCCACATGCTTTTGTTCTGAGCAACTTATCTGTAAGTTCGCTGGTTCCGGTACCATGTGAGCTGTGGTCAATAAGCTATCTACAGTATCTCTATACAGTACAGTCAGGCCCAGAATGCACTGCCCACAAGCTTGTCTCACCAGGTCTAACTCTAAATAATTCATGGTAAATAAAATCTGTTATCTATTGTCTTTTTGATTGCTGTTAATGTTTCATGTACAGTAGAGCGCCGTACTGAGAGTTACTCTTAGGCCGAGGCTATAGATAGGCCTAGGCCTACTCACAAAGCCCTAACTGAGCTGCTTGGATAGCGAGAATATCCCAGGTATATTTCATAAACGTATATTAACAGAGTAATATTGACCAGGTACAGGGGTATAGAGGGGGTGAGTGGAGAATGTGGTATGGAAAGATGCCACTACCTTCTATGTGTCGCCCATATTTCAGACATTTCCCGACACTGACACGGTTTTTGGTCCATGGTTTAAAAGGACTCCCTGGATCTAAGTCTCATTTTTCAGGAACTGAACTGCAACTTCAAGTGAGGAATTGTACTGTATGTATATTTTCTTTATCTGACTTAGTTTTGTTCTGTTTGTCAGGTTCTGTTGGAGCATCTACAGGCTGGCCAGGATGAGTCCCTGGGAGACAATTCAGTCACCCCTGAAGCTCTAGCTGTCATACACAAGTACAGTGGCATTAAGGTCAGGAACAGCATCACTATCGCTTTGGTTATGCACAATATGTTTACTGTACATATATTGTTATTATTGTAGTTTCTGCTGTGTTATCAAATAACACCTTAATTATGGAAAAAATTTACGTCTTTAGTAATTTAAGCCTTTATAGAACTATTTTAAAAACTTTCAACCCATTTCTGTCAATTTTAAAACCTTTTGTGCCAATGTGTATAGTCTATTGCCTTTAGTATTGAGAATATATGAAGTAGTTGGTAAGTTGCTGAAAGCGGTTAACAGCATGTATGAGGGTACAAGGGCTGCAGTGCTTGTGGAGAATAAATAGAGCAATTTCTTCGATCTGAATGTTAGGTTAACCCATACCATACCTTAGGATACAGTAATAAAAGCCCCTGCAGTCCCAAGCACTGTGGCAAAAATGGCAGGAGAGACCACCTAGAAGTTTCACCTCAAGAGATGGAGCAAGACTGGCCCAGTCACCCTTCAGCGGGTCTTATATAAGCTCAGAAGTGTTGCCAGACCGGTAGCAGTGCTTAAACAGTCGTGTTACCAACTACAGGGTTGTACAGGCAGTTACAAGGAAAGTACATTACTGCCGAATATACTCGGGCCTGGGACTGGGGAGTTACTTATCTACTGACGAATATACAGTAGGGTCTCGTAAGATGCGAGATCAGAAGATGCGAGGACCCCCAAATAATAAATTAATTATTTTAAGATGCGAGACTGACCATAATTTGCGAATCGGAGGCTCAAAGTGGGCTTAATCCGAGGAGAAACCTTAAGATGCGCATTTTTTTTTTAAATGCGAGCCTTAGGCGGGACGTTTTTCCGTATTTTTACGTGTATCGTAAGATGCGGTCGCATCCATCGACCATAAACTCGCATCTTACGAGACCCTACTGTACTCGGGCCTGGGACTGTAAGGGTTAAAGCAAGTTGTGTGTGATGTCCCAATGAGTGTTCAGTATATATACTGTGTATATATATATATATATATATATATATATATATATATATATATATATATACTGTATATACATACATACGGGTTTAACCCCTCAGACCCGGTTGGGCTCTGAGGCATCCATAAAAAACACCCCGCGGAACCCGGTAGGGCTCTGAGGCTCCGGCAGCTCGCAAGCCTGTAAGCTTGGTGTGTGAGGCGTCTGTCCGACGCATGTAAACAACAGCCGGTTGGACCGACGCCGCGCATCTCTGACCACAAGAAGGAGAGGCGTCGCTTGTTTGTGTGTGGTGTGTGTTATTGTTAAGTAGTGAAAAATAGTGATAAGTGGCTGATATCGCCACAAAGTTCTCTCCACGGAAATCGTCATCACAACTGAACCAGTTGACTTAGAGAGCTCTACTCAACGCCATACTACAGGTACGAAACACATCTACGCTTGGGGATGCGCGGGAATGCAGAAGCAGTCAAAATAACAAAGATACGGTAGCCTAGGCGTAGACGTTTTTCGGCCAAAACCCCCGGGTTTCGGTATGGAATACATAGCCAGGTCTGATGGGTTAAAGACCGCAACTGTCCACATTATGTGTACAGTTGGTCCTCCGGTAACGCGCACTTTGGAAACGTGGATTTGGTGGCACGCGGTACACCCCAAATATCAAACATTTTGATAACACGGTCAATACTTACACTGGCGCGGGGTCCAGCTGGGCGCCGAACCTTTACTCCCGACTTTGTAATTTACCGATGCTCATATCTCTGCAAATATATGGCCTAACCAAGTGTTTATGCCTACCAGAGGTAGAAATTATCGTTACTGTGTGTTGGGTGAAGACTAGAACACCCTACATTGTGTAGTTATTGTGTGAGGTGAGAAATATAAGACGGCGAGTTAGGCGGGAATTCCGAAGTTCCGATTTTCGTCATTTACCGATGCTCATATCTCTGCAAATATATGGCCTAACCAAGTTTTTATGCATACGGAGGTAGATATGATCGTTTCCGTGCATTGTGTGAAGACTAGAACACTCCACATAGAGTAGTTAATGTGTGAGGTGAGAATAATTACCGAAACACACTTATGTTATTGTTTGGCTGTCGAGTGAGTGTGTGTGTGTGTGTGTTGTCATTGTGTGGAAAACTTGGCTAGGCTATCTCGGTCCCCGAATCTTTACTCCCGACTTTCGTAATTTACCGATGCTCATATCTCTGCAAATAAATGGCCTAACCAAGTGTTTATGCCTACCAGAGGTAGATATGATCATTGCTGTGCGCTGGGTGAACACTAGAACACCCTACATTGTGTAGTTATTGTGTGAGGTGAGAAATAATAAGACGGCGAGTTATGCGGGAATTCCAAAGTTACGATTTTCGCCATTTACCGATGCTCATATCTCTGCAAATATATGGCCTAACCAAGTTGTTATGCATACCAGAGGTAGATATGGTCGTTGCTGTGCGTTGAGTGAAGAGTAGACCATTCTAAAATGTGTAGTTATTGTGTGAGATGAGAAATATGATGGCGGGATTTCAGAGCTTCGATAGAAAAATGTCGGTGATAACTAGCCTACACAAAATATTTATTCAGAGGTAAGAGTTGTTGCAATGGGCAAATAAACTCATTGCACATGTCAAATAACCTTTATTATTGATTTTATTATTATAACATAGGCTTCTATGGAGAAAAAGTGGACTTTGTGGAAATCACCAGAACACCAAGGTACCTTTAACCCTCTCACCACGGAAGGGCTCTTGAACGCCCAGTGGTTGAAAGCCTGTGAGCTTCGTGTGCGAGGCGTCGGTCCGACGCATGTAAACAACAGCCGGCTGGACCGACGCCCCGCATCTCCGGCCACAAGAAGGAGAGCGTCGCTTGTTCGTGTGTGCCTGTATGTTGTTGTTAAGTATCGAAAAGTAGTGTAAAGTGGCTGTTTTGGCCATAAAGTTATCTCCAATGAAATCATCATCACAACTCAACCAGTTGACTTAGAGAGCTCTACTTAATGCCATTCTACAGGTAAATAACACAGCTACGCTTGGGGATGTGCGGGAATGCGGGAAGCAGTCAGATTAACAAATATACGGTAGCCTAGCCTAGACGTTTTTCGGCCAAAACACCGGGTTTCGGGGAATATATATATATAATACATAGCCGGGGCTGGAGGGTTAACATGTAAACATATGGGTTCGGTAACACGGTTTTTGGTAGCACGGGAGTTTACCAGAACACATTAGCCGCGTTACCGGAGGACCAACTGTATATATATATATTATATATATATATATATATATATATATATATATATATATATATATATATATATATATACCGGTATATATATATAAATATATAAATATATATACAGTATATATATACAGTAGTCCCTCGTTATCGACGTTTTTTTTATAGACGGATTTGATTATAGACTGATTGCTTTATCATAGACTGATTCGACTATCGACTGACTTTAGACTGATTCGAGTATCGACTGATATATCGACGGATTAATTGTTTATTTATATTACTCTAATATACCAACCAAAAGTGGATTAAATGGGCGGGTGCCCAACTCCGAAAGGAGTTGAAATAGGGGAGCTATCCCTCCGCCAAAGGCGGCTTTCTAGGGCCTTTCCTAGCTGATGCCGAGAGGATTGGGTTCTAGTCATGTGGTGATGGGCTGGTCTATCAGAGTGAGAGCTGAGCGATCTCTGCCATACCCATAGCTTACTCTGACTGTTCCTCTTACTTATATATCTTCTAGATCTCAAGTGACGGCGTCTTTTCCGTGGATCGACCTCCCTACTGCCAACCTAAAAGTTGGCAGATTGGGAGCCAAAGCGTCACATTTTTCCCTTGCCCCTCAACTTTCCCTTCATAATTGCTGAGGGGCACAGGGCCTTGGGTGGGGCTTTGGTTTCCCGGGCGTTTCCGCGCTCTCCTCAGCTCCCTGCCTTGGAGTGGCTTCGGTCACCCGGGCTTTGTTAGTGGTAAGCAGGGAGGGTTTTGATGGGGCACTCTATGGCCTTGGCCTTGCTCGGGACCTTGGGGCTGTTCGGCCAGGCAGCCTGGGGAACAACAACAACAACAAGTGGATTAAATGATGAACAATAAGACATACAATAATAAGAAAATACACCGAAAACGAGAGCAAAAATAATTAGCCTAAAGACTAGGTTTTGAGTGAATCCGGATTCACCGACGATCGGAGCGTCACTTTCGACCTCCATTTTTAATGTTATATCGACGGATTAATTGTTTATTTATATTACTCTAATATACCAACCAAAAGTGGATTAAATGATGAACAATAAGACATACAATAATAAGAAAATACACCAAAAACGAGAGCAAAAATAATTAGCCTAAATACTAATAATAATAATAGTTCTTAAAGCTAGCGCATGCTAAGCTAGCTAAGGATAGCTCAATAAGGCCGATTAGGTGTATTTCCATTGGGGTCCTGTACTACTACCCCATCCCTTTGCTCATGAGGGATGGTAACGACTCAGTGCTTGTGAAAAATCTTTAATGCGCCGAGCGTGGGCGCGAACTCGGGCCTTCTGGGTGGAAGTCCGAGACGCTAGTCACTACACCAAGCGAGCCGCTTGGTTTTGAGTGAATCCGGATTCACGGACGATCGGAGCGTCACTTTCGACCTCCATTTTTAATGTTGTCAAAACCAGGCAGAAGCTCTAAGTCCACCTGCCTTTTACTTGCTTATTTGTGCCTGAACCTTGTATCTCTTGCGTTTATTATGGCCTCTAATGTATTCAGTGATAGACGGTGTGCCTGGTGGTAATAATGAAGGAATTGAATCCCCAGGACCATCAAAACAGTCAAGTCAAGTGCCATGTCTGACGAGGTTATGTGTAAAGGAAAAACTTAAAAGTACATAGGATAATTTTATTTGCAATATACTCTAATATGTAAGGTTATGTGTAAAGGAAACACTTAAAAGTACATAGGATAGAGACCACGGATACTGTACGTGTATGTACGGTAATGCGGTATCGACGGTTTTTGCTATCGACGGCAGTCTTAAGAACGTAACCACCGTCGATAACGAGGGACTACTGTACAGTAAACCCTCGCTATCTCGGACTAATTGGGGGGAGACCCAGTCCGAGATGTCCGGGGTCCGACTTATGTCCGACTTAAGAGAGGATAAAATCCGACCTAACCAATGTCCGTCCGAGACAACAATGAAATCGGAGACTACGGAAAAAATCCGACCTCAAGAGAGACGTCCGCGTCAACCTAGAAAACGAAGACAACCCTATTCGAACCCTATAATCTGTAATAGAAAACACAGTACATGTATTTTAGTTTTACAATATGTATTGTACAGTAGGCTATATTACACTTACCCCTTCATAGCTCTTGTCTGTAGTCTTGATGTCCTCCCTCCCCCCTCCCCAACACTGCATTAATTACTGCAGCATCCCCTTTTCACCCCCCACCTCCACCTCACTGTCCTTCTCCACCTCACTGTCCTTCTTCACCCCACTGTCCTTCTTCACCCCACTGTCCTTCTCCACCTCACTGTCCTTCTCCACCTCACTGTCCTTCTCCACCTCACTGTCCTTCTTCACCCCACTGTCCTTTTCCACCTCACTGTCCATGACCACCTCACTCCCCTTCTCACTGTCCTTCTCCACCTCACTGTCCTTCTCCACCTCACTGTTCTTCTCCACCTCACTGTCCATGACCACCTCACTCCCCTTCTCACTGTCCTTCTTCACCTCACTGTTCTTCTCCACCTCAATGTCCATGACCACCTCACTCCCCTTCTCACTGTCCTTCTTCACCTCACTGTTCTTCTCCACCTCAATGTCCATCGCACTGTTCTTCTCCACCTCCCTGTTCTTCACACCCCCACTCTTAGGACCATATCCCTTGCCTGTCATGGAACCCTTACCTTTACCCTTACCCACACTGTCCTTCTCCACCTCACAAACAATGGCAGGTTCAGGTACAGTAGGGTCCCGCATAAAACGTGTTCGCATAAAACGAGTCTCGATTAAAACGACCGACCTAAAATATTAATATTTAATTTTCGATCAGAACGAATGTGATCACATAAAACGAGTCCGCCGCCAAAGTGGGGCAAATACAAGGAGTTTTCATATAGAGCGCCGAAATATCGTACAAAACGTACAAAATATCGTACGCTTTCATATAAAACGCCGAAATATCGTTCGCTTTGTACGAAAATTTTCGCTTACAGTGAACATTGACGATATTGCGCCACCAAAATGCTGTGTTCACATAAAACGAATTCACATAAAACGCCCTCGTTTATCGACCATAAACTCGTTTTATGTGAGACCCTACTGTATATCCATGGGCACAGGCGTGCTACTCATTAATTCATCCAAATCCATGTCTAAGTCTGAGAGTGGCACAGTGTCTACAGTGCTCCACGAGGTGCTAGCAACTGAGGAAACACTTGGGAGGGAGGTGGTGCTAGCAAGCGACACACCACTGGTAGCAGACGAAGTACGAGGTCTGGGAGGAGCAGAGGGTACAAAAAAGGAGCTGATTTTCTGTTGTTTTTTCCGATCAAGGTGTGCCCTCTGAATATGGAATCGACCATTACGGAGTGGTTCGTATAGGGACTGCAACTTTGAGTCATTTACTTGAGTCAGATACTGAAGAATGGTGTCAAAGGAGTCCAGGGCATGCGAGACTGATATCTTGGGCCCCCCCTCTGTCTCTTCGTCCGACTCATCCTGGGTCTCTTCCTGGGCTACCCCCAACACCTCGGCTGCAATTTGTTCGTCAGTCTTATGCTCGTGTCCAGGTAGGTCTCTGTCCTCTTGCAGCCAGTCGTCAACTTCTTCGGGGAGGTCACCCTGGTTACCCTGGTTCAAGAGGTTCCTGAAGTCAGCTGCCCCAAACCCTTCAAAACCCGGATCTTGCACCTTCGGGATATTTAAGACCTTGGTCCAACCATTCCTCAGTGTGTTGAAAGACACTTCGCGCCACGCCTCTGCCCAATTGTAGATGCAGTCTTTCAGGGTATACTGCTTCAGTTTTTGTAGAGATTTCTTTCCGCGTGTATCCACATAACCTTCTTCGTCCATCCCATCTTCTATGATGACAAGGCATTGTTCCAGGAACTTCCTCTTGTATCGCCTTTTGCAAGCTTCAATTATTCCTTGGTCCATAGGCTGAATAACACTTGTGGTATTAGGAGGCAGGAACATTGTCTTAATTTTGCCGTTTGCACTCTCCAGTTTCGTGGTACAAGGGTGGGCAGGTGCGTTGTCGAGCAACAAAATGGCAACAGCTTCGTCATAGGGTACACCATACACTCGATTCTGGAACGAGCGAACGTCGGGTACAAATCTCTTGTGAAAGAAATCCTCGGTGATGACCTGGTTAAACCAAGCTTTCTTTGATCCATAATAGTCGACTGGGAGTTGCTTGGTAATGATGAGGTCCTTAATTACTCTCGGCTTCTGAGATTTGCCGACGATTGTAGGTGTCACACGGTGGCTTGCGTCGGCATTAGCGCAGCAAAGCACTGAAATGCGCTCCTTCACAGTTTTGTGGCCAGGTGTGGACGTGATTTCTCGGTGGGCCTGTGTGTTGGAGGGTAGAGAACGCCAATATAAGCCAGTCTCGTCACCGTTATAGAGCTGCCAATGTTGAAGGTGTTCCTCGGTTATAAGGGCGTGGAAGCGATCAGTGAAGGGTTCTATGGCCGAAGTATCGGCGCTTAAGATTTCACCACAAATACTCCTGTTTGAGAGGCCATGGCGGTTTTGGAACCTCCACAACCACCCCTCGCTAGCCTTGAAGTCTTGGTGATGAAGATGCTGGCCGAAACGTTCTGCTGCATGCTGGATCTCTATGCCTCTCACTGGTACGCCCTCAGCACGAAGTTGTTGGTACCACTTCAGCACTGCGTCGTCGATGTCTTGATAGGCTAGCTTAGCCTTGCGAAAGATCTTGGCGGTGGAAGGACCATGAAGCACAGCTACGCCATGATGTCGGACTTTCTCCTTGTCTCGGATGAAGTCGTAGATTGTTGATCTGCCTAAGCTATACTTCTCCTGAAGCTGCTTGGCTTTCATCCCACTGTCCAGATCATTTAGCATCTGTAGCTTTGTTTCAAGTGATACAGAAGTCACCTTACGCTTAGGCTTATCCTTGGGAGGCATGGTGAACTAAATAATGGCACGCGTCGATGTGTAACACAACAGAGCTTGGTGCGGACTGACGCTCCCAGCATCCGAGCCGGGCGCTTGGGCCCCGGATGTAAGATGGCGTCGGACCTCCCTTCTGTTTCTCGGATATTCACCCTTATTATCCGGTTACGTGAGGGGTCGTCCGACACGTCATCCTTTGTCGGACACCGCTACGACACATTTCGGAAATATTCGAGATATCAGAGGACGGTTATGACGGACATATTCCGAATACTTATATAAAGTCCGACAACGTCAGAGACGGTCGGAACGATGCCGGAAATGTCCGAAATACGGAAGTGAATGTCCGAGAGGCCGATGCCAGTCCGAGTAGTGCGGGTTTCCGACTTGTAGAGGTCCGAGATAGCGAGGGTTTACTGTATATATATATATATATATATATACATACATACATACATACATACAGTAAAAGTCCTTTAATCCGACGACCGATGATTCGAATTTCCCAATAGTCCGAATTTTTCAATTTGAGGCCAAATCCGAATTCACCCGATGGTCCGAATTTCAAGAAGTCCCAAAGTCCCCTTTTTGAGGCATTAGTCCACTCAAATGACACATAATGGAGCACACACATACTGTATCATATGTTCATGAATTCACTTTAAAAGTTTACCATTGTCATTGTAGCCTATTACCTACTTCAAAACATTCAGATTAATAGTCAAAGCAAGCTACTGATATAAACGTAAACACCACATCGTCTGCTAGAGTGTTTGTTTTGCTCTTGAACGCATCCTTGGGACGCTCCGATGCGCTACTGGCTTGCACCGCATTTTCTGCAAGCGCATTCAGTCTTGAGCTTGAAAACGCACCTTTGGACGTTCCGATACGCTACTATTTATAGTTCGGTGATCGGAGCGTCCCAAGGGTGCTTTCAAGACCACAAGACAAGGGTGCTTTCAATACAATATAATATAACAGAGCACGTCACAAAAGGAAAATTACAAGAACCTCTCAGGGAAGTGCCGTTGTTAAGGCATTACTTCCCGAACCACATCTGATCTGATCTTCAAGAGCAAGACAAACTCGCTAGTAGACGGAAGAAGAAGACGACGACGATGCGGACATATGGTGTTTACGTTTATATCAGCAGATTCCTTTGACCATTATCTGAATGTTTTGAAGTAGGTAATAGGCTACAATGACAATGGTAAACTTTTGAAGTGATTTCATGAACATATGATATGTGTGTGTGCACCATTGTGTCATTTGGGTGGCCTAATGCCTCAACGTTTTCGTCATACACAGGTTTATAGGGGTAAAGTCCGATAATCCGAAAAATCCACTAATCCGAACGAGGGCCGGTCCGCTGCCCTTCGGATTAACGGAAGTTTACTGTATATATATATATATATATATATATATATATATTAAAATGTAAAACTTGCAAACTAAACAAACCAAAATTGGGACAAGGACAATATAAAGTCAAATTAAATTATCAAAATCGCTATGTGGAAACAACGCTTACTAAAATGAAAATTATTAAATAAAAGAACACAATCCACCACATAGGGTGTACATTACTACATGAGCAAGTTAATCGGTTTCCCAAGCAAACTAATCGCACAAATAACAACGCACTATTTATTAGTGGCCCCTCCATCATTGACGAACATGCCTATTACATAGGCACCCTCTTCAAACACTCATCCGCCGTAGTTTTGAATCTACCGCGCAGAGCATGTAAAATATGAGGAGCCTTCATCATGAGCGCACGCGACCTCACTCATGGCTTCAGTCATTATGAATTGGGTTCTCACTACGAAAAAACTTCGTAAAATATAAAAAGAAAAAGAAAATAAGAATAACTATTCAATAAGCTTTCCATAATATCGTGGATGTACTTGTGTGGATCTTTGACCAGACGCTGACTCAGGCGTCATTCTTCCTTCTCTGCTCTGCGCTCAGCCTGCCCGGACGTGTCTCCCCACGCTCCGCTGGTTCCGCATTTGTTGCGTCCCTAGTGAATTTTTTCTCATTTGTTTACTCCGGGATGTATCGAGTAAGGTTAGGATATGCGTAGCAGGAGTGTCCTGGGCTGGTTGCCCGCAGTGCAGTGTATTTTGGGTCGTGTGTTTGGGGCATCTATTTCGGATGTACCCTCGTGGTCCTGTTGTGGACTTGTGAACTTTTTCACTGTTAGCTAGCTTTGTGATGCAGGCGGCTTTCATTACGCGTTATTATTGCTTCCTTTTATCTTTCTGATGAGGTAGCTTATTTTTGCTGACGTTCCCAGCGTATTTTTCTTCACTTAGTGAAGTTTTTTTTCTGGGTCCTGAGTCAGTTCTTCCCTTTGCCGGAAGTGTTTGCTACAGTGGTGTGTTGACGGTGGTTCCTGTTGTGATATAATTCAGTGCTTTTTGTTTATATTACGACATGCTTACTTTATGTCCGTCTGCCTAGGCCTAGCCAGCCTCTCGTAGCTTTGCCACATGTACAAGTGTTATTGATTTATGTTATAAATATGTACTACTGTGTCATGTGTGTCCTGGTTTAGTTGTGTATTGGCTAATTCCACGGACTATTTATGTGTCCTGGTTTAGTTGTGTATTGGCTATTTCCTCAGACTATGTTGGACCCGGCGTTAGTTGTGTTTTGACTACGCCTCGGTCCTGTTTTGCGTTCAGATGGTATCTGGACGGGGTGGGTTATTTCCGGCGGGTTTTTCTCGGTTACACCATGAAAAACCCGGCTGGTTGCCGAGTTTTAGCCACGCGTGGTTTAAAAACAGGCTTGTTTCCCCGGCGAGTGGGTGTCTGTGGCTCCCCAGGACTGCGTCTCTGTGGTGCCTGTTTCAGGCCCCTTATGAATCCCGGCGGGTTGGCTGTACCCATCTAACAGTGTTCATACGGACACGTGTTTGTAGTTTTTTCGGTTTTGCAAAGCCAATAAAAAACTAAGCTGTTGTTGTTTTTCCTCCCCGGCGATCTTTTACAAAGAAGTGGGGATAGGATTGGTTGGGGTTAACTTTAAATCACCCGGCGGGTGCAACCTGGAAGGGTGGGATGAACGAATTTACAATAGAAATTCAGTTTAGTTGACCAGACTTTGAGGGATGCATTGTGTATCACCTTCAACATACGGCGAATTAAGGCACAATTGGGGTTAACGTTTTTAAACTATTATTCACACCCGGCGGGTGCTCCCTGGAAGGGTGGGAATAACGAATTTTCAATTCAGTTAGTTAACCAGACAATTGAGGGATACGTTTTGTATCGCCGCCTTCAGCTTAAGGCGTAATTGGGGTTAACTGTTTTTAAACTAATATTCACATGCTCCCTGGAAGGGTGGGAATAACGAATTTACAATTCAGTTAGTTAACCAGACAATTGAGGGATACGTTTTGTATCGCCGCCTTCAGCATACGGCGATCTAAAAAGATACTTCGGGAGAAGTTAGATCTCGTATATGTGTCAGGCTTCCCAGTTTTTGATCTACGAGATAATTCGGGGGCCGGCGTCGTTTATAGTTTTTTTTCTCCAAAAATTGTATCTGGAAACAAACACCACCGGAAAGACTAAATCAGTTATATACGCCATGCGGGTCTTTATATTATGTCAGAGAGTATTCATAAATCTTTTTGGACAAGTTAAGATAATTTGAAATCTTTTACTTAGGAACCCCACCGCGTAGCGAGCCGTAGTCGTTGTGGATTGCGTCTTGTTACCCGGCGGGTTATTTAACACTTGTGTGCGGACATGTTGGATTAACCTTATGAGCATTAATTCCTGGAAATTTTCTTTTTTTCCAGAGCTGGGTCCCGGCGGGTCTATACAGAACCTGGAGTAAGTTTCCCACCAGTCTCTGTCATGGCTACCTTTGCCCCGGTTTTTGCTTTATGCATTACGCCCTCCTGTTCAGGTATCCCTATTTTTGCGCACACCCTTTGTATAAAATGTGTTAAATGTCTCGACCGCTCAAGGGGTCTGTGGGTGATGCGAAACTGTACCTTTTGCTCTCAACTCAGTTTAAAAGTCTTACAAGACAATGACAAGACCGCAGCGGTCGTCTTACGGGAGGTCAGGCAGCAGATGACCGCTTATACTACTACAGTATTGTGGCTCATAAGTCACTTCAATGCGATAACGTCCAGTTGTGGGATAAGTTACTATTTGAGCACCCTCCCCTTAAACGTCCCTCTAGAGTAACTGTTCTTAAACCAGCAGAGACTGGACAGGGTTCTATACTTGCTCCAGCCCCAGGCACAGCTAAGCGACAGCGAGAACCGACGCCCCCGGTGGCAGCCTCCTCGTCACGGGCGAGATCTAAGTCCAGGTCCCGGCTTAGGCAGCAGCCGCCGAGTCTCTCTTCTTCACCAACGAGCAAGAAGAGTAAGACAGAGGGGTCAACAAGTGGATATAGCGGGAAATCCTCTAAACCCAAGAGCAGTTCGCGGTCGCACCGTAGCCACAAATCTTCCCGGAAGGACTCACATGATCGAAAGGCCTCCCGGCGTTCACCGGAGTCTAGTGCCTCTCGTCATACCTCTACCCCCGACAGAGCTAGTGTGCAATCTCATGGGGAGAATTTAGTACCAGTACCAAAAGATAGTTTACCTCTTAGTATTTTAACTCTAGATTTGGAGAGTTCAGTGGACAGTGATCGTCCACTGGCAGAGTCAAGTGGGAACTCCATAATTGAGGGTAATTCAGACTCCCAAGGGAGTGTAGGCCAAGGCATGGGTGTTTGGCGGTTTTCTCAACCTATGGCTAGAACTACACGAACAGTGGCTGATGTCCACCGGGACGCGGCGATCCCATCATCTATTCCTGACTTGTCTTTACAACAAGATGAGACTCCGGCTTCGGCGGAATCCTCTCGTGGTGAGCCGGATGACAAAGACGATGTATCTATCATCTCAGACATGGAAGTGCAGGAGTCAGGGTCAGTTTTAGACGCCGCACAGGATCGTAATGATTCACATTTGAGTTTATCATCGAATAAATTTGTCACAGCAGAGGAAATAGATGGGCTGCTAGTTAATGCTCTCACTAAATTTTTTGGCTAACAGCCGGAGACTCCTACAGTGGACCTGGGAGCTCCTATGACAGGTTCTAACGTCCGGCCTCTGATGACTTCTATTGCTTTGACTCAGATCCCTCACCCTCCCTCTATATCACCATCGGTGGTCACTAGGCCTGCTACGGCGGCACTGACTACTTCGAATGTAAGGGTTATAACGGATGTCAATCCACCCCCTTTAGATAAAGCACCTATGAGAAAGGTAGCTATGCCCTTACTGTACGGCCCAGATGAGTCATGGGTTCACTTGATCCCCACTAATCCAGAGGTCGCTCAACCTACCTTGTCAGGGGAACTTCCGGTGCCACGTGAGTGGGTAATACAAGGCAATAAATCTAAAAAATTAAGGGCCTTGGATACTTTGGGGAATGTACTAGATGTTAATGTTAAGGCCATTCCTAATTATTATCACCAGGACTATTTTGTTTATACTGCTAAACCTGCCCTGCCCCCTGTCTCAGCTTCGAAACTGTTTTCTGACTGGTCCAAGCACGATGGTTTTAATGACATAAAGACACTGTCAACCCTCACACCAGAACTTGATTTGCAATTTGCAAACTGTCACAGACTCAGCCGCTAATCCAGTGTTGAAGGTGGGGCAGTTGGGTCCGGGACCTTGGGTGGATTGGGAGACGGAGCCTCAGAACTTTGCGACCACCTTCACCTCAAAAACTTCCCACCAGATCCCTCAGGATAGTCATTCTTGGTTTTCAATGCCAGTGTGTTCTGCCGGCGGAGTCCCTTCAGCTTTGTTTGATTTCTTAGCTGCCCCAAAAATCAATTTATGTGAACTCAAGGACCCTTTCACTACCCCTACCCCTACTCACCTAGACCGAGAATTTAGGCTACGGGGGAAAGTATTTAGACTGTTCTCACAGTACATTGTGACGCAACAGGTGGCTAAATCGATGCTCCGGTCCACTCAGGCAATCGCAGATGCGGATGCTAGAAGATCGGTTGAACTGTCTCGGCGACTGCTCCTTCAGTCGTCAATTCAGTCATTGGGTGACATACGCACAGACTTGCTTGAGGCGGTGCGAGCACGACAAGATCTCAGGATGTCCTTAGTACGGAGGCTTCCTGATCGTATTGCGAATCAGGTGGTCATGTCGCCAGTGCTCACTCCCTCTTTAATGTCCCCTGAGGTGTGGAGAACCGTTTTTAATATGGCTCAGGCCTTTAAACATAGTCCCGCCCCTTCTAAGAAACCTGCCTTTAACTTCCCCAAACCCAACAAACCAGTCGCAAAAGCACAGCCGGGGGGATCTAAGCCCTTTCATCTACCTAAGTCCTCCTCCACTCAAGGTCAGTACAGGTACAAACAGGGTAAGTTTACAGGTCAGAAAGGACGAGGCTATAATAAACCAGGTCAGGGCACGTCTTCTGCCAACGCCAGCCAGCCGGCGAAGCGTCCACCACCACCACCTCCACCACCATAAAAAAACTAATGTCTCTCTCATTCCCGGGGCCGGTCTTAAGGCAGGTGGATCCGAGGGTAGTACAGCCGGCGAACCCTTGTCTGCTAACTGGGTCGTTCCGAACGTGTCACCAAGCATGGCCGTTAAACACTTGGGCAAGGAGGTTTGCACGCAAAGGCATCACTTGGCAGTGGCTCCGGCGACCTCGTTTACGTCAGCCGACAACGGCGAATCTAGTTTCTTTAGAGGTGGAGTCACTGGTCACGGAAATGATGGCCAAGAATGTCATCATCCCGGTCCCTCAAAATTACCCAGTCTTCACATCCAAGCTCTTTTTGGTTCCCAAAAGGGACAGTGTTCAGATGAGACCCGCCGTAGACCTGTCGTATCTGAACCTTCACATTCACGAGTCATTCAGGATGTTAACAGTGCACCAAATCAGGCTAACACTTCCGCCGGGAGGTTGGATGTGTGCCTTAGACCTGACAGACGCTTATTGGCACGTCTCGGTAAACAAAAGATTTCAAAGATTTCTGGCCTTACGGATCAGGGATCAAACTTATGTTTTTCAGAGGATGCCATTCGGTTTGAACCTGGCACCTCGCTTATTCACGAAATTAGTCCGGCAAGCACTGATGCCATTGTTACAACAAGGGATCAGGATTTTATGGTACCTAGACGACTGGCTGGTAGTGGCAGAGACAGAGCAAGTATGCATAAATCATGTCAAAACTCTAGGGTTCAAGGTAAATCTGGTAAAGTCAAACCTTGTTCCCTCACGAGTAGTTCAGTGGATAGGGCTGGTTTGGGACACAGCTGCTCTCACTCTGAGTCAGAGTGTGGACAATCGAAACAGATTTCGCAGGAAACTGTTCAGGTTCCTTCACAGTCTGACTACGACACGCAGAATCTGGGAGTCTCTGGTCGGCTCTCTCAACTGGATTCAACTAACTGTAATGTTGGGCCAGTTGAAAGTAAAGCGTTTAATATTGGAGGGCAACAGATATTTTCCGCTATTGCCGGCGAAAAAATTATGGCCCATACCAAAATTAATCCACAACTTACTAGCGGTCTGGGCGAAGAGGGAAATGTTGCACTCGGTAATGTCATGGACCTCTCCTCCGCCGACGGTATGGGTAGACACGGATGCGTCAGGAATGATAGGTTGGGGTTTTCAGTCAAACCAAGGGCACCAGGGTCAAGGGCTTTGGTCCCATTTAGAAATCTCCCACATCAATGTCAGGAATTACTAGTCCCCTTATATTTCCTTCAGGCTCACGGCTCTATTTTACGGGGCAAGACGGTGGCCTTCAGAATGGACAGTCTGAATGCGGTTCACTGTATTCAGAAACAAGGGTCAACGAGATCTCGGAAGTTGCTAAACGTGTCAGAAGAGATTTTTACTCTAGCCAACAGGCTGGACATTCATCTTCACGCATCTTATCTCCCAGGCGTTGCAAACGTCTGGGCAGACGCTCTGTCTCGGAGACAGAGCACAACAGTAGAATGGGCGCTCAAGCAACCCATTTTCAACCAAATGATTGCAGAGCTTTACCATCCACAAGTGGATCTGTTCGCATCCAAGGAGACTCACAAACTCCCACTGTACCTTACCCGCCGGACGATAACGCCGGCAGGGGGGCCAGACGCCCTGGTGACAGACTGGAACAGGTGGAGTTCCATCTATCTGTTTCCGCCGCCAGACGCGTCTCTAATGTGCCATGTAGTAAACAAACTACGAGATTATCGGGGCTTAGTCTCGATAATCGCGCCCCTGTGGCCGGCGCAGTTGTGGTACCAGCAATTGAAAACGTGGTGCCCGGACCCGGTGTCGCTCCCGGTCGGGTTTTTCCACTTAGACACGATTGGCAACCTAGCGACCTCGCTGACTTTTGCATTATGGACATTCAGGAGGCCAAGTGGCTAGCACCATATGGTAGAGAGGTGACCAATAAATTATTGAATCAATATACTCAGTCTACAAAACGACAGTACCAATCGCATTGGCAAGCCTTTACTTCTTGGATCCTTAGAACAGAACAAACTGTGCCCTCGGTGGCGTTAGTTTTTAATTATTTAAATTATCTGTTTGAGCAGAAACGTTTATCTGTGGTAACGTTAAAAATCACTTAACAGCGATTAGAATACCATTTTGGGACCTTACCGGTCTCTCAATACCAGTTGCGGAGGAAACAGGTTTTATGAGGGCATGTTGTAAACTCCGTCCACCTCCCCGTCAGCTCATGCCTACTTGGTCTCTGGACAAAGCATTGTCATTACTTCACTCCCGTCTGTACCAAAATACTGCAGATTTTACATTACTCTTAAAAGAGGCGGTATTCCTTTTGGCTTTGGCCACCGGGAACAGAGTGTCAGAGCTGGCGGCGATGAGCAACACACCTAATTGCCTCAGGTTTGGTAGGCTTAATGAATGTACAGTCAGGACCCCCAATACACGATTCCACAATGCGCGAAAACCCTAATACACGAGTTACCCCTCGAAAATAACATTAATTAATTAAACATTAATTACGCGAGGTGGTACCACAATACACGAATCGAGAGCTAAGAAGGGGCCAAATCCGCTATTCCCGCTCGATACGCGAGCACGTCTACGTTTCGCGAGGCCCAGGAGTAGCTCTGAAAAGAGAAGAAGACGGGCATACGCCTGCCTTCCCTCCCGCTTACCCTCCCTCCCTCCCACAGTCCCGCTCAAGCGCTCATAGCCGTGCGGAGTGACCAAACGTTTGTAGTGCCTGCCACTTTTTTCGCCATGCCACGCCAATATAAAAAGATAAACACACAAAATGAAGGTGGAAGTGTTGGATCGCAAGAAAAAAGGAGAAGGAAACTGTGCAATAGGCTTGTCAGAGTAAACTGTTCGTAAGATTTGGTCAGGGAGGGAGAAGTTGGAGAAAATTGTGAAGTCCTACGGTCCTAGTCCTAGTCCTAGCCTATCTACTACTAATTTTAAGGTAAGGTTTCATATTTTTATTCATTGTTCTTCTTATATATAAGATATAGACTGTACTGTAGAGCCAAAAATTTTGAAAATAGGGCCAAAAATGTCGAAAATAGGCCATAATTGAGAGATGTCACCCAATCTAATTATTCCCATTTAAAGTTAGTTCCACAATACACGAATTCACAATACGCGATGCCTCCTGTCACCCCTATTCTCGCGAATTGGGGGTCCTGACTGTATTCACATTGCACCTTCCCCAGGGTTTGTAGCCAAGAATGAGCACAGTGCACAGTGCACACTGAGTTCACTGTGCCGGCGTTGAAAAGGGGAAAGGTGCAACATAATTTATGTCCAGTGCAAGCTCTAACCAAATATTTGAGGGTAGCTCCTCTAAACCCCCAGGGTGCTTTATGGGTGGCAAGTACGGGTAAGCGCTTACTGAAACTTAGATTGGCTTCTCTTTTGGTCGAGGTCATTAACCCTCCTGGCCCGGGCAGGCTCTCAAAATGACAGTGTGGGCTACCCGGGCGATCTGGCCGAAAAACGTCTAGGCCTAGGCTACCGTATTTTTGTTTAGTTTAACTGCTAGAAATTTCCCACGCATCTATAAATGTAGTGCGGTTTCCAATCTGTAGACTGGCATTGAGTAGAGCTCTCTATGTCAACTGGTTCAGTTGTGATGACGATTTCAGTGGAGAGCACTTGCAGGCGATGTTAGCAATATGACGATCTTTTCACTACTGAAACAACGACATACAGACATACACTAACAAACGAGTCTTCTCTTTCTTGTTTTCGGAGGTGCGGTGACGTAACGATCGGCTTTGTTTACATGCGTCGGACGCACGGCGTTCAGACCAAGCTGAATAGGCTTTCAAGCTTACAGATTTTAAAATGACACCCGGGCTCCTGCCCTTAATTCGTGGTGTCATTTTAAAATGACAACCGGGCCAGGAGGGTTAAAGAGAGTAATCCCGGCGTTGTGGGTAGGGCCCACGATTTACGCAAATGGGCAGCCTCTTTGCGTTTCCTTAAGAATTTTTCTGTGGAAGATATTACGTCCACGCATTTGTGAGCCTCTAATCATACGTTTTTGACTCGGTACCTGTCAGTAGCTCTAGACAAACCTTCCTTGCCATGTATAGCTTTAAGGCAGAGGGTCTAGGTGGCCCTTAACCCAGTGAGACCCAGCGTCGCACGTGATGCGTCGGCAGTGTTTGATCACCAACTCCCAGCGACGCATCACGTGCGTCCGACATATAAAAAACACTTACGTGGCTCGTAAGGTAGGAAATGGCGGGAGAATAGGAGGGGGAGGTACCGTAGTGTGTGTGGGAGCCAGGCCAGTAGGTGTGAGCGGGCCGAGACAGCCGCGCGGCTGGTGGTGGTGGGCTTAGTGGGGATACTTTACACCCTTAGTTCACCGCCACTTTGAACCTTCATTACTCCGGTCGTATGGGAGCTAGAGGCTTGAGATTTATGTGAGACACTCCTTAGGATGTATGCCGTACAATGCCATACTCAGTTTTCACCATAGTGCTCCCGGGCGGGTGGTCATGCGGGGGAGACGAACTTTTGACCCCCCCCCGCCCCCCAAATGACCGAGGTGAGTTTTTTTTTATTTTTGTCTTCATTTCTCACCATTCTCTTCCATTTTGGCTCAACAAATTTTTTTGAGGCGCCCCCCCCCCCCCCATAATCCGAGGTGATTTTTTTTTTTTTTTTTTTTTCATTTCTCATCCTTGTCTTCCATTTTAGCAAACAAAAACAAAAGAAGTGAAAATGGCTTGGGACTGGGGTGAACAAAATATTATAACTAGCCGGGGCTCAACGGGTTAAGTCACTTTGTTTTAATTTCAAGGAAAGGGGGGGGGTATCGTATAAATACGATAGAATATGACTCTTTTGTGATCTTGTATGTCTCTGTGACGTCACGATCTCTCCTACAGCACGACGTAGGACGAGTAGATCGTATATTATAAGATTGTAAATAAGTTAAGTTATAAAAGGCCTAATATGCTATTAAGCAATATTGCCATGGTCTTATGTAGTATATATGAATTTATCGTATATATTAATATAATTTATCGTATAGAGCAACCTAAATGCGGTACGATAATTTGGGCTCCTGGCGGTTTGCCAAGGCAGCAAGGTGTGCTTTTGAGGTACGCCAGAGCCTTCACGAACACCAACCAGTTAACATCTAATTTTCCGCCCTCAGTTGATCGTGCTTTTGTGCCTCTAATCACAATACACATACAGCAATACACACAGCTACACCATCACGACGCTCTCATCGACATCATGACTGACTGATAGATAAGCATATTATTCATGTCCATTCCCATGTAATCATTTATTCTTTCTTTAACTTGACTCGTGTCTTGGGACCGAAGTCTCGTTCCCCATTGTCCACCGCCATATTGGGTAAAACGTTCTCCCTTGCCTCATTGCCACGTGGAACTATTGGTGAGTTAATTCCTGGCTAATATTAACCCTTATAACCTTACCCTATAATTATATACATTTATTATGTGAGACCTTTGGATATAAATTAGCTTGTTTCAGATTGAATTCAATTTAGATATAGAGTATTCATTTAGATTGATTTGATTTGATTCATTATAGCTTAGTAATATTTAACTTCCATTGATAGTTTGCCACATTGGTGCCCAGACCCGGGAATTAGCTACCAGTAAGGGATTTTAAGGCAATGAACAAGGGGACATATAACAGGATGCAGGAACAACTCTATGATAAACTGGCAAGGCTAGCCAAGCGATGGTTAGAGCCGGAATGCAGGGTCACATCGTTGTGCCTGCCTAAGTCCTGCATCCCACCCATCATCTTTCCCCAATAATTTTCTTTTCCGTTTCAGACTTCCTGTGACATATGACCTGACCTAACTATTTTTCTTGTTCAATATGATCCATTAGTAGGTATTGCTATTTAGTGTACTATTTTTTCTCCATAACATAGAAGTCCGCCGGTTGGCGTCTCTTAATTAGACTATTATTTGGCCGTTGTTTTTGTAACGTAACATTTAGATACATAGCCTATAGGCTCACATGCAAAATGGATAAAAACGATAAAGAGACACCGTCTAGTGGGGTGCTGATCAAAGCCCCTAAAAATCAAAGGGCAGGACTTCGGGGAGTAATAAATAGGCTAATTGTGGACTTAAACACTTTCATCACTACTGCTGAACTAGAGGAATTGGAGGCTAGATTAGAAAACTTCCAGGCTACCCACGGACGTATTACGGCTCTGAGTGAGGTGATTGTGGCTGACATGATAGAGGAGGAAGAGATTGTTACAGAGTGTGATAATCGCGCCCTCTATGACGAACCTGTCTTTAGAGCGAAGTACCTATTACAGCGTGCAATCGCGAGTAAGAAGGGAGGCGATAATGAGGCCCATAGAAGGGCTGACCCAAAACATACTGTACACCTCCCAAAGCTCAATCTTCCTACATTTGGGGGTAAGTTAACCGAGTGGTTAGCTTTCTGGGACGTATTTCGATCTACGGTTCATGAATCCTCTTTGGATAATGTCCGCAAGTTTCACTATCTGAAAGGACAAATGGAAGGAGAGGCCTTACATTTAATAGAGGGTTTTGCAGTAGTGGGTGGTAGTTATCTTGAAGCGGTACACTTATTAGAGTCCACATACGGGGATAGAGAGCAGTTGAAGATGGCCCATGTCGTTGCCTTGTTGGGGCTCGCAGAACCACAGTATAAGGTTGATGAGTTGACAAACTTCAGGGCAAATATGGAGTGCCATACTCGATCGCTAGATACCCTAGGGCTTACCACGCAGGAAATGATAGTCATTATCTTGCGTCAGAAGCTTCCTATGGCAATACTTGATAAGGTAAGATCATTTGAGCTGGGGGAGTTCAAAACTCAGTTCAGTAAGGAGATCAATAATCTACAGTTGAACAAAGGGAGAATGTATGAGTCGGGAGGGAGTGAGAATGTGGAGAAGAGGGGAACAGTAAGCATGACAGTGGGGACTAAAGTAAAGAAAGAGGGTGTGTATAAGAAACCTGCTCAGATTCTATGTAAGCTATGTAACAACAAACATAAATGGAGTTTCTGCATAAAATACCCAACAAATGAGACAAAACTATCACAGGCGAAAAGATTGAAGCTATGTGTAGGTTGTCTAAGTAAAGAACATGGTAAGCAGGGACAATGTACTGCTACATACTTAAGGCCCTGTCGCCACTGCAAAGGACATCACTTTGATAAGTTGTGTCCTACAGCAGATAAAGTCAAAGACGTCAAAAATGAGGGTACTACAACTGTGGCACTAGGTAGCACGCAAGACACCACTATATTGCCCACAATACAGATTCCCATGGAAGGTAATGACAGTAACAGAGTTTGTCGGGTACTTCTAGATCAAGGGTCTCAACGTTCCTTTATAAAGAGGTCCGTACTAGTGGGACTGAAGCTCCGAATCGTAGGGGCTGAGACTCTTCGATTACAGGGCTTCACAGGGGTTACTGATAAACAAGACTACGAGATAGCGGAGATTTCATATTTCTATCGTAAAAACCGGTACTTTATGACTTGTATCGTAGTAGACACCCTACCAGAATATGTATCTGTGGGTGTGAAGAAGGTGGAACACGCATTACGTAGCAAAGGGGTTAACTTGTCAGATCCCATGGGAAATCAGAGTGAGGTGCATGTTCTACTTGGTGTGGATCATTATTATGAAGTAGTATACCCTTGATTTAAAAAGATGTGTGGTGTAATTTTAATCCCCTCTAAATTTGGATACTGCATGAGCGGAAAGGTGCATACTACACAGTCAAAGGTTCTGGTCGACACGGTCTCGATATATAGAGTCAATGTAACCGCGGCAGAGGAGTTGGGAAGGGAGGATTCCCAACCTAGTGACCCCAAGATGTCTGCCGAGTTCGACCTGGAACGACTGTGGAGATTGGATCACATAGGCATTAATCCTATGGATTAATGATTATGACTCGGATTATGACTGATTATGACTCGGAAGTTGCGCTACAAAGGTTTGACGAGTCTGTGTGCTACTGTGCCTCAGACAAGCAATATAAAGTTAGTTTACCCTGGAAGAACAGTGAGATAAGCCTGCCTACCAACTATGGTTTGGCATTAGGTCGCTTGCGCGCATTGCAGCGGAAATTGTCTAACGAACCGAGCACGCGCCAGGCGTATGACGATGTATTTCGGAGTTATGAGGATAGGGGCTTTATAGAGAGAGTCGATGTCAAGGAACCGTGTAAGAAGGGTAGGGTTCACTATCTGGCCCATCATGGGGTAAAGAAAGACAGCGTCACCACACCAATACGGGTGGTGTATGACTGTTCTGCCCACCAAGGACAACAACCCAGTCTAAATGACTGCCTGTTGACAGGTCCGTCCATGGTGTCGGACCTGTCCCAACATCTATTGCGGTTTAGGCTGGGAAAGTACGCCTATACCAGTGACATCGAGAAAGCATTCTTGATGGTCAAGCTAAAGGAGGAAGATAGAGATGTTACCCGCTTTCTTTGGTTCGGCGACATTAGCGACTCTGAAAGTCCCATCATAATATACCGTTTTCGGGTTGTACTCTTTGGGGCCACTTGCTCGCAGTTTTTGTTAAATGCCACAATCAGAAAACATCTAGCTGACACTCATGAGGACACAAGTAAACTATCTCGCGGATTATACATTGACAATTTGCAGGGTACAAGCGATAGTCAAGATGATTTGTTGTATGCATACTGGCAAGCTCGCAGATTGTTTGCGGATGCACATCTATTTCTCCGCGAGTGGGTTACTAATAGTGAAGATCTTCAGAGTTTAATACAGGTGGATGGTACGGCATCTCTTAACCAGGAAAAGTCCAGAAATTTGGGGATGATCTGGCAACCTAAACATGACATACTAACTTTTCAAACAAGGTCTTTTGCTCAGCAGACAGGAGCGCACACAAAAAGAAGTCTGTTGAGCAAAGTTGCGCAATTTTTTGATCCTTTGGGTCTAGCATTACCTGTTACCATAAGAGCTAGGATTCTAATGCAGGAAGTTTGGAGACGTAAAATAGGATGGGATGACAGTTTGCCCGAGGACCTGAATGACCAAGGGACATTGTTGTTGAATGAATATGCCATCCTATGTACTAAACCTATACCTCGTAAAGTGGCGGCGTTCGGTGACGTTACGTTACACACGTTTTGCGATGCTAGCGCCACGGCATACGGGGTAGCCATATATGTTGTTACTTCATTTGGGGCACATTTAGTTACAGCCCGAGCCAAGGTAGCCCCGGTTAAAAAGGTAACTATCCCTAAAATGGAATTGACTGCCATGCTGCTATTAGCACGTCTGGTGCAACATGTACGCGCAGCATACGAGAGCGAATTAAATATTGAAATCGTTCATGTATGGTGCGATAGTCAGGTCGCACTCAACTGGATACATAGCAAGAAGTCTCTGCCAGTTTATGTGCGGAATAGGGTAAATGAGATTAGAGCCCTTTTGCCAGATGTTGCTTATCATTATGTAAATACAAAGGAAAACCCTAGTGATCTCATAACTAGGGGTATAACGGCTAGCCAGTTAATGAAGTCCGAATTGTGGTGGCATGGTCCAAAGTGGCTGCTCCATGAAAGTGAATGGACGATATGGCATGCTGTAGGTGAGGGACTTCTGCCACTGGAAACAGTGGCAGTTACAGCCCAACCAAATGAGCCACCGGGTCCTATCATAAGGTGGGCAAGATTCGGTGACTATAATAAACTAGTCAGAGTTGTAGCTTGGGTGTTGCGATATGTATCCAATCTCAAGCTTAAAGTAACGGGCCAACTCTGCAACAGGGGTCACAACATTGATGCTCGTGAATTTAAAGCAGCTGAAGTAACTTTGATCAAATGGGTTCAAGTAGAAACCTTTTCCAATGAATTAGAATCCTTGAAAAGCTCGAATAAGACATTAATGCCTAATATAGTGCGTCAACTAAGGTTGCACCTAGACAATGGCCTCATCAGGTGTGAGGGTCGCCTGAAGTGGTCGGGTGTACCAGACGGCACAAACCGACCTATACTTATGCCAACAAGACATCACGTTACTGATCTATTGATCATACGTGCACATAGGGAAGTAAAACACTACGGGGTATGTCATATTATATCAAATTTACGTCTCACATGGTGGATACCCAGAGTTCGACAAGTAGCTCGACGCGTAGTGAGAAAGTGTGTAATATGCCAGAGACTAAAGGGTAAACCATATGCAACTGGACCAGCTCCACCTCTACCTGAATGCCGTGTAAAGCACGTAGAACCTTTCCAAGCGGTAGGATTAGATTACACAGGGGCATTGAAGACGAGGGAGAGTAATAGGTTTATATATTATTGTTTACCTGTGCAACATCTCGAGCGGTACACCTAGAACTATGTGATAATATGTCTAGCGAAGAATTTATGCTGGCGTTTAGACGGTTTTGTGCCCGTCGTTCATTCCCTCAACTCATTCTTAGCGACAATGCTCCCACTTATGTCCAAGCATCAAAATATCTAAAGGATATGAGTAGTGATCCTACTATCATCACTTTTTTGGGAGAGAAGAAGTGCGAATGGAGGTTCATTCCAGTTAAGGCACCTTGGTTTGGTGGAATGTGGGAACGATGTGTCGGCATAGTAAAGTCAGGACTCAGAGCGGTTGTAGGACGTGCTCTATTAAAGAAGAGTGAGTTGACGACAGTCCTCACAGAGATAGAGGCAGTCGTGAATGATCGCCCGCTTACATATGTGTACACCGACCTGCAAGAACCACTACCATTAACGCCAGCTCACTTGCTATATGGAAAACCATTGACTGCGTTTCCATCTGATTTTCAGTCCATAGTAAAGTTAGAGGATCCCTCGTTGTACTCTGAGGTAGCGGTGTCTAAGAGATACCATCCAGGATAATCGAGGATTTTAGGAAACGGTGGATTAGTGAATATCTGCTAGCATTGAGGGAAAGGAGTGTTACTCCCTCTGGTAGACCAACGGCACCTACAGTTGGTGAAGTTGTTTTAATTAAAGAAGATAGTCCTCGTTTATACTGGAAATTAGGCCGCGTATTGGAGGTATACAAGGGGGCAGACTCTGTAGAGCGGGTGGCGCTATTAAAGACAGCCACTGGAACTACTGTTCGTCCTATCGCACGTTTGTATGCTTTGGAGCTCTATTCCGCATTGCAATCTGAGGCTCCACCTGTTATTGCTGGGTCCGAGGATTCTCAAAGGAACGACTCACCTCTTACTGATGGTGATCATTCTCGGACCGGGACGCGTCCCAGACGCGCTGCTGCTGGCGCCGTCGACTTGTGGCGTCAGAAGATAGCCTCTGGGCAACTTTAGGTTTAAGGTGGGGTTCAGGTCTTTTTTGTGGGGGGAGTGTATCGTATAAATACGATAGAATATGACTCTTTTGTGATCTTGTATGTCTCTGTGACGTCACGATCTCTCCTACAGCACGACGTAGGACGAGTAGATCGTATATTATAAGATTGTAAATAAGTTAAGTTATAAAAGGCCTAATATGCTATTAAGCAATATTGCCATGGTCTTATGTAGTATATATATGAATTTATCGTATATATTAATATAATTATCGTATAGAGCAACCTAAATGCGGTACGATAATTTGGGCTCCTGGCGGTTTGCCAAGGCAGCAAGGTGTGCTTTTGAGGTACGCCAGAGCCTTCACGAACACCAACCAGTTAACATCTAATTTTCCGCCCTCAGTTGATCGTGCTTTTGTGCCTCTAATCACAATACACATACAGCAATACACACAGCTACACCATCACGACGCTCTCATCGACATCATGACTGACTGATAGATAAGCATATTATTCATGTCCATTCCCATGTAATCATTTATTCTTTCTTTAACTTGACTCGTGTCTTGGGACCGAAGTCTCGTTCCCCATTGTCCACCGCCATATTGGGTAAAACGTTCTCCCTTGCCTCATTGCCACGTGGAACTATTGGTGAGTTAATTCCTGGCTAATATTAACCCTTATAACCTTACCCTATAATTATATACATTTATTATGTGAGACCTTTGGATATAAATTAGCTTGTTTCAGATTGAATTCAATTTAGATATAGAGTATTCATTTAGATTGATTTGATTTGATTCATTATAGCTTAGTAATATTTAACTTCCATTGATAGTTTGCCACAGGGGGTGCAGTCAGTGTAACATAGGACACCCTAGACCCCGCCGGAGTATAAAGAGCTGTGATACGAGTATGAGTAATGTGATATGAAAATTTCTCTGTTCTATTCAGGGCGGGAAATTGTGCTAGTACAATGTTAGTACAAACAACAGTGTTGTTATAATAGTTTTGGCTGTAAAAGCAATTTAGTTTTAAGCATTGGATATATTTTGCAAAATATTTCCACGAGTATTATGGGGTTATATGTGCACATGTAAACTTATAAGTTTTTATTTTTCACCACTTATGTTGAGTGGGGTGCCTTTTTAACTTACAGATCTGTTCGCAGAGTCTCAAGAGTTAACCTTTTGTATCAAGCAGGCTTCTTTGAAGCACGCCCCTGCTTGAACCCCTTTTTGTATATATGTGCTGCGCCATTAAATATATATTTTTCAAAGTAAGAATACTATGTGGTTGTTTGATTATCTGCTTTGCTAGAGTTATGATATGATTACGAATGTCCCCCTCCAGTCTTAGAAATCAGGCATGTTCGTCAATGATGGAGGGGCCACTAATAAATTATAGGTTTGACTCCTGTAAGGAGATAAAGAAAACCTAATATTTAGTAGTGGCCCCGTAATCATTGACGACTGGGACCCGCCCGACCATCCCCTTCCCATTCGTTGATGTATTAAGGATTTTGGTTACTTGATATGTCAGTGAAGGAAGAATGACGCCTGAGTCAGCGTCTGGTCAAAGATCCACACAAGTACATCCACGATATTATAAAGCTTATTGAATAGTTATTCTTATTTTCTTTTTCTTTTTATATTTTACAAAGTTTTTTTGTAGTGAGAACCCAATTCATAATGACTGAAGCCATGAGTGAGGTCGCGTGCGCTCATGATGAAGGCTCCTCATATTTTAGATGCTCTGCGCGGTAGATTCAAAACTACGGCGGATGAGTGTTTGAAGAGGGTGCCTTATGTAATAGGCATGTTCGTCAATGATTACGGGGCCACTACTAAATATTAGGTTTTCTTTATCTCCTCACAGGAGTCAAACCTATAATCGTCACGTTAAAGGAATTAGTCAAGTTTAGGAAGTCCGGGACGTTCTGGTAAATATATATATATATATATATTTTACCAGTATATATACTGTATATATACGGTACATATATACTGTATATATATATATATATATATATATATATATATATATATATATATATATATATATATACAATCGACCCTCGCAAACTCGGACTAAAAGAGACTGGGCCTTGTCCGAATTCAGGAAAAGTCCGGATTCAGAAAATAGTGTACGGGGGGGGGGGGGGGGGATCACACACGCATACACACACATTATTAACCCTTCTTTAGCGGCCTATGCGGTTTATTTATATGTACCGCCCAGCGGGGTGTTTTTAGCCAAAATAGGGCTGTTTACGTGATCATTTTCATGCCTAAATAAGACCCAGAACGTAAAACAAGTATCTATCCCTGAAAGGGCATAAACAGAGCTTTCGAATGACACCATAACGATCCTTGTATGATGGATAGTTTTCTTGCAATAACCGTGCAACGCGAGTGCAAAAAGCATGTAATTCGGTACTTTCCCCATATAATTCAGTATGTAGCGAGTGAGAGAGGGAGGAGGGAGCTGAGATTCGTGTCAGTAGGTTCGCCGCGGTGGTCTGGAGCAGTCATACGCTCGCTAGTCTCCTGCCACCACTTGTCTCTCTCTCTCAGCAACATTACGTGCTGAAATTGCCACTCGACCTATGTCCAGCGCCGCCACATAGTCCAGCTTTATTAAAAACGACTTATGTGGTGAGCCGCTTTTTAAGGGTTAATATTAATAGCCTAGCAGTAAATAAAAGTTACGTAATATACAGTACTGTACAGTACTCACCTTATCCTAAATCTTCTATTTACACTATGTACAGGGGTTGATTGAAGGGGGTTAATCAGAATCCGAGGTCGAATCCACGACCATTGGATCATCCACCTCACATCCACATCCACTACTGGGACCCGGCTGAGGCTCCTGGGTGGTGGCTGGCCGGCGATGGTCGGGGGCACTACTGGGACCCGGCTGAGGCTCCTGGGTAGTGGCACTACTGGGACCTGGCTGAGGCTCCTGGGTGGTGGCACTACTGGGACCCGGCTGAGGCTCCTGGGTGGTGGCTGTGGCTGGCCGGCGAAAGAAAGAGTGGACTTTCGTCTGCCTACCCACTTGGTGCTGCTTCAGTATGATTGCCTCCCTGAGTAAACGTAGCTGGGTGTAGTGTGACGCTACCTCAGGAGTGTATTCAGTTAAGGCAATCAGGTCGTCCACACTGGCCCTCAGTGACGATAGTTTGTGTCGGTTTACTGGTTCCTCTTCCTCGTCACTGCTCTCTTCTTCTGCTTCTTGGCTCTGGATCTGTTCTGCGATCTGTTCATGAGTGTAAATTTCATGCCCTGGTACTATCTCTGCCTCGTCCAGCCAATCTTGAACATCTTTCACAGTGACATCCTTTTCCCCAGCATTCCTCAATAGGTTGTGGAAATCAGCGGCCGCATCATTACCAAACCCCTCGAAGTCGTTGGGATCATCTTCGGCATGAAGGAATGGTTTCCAACAGTTGGCTAAGGTGGAAATTTGTAGGCTATCCCAAGCAGAGCAAAGATTGCAAATAGCAGAGCGGATGTTATAGGCTTTGATGTTAGCCAGTGTGCGTGCCCCACGAGTGTCCTGTACTGAGTCAGACTCGTCCTCCAGCACCACCAGGACTTCATTGAGGTACTTCCTGGTATATTTCCTCTTGAGGGCGCTAATAATGCCCTGGTCCATGGGCTGGATAAGTGCTGTGGTGTTAGGCGGGAGGTACACAACTTTAATTCGCCCGTCAGGTGAGACCAATATATCAGCGCTGGGGTGGGCTGGGGCATTATCCAACAATAGAACTGCCTTCACTTCGTCTCTGGGGATGCCCAAAACTTCCACTTGATATCTGATGACAGCTGGCACGAAGTATTCGAAAAACCATGCAGTAAAAATAGCGCAGTTGAACCAGGCTTTCTTGCTGTGGTAATACTTGGCTGGCAGTTCTGTTTCGATGTCTAGGTTCCTCATTGTATGTGGCCTCTTGCTTTTTCCCACAATCGCCAGCTTGAGACGGTGCGTGCCACTGGCATTTCCCCCACACAGGGCTGATAATCGTTCCTTGGATAGTTTCTTTCCTTTTGTTTTCCCCTCATGCTTCGTTACCTGGGTATTTTTGGGCATAGAACGCCAGTAAAATCCAGTCTCATCGGCGTTATATACTTGAGAGAGGGTTAGGTTCTCTTCCTCCACAAGCTTATGGAAACGAGCACGGAAAGCTTCTATCCCAGAACTGTCTGCACTCCCACTTTCCCCATGAGTTTTAACATTAACCCTCCAGCCCCGGCTATGTATTATATATATATTCCTCGAAACCCGGGTTTTTTGGCCGAAAAACGTCTAGGCTAGGCTACCGTATATTCGTTAATCAGACTGCTTCCCGCATTCCCGCGCATCCCCAAGCGTAGCTGTGTTATTTACCTGTAGAATGGCATTAAGTAGAGCTCTCTAAGTCAACTGGTTGAGCTGTGGTGATGATTTCATTGGAGATAACTTTATGGCCAAAACAGCCACTTTACACCACTTTTCGATACTTAACAACAACATACAGGCACACACGAACAAGCGACGCTCTCCTTCTTGTGGCCGGAGATGCGGGGCGTCGGTCCAGCCGGCTGTTGTTTACATGCGTCGGACCGACGCCTCGCACACGAAGCTCACAGGCTTTCAACCACTGGGCGTTCAAGAGGCCTTCCGGGTACCTGTTATATGCTTTTTTATGGGCGTTCAAGAGCCCTTCCGTGGTGAGAGGGTTAAACAATCCATGTCGATTCCTAAACTGCCATAACCAACCATCACTACCCTTAAAGTTAGCTGGGCCTAAATTTTCAGCCATATTCACTGCGGCGGTCATAATCTCCACACCCCGTACATTCATGCCACTAGACCTCTCCTGAAGAAACCACTTCAGTACAGCTGCATCTAGCTGGGAATGATCAGCTGTGGTCATATTTTTCCTTGGTCTTGCTTTGCCAGTTTTAGATTTATTGCCTTCGACACAAAATTTAGCAGCATAGTTCTTTAACTTGTCCTTGGTCTTACGTATATCGGAGACGGTTTGCTTCTTGCACCCATACTCCTCACAAACCTGGAGCACTGTACGACCATTCTCAAGCTTCCTTATCAGTTCTAGCTTTTGTTCTACACTCAGAGTAACCTTTACCCGCTTGACAGTCTTTTGAGGCTTGGGGGGCATGGTGGCTGGCAATGAAAGTCGATAATAACTTCACAAACACCTTAATAACCAGGTACTGTAGTCGCACGGCGGGTTGTAAACAAGCTTGAATGACTAGGCGGGAACGGGTGGCGTCACCCGTCGCGAGAGCCACCTACCGGACAAAATTTTAAGTATACGGACAAGTATGCGTTACGGTACGCACTACCGGACGATCGGACTGGACTCCGGATTGTGTCCGGATTATTGAAAGTCCGGATTGGTGAAGTCCGGATTTGCGAGGGTCGAGTGTATATATATATATATATATATATATATATATATATATATATATATATATATACATACATACATATACATATATAATGGAGTGAGGAGAAGAGGGAGGGGAGTGAAAGGTACAGCATGGTGGACAGAAGAGGTAAAAATATCTGTGGAAGACAAGAAGAAAGTGTATAGAGAGTGGTTGGGTAGTAGAGGGAATGAAGATTTGGAGAGGCAGAAACGAGCGAGGTACGTGGAGAGAAAGAGTGGTGAAGAGAGTAGTGAAGGAAGGTAAGAGAAGAGTAGATGAGGAATTTGGAAGGAATCTGAGTGTAAAATGGAGGGAGTGTAAGAAACTGTTCTGGAAAGAAGTCAAGAAAGTTAGGGAAGGTAGTAAGGGTGTGAAAGATCAGAATGGGAGAATGCTAGCCGAGAAGCAAGAGAGAGTCGAAAGATGGAGGGAGTACTTCAACGAGTTGCTAAATGTAAGGAATGAAGAGCCAGCAAACATAGTTGGATATAGTATAGGAGGGAGAAGAGAAGTAGTGGAGGAGGAGGTGGGGATCAGGAGGTCAGAAGTGTTGGAAGCCATGAAAAGAGTGAAGTTGGGGAAAGCACCAGGAACAGATGGAGTGTGTGGGGAAATGTTGAGGTATGGTGGTGAGATAGTGATCGAATGGGTATGGAAAATGTGCAAACTAGCATGGGAGAAGGGGAATGCACCCGATGACTGGAAGACTGGCATAATAGTCTCCCTATATAAGGGCAAAGGGGAAAGAGGAGTGTGTGGTAACCACCTAGAAATATGTCTTTTAAGCGTTGTAGGGAAGGTGTACAGTAGGGTTGTGATTGAGAGAGTGAGAACGGTAAAATGGATAGGCGACGAGGAGGGAGGTTTTTAGGAAGGGAAGAGGATGTCTAGATCAGATTTTTACCCTGAATTGTGTTGTGGAGAAATATCTGGAGAAGCAACAAAAGGTGTATGTTGCCTTTATGGACTTGGAGAAGGCCTATGACAGAGTGGATAGAGAAGGTATGTGGAAAGTACTTAGAATATACGGAGTAGATGGCAAGTTGCTGAAAGCAGTGAAGAGCATGTATGAGGGTGCAAAGGCGGCATTACATGTGGAGAATGAGCAGAGCGAGTTCTTTGACCTGAATGTTGGGTTGAAACAGGGGTGTGTGATGTCCCAGTGGTTGTTTAGTACTGTATACAGTATATGGATGGAGTCATGAAAGAAATACTAGGAAGAGCAGTGGATGTTGGTGTATCGCTAAAAAGGGAGGGAAATGAGTGGAAGCTGCCTATACTGCTGTTGCGGATGATATAGTTCTAATGAGCGATAATGAATGGGAGTTTCAGGGTCTGGTAAATGAGTTTGGAACAGTGTGCGAAAAACGGAATTTGAAGGTAAATGCGGGGAAGAGCAAGGTTATTGTCTTCGAAAGGGGTGAAGTCTCTGAGTGTGAGGTGAAGTTGAACGGTCAGGCTATGGAGATCGTCAGCTCTTTTAAGTATCTGGGCAGTGTGTTCAGTAAAGATGGGACTATGGATGAAGAAGTGCGGGAGAGGGTACAACAGGGGAAGAGGGTTGTAGGAATGTTGAAAGCAGTAACAAGAAATAGGGTGGTCAGTATGGAAGTGAAGAAGTCCTTGCTTGACAGTGTGGTAATCCCGACATTAACTTACGGAAGCGAAGCATGGACGTTCGGGAAGAGACTCGGACCAAGAGTGGGAGCAGTGGAAATGAGTTACTTGAGAAGTGCGTGCGGAGTTACATGGAGGGATAGACAGACGAATGAGGAAGTAAGAAGGAGGTGTGGTGTGGAGGTAGATGTGCTGGAAAGTGTGATAAGGAACAACTTGAGATGGTTCGGCCATATGGAACGTATGGAAAGTGAGAGAATTACTAAAAGGGTGTACGAGAGCGAGGTGGAAGGACAGAGAGTGAGAGGTGCACCGAAGGAGAGGTGGAAGGATGGAGTGAGGAAGTATATGAATGAAGGTGGTGCTGGTTGGGAGGAGGGGCGTCGACTGACTGGGGGCAGTTCGTTCGTGGCCACCCCTTCGGGGATCACGGCGTCAGGCAATAGATAGATAGGGGAGGTGTGGTGGAGTGGTCTTGCCACTGGCCTGGTAATCCAAAGGTCCCGGGTTCAAATCCCGATGTATCAATGGGAAGATATTATTGGGATGGAATTTGTGCTGTACCTGGTATCAGTGCATTACCACAAGCCCACCGAAACGTCAATAAAATACCCTCATTGTTCCCTGATTAAATAGCACTGTATGAATATTCCCATATTCAAAATATGCTATAGGGGTGCAATGCCTGGTGAGTTATCTGCTCAACAGGTGGCGTTGTGTGTGTGTAAGTGTGAGAGTCCGAGTGTAGGGGGTGAGACAGTGAAGCACGGGAACGAGGTGGCTTCAGAGATGGGGTCGTTTCGGGCCATGAGTGAGCACCGTGCCTCATGTGAAGGCAAGATGGCAGGTGCTCGTTGTACTCTACGTGCTTCACATGTCTCACTCCCTAGACTGGAACAAGACCTCACGGGCTTCACTGTTCATTGTAAAGCGGTGAATGTTAAGGCTCTCAGCCTATGCCCGAGAGGAAGTAAGTTGGAATATAGAAAAAAAACAAAAAAAAACAAAAGATAGATATAATATATACCGGTACTGGTATATATACTGTATATGGATTGAGTCATAAAAGAAATACAGTGGAGCTCCCAATTTCGCCACATCAGTCTTCGTGGTAGACTCCAAATATTCCCAATTTCCATGTTCGCTCAAAAAGCTTCCATCTTGGCACACAAATATTCCAGTCAAAACCCGAAAAAAAAAAAATGAGAAACTACTTAAAACTAGAAAACATAAACAAAAACAATAAAAAAAGTTAACTGTACTAAAAGAATCTGCCATTGTTAAGGTGTTTGCCGCATTTAGAGACGAGTGAATCCGAAAGTTCTGTTACTCACACTCCTAGAGATGAACCCGAGAATCCCGTTCGTAATAAGGCAAACAGGATTCTCGGGTTCATCTCTAGGAGTGTGAGTAACAGAACTGCTGATGTTATCTTAAAACTTTACTTGTCATTAGTGAGACCCCATATGGATTATGCTGTCCAATTTTGGTGTCCTTATTACAGAATGGACATAGATTCATTGGAGAGAGTACAGCATAGAATGACAAAAATTATCCATAATATTAGAAATCTTCTGTATGAAGAAAGGTTGAAGAAAGTAGGTTTACATTCGTTAGAGAGACGCAGAGTTAGAGGGGATATGATAGAGGTGTTCAAGTGGGTTAGTGGGATTAACAAAGGGGACATGACAAATGTACTAAAGCTCAGTGATAGCGAAAGAACTCGTACCAATGGTTTCCAATTAGATAAATTTTGTTTCAGAAAAGATATAGGCAAATATTGGTTTGGTAACAGAGTTGTAGATGGGTGGAATGGACTACCAAGTGCTATAGTGGGATCTAAAACGGTAGGGAGCTTTAACCCTCCTGGCCCGGGCAGGCTCTCAAAATGACAGTGTGGGCTACCCGGCTGAAAAACGTCTAGGCCTAGGCTACCGTATTTTTGTTTAGTTTAACTGCTAGAAATTTCCCACGCATCTATAAATGTAGTGCGGTTTCCAATCTGTAGACTGGCGTTGAGTAGAGCTCTCTATGTCAACTGGTTCAGTTGTGATGACGATTTCAGTGGAGAGCACTTGCAGGCGATGTTAGCAATATGACGATCTTTTCACTACTGAAACAACGACATACAGACGTACAATAACAAACGAGTCTTCTCCTTCTTGTTTTCGGAGGTGCGGTGACGTAACGATCGGCTTTGTTTACATGCGTCGGACGCACGGCGTTCAGACCAAGCTGAATAGGCTTTCAAGCTTACAGATTTTAAAATGACACCCGGGCTCCTGCCCTTAGTTCGTGGTGTCATTTTAAAATGACAACCGGGCCAGGAGGGTTAAGATAAAATTGGATAAGCATATGGACGAGAAGGGTTGGGTGTGAAGGGGGATCAGCCGGGTTGGGTGTGAAGGGGGATCAGCCGGGTTGGGCCAATCAGCGCTCTGCAGACCCCCATAATCCTGCGTTAATCTCTAACCATTTTGGTAAGATGATCCTCAGGGTATTAGAGTGTTGAGCTTATAATTGGGCTTTGTAATTGAACGGGGGTTGTGTGGGACAGGGATCTGCCTTGCTTAGGCCAATTGGCTTTCTGCAGACTCCCATTTTCTTATGTTCTTATGAAAGTCAATTGCGGAAGCTGGTGCCGCCATCTTTGTATGACGTCATCACTAGGCTGACGCTTACATTCCACTCATCATTTGTGTTGAAAAACCAGCTGTTTGCAAGCATTTTTGTGCCTGAACCGCTTATCTCTCGCATTTATTATAACCTCTAGTATATCTGGTGATAGGGATGGTGGGCCTGGTGGTACCAATGAAGGAAATTCATGCTCAAAACATAGAGCAAAGGCCAGTCCATGTCGGACGAAAAAAAGCTGAAAGACAATGTTAGGCTAGGCTAAATATGACAACAGGGTTGTTGATTTTTTTTTTATTTATTTTTTTTAAATAAAAAAAATCTGATTTATTTGATTTAAATCAGATTTATTTGATTTAAATCGATTTTTTTGATTTGTATTAATTTGATGTTCTACATGAAATCTAACTACTACAGGATATTGTTTAGTATATTTATAACTAAACGGAGATAGAATAAGTGAATTAAAAATGCATATAACAGATGAATTAACATATTTTCTATTTCTGTGGCCTAAAACGCTCCGCTGAGGAACTATTGGCTCGATTGCAGCCAATAGCTAAGGCTCTAGATCAGATACAGAGTGACAAATGCACCATCGCTCAAGCAGTTGATATTTGAAAGAAATTATGCGGACACCTCACAAACACTCAGCAAATGGAAAAACTGGTGAGAAAGAGGTATGAACAATTCATTACCAAGGCTCACCTGCTTGCCAACATGCTTCATCCTTCACTTCAGGGGAAAACGCTCAATGAAGAAGAGGTGAATATTGCAATGGAATACGCCAATGAGAAATATCCAACACTTGTTCCCATCATCATGAAGATTCAGGGAAAATCACCTCCTTTCCAGTCATTCAAGTTTACAGAGCCTGTGACCAAAACCCTGTCAGCTACTGATTGGTGGGAGTCTCATACAAGTGTTTTGGGCAGTGACATCCTCTCAGCAGTGCGTCAACTTCTGACTGCCGTAGCCTCATCTTCTGGGGTAGAACGAGTTTTCTCCTCTTATGGACTAGTGCACTCAAAACTGAGGAACCACCTCGGTACAGAGAAGGCAGCAAAACTTGTTTTCCTTTTTAAGTCCATGAATAAACACCCTCCTCCTCATGATCATGATGATGCTTAAACTTTCTTTGGTCTAACCAATTAAATTAAAGTGGAATTTATGTTTATTATATTCAGTTACAACTTACAAGGTACTTTCTTTTAGCTCTGGATAATAATCATTATGAAAAAGGAGTTTGTACTATTATGATTTAAATAAAACAATTGTTTATATAATTTTAGTTATAGTACTGTCACACCAATACACAAAGGGGGTAGTAAAGGCATAGCCAAAAATTACAGACCAGTGGTGCTGACGTCACATCTTATTAAAATCATAGAAAGAACAATACGAGTTAAGATGGTCAGCTACCTGGAAGATAACGAGGCATTCAACGAGGGTCAACATGGCTTTAGACAAGGCCGCTCCTGCCTTTCACAACTACTATCACACTACGACAAAATCCTACAGGATATTCAAGACGGATAAAATGTAGACGTCATATATCTAGATTTCGCCAAAGCTTTTGACAAGGTGGACCATGGGATCCTTCTACATAAACTCAAATCACTGGGAATAGGGGGAGACCTTGGAAGATGGCTCCACAGTTTCATCACCAACAGAAAACAAAGAGTCACGGTTCAAGGAAGACTATCAGAAGCAGGTGGGGTCATCAGTGGAGTACCACAAGGATCAGTACTGGGACCTCTCCTATTCCTCATCATGATAGGAGACATCGACAGGGACCTGGAACACTCAACAGCCTCATCGTTTGCAGACGACACCAGACTCATGAAGAAAATCACCTCACAACATGATACACAGCTACTACAACAAGATTTGGACAAAATCCTGAAGTGGGCAGAAGAAAACAACATGGCCCTAAACGGAGACAAGTTCGAGCTTCTAAGGTACGGGAACAAGAGAGCACTACAAAACCCCACCAACTACAAAAGTGGACAGCAAGAAATTACCGCCAAGGACACAGTGAAGGACTTGGGAGTAAATATGAGCAGTGATGCCACTTTTTCCCAGCATATTACCAAAGCCACAACAACAGCAAAACAAATAGCAGGCTGGATCCTGAGAACCTTCCACACAAGAAATGAGAGGTGTATGTTAACACTGTGGAAGTCACTGGTCCTACCACGACTGGAGTACTGCTCTCAGCTCTGGTCTCCCCAAAAAGTAGGAGAAGTAACAGAAATTGAAGCCACCCAGAGGACATTCACCAGTAAAATCCATGGGTTTCAACACTTTAACTACTGGGAGAGACTCCAGGAGCTGCAGCTGTACTCACCTGGGACAATTTCTACTACGATGACTATTTGTTTTCGGACGATGGAGTTCATCTGAACCAGGTGGGAGCAGCACGTTTTGGGCGTCTTCTCAACGATGCGGTGACGGATTTTCGGAGAAGAAATCGACTCGGCACAGGACAACCAGGAAGGAGGACCGAAGACGGCGAGGACGGCAACCTACAAAGGAATTAAATACTAATCCGTCAAGAACCTCGAATTTGGATAAAGCTCCACCAACACGACCCAAATTCAAAACCGCCAGGGATAACGACCGAGGACCGAGGACAGCCATGAATGTAAATGTAGATCCGACCAGAACCAAAAATTCGATGAAAGAACGTTCTGTGAGTTCTAAAACCGCAACTTTAAAGGTTTTCTATGCAAACGCTCGTAGCATACGCAATAAATTTTCAGATTTAGAGGAACTAGTGTTTACAGAAAATTATGATGTGATTGGCATAACAGAATCTTGGCTCAATACAGAAGATAGAGACTTTTTAGCAGAGTATTCACTTCCCGGTTATGTAATGTTTGAGAACAGCCGAATAAATAAAAATGGAGGTGGCGTTTTATTTTATATCAAAGAAAGTCTTAACCCGACCCTCGTGTCAAAACCTCAAATTGTGAACGTCGACACATCTTTTGTGCTAATAAAGAATAATAAAGGTACAAAAATAATACTTGCGTTAATATACAGACCTCCAGCTCAATCAGTGCAAACTGACCGAGAAATTTACGAACAAATTGCAGATGTAAGTAACTCACAAGATACCGTAATTTTTGGCGACCTTAATTTACCTGTGACCAAGTGGGGCGATACTCTTACTTCACACTCCGGACATGACTTGTATACGAACTTGCAAGAGAGTTCGCTTTATCAATTTGTTCGAACGCCGACCCGTGGTAATAACGTTCTTGACATTGTACTTGCAACAAAAGAAGAATTGATAGAGAATTTGAATGTTGGTGATGAATTCAGTAACAGCGACCATCGTACGATAACTTTCACTTTAAAGTTTACTAGTAACGAACCAAATAGTAGCATCGAAAAAGTCCCTAATTTCAAGAAAGCAAACTTCCATAAACTTAGAGCTATGTTTAAAGAAACTGACTGGAGCTTTTTAATTAACAATAACGACATAAATACATCTTGGAAGTTATTCGAAACCACTTACCTAAAAGCAGTGCAAGACTGCATACCATCGAAAATACGGCGTCCAGGCCATAATAATAAACCCAAATGGTGGAATAAAGATATTTCAAACTGCCTGCTTGCTAAAAAATTTGCTAATGATAGATTAAAATCCTCACAAAATGACGAAGAACGGGTGAAATTTGTAGAGCTACGACGCAAAGCCAAAAAGTTAATTAAGCAGAGTAAAAAGACCTTAGAGTTACATATTGCGAATCAAAGTAAAACAAACCCGAAAGAATTCTATAGTTATATCAGAAAGAAGAAAGTAGTTACTTCAACTGTTGGACCGTTAGTCAATGAAAATGGAGAATACACCAAAGACGAAGTACAAATGAGTAATGCCCTCAATACCTTCTTTGCATCAGTTTTTACAACAGAAGACCTCAGTGATATCCCTACACCATCGCCGATTCAGATTGATAATTCAGATGTTCTAAGCAATATCACCGTTACAGAGAGAGAAGTATTGAATTGTTTAGATAAACTCAAGGTAAATAAAATGCCAAGACCTGATACAATCTCGCCTAGAGTTCTAAAGGAAGCTAAGGATGAGCTCTCCAAACCACTGACATTACTATTCAATAAATCCTTGCAGTCTGGAACTATGCCTGATCAGTGGAAGCTAGCCAACGTAACACCGATATTAAAAAAAGGCCGCAAATCCCTACCGGTAACTATCGTCCAATTAGCTTAACCTCAGTTGTTTGTAAAATGCTAAAAACGGTCATACGAGACAGACTCGTAAATCACTTAGAGGAAAATAACATACTTAAAGATACTCAACACGGCTTTCGTAAAAAACGTTCCTGTTTAACAAACCTCTTAGACTTCTTCCACGATATCCTCAACCTCTACGATGAGAGTAAAGCTGTAGATATTATATACCTTGATTTTCAAAAGGCCTTTGACAAAGTTCCCCACAAACGTTTACTGCTAAAACTAAAAGCGCATGGAATACAAGACGGTGTGTTGAAATGGATAGAAAATTGGCTCAGCAACAAAGCAAAGGGTAGTCATAAACGGTAAGGCATCTAAATGGACCAATGTAAGTAGCGGGGTACCCCAGGGATCGGTACTAGGACCAATTCTCTTTCTAATTTACATCAACGACATAGATGAGGGTCTCACCTGTACAATCTCAAAATTTGCTGACGATACAAAAATTGCAAATAGCCTACTCTCAAAAGAACAAGTTGACGATATGCAACACAATCTAGATAAATTGTCATGTTGGGCCCAAATTTGGCAAATGAGTTTCAATGCGGATAAATGTAAAGTACTACATGTCGGATACCTAAATGAGAAAGCAAACTATTCGATGAATGGCACTCAGCTTAAGAATGTAAACAGAGAAACCGATCTGGGAGTAACAATATCGAGTAACCTAAAACCGAGTCAACAATGTTCAGAAGTTGTTAAGAAGGCAAACAAAATAATTGGCTTTATAGGCAGGTCATTTGAGCATAAATCCAAAGAAGTTATCCTAACCCTTTACAATTCCTTAGTCCGCCCTCTTCTGGAATACTGCGTTCAATCCTGGTGCCCTTATTACCAAAAAGATATAAACAAGCTAGAACGAGTTCAACGTAGAGTTACCAAAATAATACCTAGCCTAAAGAACAAACCATACGAAGAGCGTCTTAGAGAATTAAATCTATTTCCTTTAACCCAGCGCAGATTAAGAGGTGACTTAATTCAAGTGTTCAAAATCATCAAAGGCATCGACAATATGAACTGTAGTAAGTACTTCACTATCGACCAATCTAATTACACGCGGGGAAACGGTTGCAAAATTATTGGTAAATCTTTTAACTCGCACGAATCTAAGAATTTCTTCTTCAATCGAGTTGTCAACTTGTGGAATGGGCTTCCCCGAAACGTTATAGACTGCATCACCGTTGATTCATTTAAACTCCGCCTAGACAAATATCTCTCATTAAACCCGCGACTGACTGCGTTTGTAAATGAATAACTTTATTTTATCCCCCCTCAGTTACTAACCCATCTGTCCTCTACTAACTTCCTAATCCTGCCACGGACATTGGTTCCAGGGCAGTAATTCCCTTTCCAATGTTCCCTTACCCACTCTAAACCACTGTTTGGACACTTGATCCTCAGTGTTTTGGAGGACAAGCAACCTAGAAGGGTCACTAGATCTGTTGTTGCTTGATTTCCTTTGTACTCCTTTGTACTTCAAAGACGTAGGGAGAGATACATCATCATCTACGTCTGGAAGATTTTGGAAAAAAAGGTACCAAATCCAAACATCCAAGAGACTCCACACCAAAGGCGAGGGAGGCTGTGCTATGTGAGGACTACGCCAGGATCAACACAAAAAATCAAATCCCTGATCCATCACAGCTTTGCATACAATGGAACCAGACTGTTCAACTGTATACCAGCCCCTCTCAGGAACATGACCGGGGTGTCTCCAGACACCTTCAAGAAACACTTGGACATGTGGCTGACCAAAATACCAGACCGGCCACCAACACCAGGATACCCCAGCACCAACTCCAACCGACTTCTGGAATGGAGAGTGGAAGAAAGGGAGCTGCCTGGTTGCAGTGGAGCCCCAGCTCAACTGTGTCACTAACGGACGGAATACAACAAAGTGTAACAAAGTGTAAGTGTAGTAATACTAATACAGTATACTACAATAATAAATATTGGTTTTCATAAAACACATTTGCTTAATTTTCCTTCTTTCCCCTCTCGTTTTCAATTAATGATAAGGTTATGATTTAAATCAGTGATTTAAAAAAAAAATCATTTGATTTAAATCAGTGATTAAAATCAACTTGATTTAAATCAGTGATTAAAATCAACTTGATTTAAATCAAACAACCCTGTATGACAATGATTTAAAATAAAGTCTGTGTGGTAAGTAATCTTCTCATAATATGTATTTATACGTATTTTCCTCATATGTATTTATTGGATGCATTTCGGGCGAAATGGGCACTTGAGGGGTGACTGGACGAATTTAGAACCTAGGCCTAGGCCTAAACGTTTTCCCATGATAAGAACAATGCCTCAATCTACAATCTACAGTAGAAGACCTTTGGGATAGAGCTAGGTTACTATACAGACTCTTAGTAGACAGAGGTTTTGTTGCAAGTAAATTGTTGCATAAATTTAATCTTTTTAAGGTCAATTATTGTGACTGTATTTTAGCCCACTGAGCCCCAGCTAGTTAATAATAAATGTACCACCCAGGACCTGCAGGTTTTGAAAAAAAAAATGTTTTCCAGAAAACACCAGGAATGGGTTAGGAATGAAGGAAAACCCACAAAAAAACGATCCCCTAGGTCATTAAGGGGTCCTACGGTGCGCCCGAAAGTCGGGAGTTAACATGGGGAAATGGGTAGGCAAAAACAGGTTTTTGCACGCTCACACGCTCGCGGTTGGACTTTGAGAGTTTTCAAGCATCGGCATTGTTGTGTGGGATACTTACACAGTTTCCATACAAATCTGAGCCCTCTAGGTGCCATAGGACCGGAGTAATTAACAGTGACGCAACGTATGTGATGCTGGGGTTGGCAGAAAAATACATTGCCGACGCAAACAGTGCGTCGCTGGGGCTCAGTGGGTTAAAATTTTATATCAATAATTTTAATCAAGCATTATATATAATTATTAACAACAACAACATTATTAACTTGAAGTTTCTATTATAACCTCTGCTTACTTTTTGTCTGTATGTATTAATGTTTATCTTTTTCTATTGTTATTATTAATTTTTATAATTAATTGTTCTTGTTAAAAGAGTACTCTTTTGTTTAAATCTATTGTGCCTTCTTCATATTTTAAAATATTTGTCTTTATTATATAGTATCTATTCATTGTCGATAGTATCGATTGCTTGCTTTTGCGATTTCCTTAGTTTATTTGTACAATAAATGTAGGTTATTAGTAGGGTAGTAATTGTTAGGGGTCACTTGAAGCATGCTATGTTTACAGGTACCTACCCGATAGCACTATCTTTAGTGAGTGATGTATGTTTTTTGTATTTGGTTTATACCTTGTCATGTTGCAAATTTAGCTTAATACATACATACATACATAAAATTTTAAGACTGAGTGTTCCACACATAAGTGCAGTTTCAGTCTCTTGTCCTAATGGCGGCATTCCAGGCAACCCTGTTAAGGGCTGCTTCACTTGTCAAGTTCTTGGATTTGAGATCGGCGCGTATAGTCCGATCCCAGGTCTTCCTCAGTCCACCCCTTGGTGCAGCTCCCTCCACAATCACAGACCTGCATTTTTTCACCCAATTTTGTTCATCCATTCTCTCCACATGTCCATACCATCCCAGTCTACTTGTACGCATCACCTCGCTAATACTCTTTATACCTAAACGTCTCCTCAGCTCAACATTTGTTATTCTATCCTGTAGCCTGGCCCCACACATCCATCTCACCATTCTCATCTCATTACGCTCCATTCTGTTGACATCCTCTACTTTAACGGCCCATGTTTCTGAGGCATACGTCATTGCACTTCTAACACATGAGGCATACACCTTTCCCTTATAAAATTTGATATAAATTGTAGTTTCTTTATTCATACAGAATTTAGTAAAATTTACCATAATGTCCCGGACTTCCCAAATTGACTAATTCCTTGAACATGACTATGGTGCATTGTTATATGTGCGATCAGTTTGCTTGGGAACAAAATTGACTTGCTCGTGTAGTTGTGTACACCCTATGTGGTGGATTGTGTTCTTTTATTTTATTAAGCGTTATTTCCACATAGCGATTTTGATTAGTTCTTTTGCATTTATCTTGTATCGTCCCAGTTTTGGTTTGTTCATTTTGCAAGTTTTACATTATAATTTTATGGTTAGGACTGTTATTTAGCCATGTCTACATTATTATTTACAATGCATGAGATTTAGGCCTACTTTATGTAGACAAAAAACATGTTTTCATAGGCTAAAACTGGGAAAAAGTGCAACTTTTAGAATGAGCACGGAACTGATTAGAATTTTCCCCATAAGAACAGTGCCCCGATCTTGGCTGTTTCAATCTTAGCTCGATTTCTGCTGAACCGATTAGGAGCTAAGATGGTGGCTCCACTGTACAAGAAAGAGCAGTGGATGTTGATGTACTGTACCCCTGATAAGGGAAGGGAGTGAGTGGAAGTTACCTGTGCTGCTGTTTGCTAATAATACAGTTTTGATCAGTAAACATGAGTGGGAGTTGCAGGGTCTGATAAATATGTTTGGAAGTGTGTTTGAGAAATGGAACCTGAAGTTAAATGTGGGGAAGAGTAAGGTTGTGGTCTTTGAATGGGATGTAGTCACAGAGAGTGAGGTGATGTTGAATGGTCAGGTTATGGAGAATGTCAGCTTATTTAAGTATTTGGGCAGTGAGATGAGTAAAGTTGGGAGTATGGAGGATAAAGTGTGGGAGAGGGTACACCAGTGAAGAGGGTTGTAAGAATGCTGAAAGCAGTAACAAGGAATAGGGTTGTCAGCATGGAAGTAAAGAAGTCATTCCATGATAGTGTGGTAATCCCGACATTGACGTACAGGAGTGAAGCATGGTTGTTGGAGAGACATAAATCAAAAGTGAAAGAGGTGGAAGTGAGTTACTTGAGAAGTGCGTGTGGAGTTTGTTTAACCAGACCACTGAGTCTAGAACAAGAACTAGTAAAGTGCGTGTGGACTGTGGAGTTACATACAGAGATAGACAGACAAGTGAGGAAGTACAAGAGTGTTGTGGATGTGCTGGAGAGGTGCAAAGGAAAACCTTGAGGTGCTTCGGTCATATGGAACGTATGGGGAGGGAGAGAATGACTAAGAGAGTATTCAAAAGTGAGGTGGAAGGGCAGAAAGGAAGAAGCAGACTGAGAGTGAGGTGGAAGGATGGAGTTAAGAGGTATATGACTGAGAGTGGTGTTGGGTGGGAGCATGGAGCTATAATAAGAGGAGGGAGGGTGTTCCCGCGCGACATATTCAGAAAGTGTTCCGAGTGTATCTGGCTGAGGCCACGCCCCCTATTGGCAAAAGACCACCAGCTACTCTTCACACCGCTATATTTGTATTGTGTTCTATACTGTATACTATGTGTTTATACTGCTCTATGTTCTGAATATAGTACAGTATACTGTATAGATGCATAGTTAAAGTACATCAATTACGGGTTTGACAACCCGAAGGGAAGGAAGAAAACCTTATACAGTCTGGCCTGCCAATACGCGAGAATATGGGCGACACGCGAGGGCGCGGAATGAAAATTCGCGTATTAGCAATAGAGTATTATATGGGAATAAATCGATATGGGCGGCACTGACTCCAAGTTGTCTACTTTAGGCCTATTTATTTCCGTCAATTGCCACAAAAGGTACATATATGTATACATAAACATCCAAATCATAAGAAAATATAACCATAATAATAAACTCACCTTAAAATTAACAGTAAATGTCCAACACGAGTCGGACAGCTGTTGCGCGAGCGTGGACTGAGGGTAGACTGGCGTATCCCACAATGCCCTGCGTGCCTACGTAACTGGCGCGGAATGGTGGGGGGGCCTCGCGTATTAGCTGAACTCCCCGGAATTGCCCTTATATCGGGCCCGGATTCGCGTTTTAAAGGTACATCACGCGTTTTGAAAGTTTTGGGTATGATTCGACCCCCTCCTCACGTATAAGGTGAATCGCGTATTAAAAGCTCGCGTATTGGCAGGTCAAACTGTATTTAGTTGTGGTTCCGTAGTCAATGACGTAGAGCCTATAAGTATTTTTAGCCTCCTTGGCCCAGTCTACCCAGGGGCCGTGGCCTGAATTAGTAATGTCCACCATAGGGATCTGAGAATCCCCTAGTTAAGAAGTTCACCCAGTATTACAAAACAGAGACAACGATTTCAATGCATTATGACCATCGTTTTTATTAACAATCCTGACCATGAAAAGAATGTCTCGCCCCCTGAAGGGAAAGGTGTATGCCTCATGTGTTAGAAGTGCAATGACGTATGCCTCAGAAACATGGGCCGTTAAAGTGGAGAATGTCAACAGAACGGAGCATAATGAGATGAGAATGGTGAGATGGATGTGTGGGGCCAGGCTACAGGATAGAATAACAAATGTTGAGCTGAGGAGACGTTTAGGTATAAAGAGTATTAGCGAGGTGATTAGGGATGTACCGATACCAAAATTTTGACCGATACCGATACCTGTGCACCAGGAAAGTCTGTAAGACTGTTGTCCATGATCATGTAATTTTCTCCTTTATCAGCTTTGTTATTAAACTTAGGTAACATGTTACTAAAATCAACACTTGTATTATGTATATAATGGGTAAAAACTTAAAAGTTACTAAAAACTAGAACGAGATGATACGGATTTAATGAAACATCTCGTGCAGGGATTTCAAATTTAATAAATGAATATATTACATAATAGTGATTATTTAAAAAAATAAAAAAAATAAAATAAAGAAAAATGCAACACAAAACAAAATTTTATAATTTATATATGCAGAATGGACTGCACTACTAGGCTACACATTATGTACGGTACTTAATGTAATTGTTATCAGATATGTACCAAGATTCCAACAAATATATATTTTTCATAATTATAAAACAACCAATCACTGCTGAACCAAGCAACCTTCACTCCTTCAGCGAGTGATATGTGACTTACTTCTAGGTATCGGTAGTATCGGTAGAAAATCAGCCGATACCGATACTCTAAAAAAGGGCCGATACCACCGATACCGATACATCGGTACATCCCTAGAGGTGATGCGTACAAGTAGACTGGGATGGTATGGACATGTAGAGAGAATGGATGAACAAAATTGGGTGAAAAAATGCAGGTCTGTGATTGTGGAGGGAGCTGCACCAAGGGGTGGACCGAGGAAGACCTGGAATCGGACTATACGCGCCGATCTCAAATCCAAGAACTTGACAAGTGAAGCAGCCCTTGACAGGGTTGCCTGGAATGCCACCATTAGGACAAGAGACTGAAACTGCACTTATGTGTGGAACTACCCAGTCTTAAAATTTTATGTATGTATGTATGTATGTATGTATGTATTAACACCTAACCGACGGTGCCCGTCATATGACGGGCGAGAGATAAATGGAATATCGTCCGGTACCCGTCATATGACGGGCGGCATTTTGAGCACATTATCGGCTCTGAGAGAGAGAGCAGGCGTTGGGAGGACGATAGGCGGGCTCTGACCGTTCGGCACGACCACAGTGCCGCGACTGAAACCGCCACTGCAACATTTCACACCCTCAGCCTCGGGAGATCAGGAAAAAACTGAGGAAATTACCTTATTTAGGGGTTTTTCACCTTCGGTTGCGCGATCTCTACAGGATAACCCGTGGTCGTACAAGGATGATTCAGGTGTCACTGGAAAGCTCTATTATCGCCCTTTCACGGATACATAATTGTATTACGCTCTGGCTCTTCTTTATGCATGAAAAAGAGCATGGAATGAAGCTTGTTTAGGGTAAATATGCCCCCTTGGCAGGTAATTGATGTTACAAACGGCCCCGTTTTTTGGGGGTTAAAGTCCGACCACGGACATAATGTTTTACCTGAAGGTATTGTTGGAACATGCATGAGAGTAAAGAATTGTGTATCATTAGGAGAAGGGAAAGGATTGACTACCACGTCCAGTATTCTCCCATCACTATCTCTAGCCCTCAACTGTCTATGCTCATTAATTTCAATTGTCCATTCCTGTGGAACAGGGAACACGTTGGGCAGTCCCGTATCAGGCTCTGGGGGAGTTATGAAAGAGACAGCAGACCACTGCCTAGGAGGAATTATGCAAAGCTGGTACATGTCATATTTGTAACATACTATGTGGTACCAACTCTGTAAATTGCTAACTGAATAAATATTATAATATTATTTTTGAGGTCTCTAGAGCAAGGGATAAGACATTTTAGGAGCCTCCGGTTCAACTTCAATAGCAGTCAGAGTTATTTGAGACAAAAAGTAAGAGGGGTAATCATGGGGACTGATTGAGAGGTGCTAGCTGAAGGTTGAGGAGGTACTGGTGTGACAGTTCTAGGTGGAACAGGTCTTGGAACTAATGTTATTGTAGTAACAGCAGGATATACCTGCATCTGGTTGGTTATTGCACTGTAATCTTGCACCTGGGTAAGGGGGCCTTCATCTAATGGTAGAGGAAAAAAATAATATGACTCACGCATCCTACTGTGTGTCGTACAAGGCGACTAATAGGGGGGATGGCGATAGACCTGTGGACTAACAGCCATTACTATGCAATAAAGTCTTTATCTTAGCACTGTCTTGGTATGGCACTGCCGAGGCTGGTGGGGTGCGGAAAGGTGCCACAGGGGACTGAGTCTTCCCTGGGTGCTGTTTGGCACCACACCTGTGTCGGCAACAGTGTTTGCATGTTGGGGCAGCACTTTATTGTTCTATAGTCCAAATTGCCTAATATACAGTACAGTAGTCTTGTTATGGTGCTGTCTTTTTGTAACTGTTAAGGCTGGTGTGGTTGCAGATACTGCAGGTGCAAGTGCTGCAGGGAGACTCTGTTGAGGCTTGCTGAGGCACGGTTAGCACTATACCAACATAAGCCACAGTGATGACTTGGTGGGCCAGTCTTGTAGCGGGACTTTATTGTACTACAGTACCGTACGCTCCAACTACTGAAAGGCAACCCCGTCTGAGCCGTTACAATGCTATGGAAAAATTACGCTAAACCATTGTATGTATGCATGTACCTGGTTGATTATTTCACTCAGAAGGGTTATAAACATTATCATCTAATCTAGTGGGTAAGGAGGCTTCCTCAGCAGGAAGAAGGGGAGATGTTGGGCTAGCTGAGCGGTAAACCTCAACCTTCACTTGAATCGCTTCAGGGTGAATTCTAGGGCTAGAATGTTCCTTCAAGGGAACGCATGACTGCTAAGGAAATTTTAGGTTGGGATGGTGGGAGGGTTGAAGAGATAATTGGTTCATTTGCGATAGGATGAATGTTAAGGATAGGTGAAATCATTGGACTGTCTGTCAGTTCCACAGTATCTATTTTGCTCACATTGGAAGACTAAGAAGGCAAGGAAAGAGGTTCAGTGAGAATTCTTTTAGTCCTTTTGAGCTTAGGACTTGAGTATCTTTTCCTCTTCTTAGTTGAAGATTTAGTGGTATAAGTGGCTGAGATAGAGCTTGCTGGTAAAGCCTCCTTTTGGATTGGCAATTCTATATTTAAGAAACTAACATACTCAGGTACCTTTTTAAGCACCTTTGAAATATACCGTATGTGCATACAGCACCCCAAATGGTTAACAACACCTGTTTAGATAAGTCCTTGGCCAAAAAGTGAGCTGGATAATGAAATTTAGTAACATAATAGGCATACTGTTCACAAACTCGTGGACTCCAATAAGAGTCAATGCGATTTATGCAATGCACATGGTAAACACAGAGAGTATGTTCGAGGAGAGGAAACTCATGGCAGCTCCGGGACTCGTACCGCCGCACCTCATGCGTGGGCGTCATCTCCTAGGCAACCAACCGGGCCAGGATGGAGGAGAACGGACCGGGCTTGCCAAACCCGGAAAACCTCAGACTTGCGGCCGACACTATAGAGGCCAGTCGGTGATCGGGTGCCGGGGGCTCCAGCCCACAGGAGGTGACAGATCTAAGAAAAAGGGAAAAGACTCTTCAGTATAGGGAAGTGACACTGATTAATCATAAAACATGTCATTGATAAAATTTTTGAGTCTCCCTAAAAAAAAAAAAATCTTTGAGAAGTGAGATCATCTAGCTCATCAAAAATAAATGGATCTGCATCTCCTTTTATTATAAGTTAAAATATGCCTCGCCCAAAATTGGGAATCAAATCGAAGACGAAGAGATAATGAGGGAGGAGCAGAAGAGAAAGTCAGGATATATATGGAGAGAGTGGGAGATTAACCCTCTGACTTCGGGCCCTTTAAATACTCCCGCCAAGGCCGAACCGGGTAAAATATAGAATTCTCTGGATATTGCCGCGCTTTTTTATACACGAAAAAATGGCCTAACCTAACTTATATATATATCCAGCAGCAGTTTTCGTTGTTGTCTTGCTTTTGGTGAAAACTAGAAGTCTATACCAAGTGGTTCAGTTTTTATGATAAAAATATTTAGGTCAGTAAGTATGTCTCACTGAGACCTGGTTGTTCGAGTCAGATCTGAATATTATCCAGGCGGCATTGCCTAAAACCCATTCCATAATAAATGTTCCTAGGCCTAGGGGAGATCATCCGGGTGGTGGAGTGGCAGTTGTCTACTCCACATCTCTGGTGAATATCTTGCAAATAAGCCATAACCCAGCCCCTCTTTATTATGAACTGTTGGAAGTGGAAATAAAACTCCATCAACAAATTCTAAGAATGGCAGTTGTCTATAGGCCTGGCCATCGTGGCACAGATAGGGGTTTTATGGAAGAGTTTGGGCAGTTTCTCGAGGAATTTTCTGCTAAAACTGGAAGACTTTTGATGTGTGGAGATTTTAATTACTGGGTTGACAGCCCTCATCTGAAGCCATTCTCTCCTGAGTTCCTTGAGTTGACTGATCAGAACAATTTTGTAAACCATGTGTCCCACACAACTCATATCCTAGGACACACCCTTGACTTGGTTTTCTCTCCTGTGGGTTGTGGTGGTGTTCTGGATGTTGATGTTGAGAATGCTGACCCTAATACCTCTGATCATGCTTTGATTACTTTCAGCTTTGATTTCCCTAAGCCACTCACACATGAAAAAGTAATCAGATTTAGAAATTATAAAAATGCAGACCTAAATTTGGCTAGCAGTGAAGTAAAACAGTACTTGGGAAGTATTGATACTTCCAACCTTACTTCAGATGAGCTGGTGGAGGTACATGGAAATGCACTTAAATTAGTGTTCGATCATCACTGTCCAGAAGTAGAGAAGAAAATCATAGTACGAGATGATTCGCCCTGGTATAGCACTCGAGTTAAATTTCTTAGAAGAGCGCGTAGAAGAGCTGAACGTGAATGGCGGAAAAATAAAACAGACTCTACATGGTTGCAATACCTGTCAGCCAGAAGAGCTGTGGTCTACAAAATCAAAGATGAAAAGAAAGTGTATTATCAGGAAAAGTTGACTCTTGTGGTAACGACCAGAGGAGGTTGGCTTCAATTGTAAACAGTTTACTTGGAAAAACAAGAGTCAGCTTAAGACCTTCTGTACCTGATGCCGAGTTGGCTGCCAACTTTGTGGCATTTTTTGCTGGCAAGATAACTCGCATAAGACAGGAATTGGATGATGCTTCTGTTGGTGAAGAACTTTCAGTTATACTCCAACCCCGACACATTCCTAATAATGTCCTCTCATCCTTTCACTCAGTAGAGGTGGACATGATCTCGTCCTACATAAGAAACCTCAATAAAACATTTTGCCCGTTGGATCCCATAAATGTTTCCAAGCTACCAAGAGTCTATGATCACAGTTGAGTTTATTTCCAAAATAATTAATAAGTGCTTCTCTGAAGGTAGCTTCCCACATTCTGAAAAGCATGCACTACTCCGACCTACTCTAAAGAAACCTGGACTTGATGTTGAGAACATGTTGAACTATCGTCCTGTCTCCAACCTGTCCTTCATATCAAAGATATTAGAGCGTGCAATACTTGACCAATTACAACCACTACTTCAGCAGAATGAAACTATCCCAATTTTTCAGTCTGCTTACCGACAGCATCATTCAACTGAAACAGCATTGATTAGAGTACATAATGATCTAGTTGAGAACATTTGCAATGGTGTGGCCTCACTATTGGTCTTGCTTGATCTCTCTGCGGCTTTTGACACAGTGGATCACGAGTTGTTATTGAGTGATCTTTATGATTGTGGTGTGCGTGACTCCGCTCTCTTGCTTCTTGGGTCGTACTTGTCAGGTAGATCCCAGAGTGTGATGGTAAATCAAATGGTCTCGGACTCGACACCCCTGCAGTATGGTGTTCCGCAGGGATCAGTTTTGGGTCCTATCCTATTTATAATTTATATTAGCAGTTTGTCTCTTCTGCTTCGTGCACATAATGTCACCTTTCACTTTTATGCAGATGACACCCAGATTTATGTGAGAATCACAAATATAGTTGATATACGGAGTAAGATGGAATTGTTGATGTCTGATATCAAGAAGTGGATGAGAGCGAGAAAACTTAAACTAAATGATGGTAAAACTGATATTCTCATCATCCGAGGAAATAGAAGAGCTGATGATATGGTAGGTGCCCTCTCCATCAATGTGGGTGGATCTCAGCTGCGACCGGCCAACTCTGTTCGAAATCTGGGTGTATATGTGAACTCCCGATTAGATTTCAAAGAGCATGTAAACCAGATAGTTAAAAGTTGTTACTTGCACATCAGAAATCTCTATTTGGTGAAGCCGTTTATAACCAGACGTTGCCTCCTGACGTTGGTTCACTCATTGGTCTTCTCTCGTGTTGATTATTGCAATGCCCTGTTGGTGGGTCTTCCAAATTATATTTTGAAGAAAGTTCAGTCTGTTCTTAACAGGGCCGCAAGACTAATTTTTGGTGTTCCACCTAGAACTCCTACTACATCTCTTCACATAGAACTGCACTGGCTGCCAGTAAGAGCAAGAATAGAATTTAAGTTGTGTTTGGTGACTTTTAAGGTTCTCAAATTTGGTGAGCCTAGGTACCTTGCGGAGCTGCTCAGGCACCCACCGGCACACCATGGTATAGTTGTGCGTCATGACAATGACCCTTTTCGTCTTGATGAACCAAGGGCTTTCCAGCAGTCTTCTTTCTTTGAGAGGTCATTCTCCTACATGGCTCCGAGGTTGTATAACAGGTTGCCGCTGTCCATGAGACAACTGAGTTCTGTTGAATGCTTCAAGAGACAACTTAAGACTTTTCTTTTTGAGAGAAGCTATGATCTTGAGAGAGGTGTCATGACAGATGGCTATAGAGTTTAGGCTATTTTGCCACTGCTGGTGATTGTTAAATGTGTGTTGTATATGAGCCTTCTTTTGATGCATTGATTTTTGTTCTTTTTTCTTTCTCTTTTCGAGCGCTAGTGAATTCTTCGGAAAAATTGGCGCTTATGAGAAATAAGTAACATGCTTATTATTATTATTATTATTAAGTAGGACGAAAGGCGAGAATGCAGTGTGTACAGTACTCCCGAATTTCGTCATATACCGATACTCATATCTCTGCAAATAAATGGCCTAACCAAGTTTTTATGCATACCAGAGGTAGATATGGTCGTTGCCGTGCGATGGGTAAAGAGTAGAACACTCTACATTGTGTAGTTATTGTGCGAGGTGAGAAATAAGACGGCGAGTGAAGCGGGAATTCCTACCTTCGTCCGAATGCAGCGCCGCTGCTCTGCCGACCGCGGCTACGGTCTGTTTATATTCGTTCAACAATTTATTATTTATTATTGATTATTTATTATGTATTATGTAATAATATTGATTATATTGATAATTAATTATTGATTAGGCCCACTGATATATTTCACCATTGTAAGTTTGTAACCATTCCTAAGTCACTGTTGTCTGCTTTCATGCATGGTTTGGGACTAGGGAAAATCAATACAAGCTTTCGTAAGGCTTGCTTGAAGGCAGGAGTCAGCTGACTGGCTGGCTGTGTGTTCTTGTTGTTCCCCAGGCTGTCTGGCCGAACAGCCCCAAGGTCTCGAGCAAGGCCAAGGCCATAAACGAGCGCCCCCACAAAATCCTCCCTGCTTACCACTAACAAAGCCCGGGTGACCGAAGCCACTCCAAGGCAGGGAGCTGAGGAGGGTGCGGAAACGCCCGGGAAACCAAAGCCCCACCCAAGGCCCTGTGCCCCTCAGCAATTATGAAGGGAAAGTTGAGGGAAAAATGTGACGCTTTGGCTCCCAATCTGCCAACTTCTAGGTTGGCAGTAGGGAGGTCAATCCATGGAAAAGACGCCGCCACTTGAGATCTAGAAGATATACTGTATAAGTAAAAGGAACAGTCAGAGTAAACTATGGGTATGGCAGAGATCGCTCAGTTCTCACTCGGATACACCAGCCCATCACCACATGACTAGAACCCAATCCTCTCAGCATCAGCTAGGAAAGGCCCTAGAAAGCCGCCTTTGGCGGGGGGGATAGCTCCCCTATTTCAACTCCTTTCGGGGTTGGGCACCCGCCCTGTGTTCTTGTTGTTGTTGGTTATACGGACGACCCGCCAAGACAACAAAACTTTCTCTAGTGCTGTATTAATTGGTTTTAAGCCTTAGATTAACCCGTAGGCGCTTCAGAGCCCATCCGGGTCTCATAGTGGCAATAGCTTATGGCCTCTTGAGCACCCATCCGAGTCTGAAGGGTTAAGAAAGGTTTGTGAGGACGAAAGCAAAAACAAGCCAGCTGAAATTGGGTCTCTTGAATATCCGGTTTTTATTTACATAATAAGATGGATCAATTATTATTATTATTATTAGATATCATCAGATATCATCTTACTCACCGGCTCACCGGTAACAAAAAAAAAGGGGGGCTGTGTCTGATGGTAGAGATACAGGCGGAGGAGGATCCAAGTCTACCAACCCGGCTCTCAAGGTTCCCGCAGAGACATTCCAGACGTCAATAGGGAAACGATATGCCCGTCCCGCTCCACAACTGGTAAGATTGATCAAGAATCAATGTTGCATATGGATATGGTTCATGTTAACCCTTTCACGCACTTATGACGCAGAGGTTGCCAGATTAGCAATAAGAAATAGAGTTCTCTATACCTTACCTCTCCAAAATTAGTTTTCTGCCCACAGCTAACTCAAAGACAACTGCAGAGGTTGAAGTAACTAAACTAAAGGTTTCTAAATACCCCTGATGGTAACAAAGGTTTTAAAGTATCCCCAATAGGCTCAAAATCGTGTCATATGCATGAAAGGGTTAACATAATGATTAAAAATATAGCTCTTTCCTCAGGAAAGTTTTTAGGAGAATTATATCTCATTCAGTAGGCTATAAATATGCAGTATCCTTATGTATTTTTTTTTTTTTAAATCGTCTTATAAGTAACGATAGCTTACCAGGCAATGCAAACCAAGAGTAACCAATAAATGTGAAAGTATAAAATTCAGTCTCGAGTGATATTAGGGCTACCCGAAAGGTTGTGATGTTATTCCACCCGGAACTCTCAACTGTTATACGGTAGACACCTGGAGACTATGAAAGATAAGTACTGTAGATGGAAACTCAAATTTACCTGGATGGGTAAACTAACAACCTGGAGTATGATGACTCCAATTAACCATATCATGTTGCTCGGTAAAGATCAAAGGTTACCCAAAAGAACCAGGACTAACAACTGTACCCGGCGTAAATCATGGAAAGACTCGCAGCTGTCAATTAAAAAGTGCCCTGGATTCTCAGAGACACCTGGAGTAACTACTCAACTCCCAACTCCAACTCCAGTTAACGCGGAACTATTATCTGTATCGATAAAAACACACCAAGTGCCCGGCATTACTCCTAGACACCCGGAGCACTATCCAACCAAAAAGATATGATTACAGATAACCCGGAACTATCATCTGAACCGGAAACACACCACTAATGAACACCTAGTAAATGATAATAGCAAATGCCCGGAGAAACATACTCGGCGGGCCCGGAGACTAAGAACGTCGACCGTAAGTGAATGATTATAACAAAACTCCGCACAGCCGGATTAAAATAATACTTGTGTCCCCACAACCGGACTAACAAACACAAGACTTCATAGGATTCCTTAATCACTAGGCCACTAGGCCCCGGAAAAAAATGTAATAAGTTTTCCCGCAAGAAAAGACAAGGAAGAGAAGTGAGAGGAATCATATACAGTACTGTATCAATAATGAATGAAATAGGCGACTAAATAATTTAAAAGTGAATGGGGGTAAAGGAGTAGCAAAATTTTGTACAATAGACTGTAGTGGAACTCCTATTATCTCTAAGGAAGATCACCCCCGCCCCCCCATTTTAAAGATTTTTTTTGTGATAATAATATTTAGAAAGAGCTCGAGAAGGAGGTCACCATGTTAAAATTACGTCCCTTGAAACCCCCAGATCTGAACAAAGAAAAGAACGGTATTTAGGTTAAAGCTAAGCTTTCAATCGTAGTACAGTATGTTAAACATACATAGATATATTAACCCCTTCTCTACCGGTGATGTACTTTTCATTATATTCTGGCATTAATTAGAAGATTTTTTTCAGCTTAGGACGGACGTGTAGTAATTAACCCTTCCAGCCCGGGTGTCCTTTTAAAAGGACACCGCGGCAGATGGGCCGGTACCCGGGTGTCATTTTAACAGACAGTAAGCTTGAAAGCCTATTCAGCTTGGTCTGAACGCCGTGCATCCGACGCATGTAAACAAAGCCGGTCATTGCGTCACCGCACCTCCGAAAACAAGAAGAAGACGTCGGATCAATGTTGTTGTTGTATGATATGACGAAATTAGTGTCTGAAAAGATCCGATATTGTCAACATCGCGGCAAAATTTGCTCCACGGAAATCGTCATCACAACTGAACCAGTTGACTTAGAGAGCTCTACTCAACGCCAGTCTACAGATTGGAAACCGCACTACGTTTAGGGATGCGTGGGAAATTTCTAGCAGTTAAAATAACAAAGATACGGTAGCCTAGGCCTAGATGTTTTTCGGCCAGATCGCCTGGATACGACCTCCGTCCTTTGGTAAGGCTGCCCGGGGCGGGAGGGTTAAGAGCCTACAAACTCACTCAATTAACTATTTTAACACCTAACTGTAGGTGCCCATCATATGACGGGCGAGAGATAAATGGACAATGAAGCGGTACCCGTCATATGACGGGCGGCATTCTGAGCACAGGGGCTCTGAGAAAGAGTATGTGCGTTGGGAGGATGATAGGCGGGCTCTGACCGTTCGGCACGACCACAGTGCCACGACTGAGACTGCCACTGCAACATTTCACACACTCGGCCTCGCGAGACCAGGAAAAACTGGGGAAATTACCTTATTTTAGGGTTTTTCACCTCCGGTTGCTCGATTGCTACAGGATAACCCGTGGTCGTACAAGGATGATTCAGGTGTCATTGGAAAGCTCTGTTATCGCCCTTTCTCGGATACATAATTGTATTACGCTCTGGCTCTTCTTTATGCATAAAAAAGAGCATGGAATGAAGCTCGTTTAGGGTAAATATGCCCGCTTGGCACAATAAAAAGATGCTTAAATACAGTTACTCTAAACAACAATAAACTCTTCACTCCTATCTGAAAGAAAGTGAAGTCTAGTCCTACAGCATAGACCTGGAAACTTCTGAAGAAAGTCTGATGCTCATAAGGTGCTCGTATCTTAACCCTCTCACCACGGAAGGGCTCTTGAACGCCCATAAAAAAGCATATAACAGGTACCCGGAAGGGCTCTTGAACACCCAGTGGTTGAAAGCCTGTGAGCTTCGTGTGCGAGGCGTCGGTCCGACGCATGTAAACAACAGCCGGCTGGACCGACGCCCCGCATCTCCGGCCACAAGAAGGAGAGCGTCGCTTGTTCGTGTGTGCCTGTATGTTGTTGTTAAGTATCGAAAAGTAGTGTAAAGTGGCTGTTTTTGCCATAAAGTTATCTCCAATGAAATCATCATCACAACTCAACCAGTTGACTTAGAGAGCTCTACTTAACGCCATTCTACAGGTAAATAACACAGCTACGCTTGGGGATGCGCGGGAATGCGGGAAGCAGTCAGATTAACAAATATACGGTACCCTAGCCTAGACGTTTTTCGGCCAAAACACCCGGGTTTCGGGGAATATTTATGTAATGCGTAGCCGGGGCTGGAGGGTTAAATTATATAAAGGCAGGAGGCAGGACACCATACGTGTAGACTGAATACACTAAAAGATAGGACATATAATGTTAACTGACACGGGAATACTATAAATGCGCAACGGCAGTAATGCTCGACACTAAAAGAAATGCTTCTTCATCAACGAAACAGTCTGCTATGGTTGTGCAACTCAACAACAACCTAGACTAATAAATGCCGTGAATAATAATGCGTACATATCATAAAGAGCTCATGTCCTAACTGGTGTCTGCTAGGCGAATAAAGTCTAGCTGGGATATCAAGGTTAGGAAACTGTGGCTGAGCAAGACTGGCTCATAGCCTAGCGTTGTCCTTAAGGCGGTATGATTAAGGTTACGTTAATGACGGGGATGCTCTCTTGGTAGATCCAGATCTCAAGTATCTGGTTCTACCCTGGCGATCCCTCTAAAGTCAAGCAAAGAGGCAGCACTGTGTTCTAAGGTAGTAGGCAAATGCCCTCTTACAACACGATGCTGCACTCGCAAAAGGCACAACCAAAAGGACAACCTAGGCTACCACAGAAACCGTCGAAGTCGTGTAGGTATAAGTAAACCGTACACACATCGCTGACAACGACAACAGAAGCCTTATCCCAGTCTAGCATTAAATAACCCAGCAGAGCACTAAATCAATAATGGAGACACACACCGAGTTCTTAACCTCTACTAACTAAGAACCCTCAAACCTATTCTAAGTACATGTAAATATCTCGGAGAGCGACGCACATAATACGATGGGCCGATATGAAATCGTGTGCAGAACCCAAAGGGAGTGCTGTGACGTTAAAAGATTAGAGGAACGAAAGAGAAGAAGTTGAGTAAGAGAGACAGTATCAGAATGGTGGAGATATGGGGGACAGTGGTAAAAAGGATGTTAGTCATGTGCGTCCCTAGCCTGCTCTGAAGAAGGCAGCTCCTGTGGACCCACATGCACACATTACATTGTGGAGGGGGGGGGGGGGAGGAGAATAGAACTAGCAGGGAATGTGGAGGGTTACGGCTGGATCGGCAATACATATTCGGGATTCTTGATTGTAGGACAGAAATGGCTTAAGTGACAACGACACGCTCGATTCCAGTCCCAAATACTATATGCTCCAGACAACAAAAGCACCAACGCCCTACAGAGTTATCGTCTACGGTAACGAGGTACCTTAACTCGGCGAAAGTGTACAACAGGGGTAGGCTATGAGGCTAAACTCCCTCAGACATTTATAGGTTACGTTATTACTAAAGAAATGCAATACTCAAGAAACTACGTTAATATTAAGCCTCTAATAATGTAGAATAGAAGCAGGCTAAAGGTATGACAGTGAAATGCTAAATGACAAATGTACACGCCTACTTGAAAGCGCGTGCACTACACTAACTGTCCCCTACTAACATGCACTAGCATGTAGCATACAAGATGTTCATGATCCAGTAGATACCTAATAATACACATGGGAGGAACATAAACAGTAGTCACTTATTATAATAATGAATCTATACTTGGAATAACTAAAAGGTTGCAGGCAACAGTACTGCGCCGGTAGCCTACTACCGCATAGGCTACTTCGCTTCTCTCACTCTGTCTCCCCTCCGAGTCCGTATACGCCCTACGCAACAGAACTCCGGACACAGCAGCAAAACGACAGTGCAGTTAATTGATACATGAAAGTATTAATAGTGTTGTCTTGTGTGTGAGTAATGTGTATTGTAAAGTGTTATAGATATATACTTAAAGAGAGCTGCAATGCATAATAAAATAAAGATATATCCCACTCATCCCCATGTGTTCTAGCTAGCAGGCCAAGTCACAGGAACAACGAGTCCCAGCACCGAAAGCGAGAACCCAGGAAAAGACTGTAGAGAACACAAGGACAGATAAATTACGTTACTCTACTATACCGGCACTACGAGCGAGCTGTAGTCTCGGGTGCTACACTCGCTCCTGGCTCGGTATGCAAATCAAGGCTAAGTCCTCGTCCCTCTACAGACAACTCCTGGGCATGGTCGGGCTCTTACACATGGCACCAGTCTAGTCACAAATGGGATGATGAGCAGGGCATATAACTCGTGAACATGTAGAACGTTCACCAACTATCCTCATCAAGAAGATCGCTGTTCACATTAACCCCTTAAATCTAATACATGTAAATATATGCTTGTCCTAAGAGTAATACGAGAGGTGAGTGCTGAAACTCCTTTAGGACCTCAAGGGAAGGTTATGCATTTAAATAGAGGGAAGAATGAAATGAGAGTAATGTCGTCAGAGAGAAAGAGTGCAACCGTGAGAAGTGGGGAGAGAGAGCAAGGGATGTTAGAATCTCAAAGGTTCTAGGCAACCTGATCATAGAACACGCAGCCAACCTCCAGGCAGTGTGCTGTACGACAACATGGGCCCAGCCCAGGCAGGCAACAATGGACTACCAACCCTATCGCGCCTAGCTATAAAGGCAAGGCTGCCAACCAGTCCATACGTCTGGCAACCACCCGGCCGGCAGCGCGGCGCGTTGCTACCCTCTTGCTCTGAAGCCTAACTCACTCTCTCTCTCTGAACTCCCATTGTCCTATCTATCAACTTCTCTATTGATACTACATATTAAATGGAAGGTCTCGACATGGCTTAAAACAAAACCCACCACTGGTTAGCACATGACGAGACCTTTGCAGAGATACAAAGAACATGTTATAAGTTGTCACACTCAATATACATAGCGGCTGACGGTAGCCAGATCACGGGCGGTACAGTGGAGTACCAAGGAGTACAATCAGGTTGCGTTGCCCAGCACTGGGGTGCGTCACAGGAGGTAGGTCAGGGAAGGGATGGAGGAGGAGGTGAACCTAATAGGAGGCAGAGAGGGAAGAGAAACAAGGAGGAGGATTCCAATATACTGTGCTACTACACTAATATAGATGGAATAAACAGTAAAAAGGTAGAATTGGATGATATATTAAGAAAGGATCAACCACAGATAGTCTGTTTGACGGAGACAAAGCTGAACCAGGACTTTGACAGCAATATAGTGTTTAGTGAAGGATATAATATATGGAGATATGATAGAAAAGGAAAAAGGAGAGGTGGAGTGGCAGTATTAGTTAAGAACCCTATGACAGCAAAGCAAGTGGAGTTAAATAATGACAAGGCAGAAATAATGGCAGTTGAACTCAATGATATAGAAGGAAAAAAGCTAGACATTGCAGTAGCTTACATGCCACCAAAGACCAGAGCATGGAGGGAGTTGGAGTTTGAGGAGATGGTCGAGGATATGATTCAGTCGTTGAGAAGATTGCTTTTAAGGAAGAATCGATTGATCTTGGTAGGAGATTTTAACTGTAGATAGGTTGATTGGGAATCGGGAGATGCAGGGCCAAATCAGAGATCTTTGGGAAGTCGGCTAGTGGAGTTGGTTACGGAAAATGTACTTGCACAACATGTGAGGGAAAATACAAGAATGAGGGGTAATAACGAACCTTCTAAACTCGATCTGATTTTTACAAAAGATCCTCACGAAATTAGTGATATAAACTATCTATGTCCTGTAGGTAAAAGTGATCACCTATTACTAAAATGGAAGTTGACCTCTAGTAATGCCAATAGATTAGACAATAGCTACATAAATGACAGATTAAATTATAGTAAAGCTGATTATGTATCCTTGAAAAGATATTTAGAGGGAGTAGATTGGGATCTTATTTTGAAGGAACAGGACGTACAAGGTAAATATAATAGATTCCTCGAAATTTATAGAGTAGGAACCAATCTGTTTGTCCCAAGATATAAAACTGGAAATTTTACTAAGCAGAAAGATTGGTTTAATTTGAAATGCAAAAGAGCTTTGGGTAGGCGTGATGCAGCTTGGGCTAGATTAAGAAGAAGGAACACTGAGAGTAATCGGAATAAATATAAACAGGAGAGGAATAGATATGTTAACATAATTAGGCAAGTTAAAATGAACTATGAGAAGAACATAGTAAATAAATGTGAAAGTGACCCTAGATTATTTTATAAATATATAAACAGTTAGGTGAAGGTAAAGAAACAAATTACTAAATTAAGAGTTGATGCTAGGACGTATAAAAATGTATCTGACATGTGCGAGGTAATGAATAACAAATTGGGGTCAGTTTTTACTAGAGAGGAAGGTTTTGACGAACCACAGGCGGGAGTACTGGAGAGTGGTCTTAGTAAGATTGAAATAACTAGAGATGAGCTGTTATCTGCGATGAGAGGACTTTGTGACGCTCCTGCATAGTAGCCACGTGCGGGCATGCGCGAGTGTCGGCTGCCCAGCCGTTTAGAAACCGGCTGGCGGCAGCCGGCCGGCCGGCTTTTCCTTAGTATATAGCCTACGACAATGTAACTAATGTCTGGGATATTCTTACGTTGTTTCACAGCTTGAAGCTGCCCTTATTCTTAACCAACACATCTTAGTATATTTTATTCTCGATAGTTGATTGTTTCATTATAATATATAAGATGTAAGTCTAGTGAGAGTGGGAGGAGACGAGTGGGAGAGAGAGATCGGCTGGGGGACGTTGCTTTGCGCGGGCGCGGAATAGACTAGCTTGGGACGAGCCTGATGTTGCCATTTGATCGCAACGTTAGGCTTAGTTTCGACTCACGCAAGGGGTAGAGGATTTTGACCCGGCAACGGTGTTGAGTGTTGCCAAGCATGGGATGTATTTCGCATGCCTAGGGTGGGGTCCAGACAGATTCAAGACTTAGAGCTCACCTCACTGTCGTACCCTTCGGACCCCCTTGATATCTATCCCTCTCAAACCCACTTAGAAACTTTCTCTCTTACTTTGTATACCTTCTTTCCACTACTTCACCAGTCTATTTAATTACCCCATCCCCTTGATAGACCTTATATCTATCATTGTATTAACGACGAGCTCTCAGATAACTAGATAGGATTTTGGGCCTTATGCCGAGATTTAATTGTTAATGAGACCTAGGAAGCTTTTTTTGTTGTCTCATATTTGGTGGTTTCATGCTTGCTAGTGTGTTCTTGTGGCAGGTGAGCAGGGGCTAGACCGGAGGGGAGGCTTTTTGCGATCCTTTAAGTAAAGTCTGCTGGTGCGAGTCCTGTGGACCTGCACGACTTTACTAGGATACCCGTGGGAGTCTGGGGGCATTTTCTTGTCTGTGTGCCTGTGTGTCTAGTGTTGTGTTGTGTGAGGGCCCTGGCCTAGTCCACTCAGCACTGCGCTAGCACGCCTTGCGTTTGTTTTTTTATTTCGCCAGGAGAGAGTCAGATACTTGGGATCTGAGTCTCTCAAGAGAGCAGCCTTTCAATTAGAGTAATTTGGCGCACAGACTTGGGAACGTCCCTAGGCTAGAGCAGGTGGCTCAGCCCGGGTATCCGAAGCCTATATCCTTCCGGCTAGACCTCTGCCACCTGGCAGATTAATAGCTAGCGGTTTATTATATCTGTATGCTTGTTATTGTGCCACAGTTTACCGTCTTTGTGAGCATTGTGAGTCAGGGTGTGGCTTAGAGACTCTGTCCGAGCAGGCTTGCCTGACTAAGAAGAAGCACACCTGTATGTGTTATGTTGCGAGTTGCTGCCTTTATTTAATTATACCTATGCCATTATACACTGTATGGCCTATCACTAGTATTTATTCCTGCTTATGAGTTAAGAGTTCTCTAAATCCGTAACTTACTTTCTTTGCTAAGCATCAGATCCTACAGTAGCCGCATGCAGTTTAGAAACCTGCATCTTGTCTACCTGTACGATGTTTTGAGGACTGTTTTCTTTCACCTTCTTTCACGCAGGGGTGATTAGTTGTATTAATTAACGTAACGTTAAATGTACTTTCTTCTAGTTTGTTATTAAATTGTTTCTGCAATTTAATTCCGTTATCTATCTTTTCCTTGAAGCTTTAACCCTCCAGCCCCGGCTATGTATTATATATATATTCCTCGAAACCCGGGTGTTTTGGCCGAAAAACGTCTAGGCTAGGCTACCGTATATTCGTTAATCAGACTGCTTCCCGCATTCCCGCGCATCCCCAAGCGTAGCTGTGTTATTTACCTGTAGAATGGCATTAAGTAGAGCTCTCTAAGTCAACTGGTTGAGCTGTGATGATGATTTCATTGGAGATAACTTTATGGCCAAAACAGCCACTTTACACCACTTTTCGATACTTAACAACAACATACAGGCACACACGAACAAGCGACGCTCTCCTTCTTGTGGCCGGAGATGCGGGGCGTCGGTCCAGCCGGCTGTTGTTTACATGCGTCGGACCGACGCCTCGCACACGAAGCTCACAGGCTTTCAACCACTGGGCGTTCAAGAGGCCTTCCGGGTACCTGTTATATGCTTTTTTATGGGCGTTCAAGAGCCCTTCCGTGGTGAGAGGGTTAAGTCAACTTAATTGTGTGATCTTTTATATAGCCTGCTTGACTATCAGCAGTCTATAGTGCGTGCACCCTGTAACCGAGTCATAGGATACCTTGTTGTCCAGGCAGGACTCTTGACGGTTTAGGGTGGTTTGTTGCCTGGGTTTATAGATAAGGGTTGGATCTAGCGTTTTCCGGTGTTGCTTGTTGCCGCATACCTAGTCCAATAGAAAGAGCCCAGTGTTTATACATCCCAGGACGTAACAACTTGAAGTAAGGAAAGCTATGGGACCGGATGAAGTGTCTTCCTGGATTTTAAAGGAGTGTGCAGAGCAATTAGTGGAGCCAGTGAGGGACATAATTCAAGCTTCCTTAGATAAAGGACAGGTTCCTGTTGAATGGAAAAGAGCTAATATCATTCCGATATACAAGAATGGAAACCCTGAGGACCCTCTAAACTATAGACTAGTTTCACTTACTAGTATTGTATGCAAGATTTGTGAAAAGCTAATTAGGAAGAGATGGATGAAAATGTTGGAGAGAAAGAAGATAATAACCCCAAAGCAATTTGGATTCAGAGAAGGGATATCTTGTGTTACCAGTTTGCTATGTTATTACAGTAGGGTGATAGATGTACTCCAAGAAAGAGGCGGATGGGTGGACTGCGTCTACTTAGACCTTTCCAAAGCATTCGATAAGGTACCACATTATAGGTTTGACTCCTGTAAGGAGATAAAGAAAACCTAATATTTAGTAGTGGCCCCGTAATCATTGACGAACATGCCTATTACATAAGGCATCCTCTTCAAACACTAATCCGCCGTAGTTTGAATCTACCGCGCAGAGCATTTAAAAACTGAGGAGCCTTCATCATGAGCGCACGCGACCTCACTCATGGCTTCAGTCATTATGAATTGGGTTCTCACTACGAAAAAACTTCGTAAAAATAAAAACAAAAAGAAAATAAGAATAACTATCCAATAAGCTTTCCATCATATCGTGGATGTACTTGTGTGGATTTCTGACCAGACGCTGAATCAGGCGTCATTCCTCCTTCACTGACATATCAAGTAAACCAAAATCCTTAATACATCAACGAATGGGAAGGGGACGGTCGGGAGGGCCCCAGTCGTCAATGATTACGGGGCCACTACTAAATATTAGGTTTTCTTTATCTCCTTACAGGAGTCAAACCTATAATTTATTAGTGGCCCCTCCATCATTGACGAACATGCCTGATATCTAAGACTGGAGGGGGACATTCGTAATCATATCATAACTCTAGAAAAGCAGATAATAAAAACAACCACATAGTATTCTTACTTTTGAAAAATGTATTTAATACGGCGTAGGCCGGAAATATACAAGAAAAAGGGGTTCAGGCAGGTGCGTGCTTCAAAGAAGCCTGCCCGACAAAAATGGGTAACCCTGAAGATTCTGAACACAGATCTGTAGTTACAAAAGGCACCCCACTCAACGAGTGGTGACAAAATAATAAGTTATAAGTTTATATGTGCACATCATAAACCCCAAAATACATGTGGAGATCAATTGCCAATGAACTCCATTGAACTAATATTACATTGCTTTCGCAGCTAAAACTACTATAACAACACCGTTGTTTTGTACTAAACCTTGTACTAGCACAAATTCTCGCAGAGAAATTTTCATATCACATTTTAACCTTAAATTGTATCACAGCTCTCATACTCCGGCGGGGTCTAGGGTGTCCTATGTCAACTGACTGCACCCCCCCCCTTCCGTGAAAATAAACATAAGTGACTGCAGGGCCACCTAGACCCTCTGCCTTAAAGCTATACATGGTAAGGAAGGTTTGTCTAGAGCAACTGACAAGTATCTAGAGAAACGTATGATTAGACGCCCACAACTGTGTGGACGCAATATCTTCAACTGAAAAGTTTTTCAGGAAACGTAAAGAGGCCGCCCACTTGCGTAAATCGTGGGCCCTACCCACAACGCCGGGATTACTCTCTTTAATGACTTCTACCAGAAGAGAGGCTAATCGCCGTTTAAGTAAGCGTTTACCCGTACTCGCTACCCATAAAGCACCTTGGGGGTTATGAGGAGCTATTCTCAAATATTTGGTTAGAGCTTGCACTGGACATAAATTATGATGCACCTTTCCCCTTTTTAACGCCGGCACCGTGAACTCAGAAAACACGTGTGCACTATGCTCATTCTTGGCTACAAACGCCGGGGAGGGTGCAATGGAAATTGAATCATTAAGTCTACCAAACCTAAGACAATTAGGTGTGTTGCTCATCGCCGCCAGCTCAGACACTCTGTTTCCGGTGGCCAAAGCCAAAAGGAAAACTGCCTTCTTTAAGATTAAAGCAAAGTCTGCAGTATTTTGATACAGACGAGAATGAAGTAAAGACAAAGCTTTGTCCAGAGACCAAGTAGGCATGAGCTGACGGGGAGGTGGGCGGAGTTTAAAACACGCTCTCATAAATCCTGTTTCCTCCGCCACCGGTATGGATAGACCTGTAAGGTCAAAAAAGGGCACTCTAATCGCAGTTAAGTGATTCTTCAAAGTAACCACAGATAAACGTTTCTGCTCAAACAGATAGTTCAAGTAATTAAAAACCAATGCCACTGAGGGTACAGTTTGTTCCGTTCTAACAATCCAAGAAGTAAAAGCTTTCCAATGAGATTGATATTGTCGCTTAGTAGACTGAGTATATTGATTGAGCAATTTATTGGTCACATCCCTACCGTATGGTGCTAGCCACTTGGCCTCCTGAATGTCCATAATGCAAAAGTCAGCGAGGTCGCTAGGTTGCCAATCGTGTCTAAGTGGAAGTACCCGACCGGGAGCGATACCGGGTCCGGGCACCACATTATTAATTGCTGGTACCATACCTGCGCCGGCCACAGGGGCGCGATTAGCGAGACTAAGCCTCGATAAACTCGTAGTTTGTTCACTACGTGGCACATTAGTGACGCATCTGGCGGCGGAAACAGATAGATGGAGCTCCATCTGTTCCAGTCTGTCACTAGGGCGTCTGGCCCCCCTGCCGGCGTTATCGCCCGGCGGGTGAGGTATAGAGGGAGCTTGTGAGTCTCCTCGGACGCAAAAAGATCCACTTGTGGATGGGAGAGCTCCGCAATCATTAGGTCGAAAATGGGTTGCTTGAGCTCCCATTCTACTGTCGTGCTCTGTCTCCGGGACAGAGCGTCTGCCCAGACGTTCGCTACGCCTGGGAGATAAGATGCGTGAAGATAAATATCTAGACTGCTGGCTAGAACAAAAATCTCTTCCGACACGAGTAGCAACTTCCTTGACCTCGTTGACCCTTGTTTCTGAATACAGTGAACTGCATTCAGATTGTCCATTCTGAAGGCCACCGACTTGCCCCGTAACGCCGGGCCGTGAGCCTGAAGGAAATACAAGGGGACTAGTAACTCTTTGACATTTATGTGAGAGATCTCTAAGTGGGACCAAAGTCCCTGACCCTGGTGCCCCTGATTTGACTGAAATCCCCACCCTATTGTGCCTGACGCATCCGTGTCTACCCATACCGTTGGAGGAGGAGAGGTCCATGACATGATTGAGTGCAATGTTTCCCTCTTCGCCCAGACCGCTAGTAAGGTGTGGATTAATTTTGGTATGGGCCATAATTTTCCCGCCGGTAAGAGTGGGAAATATTTGTTGCCTTCCAATATTAATCGTTTTACTTTCAACCGGCCCAACTTGACAGTTAGCTGAATCCAGTTGAGAGAGCCGACCAGAGACTCCCAGACTCTTCGTGTCGTAGTCAGACTGTGAAGAAACCTGAACAGTTTCCTGCGAAACCTGTTGCGATTGTCCACACTCTGACTCAGAGTGAGAGCGGCGGTGTCCCAGACCAGCCCTATCCACTGAATTACTCTTGAGGGAACAAGGTTTGACTTTACCAGATTTACCTTGAAGCCTAGAGTTTTGACATGATTTAAAATGATATTGACATGTTTTATGCATAATTGTTGTGTCTCTGCCACCACCAGCCAGTCGTCTAGATACCACAACACTCTGATCCCCTGTTTTAACAACGGCATCAGGGCTTGCCGGACTAGTTTCGTGAATAATCGAGGTGCTAGGTTCAAACCGAACGGCATCCTCTGAAAAACAAAATTTTGGTGCCTGATCCTCAAGGCCAGAAACCTTTGAAATCTTTTGTTGACCGACACGTGCCAATAGGCGTCTGTCAGGTCTAGGGAACACATCCAGCCTCCCGGCGGAAGTGTTAGCCTGATTTGATGAACTGTTAACATTCTGAAAGACTCGTTGTAAATGTGAAGATTCAGATAAGACAGGTCTACGACCGGCCTCATCTGAACACTGTCCCGTTTGGGAACCAAAAACAGTTTTGACGTGAATACAGGGTAATCTGGAGGGACCGGGATGATGACATTCTTGGCAATCATCTCCTGGACCAGCGACTCCACCTCTAATGAAACACAATTTGCCGTTGTCGGCTGACGTAAGCGAGGTCGCCGGAGCCACTGCCAAGTGATGCCTTTGCGTGCCACCATCCGTGCCCAGGTTTTTAACGGCCATGCTTGGTGACACGTTCGGAACGACCCAGTTACCAGACAAGGGTTCGCCGGCTGTACTTCCCTCGGTTCCTCCGGCTATAAGACAGGCACTGGGAGTGAGAGAGACTTTAGTTTTTTGATGGTGGGTTTGGTGGTGTTGGACGCTTCGCCGGCTGGCTGGTGTGGGCCGAAGACTGGCCCTGCCCCGGCTTATACTGGCCGCGTCCCCTCTGTCCTGAAAACCCTCTCTGTCTATGCCTGAACTGACCCAGGGGGGATTGGGAGGACTTAGGCGGAAGAAACGGCTTAGAACCCCCTGGCTGAGCTTTAGTAAGAGGCTTAGGTTTGGGGAAGTTAAATGCAGGTTTCTTAGCCTGTGCGGGACTGTGCTTCACGGCCTGTGCCATGTTAAACACTGTTCGCCATACATCAGGGGACATTAAAGAAGGAGTAAGTACTGGGGACATTACCACCTGGTTAGCAATGCGATCAGGCAGCTTGCGAACTAATGACATCCTAAGATCCTGTCGTGCTCGCACCGCCTCAAGTAAGGCTGTGCGTATGTCACCTAAGGATTGAATCGACGACTGAAGAATCAGACGCCGGGATAACTCAACTGATCTTCGAGCATCCGCGTCTGCGATTGCCTGAGTAGACCTGAGTAAAGACTTAGCCACCTGTTGAGAAACTATGTACTGTGAAAACAGGCGGAAAGCTTTTCCCCTTAGCCTAAATTCTCTGTCTAGGTGAGAAGGGGTAGGGGTAGTGAATGGTTCCTTTAGTTCACAAAGATTAATCTTAGGGGCAGCTAGAAAAGAAAATAAAGCTGACGGAACTCCGCCGGCAGAACCTACCGGCATGGAGAACCATGAATGTGTATCCTGAGGGATCTGGTGGGAAGATTTAGAAGTGAAAGTGGTTGCAAAGTTTTGAGCCTCTACCTCCCAATCCACCCAAGGTCCTGGTCCCAACTGTCCCACCTTCAACACTGGATTAGCTGTCTCGTCTGTGACGGTCTGTAAATCTAGTTCAGGAGTAAGAGCCGACAGAGCCTTAATATCATTAAACCCATCCAGCTTAGACCAGTCTGAAAAAAGTTTTGAAGCTGAGGCAGGGGGTAAAGCAGGCTTAGATGCATAAACAAAATAATCCTGATGATAATAACTAGGTATAGCCTTGATATTTACGTCCAAAACATTACCCAAGGCATCCAATGCCCTTAATTTCTTTGACTTATTTCCCTGGATAAACCACTCACGTGGTACCGGGAGTTCCCCTGACAAGGTAGGCTGGGCAAGCTCTGGCTTAGAGGGGTTCAAAAGAACCCATGACTCGTCTGGCCCATAAAGCAGGGGCATAGCTACCTTTCTAAGAGGCGCTTTGTCTAGAGGGGGTGGATTAACATCCGTAATGACCCTGACATTTGACGTAGTGAATGCCGCCGTAGCTGGCTTAGAGCTCCCTGCCGGTGACAGAGTAGGAGGGTTAGGAATCTTAGATAAATCGATTGACGTTATCAGAGGCCGTACCGCAGAACTTGTCAAGGGAGCCCCCAAGTCCATTGTGGGGTTTTCTCGTTGTTGACTAAAGAATTTAGATAGAGCATGAGTAAGTAACCCATCAATTTCTTGTGCTGTAACAAACTGGTTAGATGCAGAACTTTCAGGTGAATCAGTATTATCATGGGCGGCGTCCAGGCCTGAGCCTGACCCTTGTCCATCCCTATCTGAAATTATTGACACTTCATCTTGTTCCTCCCGATCCTCCTGAGAAGACCCCGCCGAGGCAGGGGCACCTTGTTTCCAAGATAAGTCAGGGATAGAGGATGGGGTCGCCGCGTCCCTGTGGACATCGGCTACTGTGTGACTCGTATGAGTCGGACGTGGATGGTCAGACCCTGGTTGAGCAAACCGCCAAACACCGAGGCTCTGGCCTACGCTCTCTTGAGAGTCTGAAACATTCTCAATTATTGAATTTCCTGAACTTTCCGTTTCTAGGGTTAAAATATCAATAGGTAAATCTTGTTTAGGGACAGGCGCTTCACTATACTCTGAGGCTGTAACAGAAATATTTTCAGGTGTAGAGGTACGATGAGATGCACTAGACTTAGGAGAATGTCGAGAGGACTTCCTATGGGAATCCTTTTTGGAGGATTTGTGGCTACGGTGTGACCGCGAACTAGTCCACTAGTAATCCAATACATTCCTACGCAGATGACTCAACACTCCACAGTTCCTTCACATTTACCAATTCTTTCACCCAACCCGATCTTATAAATTCAAAAATAAACACTGCAATTTCTCTGAACCAGGACCTTTCTAGAATTAATGAATGGGGACAAGAGAATCTAGTTTCCTTTAATGCACAGAAAACCAAGTACATTCAATTTTCTAACCGACAGAATCTCACTGACTCCCATATTTTTAATGATGTAAATACCTTCCCCTAGTATTGATATTCTCGGTGTACATTAACTACTAACTTGAGCTGGACACATTATGTTAGAAGCATTGCTAAGAATGCCTCTAAAAAACTGGGACTCCTGTACAGAGTTCGAGAATTCTTCACTGACGAGCAGTTGGCCGTAATATATAAAAGTCATGTGCGCTCTCAGATGGATTACTGTTCACCTCTGTGGGGTGGAAGTGGAGTGGTTGCATTGAGGCAGTTGGACAAAATTCAAAATAAAGCTATTAGATTAATCAATAACCCTGCAATCACACAGGACCTTCCTACATTAGCCATACGAAGAAACGTTGCATCCCTTGCATTATTCTACAGATATTTTCACAGCAATTGTTCCGAGGAACTTGCTTCAATTGTGCCGCCTCTCCACTCTTTCCCGTAGAACTAGGGCAGCTGAGAGCGCCATGAATTACACTTTTCCTCCACAATGCAGAACTTCTTATCAGAATTCATTTATCCCCAGAGCTACTACTCTTTGGAATTCACTTCCCTCGAATTGCTTTCCACAAACTTACAATCAACAAATGTTTAAATCCAGTTGTTACAAACATTTTATGAATGGAGGATGCCTTTAGGCACATGGACCTTTTTGTTTTATCTGTGTTTTTCCTTCCTCCATTCATTGTCTCTTAAAAAAAAAAAAAAAAAAAAGACCTAGGTTTGGAAGAATCACCACCATGACCACTGGGGGAAGCTTCAGTCTTACACTTCTTACTAGCCGGGGAAGAGGCCCGACTTGAAGACTGCTGTCTGAGAGGTGACCTTGACCTCGATCTCGCCTGCGACGAGGAGGTGGCTGCCGGGGGAGTAGGCTCTCTCGGGCGTTTAGACGTATCCACAGACGATACAGAACCCTGGCTAGTCTCTGTCAGCTTAAAACCCGTTACTCTAGAGGTACGTTTAGGGGGAGGGTGCTCTGACAGCAACTTATCCCAAAGTGGGACGTTGTCACATTGAAGTGACTTATGTGCGACAATGGTAGTGTAGGCCGACATTTGTTGTCTGACCTCTCTCAACGCTACCGCCGCGGTCTTGTCATTGTCACACAGGACTTTATTGGCTAATTGGGAGCAAAAGGAACAATTAAGTGTAACCCAGAGACCCCTTGAACGGTCTAGACATCTAACACACCTTATGCAAAGGGTATGCGCAAAAATTGGGATACCCGCGCAAGTAGGGGTAATGCACAGGGCAAAAACTGGGGCCACAGTAGCCATGACAGAGACTGGTGTGAGGAAACTACCGCCGGGTCTGTATTGGTCCGCCGGAGCTCAGCTCTGGAAAAATAAAGAAAAATTTCCAGGAATTAATGCTCATAAGGTTAACTCAAGTGTTCGCATACAAGTGTTAATAACCCGCCGGGTAACGGGATGCAAAGACACAGCTAACACATCTCGCTACGCGGCGGGGTGTAAAGATGCTAAACAAATCTTCTTAGCTAAAGAACATGAAGAATACCCTCTGATATAATGGTCCAGTATGGCACTTATAGTCTGTAGGAGGTGGTGACTGTCTCAAGATTCAATTTTGTAACAAAGCCCCCCTCATAAAGACGCCGGCCCTTGAAATATTTTAGTAGAATAGCCCAGGGCAGGAATATATGAGATCTGATTTTTTAACGAATTGTCCCAATCGATCGTCGTAAAAATAGAAGGCGGCGATACTGAAAGTATCACCCAATTAAGGTTAATCGAAATTGAATTTGTTTATAAATTCCTTAGTTCCTCCACTTAGGGGCACCCGCCGGGTGTGGGAATCGATTTGGTTAAACCTCACTGAACCTTCAATTGCCGTAAGAGTAAAGGCAGCGATACACAGAGTATCACTCAAATGGATTGGTTAACTATATGAGACCTAAGTCGTTTATCCCACCCTGCTCAGGTGCACCCGCCGGGTGAGAAGTCTAAAAGTTAACCCCACAAGTTCCTGACCCCACTTCTTTGTAAAAGATCGCCGGGGAGGAACGCCTAAACAACAGCTAGGTTTTCCATGTGGTTGTCGTAAACCAGGTAGAAAAAACCTATAAAAACGAGTGTTCTCAAGAACGTCGTTTTTATGTATATCTATATATATATATAAGGATGGGTACAGCCATCCCGCCGGGAATTTAAAGGAGGCCTGAAACCAGGCACCCACAGAGACGCAGTCCTGGAGAGCCACAGACACCTCCCCACGCCGGGGAACCAGCCAGAGTTAAAAAACCACGTGTGGCCCAACACTGCTCATCGGTCAGGATTTTTCATGGTGAAACCGAGAAAAAACCCGCCGGAAGGCAAACCCCACCCTGAACAGACACCGTCTGAACAATACGACACGAGGAGAGACACGCATGACTAACCAAGGTCACAACATAATCCGTGGAATTAGCCAATACACAACTAAACCAGGAAACAATTATAGTCCGAGGAATTAGCCAATACACAACTAAAACCCGGATACACATGACACAGTAGGGCATATTTATAAAATAAATAATAACACTAGACATGTGGCAAAGCTACGAGCGGCTGGCTAGGCCTAGGTAGACGGCATGAAAATAGTTGAAATATAAACACACACTGGAATATCACAACAGGAACCACCGCCAACACACCACCGTAGCGATAACTTCCCACCCCGGGAAGCCTGACACGGACCCAGAAAAAACTTCACTAAGTGAAGAAAAATACGCTGGGAACGTCAGCAAACACACAGCTTACCTCATCAGAAGGATAAAAAGGCAGCAATAATTAACGCGTAATGAAAGCCGCCTGCATCACCAACTAACACAACTGTGAAAAGTTCACGTGTCCACAACAGGACCACGAGGGTACATCCGAAATAGATGCCCCATACACACGACCCAAAATACACTGCACTGCGGGCAACCAGCCCAGGACACTCCTGCTACGCCTATCCTAACCTTACTCGATACATCCTAGAGTAAACAAATGAGAAAAAACTCACTAGGGACGCAACGAATGCGGAACCAGCGGAGCCTGAAAGGTACGTCCGGGCAGGCTGAGCGCAGAGCAAAGAAGGAGGAATGACGCCTGATTCAGCGTCTGGTCAGAAATCCACACAAGTACATCCACGATATGATGGAAAGCTTATTGGATAGTTATTCTTATTTTCTTTTTGTTTTTATTTTTTACGAAGTTTTTTCGTAGTGAGAACCCAATTCATAATGACTGAAGCCATGAGTGAGGTCGCGTGCGCTCATGATGAAGGCTCCTCAGTTTTTAAATGCTCTGCGCGGTAGATTCAAACTACGGCGGATTAGTGTTTGAAGAGGATGCCTTATGTAATAGGCATGTTCGTCAATGATGGAGGGGCCACTAATAAATAAGAGATTGTTATCTAAGCTTGAGACGCTAGGATGTGTCAGGGTGAGTTTGCTGAAATGGATGGAGAGCTATTTAACAGATAGGGAAATGAGGACCAACATTAGAGGAACTTACTCATCGTGGCGGAAAGTTGAGAGTGGTGTGCTGCAGGGATCTGTGTTGGCACCTCTCATGTTCCTTATGTACGTGAATGACCTGCCGATAGGCATAAACTCCTACATGTCAATGTTTGCAGATGACGTAAAAATTATGAGACAAATAACAAATAAAAGTAGTTGTGAGGAGCTGCAAGGGGATTTAGATAAAATATACGAATGGAGCACCAAGTGGAAAATTAAATTTAATATATAAGTAAATGCCATGTGTTAAATATGGGAAGAAGTGTGAATAGACCAAATTGGGAGTACAGGATGGGAGATAATATAATTAGTAAGGCCGAAAAAGAAAAGGATTTAGGGTTGATTATACAAGATAATTTGTCGCCAGAGAAACATATTAACAAGCTCTTTAGCGGAATGTATGCAATGGCCGGGAATATGAAAGTTGCTCTGAACTACTTGGATGAGACCATGGTAGCGAAAATTATGAAGAGTATGATTAGACCAAGATTGGAGTATGCAGCAGTGGTGTGGTCCCCGCATCTAAAGAAGCATATTCACAAGTTAGAAAGAATCCAGAGAGCAGTTACTAGATTGGTTCCAAGTCTCAGAGAACTGCCATATGAAGGGAGGCTAGACAAATTAAATCTACCGAGTCTAAAAGAGAGGAAAGAGAGGGGAGACATGATAATGATGTACAAATGCACCCGGGGGCTGGAGAGGCTGGATAGGGATGATATATTAATTATGGATACAGGAATAACTAGAGGCCACAGCTACAAAGTAAAAAGATCTACCTGCAAGAACGATATCAGGAAGTTTAGCTTCCCCTATAGATGTATTGACAAATGGAATGGGCTGGAGGAGGAGGTGGTAGGGGCAAGGAATATCCATATTTTCAAGAAAAAATTGGATAAAAAGTAGACGGAGAGACGGGACAACACGAGCTTAGCTCAACTCCTGTAAACTACAATTAGGCAATTAAGTAAATACAGGAGCCCACAAAGACGCGGTGGTCGGCCAATCACGGGCCGAGACGTCACAAGGCAGCAGGTGTCACGTGACACAGCCAAACACACCAGCCAATCAAGAGGCGTGGGAAGGCACGCGTGCGAGCCTCCGAGCGGGGGAGGCAGCACATGTATACGCACGCACACACGACCACCTCACTGCCTATATTGTTCTCTCTCCTTAACTATATACAATGCATGTTTTATTCTATTCATAATATAAAATACTTCGCATTGTCACAGACAAAAATAAAGACCATCACTGTACTCTCAGGAACAATGCAAGTACTATGAAAGAAAGAACAACATTCTCTGATAACTGTAGCCCACTTCACTGCCCTGGGGAGCGCTAGCGGCTAACGGGAGGCGATTCTGCCAACGCTGGTAGGCGTCACACCCCGCCCAAGATATGGGACGCTCAACATTAGGCGAGCACTATATCTGACAAGACAGAACGCCGACAAGACCCGCCACAACCAGCCACTCCGCCATAAATGAAATGCAAAGCTCAATCATAAATAAAACACAACATTTCAGCATAAATAAAATCTTATAACCCCTCCCAAACATAATAGTATAATTTTAGCCTGCTATGCTCCCAGAGCGACCTTCACAGAGCCCAGCCTACTAAGTGAAAGACAGGTTCAACTTAAGGACTTTAGCTATAACATTGGCAACTTACAATTAACTATCAAAAGAAAGAGTTTTTATGTGATTTTTTTTATTTAATTTTAATGTTGTTTTTGACGGCTGCTCTACAGGGGCAAGCCTGATTTTTCTCCACTCTCAACACACACTGACTGAACGGCGAGGGTTCTCCTGCAAACAAACCCTCCCGTGACAAACAATCAGCCAAAACATTATCAGTGCCCTTAGCATGCCACACATCCAACTAGTGTTCCGGCAGCAAAACAACACCTGACACTGATAAACTGCCCAGTTCATCGCAAGACTGGCACTTCTCTTCGCTCTTTCCGGCAACGGGGCCTGCCAATAATCTTTCACAAGTTCTACCTTCGTGACGAGTGAGGCAGCCCCGATGCGGTCTATGGTATCGTCAACTCTAGGTAATGGATAGGCGTCTGTCAGGGATAATGCTTCCACACTCTTGCAATCACCATACACACGGATCTTGCCACTCAACTCCGGTTGCAAACTCACTGGCAACGACCACTCACGATATCCTTTATCCCTCAGACCCTTTTTCCACATGTCGTCTAGCTCTGTTCTCACGACAGGCTGTTGAGCAGGATTTATACGGTAGGGAATTAAACTGAGCCTAGCACTGTCTCCAGCCTCCATGTCGGATTTTACCCCGTACATCAGGCCTGGAGAAGCAACAAATCTGTGGATGTACTGCCACAGCCTAGTAAACAACTTATCTCGCAGAACAACATGCCCTCCCACAACCCAGCCGAGACTGCAGCTTCTAACCTATAGTCTCCCTCCTTCTCCACCTTCGTCCCTAGAACAGCCAGGTCATGAGAGGGACAATCAGTACCACCTGTGCAGTCACTCCCATAGTTCATTATTGCTAAGGCTTCCGCGCTGATACCGTGCATGCGCACCCCCGCATTCCTTGCGACTACATCTGCCTGCGCAGCATCACCACTTTTAGCGACATGGCCAGATACAGTCGGTCTATGGTAGGGCTGTTGCATTCGACTAGAGCAGCATTGGGAGGCTATGCGACGACCGGGCACATCCACTCCACAGCCAGCCTCACCAATCTGCTCAATGTCCTCCTTCTGACCACCACCCTTGGCAGCCATGGGTCGACCTTGACCTGGCAACCATGCCAAAGCCTCGTCGCCCACCTTGAACCACCGAAACAACGAGGCTAACGGTTTATAAACATTCAAATGACCTGCCCGCGGAACATCTTGCACCGCCTGAGTTGTGAGGCTCGGGTGCTCGGCACGACCAGTGGGGTATGAACCGAGCTGGTGCTGGAGCGCTGCACACTGCTGCTCAGGCAGGTGCTCTAGCGCTTCCACAGCCACCAGACTCGTGTCCCCCTCCCACTGCTCCGCCGAGACATGACAATCCCAACTCTCCTCCACCTGTGCCCTACTGCCCCCCTCTCCTTCTCCACCTTGGCCGCTGCAGACCAACGCAGGGACAGTAGGCTGCTCAGGTGGTTGCCTCACAAACTCCTCCAACAGGTTCACATGACATGTTTCCCCGTCCTCGTGTTCGATAGCCCCGTTCCCACAACTCTCCTCCACCTGGGAACTACTAAGTCGCGGAGTGCCATCACGCCCAACCATGTCACTAGGGGTGACAGGTTCTGGGGCCACTCCGGAGCTCACCTCTGGGTCAAGTACTAAGTCGCTAAGGAGAGCCGCTGGAGCAAAACTCGCAAAACTCCCAACTTTAGCTTGCTCCTTCCGACCGTTCCTCCGCTGGTCTAGAGACTGAGGAATAGGCTGTGACACTTTGGATGCACGAGATCGGGTGACAACACACGCCCTTTGCTGTCGTTGACAACTCTCGACCAACTCCTGCCCCTCCCTACTCACGTCGGCCGCCATCTCGGCACCGACTAAGGGTGGAACCTCAGAAGCAGGTACCGCAAAGTCGTTGCCGAAAAGAAGGTCGACGCCCTCTACTGGCAGTTTCTCCACGATTCCGACATCCAACTCTCGTGTCACACCTTCTACCTCCAGCTCCACTCGGACCAACGGGTGTGACTTTGTAGCATTGATACCCTGTACCACAACTACCCGTGCCACGTTTATAGGTTTGCCTGTAAAGTTTTTCATCAATGTCAAGGAAGCACCCGTATCATGCAAAAATTCTACTCCATGCTTGCAACCAGCCCAACTCACGCAGCCGCGCCCTCTATGGTCACAAAAAGTATCCCGGACAGGTGTCAAGCCTTCCGGACACTTCTTCACTGGCTGTGCTCCAGCCTCTGACCATTTACCCCGGGCAAACGCAGACGACTTCAAAGACACTCCAATGTTGCGAGCCAAAGACACGACTGCTGTAGGTAGCTTGCTAGGACAGGATCGTGCAAAATGCCCCTTCTCGTGACAATGAAAACACTCTAACTCCCCCTTGAGGTGGGGAAGGGCCCGGACCCTTCTTAAACGGGACGGTATTAGGTTTATGGTCAGACTTAATATCATTGCTCTTGTTTTTATGGTTATATGGTGTATCACTGACTCGGGGGGGTGGAGTGTTGCGCCCCTTGTTACCTGTATCGTTCCGTTGTGCAGACCCGCACCCACGAATCAGCGATAGCCTACGGTCAGCCATCTCAGCTGCCTCCTGTAGAGTTTTAGGGTTTTTCTCTTTGAGGTTCAAAGTCAGGTCGCCGCCTGTGCACTTGAAAAATTGCTCTAGAAGGACTAACTGCTCAAGCTTCAACCTATATGTCTCTGGTTGTAACTCGTACGCCCGCAGAACAGCTTCCTTCAATACCTCATAATCAATGCAAGACTCCAAGGGCAACGCATCATATGCCTTGAGTCCTTTGCCAACCAATCTAGAGGAAACAAGGGCTGCCCACTTAACCTCGGGCCATTGGTGCTCCCGGCACTTCTCAAAACGCAGGAAAAATTCGGTGACACCCGACTCGTCAAATGCAGGGACTAACTTAAGAAGGTGCGATAAAGACTGATCAAGACCTCGATTCCCAGAACCGAAACGATGCCCTGTCGACTCCACCCGAGACTTCTCCAGATCTATGTCTGCACAGTACTTTGTCTTTCTCTCCTCAGCCTGAATCCTGAGCTCAGCCTCATGCTTTCGTTGCTCAATCTTAGCCAACTCAAGCTGGAAGATCATCTCTGCCGTTAAACCTTGAGGAGGAGGAGATGCAACAATTGGAGACCCACCCAAGTGCAAACTACGCTGCCAGTGACTATCGGCCTGCGGGAACGTACCCGGCTCCGGAGCCCGAGGGGGCGCCATGGTAGGAGTCGAGTGGAATGGGGGCTGGGCCGAAGGTGCCCCCGCTCCCGCTCTACCCGAAGCTCCACGTACCCCGCCGAGCACCCAGGCCACCAGGTCACCTCTCGTCATGCTGCTAGTGCCCACATGACCCATGACCGTGGCCAAACACTGGAAACCATACCGATCAATCCCCAACACCCGGTCAACAGTAATAGGCATCTCCAGAAACTTCCTTGCATCCTCCTCACTAGTTATAACTCTAATGCCTTCTAACAAACCCCGCTGCTGCACCTCAGAGTCTGCTTCCCGTACTGTGTCCTCACTGTACATTGATCCGTCGTTCGACAGTGTCCACCGAAAATTCTCAATGTTTATAAAAAAAAAAATAAAAAATAAACTCTCATGTAGCACTATTCACTCAAAAATATAAAATGCTCGAAGACAACTCAAGTGCTATACTACGTTGCCAAAAAAAATTCCACGTGTCCAAAATATTCCTCAAAAAACAAATGTCCAACAATCCTGCGATTCTTTCTTAGATACCAGGCAAGGTCATTATTTGTTATTACTGCAATAATCAACAAATGGATCCTGGTTTCTACTAAAATAAGATACTGGACAAGGTCGCCATTTGTTACGACCGGGGCTACGAATAAAACAAGGGCACTTAATGATTGGACTAGTAATAGGGCACTATGCAACAACGGTACGCTAGATCCAAACCCTTGAACTTATATGCCGGCTAGCAAAACACCTATACCCTCCAAATTTAATCTGCGATAACGGGGTATCCTTAACTGGGCATAAATGTACTCTACTTCAGGCTAACCCACACTGGTATAGCCTGATAACAAACAAGATGCAAATTACGTTAAAATGCATAAAAGGGAAGCTATGGAAAGATCAATTAAATCACTGCAAGATTTAATACAATAAAAAGATGCTTCAATACAGTTACTCAAACAACAATAAACTCTTCACTCCTATCTGAAAGAAAGTGAAGTCTAGTCCTACAGCATAGACCTGGAAACTTCTGAAGAAAGTCTGATGCTCATAAGGTGCTCGTATCTTAAATTATATAAAGGCAGGAGGCAGGACACCATACGTGTAGACTGAATACACTAAAAGATAGGACATATAATGTTAACTGACACGGGAATACTATAAATGCGCAACGGCAGTAATGCTCGACACTAAAAGAAATGCTTCCTCATCAACGAAACAGTCTGCTATGGTTGTGCAACTCAACAACAACCTAGACTAATAAATGCCATGAATAATAATGCATACATATCATAAAGATCTCATGTCCTAACTGGTGTCTGCTAGGCGAATAAAGTCTAGCTGGGATATCAAGGTTAGGAAACTGTGGCTGAGCAAGACTGGCTCTTAGCCTAGCGTTGTCCTTAAGGCGGTATGATTAAAGTTACGTTAATGACGGGGATGCTCTCTTGGTAGATCCAGATCTCAAGTATCTGGTTCTACCCTGGCGATCCCTCTAAAGTCAAGCAAAGAGGCAGCACTGTGTTCTAAGGTAGTAGGCAAATGCCCTCTTACAACACGATCCTGCACTCGCAAAAGGCACAACCAAAAGGACAACCTAGGCTACCACAGAAACCGTCGAAGTCGTGTAGGTATAAGCAAACCGTTCACACATCACTGACAACAACAACAACAGAAGCCTTATCCCCAGTCTAGCATTAAATAACACAGCAGAGCACTAAATCAATAATGGAGACACACACCAAGTTCTTAACCTCTACTAACTAAGAACCCTCAAACCTATTCTAAGTACCTGTACATGTAAATATCTCAGAGAGCGACGCACATAATACGATGGGCCGATATGAAATCGTGTGCAGAACCCAAAGGGAGTGCTGTGACATTAAAAGATTAGAGGAACGAAAGAGAAGAAGTTGAGTAAGAGAGATAGTATCAGAATGGTGGAGATATGGGGGACAGTGGTAAAAAGGATGTTAGTCATGTGCGTCCCTAGCCTGCTCTGAAGAAGGCAGCTCCTGTGGACCCACATGCACACAGGAGCCCACAAAGACGTGGTGGTCGGCCAATCACGGGCCGAGACGTCACAAGGCAGCAGGTGTCACGTGACACAGCCAAACACACCAGCCAATCAAGAGGCGTGGGAAGGCATGCACGCGAGCCTCCGAGCGGGGGAGGCAGCACATGTGTACGCACGCACACACTACCACCTCACTGCCTATATTGTTCTCTCTCCTTAACTACAGTATATACAATGCATGTTATATTCTATTCATAATATAAAATACTTCGCGTTGTCACAGACGAAAATAAAGACCACGACTGGACTGTCAGTAACAATGCAAGTACAGTACTATGAAAGAAAGAACAAAATTTTCTGATAACTAGCCCACTTCACTGCCCTGGCGAGCGCTAGCGGCTAACGGGAGGCGATTCTGCCAACGCTGGTAGGCGTCACAGTGGGCAGAAAACTAATTTTGGAGAGGTAATTATAAGAGTGAGAGAACTCTATTTCTTATTGCTAATCTGCCAACCTCTGCGTCATATGCGCGTGAAAGGGTTAAGTAATTTAATAAGGCAATGAGATTACTGGTACATTACTGTAAGTCAAAATTAGTCTTGAAAAGCACAACAATTCAAGTAATAATCATATCTAAAGGACTCAAATGGAGATATAATATTTAATATAGGTAAAGTAATGTACTGTACTGTACTGTACAATAATATTGGATAAACGAGAAATTCAGAATAGTAAGGAGCGGAGCCCCCACGTGAACTTGAAAAATCTAGCAAAAAAAACCCAGTAGGCCTACTGCACATCCAAAACACACCAGCATGTCAAATAGACATCACACAGGTATAAGCTGGAAAAGAGTCGGTTTAGAAAGAAATAAGCAATAAATCATCGGTCCGCCAAGATGGCGTCGGCATCCTTACACATTGACGCACGTGAGATATCACCCACAGGCCTCTAAAACCACACAGAGCTCGCATGAAAAATACATTCCTGGTTCATACCACTATCAATATGCAATATTTACTCACTGTAGTGAATTGCAGAGGAAAACCAAGAGGATATACACTGAGGGCAAGTACATACATACATACATAACATTTTAAGACTGAGTGTTCCACACATAAGTGCAGTTTCAGTCTCTTGTCCTAAGTGCGACTGGGGGATTCGTCTGTACTGTCTCACGCGCGAACCAAGAGAGGCGATATAGCGTCTGGCAATGGTGCATTTCTTACAGTAGATCCTCTGGAAAAAGGCAAACTAGGCCTGTGTATCCAGCTCAGTACCAGCACTTGCACTGCTGCGGTCGTTCACGGTGTTGGCGGCGGCGGTAGCAGACGCAACATTTTTACTATTCCGTATTTTTGCTTTATAATCAAACTTCAAATCTTGTCTTCCCCATGCTTTATCAAGATTACTTTCAAACTCCCTTATTGATTCGGAATCGACTACATACTGGGGCAGTGCGTTCCACTCATTTACCACTCTATCACAAAATGAGTTCTTTGCCTTCTCAAGCCTATTTCTTTCTTTGTAAATTTTCTTAGAGTGTCCTCTCGTTCTTGTTCCCTCCCGCATCAAGAAGATACCTTCACACACATCCTCATCATACTTTCCTGACACTATCTTAAAAGTCTCTATCATATCCCCTCTCTTTCTCCTATATGCCAGTGTCGGAAGCTCCAGTGTCCTCAACCTCTGCTCATAGCCCGCGTTCTTCAACGTTGGTACTAGCTTGCTAGCTCTCCTCTGCACTTTCTCCACTGCTTCTATATCCTTTATCCTATATCCTTGCATAAGGAAGTGAGTAAGCGATAGCGCAAAAGACCGTGAGATTCAAACACCATATACATTTTCTTCTACTTTCTATTTTTTCTAGTGGCATCCACAACAATGACGTTCCTTAGGAACTATTTAAGGGATATCTACTAGGATGATTTTTCGTTCGTGGTTCGCGAGTTAAGCGTTTACTGGTCTCTCTGGGACCCGGACCACGATCCTAATACTAATTATGCTCTACGTCATTGACGGAGAGAATCACTAATAAATAACTCCTACTGTCATTGAAATAGAACCGAAGGCTCCGAAAATCCCGTATCTCTTGTTCTGCTGACCTCCCAGGCACTGGACTCCTGTGCCTTTCACCACAGCCCCAGATGCTGATACGGGACTACCTGATGTTTTCCCAGTCCCACCTGAGTGGACGATTGAGATAAATGAGTACAGACAGCTCCGTGCTAGGGATAGTGATGGGAGAGTTCTGAACATAACAGTCAAACCCTTTCCCTCTGCTAATGATACACAATTATTTGTATTTATGCATACTCCAGCTATTCCTTCAGGCAAAACACTGCACCCTTGGTCAGACTTTACTGAGAATGATGGTCATAATGCATTGAAATCCTTTGTCATTATTTTGTAACAATGGTTGTACTGGACTTCTAAGCTAGGGGATTCTCAAACTCCTATGATTTATGTTAAGGGTAGGCAGACCGTTTGTTTGGTCTATTAATTAATTTATTCATATATTTTTTTAGTTTCCTTCCTAGACCTCCATCAAACTTAGAAAAACAACCCCTAGACCCCCCTTCAAGATACATTTGTACATTTTTTGGTAGAAAAATGTCCCAGCCGAAGGCCGGTTCCTCTTAAAAATGCAGGCTCGCTATCGCTCGCCAGGAAAAAATCGACACCTAAATGACACGAAAGGTCTTAAAATTGACAACGAAATCGGGCGAAAGGTGTTAAAATCGCCAAACTAATGGGCCGAACGTCTTATAATCTCAAAACTAGTTGGGCTAAACATGAGGGAGAAGGGGGTCCTGAAAGACGGTCTGCCTCCCCTTAAGAACGTAGGCTATGGGCCCTGGATAGACTGGGCCAAGGAGGACAACAAATTTGCTTTAGGGTGTGTGGATATTGCTCCATATAAGTTACCTAATGAAGACCATCATTTTGCTTCACTCTATGTCTATAAGTCTGATAGACTTCCCGCAGCCTTCTGGGAGTTTCTCCGGAGACCTAAGATTGTTTGTAAACTCCAATCTGAGCCTTTACTGACTATGCCTACTCAGAATATGATAGACAAGGACATTAAATTTCAGACAAAAAGCACATTGTCTACTCTCTAATTTTCTTTTGACTAAACAAATGGCCCAGTCTATGAGGGACATGGCAGACTCTATTGAAAATAAATATTCTCGTGCTACTCTACACCATATTCGTAAAGTTACACTGGCTAACTCCCTCATGATCACAGGGGATATCCGTCTAGCCTTCTTTGAAGCTGCCCGTGCTAGACAGAAACAGAGAATTTACCTCACTAAGAACCTTCCCAAGGATCTAAAGACCCAGGTCCTTACAACACCCCCGTACACTAGTCGTCTCATATCTCAGGACACTTGGCGCGAAGTTCACGTCTCTTGCTTTTGACACTGGTTGTCAACACATACAGATCTAACTTTTCTTAAACAAAAGTCTCTCCGACAAGTTAGAGGACGTGGTTCTTTTCAAAGGGGACGCGGGAGAGGGTTCCCTTCTTGTCCATAGTCTCTACCGTTCCACCCACAGAGGTGGTCCTTCTCACAACGAGGCCGTGGTATGTCCCGTGGTAGGGGTTTCACTCAGCCCGGCAGGGGACGAGGTCAGACCTCTTACCCAAACACTCAGTACAGACAACATCAATCTCAGAGGGCAATAATACCAACAACAACACTATCAACAACGTAATCCTAATTAACAACTGAGACAAGAACAACATCAAGGTCATAACAAAACATATGCCTCAGCAAAAAATTGAGGAACTTAGCTGTAACGTTGGCCAAGTCGCTAACAAGTCAGGTGACGGGCTCCTTCCGGGGCCAAGTTTTCTGCTTGGCCCCAGAGACCTTGGGCCAGAAGGGTCGTCAAGAAGGGCCTCACATGGGCCTGGAATTCAAGGCCACCTCTAAGACCTCCTTCAAACAATGTCACTGTGTCCCTAGCTGTGTCTACTATAAGTCAGAAAATTATGTCGACAAATACTGTATACTTGTACAGGTGCCTCTAAATTCAAAAGTATTTCTGTCTCACCTATTCGTAGTCCCAAAGAAGGACAGTGTTAAGTTAAAACCCATCATAGACTTTTCCACTCTGAACACCTTCATGTCAACATGAAATTCACAACGTTTGGCTCTTCGCCCAAATTCTTGACTTATGACTCGACCTACAGGATGACTATTGGCATGTACCAATGGCCAAATGGTTCCAGAAGTTCTTGGCCATCCCATAAAAAATTGAGCAGTGATGTTCACTCGCCTTCCCTTTGGCCTCAACCTTGCACCCAGAATTTTTTGCTAAATTTTGTCAAGCATGCTCTGCTACCTAATAACAGATGGAATCAATATTCTTTTTTACCTCGACGACTGGGTAATCATCGGGGAGTCTCCACAGCAGTGCATAGGCCATACAATTCGAGTTTTCGAACATGTGTGTGGAAAGGGAGTGGGCGCTAACTCAATTCAATGTAGCATCTGTCGATATTGGGTACACCATGGGAGTAAGCGCTGTAGTAGAATAAAGGGACCCCTGCCGAAGGATAAGTCAGAAATAGAGAAATTTTAGTGCGTAGTGTGCAAAGGCGAGCTTGTGCTAAGTGATGATCCTGTAGCTGTGAATTTTGGAAATGAGTCTTTGGAGCTGGTGAACAAGTTTTGTTACCTAGGAGATACCATCTCTGCCGGTGGTGGGGCCGAGGCTGCCACTGTTGCTAGAATTAGGTGTGGCTGGGGGAAGTTCAGAGAACTGATGCCAATCCTGACCATGAAAAGAATGCCTCTCCCCCTGAAGGGAAAGGTGTATGCCTCATGTGTTAGAAGTGTAATGACGTATGCCTCAGAAACATGGGCCGTTAAAGTAGAGGATGTCAACAGAATGGAGCGTAATGAGATGAGAATGGTGAGATAGATGTGTGGGGCCAGGCTACAGAATAGAATAACAAATGTTGAGCTGAGGAGACGTTTAGGTATAAAGAGTATTAGCGAGGTGATGCGTACAAGCCTGTGAGCTTCGTGTGCGAGGCGTCGGTCCGACGCATGTAAACAACAGCCGGCTGGACCGACGCCCCGCATCTCCGGCCACAAGAAGGAGAGCGTCGCTTGTTCGTGTGTGCCTGTATGTTGTTGTTGTTCCCCAAGCTGCCTGGCCGAACAGCCCCAAGGCCCCAAGTAAGGCCAAGGCCATAAACGAGCGCCCCCACAGAACCCTCCCTGCCGACCACAATAAAGCCTGGGTGACCGAAGCCACGCCATGGCGGGGAGCTGAGAGGGTGCGTAAACGCCCGGGAAACCAAGGCCCCACCCAGGGCCCTGTGCCCCTCAGCAATTATGAAGAGAAAGTTGAGGGGCAAAGGAATAATGTGACGCTTTAGCATCCAATCTTGGTAGATTGGGAGGTCAATCCACGGAAGAGACGCCGTCACTTGAGATCTAGAAAATATATAAGTAAAAGGAACAGTCAGAGTAAGCTATGGGTATGGCAGAGATCGCTCAGGTCTCACTCTGATAGACCAGCCCATCGCCATGTGCCTGTATGTTGTTGTTAAGTATCGAAAAGTGGTGTAAAGTGGCTGTTTTGGCCATAAAGTTGTCTCCAATGAAATCATCATCACAGCTCAACCAGTTGACTTAGAGAGCTCTACTTAATGCCATTCTACAGGTAAATAACACAGCTACGCTTGGGGATGCGCGGGAATGCGGGAAGCAGTCTGATTAACGAATACTTGTATACAGTAGCCTAGCCTAGACGTTTTTCGGCCAAAACACCCGGGTTTCGAGGAATATATATATAATACATAGCCGGGGCTGGAGGTTTAAAGCCTTTATTACCATCAGGGGTATTTACAAACCTTTAGTTTAGTTACTTCAACCTCTGCAGTTGTCTTTGAGTTAGCTGTGGGCAGAAAACTAATTTTGGAGAGGTAATTATAAGAGTGAGAGAACTCTATTTCTTATTGCTAATCTGGCAACCTCTGCGTCATATGAGTCTGAAGGGGTTAAGGGTTATCTCCTAGGATGTTTTTTTGTTTTCGTTCTTGGTTCGCGAGTTAAGGGTACCAAGGCCCTAATACTATTTAGGCTCTACGTCATTGACTACGGAACCACTACTAAATACAGTATATATATCTATCTATCTATCTATTGCCTGACGCCGTGATCCCCGAAGGGGTGGCCACGAACGAACCGCCCCCATGCACCTCTGTCCCCGGTCAGTCGACGCCCCTCCCCCCAACCAGCACCGCCTTCGTTCATATACCGTAAAATGCGGTAACTTCGGACATTTTTCGATGTTTTTTAACAATTTCTCCTGAGTGTAAACACATTACAGTATAGAGATTTAACTAGGTCAAGTGATGTATGGTGATAGTGTGCCGTAATCCAGGAAGCCTCCTAAAATTATCCCCCATAAGAAGAGAGCTATCCTTATCCTAAATGATGTCCGAAGTTTGCTTGAAAAGTTAATAACTTCGGACATGTATGGATAACTTCGGACATACGGTGTTTCTTATGGAAAATGGTTGCCAAGAAAGCTGAGATAACTTCGGACAAACGGAGGAGAACTTCGGACCTACGTTCGTGGCCTTATTTCATTAATTTTTCGGCTCCTACTATTTTATATGAATATTTTATTATTGCTGCTTATTCCTGTCCGATGTTATAGTGGAAAATGCACAGTCAATACTTTTAGGCCTGTATAATCAGTATAGGAGGGGGATATATACCATGTTTAACATATATTCTGTTTGGATCTGTTCTCGTTAGGCATTGAGCTCACTCCTAGAAAATATTGAGCAGGAAAAATAACCAATGCTGTCAAATCAATAACTCAAAAATTAACTAGGCCTAGTGAAAATATATAGGTATGTATAATATATCACTGCATACAGTATACACTTTTATGAATTTGAGCATTTTTATAGGTATAACGTATTTGTTAGTGTTTCTTTCGGCAGATAAATTTTTTTTGGACAAGATATATGGCTCTCCTAATTTATATATATTATATATCCAGCATTATCCGAAATACATAAATCGGTTAGCATAGTATCATATTTTTATGGGTTTTTGGACTCAGAGAATGATTATTTGATCTTTTACCACCATGTTAACCCTCTCACCACGGAAGGCCTCTTGAACGCCCATAAAAAAGCATATAACAGGTTCCCGGAAGGCCTCTTGAACGCCCAGTGGTTGAAAGCCTGTGAGCTTCGTGTGCGAGGCGTCGGTCCGACGCATGTAAACAACAGCCGGCTGGACCGACGCCCCGCATCTCCGGCCACAAGAAGGAGAGCGTCGCTTGTTCGTGTGTGCCTGTATGTTGTTGTTAAGTATCGAAAAGTGGTGTAAAGTGGCTGTTTTGGCCATAAAGTTATCTCCAATGAAATCATCATCACAGCTCAACCAGTTGACTTAGAGAGCTCTACTTAATGCCATTCTACAGGTAAATAACACAGCTACGCTTGGGGATGTGCGGGAATGCGGGAAGCAGTCTGATTAACGAATATACGGTAGCCTAGCCTAGAAGTTTTTCGGCCAAAACACCCGGGTTTCGAGGAATATATATATAATACATAGCCGGGGCTGGAGGGTTAATGATGTACAAGTATTATGAATGATTTTCATAGGGCAAATAATAACAAACGATTGTTTTGTTCCATGTCCGAAGTTACCATGTTTTTTTTTTTAAACACAATCGGACCCCTTCCTCCCCGGGCTGCCTTACTTAAGGACGGAGGCTGTATCCGGGCGTTGAGTAGAGCTTTCTAGCTCAACTGGTTGCGGAGTGATGGTGATGGAAGTGGAGGTAACTTTTGCCGCCTATTTACCTCGCCGCGTCCGAATACTCAACCGCGGCCCAGGCTACGACGAACGTTTTGACTCGTCGCTCTACCTTGAATTATGGCGGGAAGCGATTTTTTAGTGTTTTATTGTTTATTATGCCATATATTATTGTTATTATGTTATTTCCACTCAATAAAGTTATTTTTCTGAAGTAATTTGTGTCTCTGTCACTTATACTTAGTTTTATTGTTATTATTATAATAGTTATGATTATTTATACTGGACTATGGTAATTGATAGTGTCATTTTCACTTATTTATTGTTAGGAATATATATTTTAGTGTCACTTTCACTTGTTCATATTGTTCTGAAGGCACTTATTATTACTTATGTGTGTCTCTTTCACTTAGACTTAGTTTTAGTCATTATTATAGTAGTTATGATTATTTATACTGGACTATGGTAATTGATAGTGTCATTTTCACTTATTTATTGTTAGGAATATATATTTTAGTGTCACTTTCACTTGTTCATATTGTTCTGAAGGCACTTATTATTACTTATGTGTGTCTCTTTCACTTATACTTAGTTATATTATTATTATTATTATTGAGTGTCACTATCACTGTCACTTACACTTCAATAGTTTGTCATAGTGTGGAAATCATTGAAGCAGGTGCCAGCACACAGTCCCACCTGACACTCGAGGCATTGCCAAGTGCTTTTTGTGGGTTTGCGGGGTCGTCGAGTTGTGCGGCTGCACACATACAACCTCTTCTGCATTCTTATTCTGCTGTTAGGACCCTGGAAAGGAAGGGCGACGAGCTGGTGCTTTCTGAAGAAGTCGGCACACCCTGTTCTGTCCAGCATGCCTGGTCCTTGTAGTGGCCTCCCTGGTGTACCCGCATGTTTACGCAGGAGCTCAAGTATCAGCTGCTTTTGGAAGGTCCGCAGGCTCTTGTACTTCATGACTGGAGTCCTCAAACGGTAGATGTTGTACGCGTTGAGGACAGACATATCTACTGTATGCAGGACAAACTTCTTGTACCACCTGCAAGATGTTCGCAGGCAGTCTATGAAGCCCATCTGCATGTCGGACTTGTCGACGAGGTGCATGTTGATATTATAGTCCAGGACAGCAGCTGGTTTTGTGATAGGGTTCTTCGTCCTTCGGTCCACCTTCCCTGTGGCGACCATCTCTGCTTTGTGGCATGTGGTGAGGAGGTTGACCTTGCGCTGGTCATGCCAGTGGATGGAGAGGATGGGGCCACTCTTCTTATGGAAGATGTCCGTCTTCTTAGTCTTGGTTGGGTAGGCTGGCATGCCCTTCCTCTTCCCCTTCACTGTCCCGACAGTTCCGGTCTTGCGGTCATGGAGGTACAGTACTTGGCGAGGATAGGCGACGTGTAATAATTGTCGGTATAGAGGATGTGGTTGTCATGGAAGTACCTCTCCATCATCCTCTTTACCACAGCGCCGCCAAAATCTATGAGGGGGTCAATCTGGACTTCACCACCCTTGCCGCTGTAGACTATAAAGTCGAGCACATATCCCGTCTTGCAGTCGCAGGCAGAGGACGAAGAGCTTGATGCCGAAGCGGTGTCTCTTGGACGGGATATACTGTCGGAAGTGCAGCCTACCACGGAACAGGACCAGAGACTCGTCGATGCACAGCTTCTGAAAAGGTATCAGGTAGGTGGAAAACCGATGACGTATCATGTCATACAGTTGCCTGATCTTCCAGAGTGTGTCGGGCTCGTGGACATGCATGTTATTTGTCAGGTGGAAATATGAGAGGATGTCGAAGTACCTATCCCTTGACATGTATTTGCCAAATGCTGGAGTCGTTGCGAGGTCGCCAGTTATCCAGTAGTCGGCCAGAACGTGCTTCTTTATGTGTGTCATCAGCATTGTGAGTGCCAAGAACACATATAATTCTGCCACAGTGAGAGCTCTCCATGCCACCATCTTGGCACTGGTCTTCCTGCCAAGAAAGTTTGAACAGATAGCCTGGTGGTTATTTGTCTCTTTGACAAGGTATTCCATGACTTCATTGTCGTAGAAGCCACAGAAAAGTTCACTGGGGGTGGCATTTGGGCCACATGGATATGCTGGTGACACCCCGGAACCCTGTTGTACCTCGTCAAAGGCAGGACAATCTGGCTCAAAATCCGCCCCATCTGTCCACACAAACATGTCAGCTGCTCGAGGACGAGGACGTGCAGCTGCAGCAGGCACACGCCCTGGACGCCCTGGCACACGCCCTTGGCCACGCGGACGCCCTGCATGCCCACGCCCACGCCCAGGCCCAGGGGCAGCGGCGGCGGCAGGCTGACCACGTCCACGACCTCGCCCTTTTACTCTTCTTGTCGGGACTTCCTCTTCCTCAGGCAACGTCAGGTCATCTGGGGCAATGTTGGGGTCGTCAGCATCCTCTTCAGGAGACAACTCTGGTGAAGAATAGACCGGGCGTCGGCGGCGTGGGGCTGCGGGAGGTTGAGCAATGGGAGCCTCAGCCTCGGGAGTTGGGCTCCTTTTGCGGCTAGCCGTGGACTTTTCCGCCGGAAATAATGACCTACGATGCAGGGCCTGTGGTGGCACACTGTGGGAGGCCAATGACGCACTTGTAGAGTCCCTTTGGTCATCCTGAGGGACAGATGAAGCCGAGGGCTGTGGGTGGCCCTCCCGGCGTCCCGGGTCAAGGCGTCGGGACAAAGGAATGCGGGTGGTTGCTAGGCCTGGGTCGGCGTCACTATCACTATCTACGCCTTTCCTCACTTGTTCTGCTTCCCTGCGTGCTTTCTTGGCTGCACTTTTCACTAAAGACTGTTTATAGAAGTATTTACCCACTTTCAAGGGCGTACGGGCAGGCAAAGGGGAAGGTCCTGGCGTAGGGCTAGGGCTAGGCCTAGGCCTACCCTGACCTACGAAACTAGGCGAAGGGGTTGGCTCTAGCACACTTGGTACTTCAATAGCACCTTCCTCCACCACTTCCACATCAGGATCATCACTACTATCACCCCCCTCAAATAAATCAACATTGTCATCAGCACCAAATCCCACAAAATTGTCAACTTCGCTTCCACTTCTACTCTGAATATAGAGGTTTTTGTCCACAGAGCTTTCACCACTGCTCAAATCCGGGTTGAAAAGTTCACGGTGTATTGCACTCTCACTTAGCAAACGTTTCACTTTCCTTAGTTTCTTTTTCTTCTCGGTTGGCAGAGGCGTAGATGTTGCAAGCGGGTTAGCACTGGGACGCGCGGGAGATTGCACAATATCGGACGCGTCGGAATTAATTTTTTTGCTGTAGCTCGCAATGGCGGCAACGTAGGAACTGATCAGAGTGGTAGTTGAGGCTTGGTGGCGCTACGATCGTCCACGCCAATTAAAATTTGCCCGCGCTAAATTTAAAAGCGCGCTTTAAAGCACATACCTTAGGTAAGGACGCCCGGGTAGCGGCCCTTCTGCAGAGCTGTCCTTACCTAAGGCAGCCCGGGTAGGAAGGGTTAAATGATAGTGTTCTAGCTAGAGCGTTATACAAGTGTAACAAATTTCCTTTGGTGGATGTTGTCTCTGGTAATGTTACTACAAAATTATATCAGTCACAACATCATTCATACAAACAAATTTCTTCAGGGTGATAGAAGTTTGGCAGGGTAGCGAAAAATGTACATATTTTCGTCACATATATAATAGTTTTTTCGTGTACATATACTCATGTCAGTTCCCTAGGACTTTTACATGCTCTTCCTTTGCCATTTCTCTAAACGGACCCCACAAAAAAACAATTAAAAGCGTTTCCATTATATAATGACAATGTCTAATTACTTATTATCGCCGATGTCCGAAGTAATGACCCAAGTCCGAAATTACCCCACTTTACGGTACTTCCTCACTCCATGAGGATTCGCGAAGTTCGGTGAGGGTGAAAGGTGTACTGAGTGATGAATTCGCAGTCCGTGTTGGAGTCCATCAGGGTTCAGTGTTAAGCCCCCTCCTCTTTATTATGGTCTTGGAGGCGCTGTCTAGAGTTTTTAGAGGCGGACTCCCGTTGGAACTGTTTTATGCAGACGATTTAGTCCTAATAGCTGACAGTATGCAGGATGCTGAGGCCAAATTCAGAAAGTGGAGAGAGGGCATGGCGAGCAAGGGTTTAAGAGTCAATATTAACAAAACCAAGGTTATGCATTGTAGTTTGAGACGAGGCAATGTGGAAAAGAGCGGTGCATACCCATGTGCAGTGTGTGGAAAGGGAGTGGGCGTTAACTCAATTCAATGTAGCATCTGTCGATGTTGGGTACACCATGGGAGTAAGCGCTGTAGTAGAATAAAGGGGCCCCTGCCGAAGGATAAGTCAGAAATAGAGAAATTTGAGTGCGTAGTGTGCAAAGGCGAGCTTGTGTTAAGTGATGATCCTGTGGCTGTGAATTTTGGAAATGAGTCTTTGGAGCTGGTGAACAAGTTTTGTTACCTAGGAGATACCATCTCTGCCGGTGGTGGGGCCGAGGCTGCCACTGTTGCTAGAATTAGGTGTGGCTGGGGGAAGTTCAGAGAATTGATGCCAATCCTGACCATGAAAAGAATGCCTCTCCCCCTGAAGGGAAAGGTGTATGCCTCATGTGTTAGAAGTGCAATGACGTATGCCTCAGAAACATGGGCCGTTAAAGTAGAGGATGTCAACAGAATGGAGCGTAATGAGATGAGAATGGTGAGATGGATGTGTGGGGCCAGGCTACAGGATAGAATAACAAATGTTGAGCTGAGGAGACGTTTAGGTATAAAGAGTATTAGCGAGGTGATGCGTACAAGTAGACTGGGATGGTATGGACATGTGGAGAGAATGGATGAACAAAATTGGGTGACAAAATGCAGGTCTGTGATTGTGGAGGGAGCTGCACCAAGGGGTGGACCGAGGAAGACCTGGGATCGGACTATACGCGCCGATCTCAAATCCAAGAACTTGACAAGTGAAGCAGCCCTTAACAGGGTTGCCTGGAACGCCGCCATTAGGACAAGAGACTGAAACTGCACTTATGTGTGGAACACTCAGTCTTAAAATGTTATGTATGTATGTATGTATGTACTCCATCCTTCCACCTCTCCCTCCCTCCACCTCGCTCTCGTACACCCTCTTAGTCATTCTCTCGCTTTCCATGCTTTCCATACGTTCCATATGGCCGAACCATCTCAAGTTGTTCCTTTTCACACTTTCCAGCACATCTACCTCCACACCACACCTCCTTCTTACTTCCTCATTAGTCTGTCTATCCCTCCATGTAACTCCTCACGCACTTCTTAGGTAATTCATTTCCACTGCTCTCACTCTTGGTCTGAGTCTCTCAACCAACGTCCATGCTTCGCTTCCGTAAGTCAGTATCGGGATTACCACACTGTCATGCAAGGACTTCTTCACTTCCATACTGACCACCCTATTTCTTGTTACTGCAACCCTCTTCCCCTGTTGTACCCTCTCCCGCACTTCTTCATCCATAGTCCCATCTTTACTCAACACACTGCCCAAATACTTAAAAGAGTTGACAATCTCCATAGCCTGACCGTTCAGCTTCACCTCACACTCTGTGACTTCACCCCTTTCGAAGACCATAACCTTGCTCTTCCCCGCATTTACCTTTAAATTTTGTTTTTCGCACACTGTTCCAAACTCATTTACCAGACCCTGCAACTCCCATTCATTATCACTCATCAGAACTGTATCATCCGCAAACAGCAGTATAGGTAGCTTCCACTCAATTCCCTCCCTTTTCAGCGATACACCAACATCCACTGCTCTTGATAGTATTTCTTTCATGACTCCATCCATATATACAGTAAACAACCACGGGGACATCACACACCCCTGTTTCAAACCAACATTCAGGTCAAAGAACTCGCTCTGCTCACTCTCCACACGTACTGCTGCCTTTGCACCCTCATACATGCTCTTCACTGCTTTCAGCAACTTGCCATCTACTCCGTATATTCTAAGTACTTTCCACAAACCTTCTTTAGCCACTCTGTCATAGGCCTTCTCCAAGTCCATAAACTCTGTCATAGGCCTTCTCCAAGTCCATAAAGGCAACATACATCTTTTGTTTCTTCTCCAGATATTTCTCCACGACACAATTCAGGGTAAAAATCTGATCTACACATCCTCTTCCCTTCCTAAAACCTCCCTGCTCGTCGCCTATCCATATCTCCGTGCTCACTCTCACTCTCTCAATCACTACCCTACTGTATACCGGTACCTTCCCTACTACGCTTAGAAGACATATTCCTCGGTGGTTACCACACACTCCTCTTTCCCCTTTGCCCTTATATAGGGGGACTATTATGCCAGTCTTCCAGTCATCGGGTGCACTCCCCTTCTCCCATGCTAGTTTGCACATTTTCCATATCCATTCGATCACTATCTCGCCACCATACCTCAACATTTCCCCACACACTCCATCTGTTCCTGGTGCTTTCCCCAACTTCACTCTTTTCATGGCTTCCCACACTTCTGACCTCCTGATCCCAACCTCCTCCTCCACTACTTCTCTTCTTCTCCCTCCCATACCATATCCAGTTATGTTTGCTGGCTCTTCATTCCTTACATTTAGCAACTCATTGAAGTACTCCCTCCATCTTTCGACTCTCTCTTGCTTCTCGGCTAGCATTCTCCCATTCTTATCTTTCACACCCTTACTGTTTCCCTTGCTACCTTCCCTAACTTTCTTGACTTCTTTCCAGAACAGTTTCTTACACTCCCTCCATTTTACACTCAGATTCCTTCCAAATTCCTCATCTACTCTTCTCTTACTTTCCTTCACTACTCTCTTCACCACCCTCTTACTCTCCACGTACCTTGCTCGTTTCTGTCTCTCGAAATCTTTATTCCCTCTACTACCCAACCACTCTCTATATGCTTTCTTCTTTTCTTCCACAGCTATTCTTACCTATTCTGTCCACCATGCTGTACCTTTCACTCCCCTCCCTCTTCTCCTCACTCCACACACCTCCTCACATGCTGCACAGATCTCATCCTTAAACACCTTGCTCATCTCCTCCACTTCCTCCATAACTTCCAGGTGGAACCCACCTAGTCGTCTTTCCACTGCTCTCCTGTACTCCTCCCTGACTTCCTCCTCCTGCAACCTCTCCACCCTCCTCACCATTCCACCCTCCTCTCGCCTCCCTCCAGCTCTCCTCACCCACTTCTTTTGTATCCTAACCTTAGCTACCACTACATAATGATCAGACAGATCCCCTCCAATACCCCTATACACCCTAGCATCCATCACAAATTTCTTCATTCGTTCATCCACACATACATACTCAATCAATGACTTTCGTTCCACCACTGTCTCATCCTCCATCGTCCACACCCGTTTCCACGTGTACCTGTGGATCATTCTGTGTCGGAAGAAGGTGTTGGCTATCCACAGCCTCCTCCCCACACATACGTCCACAAGTGCACTACCATTCCCATTCACCTCTGATGGTACCCCCCACCCTCCCACCACTCCCTCAACTTTCCTATCACCCACCTTACCATTCATATCCCCAATCAGAAATATTTGTTCGTTCTTGTCAAACTTCTCCAGGCACACCTCCACATATATATATATATATATATATATATACAGTATATATATATATATAGTTCCATGTCTGACCTCGTACTGTCTAAAAACATATACTATATACTGTATATGTCTATATGTATATATATATATATATACAGTATATACAGTATATTCTCTGAAGAGGAACTTAGATTTTATGTTATGGTAACTATTATCTTGAGGTATCCATGGTGTTACAGCTTTAGTTGACCACCTCCTTCCAGACTCTGATATCCCTACTGATGATGGGGACATGGGGAGGTTGCTGCGGTAATAAGGGTTGCCTGCTCTACCACTCCGTTGGGAAACTGCACGCTGCCACCCTTGATGTTCTCAAGAAGCTCACCACAATAGTAAGTACAGTACAGTACTATGTATGTATGTATGTATGTATATACAGTACTCAGACACATAGGCTACCCCATTGCTGGGGGTGGCTGACACGAGATAGAGCCCGAACAGAAGCAACATTTACAGTTCCTATTCTCAGGGTCCGGGACCACTTTCGCGTTCCCTCGCCCGTTTCTCTGTCTCGTCGAGTAGGACAATTATACAAGGGAAGGAGGATTCCTAGCTCCCTGCCCCCAAAAGGTAAGTAGGACAGTAAAAGAGACAGACAGAAACATCTAAGGTTGGGTAGAAGTACAGTAGTATTGTAGTAATAATTTAACCAGACCACCAAGTCCAAAACCACAGTGATGACTGATGAGACTTTTGAACTATTGATTATACTGTAGTTAGATATTTTTTCTTTCTATGTGTATGAAGGAGACAAAAGGCAAAGCAAGTGTCCCCCCATCGTTGAAAGGGTGAAAGAAAGCCAAATTCAATGTACGTTTAGAGTTAAGATGTCTTGACACACGGAGCTTGAAGCAGTTTAAGTCATAAGATGAAGGAAAAACGGATTGAGGGAGGCAGTTCAAGAGCTTACTTGTTGAATAGAAGAAAGACTGGGAAGTATGGTTCACTCTTGATTTAGAGAGTTGAACAGAATACGAGTGGGATTGTGTTGAAGGCGAGTGCCCCTCACTCTCCGTAAGGGAGGAGGTATACACTGAGAAAGCTCTGAAGAACATTGATTGTTGTAATAGCAGTAGAGGAGTGAGAGAGATGCAACATTGTGGCAAGTAGAGAGAGATTGTAAAGAAATAGTAAGAGAATGTAAATTGATGAGATGAATTACTTTTGACTGAAACCCTTTTGAGAAGTGCGGTGTGGGTGGAACCTCCCCACACGTGCTAACAATACTCGATACATGGGCACACTGTTCCCCTGTAAAGAGCAAGAAACTGTGCGTGGTGAAGAACCCACAGATGGTTGACCATACCTAACTTTTGGGAATCTGTTTTAGCAAGAGTGGTAGGATGGTCTTTCCAAGAAAGGTCAGAGGAAAAGGAGATGCCCAGAATATTAAGAGAGGATGGAGCGTTGCTTTTGTGTGTAGTTGAAGAGTAGCCTAAGGAATAGTCGTTTGGGAGATTGTGACGGGTATATAGATAGAGAAATTGGGTTTTGGAATCATTGAAAGCAACAAGGTTATCTCTGCCTCAATTGGAAATAGTTGATAGATCAGAAGATAGGTGTGCTATGGCCTCATCACATGAGTTTTGAAGTGACTGCATGGAGGGTCACTATGGAAGCTAATTGAATAGTTTAAGGTTGAGTCATCGGCATATGAGTGGATATGACTAGAGGTACAGTTCAGAAGATCATTAATGAATATTAGAAATAGAACTGGAGATAGGACAGGAACACTGGAGTTGATATACTTAGGAAGTGAGCGATGGCCATCCACAAACACAGCTATGGAACGGTCAGAAAGGAAATTTTAGATAAAGGCACAGATAGAGAAATTCAAACTGAACGATGGTAGTTTAGAAACAAGGGATTTGTGCCAGACTATATCAAAGGCTTTAGATATGTCTAGTGCAATAGAAAAGGTCTCGCCGAAGTCCCGAAAGGAGGATGACCAAGAATTAGTTAAATAAGAAAGGGGATCACAAGTAAAGCGGCATTTAAGGAAACTATACTGGCGATCTGAAAGTAGGTTATGGTACGACAAATGCTGTAGAAATTTTGATTTAAGATTAGATTTAAAATCTTAAGAGGTACAAGATATGAGAGCATTTGGGTGATAGTTTGAGGGTTGAGAGTGGTCACCCTTCTTTGGGTCAGGTTGAATAATAGCAAACTTCAGCAAAAATTTAAGATATTAGAGGAAAGATGGATACAGAAATGTAAGACAAGGAAGTAAAATTGTTGGAGAGGGTTTTGGCTAGGGATAATATGCTTGATATCAGCTGGAATCTAGTCTAATTAGAATCCCTTAGATTTTATTTACCCTTTCATTCTCTCTGGAGGGAGAAGACTCCCTTTCCCCTAGAAGGAATAGAAAGTTTTTTAGTACTACTGAAGGAACACCATCTGGTCCGTATCCGTATGTCTTCGTAGTATTAAGCCCAGAGAGAGCAAAAAGCACATCCTTAGAAGAGATTGAGATATTAGGTATGGACACATGTGGAGAAGTGATAGGAGGTATGGAGGGGATTTATCTCAATTAATCACATATTCCTTTGTTTTGAGTGCCAGTGGGATGTCTTGAAAGGCTTTTTATTAGGCCTTGGCTCATATGAGGACGCTCACCCTCGTAGGGTTCAAACTCAATTGAGGACGCTAGCCGTTCTTGGGTTAAGGACCTGGTCCTCGAAAAGTGTGTAACACGGACAATCCCAATGGGATCTTCAACCTAGCTAGGCAAGTTAAAAATTACAGTAGGGATATTATAGGTGAACAGTGTGTTAGAAACGATAATGGGAAGATTGTGTATGCAGATGAAATCAGAGAAGCATGGAAGGCACACTATGAACGATTGCTAAATGTAGAGTTTGAATGGGATAAGGAACAGCTTAGTATCGAAAAAACAATATCTGGACCCCCCTCCTTTGATAGCACCAGCTGTAGTGAGCGACGCAATAAAAAATTTAAGGACGGTAAAGCTCCAAGGTGCTTTGACATTGTCGCTGAGATGATAAAAGCCTCAGGGGAGACTGGTGTCAGCTTAGTCACTGAGATGATAAACACCATTATTAAGGATGAGAAAATCCCAGAGGATTGGAACAAAAGTGTGGAAAAACTAAATTTTTCTGTCACCAATTTTACCATGGATTTTTTTATTTTTCCCAGTTAGTTTTCATCAATATATAGTGTTTGGAAATAATTACAACCCTCGAAGAAACCGTTTTCCCTATTATACAACGATCTTAAGACACGCCGCCCGATAGTGGGGAGGGCTATGAAGTTCAGGGAAAATGAGGGGTTAAAAGCATAACAAAGACATTAGCCTAATCTAACAACCTTACCTAACCTATCTTAGTATTATGGGTTACCCCGCTGATTGGGTAACAGTGCAAAAAACACAGTATTATGGGATTTATGGGACATACCCTACTCCGCCACCGAGTGGCAGTGGGAGGGCCGAGAGGTTCACAACAATAACATGAGTGCGGCGGCGGACGCAGTGTTGCCATATTCTAAATGCAGAATTATTGTATTGTGACCACAAAATTATGGAATTTGCACCAAAATTATCGTACACACTACAGTAATATATAATATATATATGGTCAATATACAGGAGACGCAACAATATAGGTAGCAAATTTATAATGGTAGTTTTGGGTTCCTATCATCATATGCTTCATTTCTATATGCTTTTTATCCCCGGGGAAAAAATAATAATCTTGGGTTTTTTATGTTTTTCTTGGATTATTTTTTTATTTTTTTTATTAACCTAACCAAAAAACCTAACCTAACCTAACCTAACCTAAATGTATTTGGGGGCTATTAGGTTAGGTTTTTTGGTTAGGTTAATGACCCAAAAAAAAATCCCAAGAACAAAAATAAAAAATCCCAATATTTTTTTTTTTTTTTCCCAGGGATAAAAAGTATATAGAAATGAAGCATATGATGATAGGAACCTAACACTACCATTAGAAATGTGCTACCTATATTGTTGCATCTCCTGTATACTAACGATATACTGTATATATATACAGGTATATGGGGAATGTTTGTTCTAAATGGCGTGTGTACGAATCGGTGCCGTCTATAGGAAGGCATTGACAACCATGTTACGAAAAAATTCCATTTTAGTACCATATATTTTTATTAGGTTTTGCCGAGGGTTGAAACTAATTTTAATATGATGCTTAGAGCATATAGATTCCATATCTGTCTTCAAATATGTCAAAATAATTGGTGACAAATAAATGGAGTTATACTAAAAGTGTAATAATAAATATATACTGTACAAAGGAAAAGGGGATGCGCTAGATAGAGGTAATTATAGGGGCCTGAAAATGCTTGACCAAATTATGAAGGTCTATGAGGGAGTCTTTGAGGGTTTGATCAGGCAAAGCATTGCCATTGATGATAAGCAGTTTAGTTTTTTGCCAGGACGTGGTACAACCGATGCTATCTTCATAGTCAGGCAGATACAGGAAAGATACTTACCGTACTAAAAGGCAGGGATCTTTAGTTTGTGTTTGTAGACCCCTCAGGGGCTAAGGGGGCCTCCACCTATGGTTTAGGAAAAAAAAGAATATGCCTCCGCATCATACTGCGTGTCGTACAAGGCGACTAATAGTGGGGGATGGCGTTAGACTTGCGGACACACAGCCATTACCGGTACTATACTACGGGTTTGACAACCCGTAGGGAAGGAAGGAAAACCTTCTATTTAGGAGTGGTTCCGTAGTCAATGATGAAGAGCCTATACTATATATAGGCTGAGATTCCGGGACCCGTTCGGGATTCCCCGGAGTTCTTATCACAACCGTTCCGTATATAGCATAAAAACAATCCTTGGTTAATACCCATTAAATCTTACCAAGGGCTCGTCATTGAAAATGAATACCACTAGAAATAAAATTTTAACGCAGAATCTATCATTTCAAACCTCCCGGTGCCAGCCCTCCAGCTGTGCTGTCGTCATGCTTCCCTTGCACGTGATGCCAGATTTTCTAGCGTGTTTATCTGCCTCAAATGTTATATCAAGTTGGGCATGTGCATGGGAAGGTGGGAGGGAACCTTTGCGTCATTGGCTACGGAACCACTCCTAAATAGAAGGTTTTTCCTACGGGTTGTCAAACCCGTAATTTAGTATTGGTTCCTTCGTCAATGGCGAAGAGCCTAGAATATCACGACCGGAGGTGGGACATCAGATGCTCAACGTATCCAGAGAGAACCAATTAACCCTCCAACCCCGGCTAGGGTAGATCGTGACTGTACTCTGTGACCGGGGGTTTTGAGGAATTTTGGTCCATGTTGATTCACCTGTTACTCCTGAAATACATGACACAAAGTTATAAAAAAAAAAAAAAAAAATTGCACAAACCTTCATGTGTAGAATGCCGTTGAGTAGAGGTCTCTAGCCCAAGTGATTGCATAATGGCGAGCGCGGGAAGTGGAGTGATTTTTATGCGGGAAAATCTTCCCGCGTTCGGATGCGTCGCCTTGGCCCAGGCCCCGGCTTGGCTAACCTACTGCGCACTTAGCCACTCGTCGCGCCAGAGTTTTTACCTCCCGGAGGCGATTTTATTTATTGATAGTGATGTTATTATAGTTATTTGGAGTCCAATTATATAAAATATGTGTATTAGGCTATCATTGTCACTAATATTTCACATTTTCACTCGATACCGTAGTTTTTATGAGTAATTGAGGCTGGTTATTGTTATATTACGCACTGATTATTCGTTATCACAGGTGTTTATTATACTTTGGCCATCTAATATTAGTTCGTGTGTCACTTTCACTTTGGTAAATATGCTTGAGAGAGTGTCACTGTCACTGATAATGCTCATTTTCACTTGATACGGTACATTTTATTAGTAATTGAGGTAGGTTATTGTTATATTAGGCAGTGATTATTCGTTATCACAGGTGTTCATTATACTTTGGCCATCTAATATTACTTTGTGTGTCACTTTCACTTTGGTAAATATGCTTGAGAGAGTGTCACTGTCACTGATAATGCTCATTTTCACTTGATACGGTACATTTTATTAGTAATTGAGGTAGGTAATTGTTATATTAGGCACTGATTATTCGTTATCACAGGTGTTTATTATACTTTGGCCATCTAATATTATGTCATGTGTCACTTTCACTTAGTTATATGCTTTGTAAACGTTTTATATACAATTTATTGTGTCTTTTTTCACTTATATATGTTTTCATAATACATGACTTTTTTATCACAATACATTGTTTTATTTCCACTTGTTGCCTATATACATACATATTGTCAGTCTTTGGTACTTTCACTATGATTATTAGTTAGTACTCCTGCTTGGTGTGGTACTCAGCAAAGCACGGTATAGCACATAGTGACACCTGGCACTCCACACACTGCATGGTGGTCTTTTTCTGCTTCCTCGGCCTCACCTGGCTGTTCCAGCAGACATGGCACCGCCTTCTGCTAATGGTGACTCCATCTCGTTCCAGAGGCAGGTAACCGAGCTTGTGCACATTCTGACATACGGAGCCCTGTATGTTAATTTAAGAGTTAGAATTAGAGTTCAAGGAGCCAAACTACCCAAGTGGTGAAGCAGACTAGCGAGCGAACGAGCGAGTGGGCAAACCATCTCGCCCCATACCAGCTCGCCCCATACCTCGATGACCGATGCTATGACGTATGATCGACGCCAGGAGCTGTGAGTGGACGACACACCTGTTATGTGATTCGAGGAGCTATGATTGGAGCGCGCACCACCACTCGCCTCCTGATTCGTTCCTACACCATCATTGTTTGGTATGTAAGACCCGAGTTGTGGGCATTCAAATCAGTCTCATTTGGAGTTGGGGAAGGTGAACTTACAGCTGGAGGAAGACGGGGTGAAGTATTATAATGGGATTGTGACTGTCAGTCAGATTATATAAATGTGTGTTAAGTGTGTTCGGTGTAAACACTTATGTTGGTTAGTGAGATATGTGATTGGGAATTAACGTGAACGCTACTATTATGTGTTTAACTATTTAATTGGGAATTAACGTTAACGCTACTATTTATGTACTTAACTATTTGATTGGGAATTAACGTTAACGCTATTATTATGTACTTAACTATTTTAGTTGACTAACTTGTGGACTAAAGCAACTCTTTAAGTAATTGGGTTATGATGAAAGTAATACTATTGTTTTATATTAATACTTACGAGTTCTTTCATTTTCTTTGAATTAAGTTTACAGTGCTTAATGGTGCTTAGTACGGTGATGCTATTGTCTCTTATTAGTAATATCGCCTTAGACTAACATGGCTGTGTTAATATTACTTCTAGTGATTTCTAAGCTGAAGAAAATTCTTTTGCTTCAAAATATTATATTTTGCTTTTCATATTATTTGAGTGAGACCTGAATCGAATCTATGAAACGATCCTGTAACTTTATTTACTCATAATCAAACCTCAATGTTACGTGGTTAAGAAATAAATTTAACTAATTATTAAATATATATCTAACTTTTTATGTGACTTTGATATTACTCCTGATGATAATAATAATATAATACTATTAACGTAAGACAAGAACCAAGAATAATTACATTAAATATAAATAAAAGGACATAGAAGAAAACTATCTATTCATTTCAAAAAGGGTAAGAGACAGAAATATTCTTACTTTAATATTTATCTTTCAAGACTTTTTATAAAATTAATAGTCCTTCTTTAGCTATAACTTATTCGGTTCATAACCATAGCCTACTAAGCTTCGGTTAAATAATAATTCTTTATAAACACTACATGACTTTAATTAGTTTCAGTATTTTTCATAATTAAAGAGTATCAGTCAATAAAGGATACTAAGTCCTAAGATCCAAAAGGAAAGGAAGCAACAACAGGAAATTATTTTATTAGATTTTACTTTTGTTTTGCCTTCAGCTGACTGATACCTTAATATATATCTCTGTGCTATCTAGATTCATCAAGTTAACCACTTGAGGATCAAGATACGTAACAGAAGAGTGGCGACCTTGCCAGGATTCGTTTCATACAGTTTCACTCAGTTTCATTAACGTTTCACTACTTAAAAATCAAATATTAATCATGCCTCAACTAATTAATGAAGAAGATGCTCGAGTTTTCATAGAATCAGAACCCACAGCCCCTGATATTGACTGTCTGTCAAAATCTGAACTGAAAGTGCTTGCCTCACATCTCCAATTAACTGTCTCAAACATGTCTAAAGTAGAGGTGGCTCAGAGCATAAAAACCCACCTGTTCCCTGTAGAAGGCGGGGAGGGTGACGGAGCAGTTGGTGGGATCCCAAGTAAACCTAGCCAACTTGATATAAAATTGCCACCTGGTTTGACCGGTGATCAAATATTCGAACTAGAACTAGCCAGAATAAAAGCAAATACCGAAGCCGAAGAAGCCAGCATAAAAGAAAACGACCGAACAAGCAAACGCAAGTATAGAACTAGCCAGAATAAAGACCGAACATTATCAATATCAATATCAAACGGCTCAACTAAATGTCAATACAAATGCTCCTGTAATTGCTCCCCCTCTGGGATTGACTATGACTAGTGTCATTCCACCTTTCACTGAGGATAATGTGCAGGATTTCTTTGTTTTGTTTGAGGAAGTTGCTGGAGGTATGAAGTGGACAAGAGATCAATGGCCTTTTATGTTACAAACTGTTTTGACAGGGCAGGCTCGAGCCACGTATTTGTCAGAAGTAGCAGAAGTTAGGCAGGATTATGACAATCTCAAAGAAGCTATCCTAAAAACCTATCAATTGCAGCCTGAGGCTTACAGGCAATCTTTCCGTAAAAACCAGAAGAAAGTAGAAGAAACCCATAAGGTATTTGCCAGGACCATGACTAAAACTTTCAATCATTGGGTCAAGAGTAAGAAAGTCACAAGCTACAACGATCTGAAGGAGTTGGTCCTGTTAGAAAATTTCCTATGGAAAATTGATTCTTCTGTATCCTATCATTTAAAGGGGAAAAGGGTAGATTGTCTTGCCGACGCTGCTGACATGGCTGACACATACGTGCTCAACAACAAATTTCGTGGAAAGAAGCCCTACGATAATTCTAGTTCTAATTTTAAGTATCCCAATCACAAATCTGACCGACCCAGTCACAAGCCTATAACGTCTTCCCCAGCTAGTCAAAACCGAATTGTTCCCCCAACTAAAAATGCGACTCAGGGCAATGGTAACAGAGGTGGGCCCCAAACTAATAGTAATGCTCAAAGAGGGAACTTTCCCGTATCCCCTAAAGTATGTACTTTTTGTGGCAAGAGAGGCCACCTAGCTTATCAGTGCTGGGCCAAGGAGAGAACCGAGAGATCGGGGCAGACAGTTGCCGCCGTATCTCAAACTCCATATGTGCCTGTAAGGCAGGACTCCCGACAGAAGGAGTACCTAGCACCAAAAGTTCCTTTAATGCAGGACTCTCGACAGGAGTACCTAGCAGCTAACGTAAATCATCTAGACAGGGGTGTAGTAGCATGTGTGGTGCAACCCACAAGGGTTAAACCAATAATAATTTCACCATCAGTGCAGGACAGTTACCGTCCCTTTATTTCATCTGGCAACGTGAGATTAAATGGTTGCATGCATGAGGTAAAAATTCTGAGAGACACAGGTTCTACTAGCACCCTCATGGTGAATCCTTACACTGAGTGCCCACCTGGCGAACCAGTTGTAATGAGAGGTGCTGGAGGCCAGTTTTATGCATACTTGGTAAAAGGCGAAATTGAATGCGAGTTACTACAGGGTGAGGCCACCATAGCTTTGTGTAGGTCCCAAGATATCCCTGTGCCTGGGGTAACTCTCCTTTTGGGGAATGATGTAGCAGGTGAGAAGGTCCGACCAGACCCCATTTTGTCACTTTCCCCTGTTAACGAGCCACTAACCGGTGAGCTCGAAAAGGAGATGCCAACTGTTTTCCCTGTGTGTGCTGTCACACGTTCAATGTCTCAAGTAGCAGTTCCCTCAGACCGAAATGTACCGAATGTAAGAGTTGATGAAAGGGATGATGAGAGTGTGAATGATGCTCCAACTGTGCCTGATGATGTGACTGAGGTGGATTTATCTGACACACCTTTATGGCTCATCTTGACCCTAACGATGACCATGAAACCCCTCCAAATTGTCCTAGTGGCCTGGTAGAGCTACAGAGAGATGATTGTGAATGCAAGGAGTTAGCTGCCAGGTCCGTGAGTGAAGAGGAATGTGAGAAGGAGGGTGGTGAATGTTTCTACCTCAAAGGAGGAGTATTGTGGCGAAGATGGAGACCGCCACACAGACCAATCGATGACGGGGCTTGGGACGTCCATCAAGTAGTAGTCCCCAAACCTTGTCGTAAAGATATCATGGAAATGGCACATTGTATACCATTGGCAGGACACCTAGGTGTGAGAAAAACTCTAGACAGAATCAGATCCCACTTTTACTGGCCAGGAATGCGTGCAGATGTAGTGGAGTGTTGTAGAGTGTGTCACACTTGCCAGATGACAGGAAAACCCAATCAGAAGGTGCCTGTACATCCTCTGGTGCCCTTGCCCGTTTTCGAGAATCCTTTTACTCGGGTGGTAGTGGACATTGTAGGCCCATTGCCTAAGACTTCCCAAGGTAACATTTATTTATTAACTATCATGGACATGGCAACTCGCTACCCAGAGGCTATACCCTTAAGGACTACCTCTGCTCCAACTGTAATCAAGGAACTGCTCAAATTTTTCACCAGAATGGGTTTCCCCCATGAGGTGCAAAGTGATCAAGGAACTAATTTTACCTCTAACATTTTCCAGCAGTCCCTGAAGGAGTTGGGTATCGAGCATGTAAAGTCTAGCACCTACCACCCAGAGAGTCAAGGGGTTCTCGAACGATATCATCAGACATTAAAGGGAATGTTACGTAAGTATTGTACAGAGACCGGAGTTGAGTGGGATAAGGGGGTACCTTTTCTTTTATTGCTACTCGTGAGGTTCCAACTGAATCCCTGGGTTTTTCCCCTAATGAGCTAGTTTTCGGTCACCAGGTAAGAGGTCCTTTGCAACTATTGCAAGATAGCCTAGTTGGCCAGGAGGGGAACCAAAACCTCCTCAAGTATGTTTCAGATTTCAAAACCCGGCTGAGATCCTCATGTGAGTTTGCCGCTCAAAACTTGACAGTGGCTAAAAGCTCCATGAAGAAATGGTATGACAGAAAAGCCCGTGAGAGGGAGTTTAAGCCCGGTGATGAGGTTTTGGTCCTGCTCCCCCTTTTTGGCCAACCTTTATCTGCCAAGTTCAGGGGCCCATATAAGATCATTCGGAGGGTGAGCATTACCGATTATCTAGTAACTACCCCAGACAGGAGAAAGCCCACGCAAGTATTCCATATAAATATGTTGAAGCCCTACCATAGGTCCCCTGATTCCTCTCTTCCGGATTCTCCCACTGTGGCAGTGAATGTCAGGACCTGTGAACAGCCTGGTGCGGACAAAGTCTTCAGTTCTCTTACTGACCCGCAACAGACTGTTCCAGAGCCTGAAGGTATCCATGCAGACTTTGACTTGTCATGTAGCCTATCCAACTTTCAGTATAATTCAGTGGCTTTGAGGGAATTACCATCTAAACTATGTCATCTTCCCTCTGATCAAGCGAACCAACTAATCTCTGTTTTATCTCAGTCTCCCAATGTGTTCCGTGATACTCCAGGGCTTACTTCTTTGGCCGTGCACGACATCGACGTAGGGGATGCAACTCCCATTAAACTATCCCCCTACCGTGTCTCGCCACAACGCAGGAGTATACTGCAGGTCGAGCTTGACTTAATTTTTTCAAACCAGCTGATCACAAGGGCCTTAAGCCAGTGGAGTAGTCCGGTCATACTTGTGCCAAAGCCAGACGGGAGCCATGGGTTTTGTAGGGTCTATAGGCAAGTCAATGCTGTCACAAAGAACGATACCTACCCACTGCCACGGATCAAAGATTGCATTTACCAGGTTGGCCTCATACAGCAGTAAGTTTAATTTAATGAGAGGATTTTGGCAATTAGCTCTCCCTTGTAGCGAGGTAAATATCATGCTTTTGTAGTGCGCTTTTAAGCCTTCAGCTGTGAGATGCCTTGCAGTTCGAGTAACGCTCCAGCTACGTTCCGGCTATGTTCTGATGTGGTACCTGGAGACGTTGCCTACTTTGGGTGATATCCTTATTATATCCTCATTATAATCTTGCTGTTGCCAATCTGGTGGTGAATCTATTTATGTATTATGTTTAATATTATGTACTATACTCCTTAAACTCTTTTCTAGGGGGGAGGTCTGACATACGGAGCCCTGTATGTTAATTTAAGAGTTAGAATTAGAGTTCAAGGAGCCAAACTACCCAAGTGGTGAAGCAGACTAGCGAGCGAACGAGCGAGTGGGCAAACCATCTCGCCCCATACCAGCTCGCCCCATACCTCGATGACCGATGCTATGACGTATGATCGACGCCAGGAGCTGTGAGTGGACGACACACCTGTTATGTGATTCGAGGAGCTATGATTGGAGCGCGCACCACCCGCCGCCTCCTGATTCGTTCCTACACCATCATTGTTTGGTATGTAAGACCCGAGTTGTGGGCATTCAAATCAGTCTCATTTGGAGTTGGGGAAGGTGAACTTACAGCTGGAGGAAGACGGGGTGAAGTATTATAATGGGATTGTGACTGTCAGTCAGATTATATAAATGTGTGTTAAGTGTGTTCGGTGTAAACACTTATGTTGGTTAGTGAGATATGTGATTGGGAATTAACGTGAACGCTACTATTATGTGTTTAACTATTTAATTGGGAATTAACGTTAACGCTACTATTTATGTACTTAACTATTTGATTGGGAATTAACGTTAACGCTATTATTATGTACTTAACTATTTTAGTTGACTAACTTGTGGACTAAAGCAACTCTTTAAGTAATTGGGTTATGATGAAAGTAATACTATTGTTTTATATTAATACTTACGAGTTCTTTCATTTTCTTTGAATTAAGTTTACAGTGCTTAATGGTGCTTAGTACGGTGATGCTATTGTCTCTTATTAGTAATATCGCCTTAGACTAACATGGCTGTGTTAATATTACTTCTAGTGATTTCTAAGCTGAAGAAAATTCTTTTGCTTCAAAATATTATATTTTGCTTTTCATATTATTTGAGTGAGACCTGAATCGAATCTATGAAACGATCCTGTAACTTTATTTACTCATAATCAAACCTCAATGTTACGTGGTTAAGAAATAAATTTAACTAATTATTAAATATATATCTAACTTTTTATGTGACTTTGATATTACTCCTGATGATAATAATAATATAATACTATTAACGTAAGACAAGAACCAAGAATAATTACATTAAATATAAATAAAAGGACATAGAAGAAAACTATCTATTCATTTCAAAAAGGGTAAGAGACAGAAATATTCTTACTTTAATATTTATCTTTCAAGACTTTTTATAAAATTAATAGTCCTTCTTTAGCTATAACTTATTCGGTTCATAACCATAGCCTACTAAGCTTCGGTTAAATAATAATTCTTTATAAACACTACATGACTTTAATTAGTTTCAGTATTTTTCATAATTAAAGAGTATCAGTCAATAAAGGATACTAAGTCCTAAGATCCAAAAGGAAAGGAAGCAACAACAGGAAATTATTTTATTAGATTTTACTTTTGTTTTGCCTTCAGCTGACTGATACCTTAATATATATCTCTGTGCTATCTAGATTCATCAAGTTAACCACTTGAGGATCAAGATACGTAACAACATTTAGATACTGTGCACACTGCATGCGGTCCTGAACGGGGCGCCCAGGTTGTGCCACTGCCCTCTGTGGCGTAGCATACCTGTCCAGGAGCTCCACCAACACCTGTTTTTGGAACCTCCGCAGGCTACTGAACTTCCTGGGTGTGCGCGGATTCCGAAGCCTGTAGATATTGTAGGCATTCAGCATTGACATGTCCACCATGTGCAGAAAGAACTTTTTGTACCATCTGCACGAGGTACGCAGACAGTCGATGAAGCCTATCTGCATGTCGGACTTGTCCACCAGCCTCATATTTATGTTGTAGTCCATTACAGCATCGGGCTTGGTCACCCTGACTTGGGTGCGGCGATCCACCTTGCCAGTCTCAACCATTTCCCCCTTGTGGACGGTGCTCAGGAGGTTGACCTTCCGCTGGTCGTGCCAGTGGATAGCCAGAATGGGTCCCGACTTCTTCTGAAAGACATCGCCTTTCTTGGTTTTAGGAGGGAAAGTTGGCATGCCCTTCCTTTTCGCTCTAACTGTGCCTACAGTCCCCGTCTTGCGCTGATGGAGGTACTTTGAGAGAGTGGGGGACGTGTAGTAGTTGTCCGTGTAGAGGACGTGATTCTTCTCGAAGTACCGGTTCATCATGGCTTGAACCACTGCTCCGCCAAAGCCAATGAGGGGGTCTATTTCCACGTCCCCTTCCTTCCCTCTGTAGACCAGGAAGTCCAGGACATAGCCAGTTTGGCAATCGCACAGCACAAAGAACTTTATACCAAAGCGATGTCTCTTTGAGGGGATGTACTGCCTGAAGCTCAGCTTTCCCCGGAACAGCACAAGAGACTCGTCAATACAGACGTTGCAGAAGGGCGTGAAGTATGACGTGAAACGTTCTCGCATCATCTCGTACAACGTCCTAATCTTCCACAGCTTGTCAGAGAGATGCATGTCGGTGTTGGTGACAAGATGGAGCGCTCCGAGGATGTCGAGGTACCGGTCCCGAGAGATGTATTTCCCGAAGGCAGGGGTGGATATCAGATCTTTGGTGATCCAATAGTCAGCCAACCTGTGCTTCTTTACATGAGGCATTAGCATGGTGATTGCCAGGAACACCATGAACTCGGGATGAGTCACTGGGGTCCACCGCTTCATGTGGCCCTTGGTCACCTTGCCAAAAAAGTTCACCTGGATTTGGTGGTGCTTGTTTGTCTCCTCTATGACAAACTCAGAACCTGGAGGTAGCGCTCCAGGAGGCTGCCCTGTCATTTGGCGAAAAATATCAGGCCAGTCGTAGTGCCGTGTACGCGCACGGGGTGCGTCCCTGCGGCTGGTTCTGGTGGGGCGTACCGAGGCCACTGGATCCTACCCCCTTGTAATCACTTGGGGGATGGTGCTGGGAATGGTACCGGGGTAGACTGGAGCCGGAGTTCTGGGGGGGGTGATGCCCATCTGCCAGCCAAACCTACCTAACTATGACTAAAATCAAAGAAAATAAACGTAAGTCCGATGAAACAAAACCGCACAGGGCAATGACAAATGCCCCCCACAAACTCAGACTTGCTAGTGTGAATGTTGGTAGTTTGAATCTGCGTGCGAATGAAGTGGCTGAGATGTGTGAGAGGAGGCGAGTGGACGTCTGCTGTACCCAGGAAACACTCTGGAAGAGGCATGGGGTACAGTGGATTGTCGGAAGGAGGAAAAGATATAGGATATACTGGATGGGTGTGGAGACTGATAAAGCGAAAGGAGGAGTGGGTGTTCTGGTGGCTGAAGAGCTGGCGGAAAGTGTGCTTCAGATTACGAGAGTTAGTGAAAGGCTGATTGTTTTGAAGTTGAAAGTTGGTGAAAGAATTCTGAATGTGATATCTGCATATGCCCCACAGGCTGGTTTACAGAAAGAGATAAAAGAGAACTTCTGGAATGACACCGTCAGTGTAATTTCAGGCCTCTCGGAGAACGAAATAACTATCGTGGGGGGGACCTCAATGGTCACGTGGGAGCATCTGCAGATGGATACGAGGGGGTACATGGAGGAATTGGTTACGGAAGGAGAAATCTAGAAGGCGAATATATATTGGGAGTCCTGCGTTGCACTCAACATGGTTGTGTGTAACACAAAGTTCAAGAAAAGACAGAGCCACCTGATCACATATAACTCTGGGGTCTCCAGTAGCCAGATAGATTACTTCTTGGTTAACAGGAAAGACTGGAAACTAGTTCGAGATGTAAAGGTCATCCCGAGCGAAGAATGTATCCCCCAGCATAAGCTACTTGTGTGTGACATGAGCTTATACAGAGATCCTAAGCGCAAGAAGGTTTACATACCCAAAAGGAAAGTGTGGCTGCTGAAGGACAAGGAAGTTAGGGATAGGTTTCATAATGAACTGGAGGAAATGAATAGAAATAAGGAAGCTAGGCCTAACGATGTAAATAGCCAATGGAACTTTCTTAAGCATAGCCTTATCGCTGCCACTGACAAAGTCTGTGGGAAAACAAAGGGTCACTCCAGGAATAAGACCTCTTGGTGGTGGAACGATGAGGTAGAACATGCTGTGAAAGAGAAAAGGAGATGCTTCAAAGCATGGAAGAAAGGAGGCAGCAGGGAGGAATACCAGGCAGCTAAACGAACTGCCAAAAGAGTTATTTACAATGCTAAAAATCGCATTAAGGACCTGGTCCTCGAACAAGTGTGTAAGACTGACAATCCCAATGGGATCTTCAACCTAGCTAGGCGAGTTAAAAATGACAGTAGGGATATTATAGGTGAACAGTGTGTTAGAGATGATAATGGGAAGATTGTGTATGCAGAAAATGAAATCAGAGAAGCATGGAAGGTACACTATGAACGATTGCTAAATGTAGAGTTTGAATGGGATAAGGAACAGCTTAGTATCGAAAAACCAATATCTGGGCCCCCTCCTTTGATAGCACCAGCTGTAGTGAGCGACGCAATCAATAAAATGAAGGACGGTAAAGCTCCAGGTTGCTCCGACATTGTCGCCGAGATGATAAAAGCCTCAGGGGAGATTGGTGTAAACTTAGTCACTGAGTTGATAAACACCATTATTAAAGATGAGAAAATCCCAGAGGATTGGCTCAAAAGTGTAATAGTAAATATATACAAAGGAAAAGGGGATGCGCTAGATAGAGGAAATTATAGGGGCCTGAAAATGCTTGACCAAATCATGAAGGTCTGTGAGAGAGTCCTTGAGGGTTTGATCAGGCAAAGCATCTCTATTGATGATATGCAGTTTGGTTTTATGCCAGGACGTGGTACAACCGATGCTATCTTCATAGTCAGGCAGATACAGGAAAGATACTTACTAAAAGGCAGGGATCTTTACTTTGTGTTTGTGGACCTGGAGAAGGCCTTTGATAGGGTACCTAGAGATGTTGTACAGTGGGCTATGAGGAAACTTGGTGTGGAAGAGTGGCTGGTGCGTGTGATAATGAAGATGTATGAGGATTCGCGAAGTTCGGTGAGGGTGAAGGGTGTACTGAGTGATGAGTTCGCAGTCCGTGTTGGAGTCCATCAGGGTTCAGTGTTAAGCCCCCTCCTCTTTATTATGGTCTTGGAGGCGCTGTCTAGAATTTTTAGAGGCGGACTCCCGTTGGAACTGTTTTATGCAGACGATTTAGTCCTAATAGCTGACAGTATGCAGGATGCCGAGGCCAAATTCAGAGAGTGGAGAGAGGGCATGGCGAGCAAGGGTTTAAGAGTCAATATTAACAAAACCAAGGTTATGCATTGTAGTTTGAGACGAGGCAATGTGGAAAAGAGCGGTGCATACCCATGTGCAGTGTGTGGAAAGGGAGTGGGCGTTAACTCAATTCAATGTAGCATCTGTCGATGTTGGGTACACCATGGGAGTAAGCGCTGTAGTAGAATAAAGGGGCCCCTGCCGAAGGATAAGTCAGAAATAGAGAAATTTGAGTGCGTAGTGTGCAAAGGCGAGCTTGTGTTAAGTGATGATCCTGTGGCTGTGAATTTTGGAAATGAGTCATTGGAGCTGGTGAACAAGTTTTGTTACCTAGGAGATACCATCTCTGCCGGTGGTGGGGCTGAGGCTGCCACTGTTGCTAGAATTAGGTGTGGCTGGGGGAAGTTCAGAGAATTGATGCCAATCCTGACCATGAAAAGAATGCCTCTCCCCCTGAAGGGAAAGGTGTATGCCTCATGTGTTAGAAGTGCAATGACGTATGCCTCAGAAACATGGGCCGTTAAAGTAGAGGATGTCAACAGAATGGAGCGTAATGAGATGAGAATGGTGAGATGGATGTGTGGGGCCAGGCTACAGGATAGAATAACAAATGTTGAGCTGAGGAGACGTTTAGGTATAAAGAGTATTAGCGAGGTGATGCGTACAAGTAGACTGGGATGGTATGGACATGTGGAGAGAATGGATGAACAAAATTGGGTGAAAAAATGCAGGTCTGTGATTGTGGAGGGAGCTGCACCAAGGGGTGGACCGAGGAAGACCTGGGATCGGACTATACGCGCCGATCTCAAATCCAAGAACTTGACAAGTGAAGCAGCCCTTAACAGGGTTGCCTGGAATGCCGCCATTAGGACAAGAGACTGAAACTGCACTTATGTGTGGAACACTCAGTCTTAAAATTTTATGTATTTATGTATGTATGTAACCTCCTTATCAAAAAATGCCTCAAAAAGCTCATGTGGTGGAGCATTGGGGCCTGCGGGAAAACTTGGGGTAACTCCTGAACCCTCCTGTACCTCATCAAAAGGGGTTACATCAGGGTCATTCACTTCATCAGCAGCCACATCCTGCCAGTTGAAAATATAAAATGGGTCCTGCTGGCGACGCTGACGAGGAGCTGCAGCTGGGCCAGCACGCCCACGAACTTTGGCGGCGCGCACCCTAGGGCGGCCAGGAGCGCGACGGCGCCCAGGCCCAGCCCGGCGGCCAGGGCGGCCAGGAGCACGACGGCCCTGGGCCAAGCGTCTGGGTTGAGGGTCGTCGATGTCCATAAAGTCATCGTCGTTGTCGTCAGAGCCGTCATTTTGCCCTGACGGTGGACCCAGGTAATCATGGCCAGAGTCATCTGTGAGGTGCCCTTCATCTTCAGACCCCCCCTCATAATCTCGCGGGGAACGAATGATGCGTGGGCGGCGTGTAGGTCGGCGAGGTGGGGAAGGAGTGGCAGGTGAGGCTCTGTCATCTTCATGCAGAGGTTCGGGGCTCCTTGGCCTACGACGAGTCGTAGACAGCACTTGTTCAGTGTCTGTAGGTGCAGGTATGGATGCGAGGTCAAATACATCGTCAGGAACCTCTGTTGTAGGCTGGAGAGGTGGGGTGGACCCTGGGGAAAGTTGCGGGGGCGTATGGCTGGGACCGGCAGGGGTGGAAGCCGCGGGAGCCTCGAACAAAGAGCGCCTACTTGTAGCTGCTTTTTTCACATATTTTTTCCCTTTTCCCTTTTCTGTAGTAGTATGTCTCCTCTCGGGGGAAATAGGGGGTAAATAGGCCGAAAGTGGGGGGTCCTCAACCCTAGGCAGTGCTGGTGGTGGTGGGGAAGAATGGCGGGCGCCTGGGGCAACTTGGGTGGCGTGGGTAGATAAGGAAGACAATGGCGGGTCAACCTCACCCTCACGCTCAGCCTCACTGGCACCCTCACGCACTGCTCCCTCACCAAGTTTTAGGGCCTCTTTCCTGGCTGCCGCGGCCGCCTTTTCAAGAACTTGCTTCTTATAAAAACGTATCTTGAATGGGGATTTAGCTGGCGAAGGGCTAGGTGTCGTGTTACTCAACCTAAACTTGGCAGTCGACCTAGTGCTGTCCCATTCGCTCACTCTCACTACACTCTCATCACCTTGCACAACTATATCACGTTCAGTACTATCATCACTTTCATCGTCATGCTCAAATCCAACAAATTGCGCGTCTCTTTGATGAATTTCGTCTAGATCGTCTAAATCTTCACTATAGTGAGACTGATAAGACTCGGAGCTATCACTGCCCAAGTCATCAACACTATTTTGTCCTTCACCACGTTCATAACTCCTCAAAGCTATTTCAATACCTCCGGGAGTCAACGCATCTTGTACGTGCCTTTGCGTTAGGGCGCGACGAACATGGGCAGGCGTCGAAGGGAGCATGGAATCGGACACAGGGGAATCACTTTTTGGGCTAGTATCCATGTTGGCGGCAGGGTAGAGACTGTTTTGGTGGCGTACATGGTGTCTGGTGGCGTCACCTAGCGACCACGGAACGAAATGTTTACGCGCGCCATTCGAAAGCACATACGCAAGCAATGGTACAATGTTGTACCACCCGGGTTCCTCGGGTCAAAACATAATGGTACACACGTGTACCACCCGGGGTTGAAGGGTTAACAGATAGGCTGACACTGGGAGAAATTCAAATTACTGTATTAGAGAAAGAAGAGGCGGGTATACTGGGAAGCCTCATAAAGAAGGAAAGATGGAAGAATAGTCATAACTTAAAATGTGTTGAGGAGAACAAGATGTAAAAATATGTATGAACGGATGCTTTAATGTCAAAACATCTCATACTGTAATGCTCCTGAAGCTGTGCAACAAGTTAGCAAGCGCATTTCTTGCTTGCATTGGTATAAAAACCAAAAAATTGACTATTTGTTCATACTTTTACAGTACATACAACTCGTACTTATTCCTTATAGAAGAAAACTCTTTGTCTTTGTATACTTATTTATGTTCTACATTCCCCCCCCCCTTTTTTTTTTTTTTGAGATTCCGAAGGCGGAATTCAGTACATACAACTCGTACTATTTACTATAGAAGAAAAATACTTTGTCTTCTTACTTAGTCATGGTGAATAAAACTCTTTCAGTGTGACGCCTATTGCCTGATAGTGGTTACCGACTATTAGGCCTTCGATTTAGGGTGAAAGATAGGATCGTATTTTGCTCTTAGCCATTTGGCCCGTTAAACTTCCATAATACAAAAGTTAGAGAAATCTGAAGGCTTCCAGCTTGGTCCAAGAGGAATTGAGAGATTGGAAATTTCACTGGATACGGGCACTATAGCCTCAGGCGGTTGTATCCCTCTTGTATGGGCCAAATTGGCGCAAAGTGACACACTAGACCCTTGTCTGATTGTGCATCTGAGGGTCGTGCCTGGGGGAGGGAACAGGTAGATGGACAACCCTGTGTTCTGTAGCTGACACATACTTTGGCCTATGCATACTTTTGTTTTATATATTTAAAATCACCCATAACATATATGCAATACAAAGTTAGCAGATATTTTCCTTCCAATTTTGTCAATTAATAATTGATAATTGTTTATAATCAGCTTACAATTATGTTTGTAGTCATTATCGGCTGCATATGGACCTTCCATTTATTACTATACTATACAAGAACGTAGTGTAGTCGTATACTGTATAAGAAAATTGTGTAGAATCACACAAATCTTGAGATAGACTGTACATCTTATAGGTGTTAGGTATAGTGATGTCTACAGTCGTAGCTCTGGCGTTAGTTCCGAAGCGTTCACCAGAGGTCTCAAGGAATTGTCGGTAGGGAGAATTGACCGCAAAAGCGGCCAGTCCCTGCGCCGGGGTTATTGACCACCGGGTTATAGATTGAGGGGTCTTGCTAATGTGTGGAATGCCAAAAGGTCTACTTGTGGATGGGAAGGAAGAGTCGGCTTGGCGAAAGCTTCCTGTTTGAGTGCCCATACCACTGGCGTAGCCTACTCTTGCCCCGGGATAAGGTGTCACCCCAAAGGTTGGCCCTTCCCAGGAGGTACTAGGCTGAAATGTAGGGGTGAATCCGCTTGCTGAAAGCTTCTTGTGTGAGTGCCCGTTCCACTGACTTGCACTTGCACCGGGATAAGGTGTCCGTAAGAAATCTTTGATCTCTTGTGAAGAACGGAATGTGCCAAAAGGCATCCTTGAGGTTCAACGTTATCAGTCACACGTCCTGATGAAGGAGTAGCCGTATCTGAGGCACTGTGAGCATGCAAAATCTGTAATTTTGTGTGAGGAGAGGTCTCTGCCTGGTCTCATCTTTAAGCTGTCTCATTTGGGAACAAGAAACGTGCGGGATAGGAAAACTGTGGTTCCTTTTAGAACTGGCACTAATACCATCGGCTTTAATCATTCTTTGATTACTTCTATGACGTTTGGTGAAAGTATCATTGTATAGTTGTGCAGATCACATATGACAAGTAGCAAATCTATGTTCCTCATTTGGAACTTTAGTGGGGCAATTGCAGTAATGGCTAGAGCAAATTTTGCCGCCTCTACTGCCCATTCCACCCACGGACCTTGTCCCACTCCTTCTAAGGGAACATGCGAGACTGAGGGTCTGTAGCAACAGTTTCTATCTTTGTAGAACACACTGAGGAGGGACTTTATAGCATTAAGAGCAGCAATCTTAGAGAAATCTGATCGAGACTCCCGGGATGTTGTGGCAGAAAACATTGGGGCAGGGTTGTCCACAAAACTGAATATCAGACCTGGAAGGGAAAGGAGGCACGACTATTTCCATTCCCCGCCTTTCAGCATCTTTTGCTCGCAGATGTTTTAACTCATTTACCTCGAGGACCCCGGCTTGAGGGACCTGGTAAAGTTCAGGGATACCTGTCTCCGCGTCTTCCGGAATAGGAGGATCACTGATTGGTTGTCAAACTCGGGCAGGATCATAAAGCAAAGACATTGGCTTGTTGGGAAACCCCGGGTCCTCCTCAAGGGCACCCGGAGTGAAGGGGTTAGGAATAGCCCCACCTGTCAAGGGTGGGAATCGCTACTGATTCACCGGTTAGGGAACACTAGGACCAATTGACCCTGAGGGACGAAGTGGTGTGGTGGTCTTTATTCATATAAGGACAGGTTGTAAAGGAACAGTAGGTAGCGTAGAAGGCATTAGCTGAGAGGACAGCCTAACCTGGGGAGTCAGAGACTCTTGTCTCTGACTAAACTTGGGCTTAATTGCTGCTAGAACCTTTGTTTGGAACACGGTCTCCAACTTCGTTGGGACGTGGGCAAAAGAATGTTTAGGAAACTCATGTAGGCATTATGGATAATGTCTGGGACTTAGGATATGTAACCTTTTTCATCACTCCAAATATTGAGCAAAACCTAAGGCGCCCCAGCCGCAGTTATGTGGCCCATCAGATTGTGATGTTTCACGAAGGGTGCACAGTTTGTACACTTCTTAGTAGCCCACTAGCTAGCTTACAATCAACACAAGACAGATGGCGTACATACTTCGTACGTCCAAGAAGGGGGAATTTGTTGCATCTTGTGAACCCGAACCACTGCACAATGGTCGTGGCGATTACAAGAGAGAGCTGTTGCTCATCAGGCCAAGAATTAATGTTACATAATACTAGAGCAAAGAACAAAAACATGTACCGGCTCGTCATGCACAAGGCCTATGGAATGCCGAGTAGCCTGTTGGCTATATGAATGCAGTAAAAGAAGTTAGAACGGGGTAGCACATCAGCTGCATCTTATATAAAGATGGATTAGAGTGGGATAGTCGATGGTTATCATTAATATGATTAGTGTATCCCCCCCCTTTTTCTCTCATTCGTGGTTCTACATTGAGAACCCAAGGTGAAGACTTTTAACAGCGACTCAACAAGAAATTACGTTGGGCAACACCTGGCGGTGAATAGCCTATTGGCTATATGAATGCCGTAAAAGAGGTTAGAGTAGAGTAGCGTATCTGCTATCTCTTATATAAATTCATTGTCCTCCATTGAGAACTTATGGGAAAGATGTTTATCATTGACCCGGAAAGACACGCCGTTGGGCATCACCCGGAGATGGAGGTGAAGCCCGAAGACCTTCATAGCAACCCGATCGGGAATACGGAACCGGAGAGAGTGGACCGTAGCTAAGAGTCAAGGTCTATTTCAGTTCAATTCAATTCGAGAGACTGTAATTGCAATTTGCAGTGACTTAAGTTATAACAATGGAATAATAATAATAATAATAATCAGTAGATTATCAATGTCACTGGAGGTCCGTTGGGTACCCGGTACCCGGACACCATTGGTTAGTCCGTGTATATCAATTCAATATTGGGCTTATAATAGTGATAGTATCCAGAGGAAGCTTTGCTCCTCATCTGTCCCTAATAGCCCACTGGGGCACAGGAGTCCCGCCGACTCCAGGGCTCAAAGTTTCCGAACTATTTCCATGTCAGAAGTGATAACATAAGTAAGCAGGAACCTTTTAGCACCTGGCTTATATATTGAAAAATGAAGTGAAGCCATCGAAAAACTTCATAATATAATTTCAATATTTGGCTTATGATAGGGATAGATACCCGGAGGAAACTTTTCATTTATAGTTCAATAATAGCACACACTATTGGCACCCAGCATATACATTGAAAAATGAAGTAAATCCAACAAAATTCTTCCTACTATAACGTTAATGTTTGGCTTATAATAGGGATAGGAACCGAAGCAAACATTGTTCCTTATAGTTCAACAATAGCGGAACCATTGGCCATTGAATAATGAAGTAAATCCATGGAATTTTTTTGAATTATAAAGTCAATATTTGGCTTATAATAGGGATAGTACCCAGAGGAAGCGTTGGTCCTTATCCTTCAACAACAGTGGAACCCTTGGCACCCCGCTTATAAATTGAAAAATTAAGGAAATCCCTCTAACCACTTCATAATATACATTCAATATTTGGTTTTCAATAGGGATCGTACCCGGAGGAAATTATGTTCCTTATAGTCCAATAATAGCGGAACCATTGGTCCCCAGCTTATTCATTGAAAAATGAAGTAAATCCCTCGAAAAACTCATTATAGGTTTGACTCCTGTAAGGAGATAAAGAAAACCTAATATTTAGTAGTGGCCCCGTAATCATTGACGAACATGCCTATTACATAAGGCATCCTCTTCAAACACTAATCCGCCGTGGTTTGAATCTACCGCGCAGAGCATTTAAAAACTGAGGAGCCTTCATCATGAGCGCACGCGACCTCACTCATGGCTTCAGTCATTATGAATTGGGTTCTCACTACGAAAAAACTTCGTAAAAAATAAAAACAAAAAGAAAATAAGAATAACTATCTAATAAGCTTTCCATCATATCGTGGATGTACTTGTGTGGATCTTTGACCAGACGCTACTGCAGGCGTCATTCTTCCTTCACTGACATATCAAGTAAACCAAAATCCTGAATACATCAACGAATGGGAAGGGGATGGTCGGGAGGGCCCCAGTCGTCAATGATTACGGGGCCACTACTAAATATTAGGTTTTCTTTATCTCCTTACAGGAGTCAAACCTATAATTTATTAGTGGCCCCTCCATCATTGACGAACATGCCTGATTTCTAAGACTGGAGGGGGACATTCGTAATCATATCATAACTCTAGAAAAGCAGATAATCAAACAACCACCTAGTATTCTTACTCTTGTAAAAAACTGGTGATGGGCTGGTCTATCAGAGTGAGACCTGAGCGATCTCTGCCATACCCATAGCTTACTCTGACTGTTCCTTTTACTTATATATTTTCTAGATCTCGAGTGACGGCGTCTCTTCCGTGGATTGACCTCCCAATCTACCAAGATTGGAAGCTAAAGCGTCACATTATTCCTTTGCCCCTCAACTTTCTCTTCATAATTGCTGAGGGGCACAGGGCCCTGGGTGGGGCTTTGGTTTCCCGGGCGTTTACGCACCCTCTCAGCCCCCCGCCATGGAGTGGCTTCGGTCACCCAGGCTTTATTGTGGTCGGCAGAGAGGGTTCTGTGGGGTCGCTCGTTTATGGCCTTGGCCTTACTCGGGGCCTTGGGGCTGTTCGGCCAGGCAGCTTGGGGAACAACAACAACAACAACAACTCTTGTAAAAAAGAGATACTCGGGTGCATAAACTTTATACAGCCTAAATCTTCAAAAAGGGGTACAAGCAGGAGCGTGCTTCAAAGAAGCCTGCTTAAAAAAGGGTTAACTCTGAGACTCTGTACACAGATCTGCTAGTTAAGAAGGCACCCCACTTAAAGTAAGTGGTGAAAACTAAAAACTTATAAGTTTACATGTGCACATATAAACCCCATTGACTAGTGGATATATTCCTAAAAATATAACCAAACATAAATGAATTCTTGTACATTCATAGAAGTACTGAACTCGTGTACTTATGGAGAAGTAATTACTTCAAAAGTAAAAGTCGTAGTTGCAACTACCGAGATTTCTCAAAAATCTATTGCTTCACAGCCAAAGCTACTTACAACAAGAATTGTTGTAACACCTTGGCCTTTAGCACAATTTCCTGCAATAAATACTACAGAGAAATTTTATAAAACAATGCCTACAAACAGTATCCCAGCTCGTATGTTCCGAACACATACTCCGGAGGGGTCTAGGGTGTCCTATGTCACACTGACTGCACCCTCCCCCCCTTTTTTCTTGAAATTAAACAAAACTTGACTAAAAGGGCCACCTAGACCCTCTGCCGTAAAGCTATACATGGCAAGGAAGGTTTGTCCAGAGCTACTGAAAGGTATCGCGTCAAAAAACTCCTGATTAGAGGCCCACAACTGTGTGGACTTAATAACTTCCACCGAAAGATTATTAAGGAAACTTAAAGAGGCTGTCCCCTTGCGTAAATCGTGGGTCTTACCCACAACGCCGGGATTCTTCTCTTTAAAGTCCTTGACCAAGAGAGAAGCCAGTGTACGCTCCATCAAGCGTTCACCCGGACTTGCGACCCATAAAGCACCCTGGTGATTTAGAGGTGCCACTCTTAAATATTTGGTTAGAGCTTGCACTGGGCAAAAAAGATGGTGCACCTTTCCCCTTTTTAACGCCGGCACCGTGAACTCTGAAAACACGTGTTCACTGTGCTCATTCTTGGCTAAGAATCCTGGGGAAGGTGCAATGTGAATACACTCATGAAGCCTATCAAACCTGAGGCAAATAGGTGTGTTGCTCATCGCCGCCAGCTCAGATACTCTGTTCCCGGTAGCCAAAGCCATAAGGAATACTGCCCTTTTGTAAAATCTGCAGTCTTTGGTACATACGGGAACGAGAATAACTACGATGCTTTGTCCAGAGACCATGTAGGCCTGAGCTGACGGGGAGGTGGGCGGAGTTTAAAACCTGCCCTCATAAATCAATTTCAGATAAATGTTTCTGCATGAACAGATACATTAAATAATTAACAACCAACGCCACCGAGGGCACAGTTTGGTTTGTTCTAAGAATCCAAGACATAAAAGCTTGCCAATGCGATTGAAACTGTCGCTTTGTAGACTGGGTATATTGATTCGTGAATATCTTGGTCACGTCGCTACCATATGGTGCTAGCCACTTGGCCTCCTGAATGTCCATAATGAACAAGTCCGCGAGGTTTCTAGGTTGCCAATTGTGTTCTAAGTGGAACAACCCGACCGGGAGTGACACTGGGTGCGGGCACCACGTGTACAAATGCTGGTACCAAACTGCACCGGCCACAGGGGCGCGATTAGCGAGACTACGCCTCGCTAATCCTGTAGTTTGTTGACTACGTGGCACATTAGAGATGCGTCTGGCGGCGGAAAATAGATAAATGGAACTCAACCTGTTCTCGTCCGTCATCAGAGCGTCAGGTCCGCCCACCGGCGTTATCGTCCGGCGGGTGAGGTACAGTGGGAGTTTGCAAGTCTTCTCAGACGCAAACAAATCCACTTGTGGATGGTCATGCTCCGCACACGCAAGAGCGCCCATTCCACTGAAGTGCTTTGTCTCTGAGACAGAGCGTCTGCCCAGACGTTTGCAACGCCTGGGAGATAAGATACGTGAAGATGAATGTTCAGCCTGTTGGCTAGTATAAAAATCTTTTCTGACACGTTTAGCCACTTCCGAGATCTTATTGACCCTTGTTTCTGAATACAGTGAACCACATTCAGATTGTCCATTCTGAAGGCCACCGACTAGCCCCGTAAAGCAGAGCCGTGAGCCTGAAGGACAGATAAGGGGACTAGTAAGTCTTTGACATTGATGTGGAAGATTTCTAAATGGGACCAAAACCTTTGACCCTGATGCCCGAGGTTTGACTAAAAGCCCCAACCTATCGTGCCTGACGCATCCATGTCCACCCATACCGACGGCGGAGGAGAGGTTCATGACATGACTGCGTGCAACCTTTCTCTCGTCGCCCAAACTGCTAGTAAGTTGTGTAATAACGTTGGGATAGGCCATACTATCCCCGCCGGTAATAGTGGGAAAAATTTGTTGCCCTCCAAGATTAAACGTTAGACTTTCAACCGGCCCAACTTCACAGTTAGCTGAACCCCGTTGAGAGAACCGACTAGAGATTCCCAAAGTTTCTGTGTCGTATTCAGACTGTGGAGAAACATAAACAGTTTTTGCGAAATCTGTTTCGAGTGTCCACACTCTGACTCAGAGTGAGAGAAGCTGTGTCCTCGACCAGCCCTATCCCCTGAAATACTCGTGGGGGAACAAGGGTTTGACTTTTACTAAGTTGACCTTGAATCCTAGAGATATGAGATGGTTTAACGTAACGTAGACATGACTGATGCGTAACTTTTCTGTTTCTGCCACCACCAGTTAGTCGCCCAGATACCACCAGACCCTGATCCCTTGTTCTAACAAGGGCATCAGGGCTTGCGGGGACCTTGCTTGAATGCTTGTGCCAAATTGAAAACAGTCTTCCAAACTGCTGGTGAAATCAAAGAAGGAATTAGAACTGGAGACAGAACTACTTGGCTTGCAATACGGTCAAGAAGTTTCTTCACTAAGAACATCCTCAGATCCTGCCTTGCTCGAACTGCCTCTAATAAGGCCGTCCGAATATCTCCTAAAGACTTGGATGGAAGTCTGGAGAAGCAAGCGCCGGGAAAGTTCAATGGCTTTCCTGACTTCTGCGGCTTCTATTTCCTGAGAAGAGCGTAACAGAGACTTTGTTACTTGCTGGGAACCATATATTGCGAAAACAGTTTAAACGCTTTTCCTCTTAACCTAAACTCGCGGTCTAGGTAAGCTGGGGAAGGCGTGCTAATGGCAGCCAAGCAGAGGGGACTCCGCCGGCACCAAAAACCGGAAGAGAGAACCAAGAATGGCGTTCTGGAGGGATTTGGTGGTAAGAATAAGTCATGGTTATAATAACTTGGAATGTCCTTAATATGAACATCCAAAACATTTCCGTAACATTGCTACCCCTGACTCATCAGGCCCGTAAAAAGAGGCATAGCTCCTGTTTTTTGACTGGCGCCTTGTCTAAAGGAGGGGGAGATATGTCTGATATGACTCGCACAGTGGAAGTAGTGAGAGCTGTTGTGCCTGGCACATTGGAAATTGGGTCTAACACAAGCGGATGGCTAGGTATTTTAGCTAAAGCAAAGGATGTAGCCAGAGGTCGCACATTCGTCGACATCGCGGGATCTCCCGTATCAGAAGGAGTTTCCAGCGTAGGGCCAAAGAACCTATTAAGTGCATTCAATAGTAGTCCATCAATCTCTTCCGCCGGTCCCCGCATCTAAAGAAGCATATTCACAAGTTAGAAAGAATCCAGAGAGCAGTCACTAGATTGGTTCCAAGTCTCAGAGAACTGCCATATGAAGGGAGGCTAGATAAATTAAATCTACCGAGTCTAAAAGAGAGGAGAGAGAGGGGAGACATGATAATGATGTACAAATGTACCCGGGGGCTGGAGAGGCTGGATAGGGAGGATATATTAATTATGGATACAGGAATAACTAGAGGCCACAGCTACAAAGTAAAAAGACCTACCTGCAAGAACGATATCAGGAAGTTTAGCTTCCCCTATAGATGTATTGACAAATGGAATGGGCTGGAGGAGGAGGTGGTAGGGGCAAGGAACATCCATATTTTCAAGAAAAAATTGGATAAAAAGTAGACTGAGAGACGGGACAACACGAGCTTAGCTCAACTCCTGTAAACTACAATTAGGTAAATACAATTAGGTAAATACATACCTAGCCGATGACGAACTCCGTGGAGATTCGACAGTACCCTGAGAGTCGCCTAGAAGGTGACTGGACTCTTCAACCTCCATCTCTGAGACCAGAGATCGTTGTTCTTCATCCGTTAAGTCTGGCTTATCATGGGAAGATCCCGCCGAAGCCGGGACCTCCACATGTTGCCATGTTAAAACTGGGGTAGAAGATGGTACATCGGCATCCCGTGGACGTCAGCACTAGTTGAGTCACAAAGGGATGTGTTCTGTCCTGCCAGGACTGTGAGTATCGCCATACACCTTGGCTGTGGCTGTCCCTCGCTTGCGAGCTCGGTATACTCTCTGAAAGAGAGCCCTGTAAAGGTTTATGATAATTAAAAGCTCCCATAGCTCATTAACACATTGAAAGCAGAGCTGGTGAGCAAAATCATAAAGTATACTAATTAATTTAATTTATATTTAATTGTATTAAAATAAATTACTATAAATAAACACAATATTATCCTAATATAATCATAGAAAATATATGTTTATTATTATTCAGTGATTAAATTATTTCATTAACAAACAAAAATAATATAGGGATACCTGATCTTAACGGCGTTGAACATACAGCAATGAGAGGTTCAAGTGCCGACATGGCAGAGACTGGGGGAAAACTACCCCGCCCCCGGGAACTACCTGGTCACCTGGTGCAACACCGGTACTCCGCCCTGGAAAGAGAATTTTCCGGGGATTAATGCTCATAGGGTTACACCCAAAAATGGTACAAAATATGTGTCACAAGACCGCCGGTCAACGAACCGTAGCACTCCACCACTACTTTTCGTTTTCCTTTAGTTTCATATTAAAGATTTCAGGATATATTTACCTGTCCAGAAGATTTTAAGCATATCTTTTGAATCCTCATAAAGATGAAGTATATCTTTATTAAAGATGAAGTCTTTCAAGTATCCCTTTACACTTGAAACATTAGTAAGATTCCGGCATCTTTTTATCCCATAAAAAGTCTAAGCCTATCCTAATCTCTAATCCGGCTTCTCCCAGAAGCCCTCATAGATCGCCGTCTTGAAGGCCGTGATACCCTATTGTATCAATCAATTGTTTGGCAAATGATCGCGAATTGCTAATCAGTTAATATAACCACCCGAAGGTATAACCGCCGGGTTTTATATGCAATGTCAAACCAATTGTACCTGCCCCAGACCTTTTTTGTAAAAAGGTCGCCGGGAGGGAAAGACTAAACAAACAAACAACATTGTTCCAATTGTTTATTAAGGATTTCAGCATATCTTTTACCTGTTCGAAAGAATTAAGCATAACTTCTGAATCCTCATAAAGATGAAACATATCTTTATTAAAGATGAAGTCCTTCAAGTATCCCTTTACACTTGAAACACTAGTAAGATTCAGGCATCTTTTTATCCCATAAAAAGTCTAAGCCTATCTTAATCTCTAATCCGGCTTCTGCCAGAAGCCCTCATAGATCGCCGTCTTGAAGGCCGTGATACCCTATTGTATCAATCAATTGTTTGGCAAATTATCGCGAATCGCAAATCCGTTAATATAACCACCCGAAGGTACAACCGCCGGGTTTTATATGCAATGTCAAACCACTTATACCTGTCCCAGACCTCTTTGTAAAAAGGTCGCCGGGAGGGAAAGACCAAACAAAATAACTGTGTGGAGCCCCCCTCGCCGGGAATAACACAGGAAGCCTGATCCCAGGCTTGACCACAGAAAACGCAGTTTCTGATGAGCCCTCAAGCGACCAAACTCGTCGGGGTAACTTACCTATTTTAGCCATCCTGACTAAAACTCGGTAAACAAAAACGGTGTTCTCGGAGCAACGAGAAAAAACGCCGGAAAGGTAACCCACACCAAACGAGACATAACAGGAGGGCGTAATGCATAAAGCAATGAATAACACAGGAAGCCTGATCCCAGGCTCGACCACAGAAAACGCAGTTTCTGATGAGCCCTCAAGCGACCAAACTCGTCGGGGTAACTTACCTATTTTAGCCATCCTGACTAAAACTCGGTAAACAAAAACGGTGTTCTCGGAGCAACGAGAAAAACGCCGGAAAGGTAACCCCCACCAAACGAGACATTTTAACACATTTTATACAAAGGGTGTGCGCAAAATTAGGGATACCTGAACAGGAGGGCGTAATGCATAAAGCAAAAACCGGGGCAAAGGTAGCCATGACAGAGACTGGAGGGAAACTTACTCCAGGTTCTGCATAGACCCGCCGGGACCCAGCTCTGGAAAAATAAAATTTCCAGGAATTAATGCTCATAAGGTTAACCCACTCATGTTCGCACACAGGTGTTAAATAACCCGCCGGGTAACGAGACGTAATACTCAACGACCACAGCTCGCTACGCGGTGGGGTTTCCTAAGTAAAGGATTTCAGAATATCTTAATTTGTCCAAAAGATTTATGAATACCCTCTGACATAATATATAAAGACCATCATGGCGTTTATAAGTGATTAAGTCTTTCCGGTGGTGTTTGTTTCCAGATTAAATTTTGGAAAAAAAAACCCTAAAAAAGACGCCGGCCCCCGAATTATCTCGTAGATAAAAAACTGGGAAGCCTGACAAATATACGAGATCTAACTTCTGCCGAAGTATCTTTTTAGATCGCCGTATGTTGAAGGCGGCGATACAAAACGTATCCCTCAAATGTCTGGTTAACTAACTGAATTGTAAATTCGTTATTCTCATCCGTGCAAGAAGCACCCGCCGGGTGTGAATAATAGTTTAAAAAACGTTAACCCCAATTGTGCCCTAAAGCGCCGTATGTTGAAGGAGGCGATACACAAAGCATCCCTCAATTGTCTGGTCAACTAAACTGAATTTTGCAAATTCGGTCATCCCACCCTTCCAGGTTGCACCCACCGGGTGAATTAAAGTTTAAAAGTTAACCCCAATTGTTCCTATCCCCACTTCTTTGAAACAGATCGCCGGGGAGGAAATACAACTACAGCATAGTTTTATATTGGCTTTGCAAAACCGAAAAAACTACAAACAACACGTGTCCGTATGAACACTGTTAGATGGGTACAGCCAACCCGCCGGGAATCAGAAGGAGCCTGAAACAGGCACCCCAGAGACGCAGACCTGGGGAGCCACAGACACCCACTCGCCGGGGAAACAAGCCTGTTTTAAACCACGCGTGGCCAAAACTTGGCAACCAGCCGGGGTTATCAAGGTGAAACCGAGAAAAACCCGCCGGAAAAAACCCACCCCGTCCAGATACCATCTGAACGCAACACCGGACCGAGGCGTAGCTAAAACACAACTAACGCCGGGCCCAACATAGTCCGTGGAATTAGCCAAAACACAACTAACCCAGGACACATAAATAGTCCGTGGAATTAGCCAATACACAACTAAACCAGGATACACATGACACAGTAGTACATATTTAGAAAATAAATCAATAACACTTGTATATGTGATAAAGCTATGAGAGGCTGGCTAGGCCTAGGCAGACGGATAACAGTAACATGTCGGAATATAAACAAAAAGCACTGAATTATATCACAACAGGAACCACCGCCAACACACCACTGTAGCAAACACTTCCGGCAAAGGGAAGAACTGACTCGGGACCCAGAAAAAACTTAACTAAGTGAAGAAAAATACGCTGGGAACGACAGCAAAAATACGCTACCTCATCAGAAAGATAAAAGGAAGCAATAACGTGTAATGAAAGCCGCCTGCATCACAAAGCTAGCTAACTGTGAAAAAGTTCACCTGTCCACAACAGGACCACGAGGGTACATCCGAAATAGATGCCCCAAACATACGACCCCCCAAAATACACTGCACTGCGGGCAACCAGCCCAGGACACTCCTGCTACGCATATCCTAACCTTACTCGATACATCCCGGAGTAAACAAATGAGAAAAAACTCACTAGGGACGCAACAAATGCGGAACCCGCGGAGCGTGGGGAGACAGGTCCGGGCAGGCTGAGCGCAGAGCAGAGAAGGAAGAATGACGCCTGCAGTAGCGTCTGGTCAAAGATCCACACAAGTACATCCACGATATGATGGAAAGCTTATTAGATAGTTATTCTTATTTTCTTTTTGTTTTTATTTTTTACGAAGTTTTTTCGTAGTGAGAACCCAATTCATAATGACTGAAGCCATGAGTGAGGTCGCGTGCGCTCATGATGAAGGCTCCTCAGTTTTTAAATGCTCTGCGCGGTAGATTCAAACTACGGCGGATTAGTGTTTGAAGAGGATGCCTTATGTAATAGGCATGTTCGTCAATGATGGAGGGGCCACTAATAAATAATATACTGTCAATATTTGGTTTATAATAGGGATAGTACCCGGAGGAAACGGTGTTTCTTATACTGTAGTTCGATAATAGCGGAACCATTGGCCCCCAGCTTATCGATTGACAAATGAAGTAAATCCACCGAAAAACTTCATATAATACTTATATCTAGGAAGACACCAATCTATCTCTTGTGCTGTAACTTTCAGTAGAGTGAGGCTCTGAGCTATAGCCTATTGGCCACTTCCGCGCTCGATGTGACGAGCGTGAGAAAACTTCATATCGAGTCAATATTTGGCTTAAAAATAGGAATAGTATTCGGAGGAACATTGTTCCTTATAGGTCAACAATATCAGAACCATTGGCCCCCCGCTTATATGTTGACAAATGAAGTAAATCCTTCGAAAATCTTCATAATATAATATTTATATATCTATATATAATACTTATATCTAGGAAGATACCAATCTATCTCTTGTGCTGTAACTTTCAGTAGAGTGAGGCTCTGAACTATAGCCTATTGGCCATTTCCGCGCTCGATGTGACGAGCGTGAGAAAACTTCATAATATCGAGTCAATATTTGGCTTAAAAATAGGAATAGTATCCGGAGGAACACTTCATAATATAATATTTATATATCTATATATAATACTTATATCTAGGAAGATACCAATCTATCTCTTGTGCTGTAGCTTTCAGTAGAGTGAGGCTCTGAGCTATAGCCTATTGGCCACTTCCGCGCTCGATGTGACGAGCGTGAGAAAACTTCATAATATCGAGTCAATATTTGGCTTAAAAATAGGAATAGTATCCGGAGGAACAGTTTTCCTTATGAGTCAACAATATCGGAACCATTGGCCCCCCGCTTATATGTTGAAAAATGAAGTAAACCCTTCGAAAAACTTCATAATATAATATTTATATATCTATATATCTATATACAGTAGGAAGAGATCATCTATCTCTTATATTATAAAATTCAGTAGTGATGCTCGAGCTAGGCCTATTGGCCGCTTCCGTGATCGCGCGCTCGCGTGAGAATATCCCGATATAAGAATCCATAAGTAGAGTCCAGAGCATATCCGCTCAAATTAATGTTACCAGTGTGTAACTATGAAAGTGTAGAATACTTTGATATATGAGCAAAGAAGTAGTGATCACGTAAACTGCAGACTATGTACGTAATACGTATCTGCTATAACTTATATAAGAATGGATTCCAGGGGGATATATTCTATCGGCTATCATGAATACGATTAGAGTGCTATCTAATCGGGATAGTATCCTGAGGAAAACATTGTTCCTCATCTTTATCTAGGTCAAGCCTAACAAGTTTGGGGCGAGGACAGTTAGGGGAGGAAGTGCCTTATAACCCTCTCCGACATATGACGCAATTTTGAGCCTATTGGGGATACTTTAAAACCTTTGTTACCATCAGGGGTATTTAGAAACCTTTATTTTAGTTACTTCAACCTCTGATGTTGTCTTTGAGTTAGCTGTGGGCAGAAAACTAATTTTGGAGAGCTAATTATAAGAGTGAGAGAACTCTATTTCTTATTGCTAATCTGGCAACCTCTGCGTCATATGAGTCTGAAGGGGTTAACTCTGTAGGTATAGACCTCTTTTTAGGGGTTTCTTTTGTGGAAGACACAGAGTGTCCAGTAAGAAATAAACATAGTCCCTACTGACCATGTCCGGGTTTTTATTTTATTTTATTTTTTTGTTTTTTTTATTTTTTTTTAGATGAGGATATTTTATAAACTTTCACTTCATCCCAAATGTTTAGTAATACCTGAGTCGCCCCCGCTGCTGTTATGTGGCCACTCGGATTGTGGTAGTGTTACACGAAGAGTGCACAATTTGTAAATTTTTTAGGAGCCCACTTAGTCAATGTACAATTCACACAAGACATCTGGCGTACATACCTCGTCAGTTGTGGCTCAGGTGAGGGGGCGGAGATTACTGAGGAGAGCTATAGCCCACCACAGGTCAGAAAAAGGCCAAGAATCAATGTTACATAATATAAGAGCAAAGAACCAAAGCATGTACCAGTTCCTTATGTATAAGGCTCATGTAATGTCGAGTAGCCTGCTGGCCCTATGAATGTTTTAAAGAATTTAGAGTAGGGTAGCATATTCGCTACATCGTATATAAGAATGGATTTAAGTGGGATAGTCTATAGGCTATCATAAATGCCACTGGAATACTCTCCTCCCTTCTTTTTCCATTCATTGTTCTACATTGAGAACTCGGAGGGAAACGTTGGTCTTTAATTTAACCGGAACCTTTTGGTACATCGGATGTTTGTTTCTGAAGGAAAACATTATTTCCCCCCCCCCCCCTGGAGTTCCCGGAGTACCCGGAGTACTTGGAGGAAACTCGTTCCTTAATTTAACCTGAACCTCATGGTTCCTTGGTTTTCAGTATTACCCGGAGTACCCGGAGTACTTGGAGGAAGCTATCGTTCCTTATTTTAATCTGAACCTCTTGGTTCCTGGGTTGTCAGTGTTTACCCGGAGTACTTGGAGGAAGCTATCGTTCCTTATTTTAATATGAACCTCTTGGTTCCTGGGTTGTCAGTGTTTACCCGAAGTACCCAGAGTACTTGGAGGAAGCTCTTGTTCCTTAATTTTAACCTGAACCTCTTGGTTCCTGGGTTTTCAGTATGTACCCAGAGTACTTGGAGGAAGCTCTTGTTCCTTAATTTAACCTGAACCTCTTGGTTCCTTGGTTTTCAGTATTGCTCGGAGTACCCTGAGTACCCTTAGTACCCGGAGTACTTGGAGGAAGCCTTGTTCCTAAATTTAACCTGAACTTCTTGGTTCCCTGGTTTTCAGTAGTACCTGGAGTACCCGGAGTATTTGGAGGAAGCTCTCGTTCCTTAATTTAACCTGAACTTTTGGTTCCTTGGTTTTTGTTTTACTCGGAGTACCCGGAGGAAGCACTCGTTCCTTTATGTTAACCTGACCCTTTTGGTTCCTTGGTTTTGTTGGTGTTTTGTGCACCTGGAGGAAAACTTTGTTTCTCCATTTAACCGGAACTTCTTTGTGCATTTTTTTTTTTTTTTTTTTTGGGGGGGGGGGGGGGGGGGTTCCTCGGTTTCCTTGAAACCATTTAGTACCCGGAGGTCTAAGACCCTGAGAGAACGGAGGGACACAGGAGCCCCGCCGACTCCGGGACTCTAAGCATGCAATTGTATAGGGTTAGTTGGTGCTCTTGCACTGGAGGAAACTTTGTTAGTCAATTTGTTTACATGCAAACTCTTTCTATTTTAAGAAATTAACACATAATTGTGTTGGTTCTCTTGCACTGGAGGAAACTTTGTTGCTCCATTTGGTTTCCTGCAAACTCTTTCTATTTTAAGAAATTAACATATAATTGTGTTGGTGCTTATATTTATTTACTCGAAACCATTTAGTACCCGGAGTTCTAAACCCGGAGACCCGGAGAGAACGGAGGGACACAGGAGCCCCGCCGACTCCGGGACTCGAAGCATGCAAATTGTATAGGTTTTTAGTTGGTGCTCTTGCACTTGGTCATGCAAACTCTTAGGAATCATTGGTATCGAAGCACTTCATAACATATTACTCATATAGGAAGAGAACAAGTGGTCTCTCATGTAAAATTCAGTAGAGGGAAGCCGAGCTAGCTAGGCCTATTGGCCGCCCTCGTGGACACTTGTCCGAGGTGGCGAACAAAGCATGGCCTTATAAATAAGTACTGGTGCAAGAATGGGACATATAAGGGAATCAATAAGTCTAGCTAAGACCCTATCAGCTCGGAAGTAATGCTAGAAGCATGCAAACTATAAAGTGAAGCGACTTTGAAAAATTTAATACTAGTAGAATTCAGGAAATCATGTAGGCTACTTTACAAGGAAAACTTTGAATTAATAATATCCTTAGAGTTCAACGTGTATCCTGAGGGCACACGAATAAGATGAATAATAGCCTACGATAAGTAAATAATTAAATGCAAGCATTGTATAGGATATAGCCTAATATAACAATAATCACTTACTACGACGAACAACCAATATTAAGAATGGCGAAGCAGTATCCATATACTTTCGGTGTGGACAGGCGTGGACGGTAGCCCTCTGAGCAAGGGGGCACACGTCCGACTCGTCTGGATCACAACCGTAAAGAGGCAGATAAACACGCTAGAAAATCTGGCATCACGTGCAAGGGAAGCATAATAATAATAATAATAATAATATTTATTCAGTTAGCAATTTACAGAGTTGGTACCACATACAGTAGTATGTTACAAATATGACATGCACCAGCCTTGCATAATTCCAACTAAGGATAGCCCAATAAGGCCGTTAGGCGTATTTCCATTGGGGTCCTTGTGGGATTAGGTTAGCTGGGGAAAATGGGGAGGATAAAGAAATGGATACTTTAGAGAAAGTATTTCTAGGGGGTTATTTTAATATACCTTACATCGTATAGTAAATATCAGTAATCCGTAATCAGTAATCATTTCAGTTTGGTTTGTCTATCTCTTATGTCGCATTTAGTAGTAGACATAAGCTTCGTGCTCCCTTCTCGCAGCTGTCCGGTTCAGATGTTCCTTCAGGCTACGTCTGAAGGAATACAGTGTTCTCTTTTCACGGACTGACTGGGGTAGGTCGTTCCAGTCTTTGATGGCGGTGAAGAAGAATATTTGCTTACCCTGTCCTTGGATTCTCGGGAACTTAAAATTAAACATCCTGTTTCTTGTATTATGTCCACTCCTCTCATTTGCTTTAACAAAATAATTCTTTAGATACTCTGGAGCTCTGTCATAGAACATTTTGAAGGCATTAGTGAGCCTGATTTGTTTGGCCCTGTCAGAGACATTGCGCATACCTAGTGACTGAAGTTGTTCCTGGCCAACATGTGATCTGGGTCCTAGGTTCAGCATGAACCTAACCATTTTATTTTGAGTGACCTGAAGTTTGTGCTGTGTTGATTTAGATGATGCAGAGTACCAGGATGACACAGAATAGTCAAAATGACATTGAACAAGCGCTTGGCAGAGGATCTTTTTGGTCGCCGCGGGCAAGCATCCCACCTGTCTATACAGGTATTTTATACGTGCTCTACACTTACTCAGGATAGATTCCAAAATTGTTTCACCTGACAAACTCGCGTCCAGTTTTAGTCCGAGATATTTAACTTGTGACACTGTTGTTATAGGAATATCATTATAGTTGACCGAGAAGCCCACAATGTCTTTCAGTTTGCGTTTTGTTCCACATAAGATGGCTTCCGTCTTGCCCAGGTGAAGAGATAGTCTATTGTCCACTGGCCATTCACTACATGATTCTAGTTCTTTGGAAAGTGAAGCGGCAATACTTATTGGGTCTTTTCCTGAAACCAGAAGCACGCTGTCGTCTGCATACAGTAATAATTTACATGAGACGCTCAGTTCCATGTCGTTCACATAACAGAGAAAGAGTAAGGGACCAAGGATGCTTCCCTGCGGGACCCCACAGTTAATTGGCATAGGATCAGATATATTATCATCAATTTTGACTCTTTGGGTTCTACCACTAATATAAGATTTAAACTAGTTCACAGACCCTATGCCCGACGCATGACGACAGCACAGCTGGAGGGCTGGCACCGGGAGGTTTGAAATGATAGATTCTTCGTTAAAATTTTATTTCTAGTGGTATTCGTTTTCAATGACGAGCCCTTGGTAAGATTTAATGGGTATTAACCAAGGATTGTTTTTATGCTATATACGCAACGGTTGTGATAAGAACTCCGGGGAATCCCGAACGGGTCCCGGAATCTCAGCCTATATATAGTATAGGCTCTTCGTCATTGACGTAGGAACCAATACTAAATAGTACAATGAAGCCTTATTATTGGCGCTGGCATTGTATATATGACAGTGCTGAGACAGGGCTTCATTGTTCTTGTTCCAAGTTGCCTAATTGCGGCACACTGGCGGTGGGTGTCGCTCCCTCTGGACCCGGATCTGGCGCCTTGGGCCCAACCTGGACGAAATGGATCCAGAGGGTACAGTATGTAGTGTTTCCCCGGACTGGCACTTTCCGCCCAATAGTATAGGGGCCCGGACCTTGGTGGTAGCGCTCCAGGAGGCTGCCCTGTCATTGGGCGAAAAATACCCGGCCATTCGTAGTGCCGTGTATGCGCGTGGGGTGCGTCCCTGCGGCTGGTTCTGGTGGGGCGTACCGAGGCCACTGGATCCTACCGCCTTGTAATCTCTTGGGGGAAGGTACTGGGAATGGTCCCGGGGTAGACTGGAACCGGAGTTCTTTGGGGGGGGGGGGGGGGGGGGGGGGGGTGATGGCCATCTGCCAGCCAACTTACCTAATATGACTAAAACTAATGAAAATAAAAGTAAGTCCGATGATCCAAAACCGCACAGGATAAGGACAAATGCCCCCCACAATCTCAGACTTGCTAGTGTGAATGTTGGTACTGTAGTTTGAATCTGCGTGCAAATGAAGTGGCTGAGGTGTGTGAGAGGAGGCCATTGGACGTCTGCTGTGTCCAGAAAACGCTCTGGAAAGGGCCTGGGGTGCAGTGGATTGTCGGAAGAAAGAAAAGATATAGGATCTACTGGATGGGGGTGGAGACTGATAAAGCGAAAGGAGGAGTGGGTGTTCTGGTGGCTGAAGAGCTGGCGGAAAGTGTGCTTCAGATTACGAGAGTTAGTGAAAGGCTCATTGTTTTGAAGTTGAAAGTTGGTGAAAGAATTCTGAATGTGATATCTGCATATGCCCCACAGGCTGGTCTACAGAAAGAGATAAAAGAGGACTTCTGGAATGACACCGTCAGTGTAATTTCAGTTCTCTCGGAGAATTAAATAACAATCGTGGGGGGGGACTTGAATGGTCACGTGAGAGCATCTGCAGATAGATACGAGGGGGTACATGGAGGAAATGGTTACGGAAGGAGGAATCTGGAAGGCGAATATATACTGGAGTCCTGCGTTGCACTCAACATGGTTGTGTGTAACACAAAGTTCAAGAAAAGACAGAGCCACCTGATCACATATAACTCTGGGGTCTCCAGTAGCCAGATAGATTACTTCTTGGTTAACAAGAAAGACTGGAAACTGGTTCGGGATGTAAAGGTCATCCCGAGCGAAGAATGTATCCCCCAGCATAAGCTAAGTTGGTACTGTACTATGATAGTAAAATGAATATTTAATGATTATAACCTATATTGGGCGGGTGCCCAACCCCGAAAGGAGTTGAAATAGGGGAGCTATCCTCCCGCCAAAGGTGGCTTTCTAGGGCCTTTCCTAGCTGATGCTGAGAGGATTGGGTTCTAGTCATGTGATGATGGGCTGGTCTATCAGAGTGAGAGCTGAGCGATCTCTGCCATACCCATAGCTTACTCTGACTGTTCCTTTTACTTATATCTTCTAGATCTCAAGTGACTGCGTCTTTTCCGTGGATTGACCTCCTTACTGCCAAGATTGGGAGCCAAAGCGTCACATTTTTCCCTTGCCCCTCAACTTTCTCTTCATAATTGCTGAGTGGCACAGGGCCTTGGGTGGGGCTTTGGTTTCCCGGGCGTTTCCGCACCCTCCTCAGCTCCCTGCCTTGGAGTGGCTTCGGTCACCCGGGCTTTGTTAGTGGTAAGCAGGGAGGGTTTTGTGGGGGCGCTTGTTTATGGCCTTGGCCTTGCTCGAGACCTTGGGGCTGTTCGGCCAGACAGCCTGGGGAACAACAACAACCTATATGAGAAGATACAAAGTTTACTAAAAGTTACTTTCTTAAATGCAATTATAACATTGATATTTTAATTTTTGATATTTTAATGACACATTTAAGTACAGTAATGCAGTGAATTATAACGCCTCTTGTGACTTACAAAGATCAAAGATTTTAAGTTTAATGATGTATGTTTATCCCTGTTGAGTAGTTAGATTATCTCTTGTAGTGTTCATTGAGGGGAGTATTATAGGGTAGTGGAGGTAGGTTTCAATTTGAGCTTGGATCTCCCCTAGAGGCCGGTGGTAGGCCCATATTTATTAGTGGCCCCTCCATCATTGACGAACATGCCTATTACATAAGGCATCCTCTTCAAACACTAATCCGCCGTAGTTTGAATCTACCGCGCAGAGCATTTAAAACTGAGGAGCCTTCATCATGAGCGCACGCGACCTCACTCATGGCTTCAGTCATTATGAATTGGGTTCTCACTACGAAAAAACTTCGTAAAAAATAAAAACAAAAAGAAAATAAGAATCTATCTATCTATCTATTGCCTGACGCCGTGATCCCCGAAGGGGTGGCCACGAACGAACCGCCCCCATGCACCTCTGTCCCCAGTCAGTCGACGCCCCTCCCCCCAACCAGCACCGCCTTCATTCATGTAGTTCCTCACTCCATCCTTCCACCTCATATTCGGTCTACCTCTCCCCCTCTGTCCCTCCACCTCGCTCTCGTACACCCTTAGTCATTCTCTCGCTTTCCATACGTTCCATATGGCCGAACCATCTCAAGTTGTTCCTTTTCACACTTTCCAGCACATCTACCTCCACACCACACTCTTCTACTTCCTCATTAGTCTGTCTATCCCTCCATGTAACTCCGCACGCACTCTTAGGTAATTCATTTCCATGGCTCTCACTCTTGGTCTGAGTCTCTCAACCAACGTCCATGCTTCGCTTCCGTAAGTCAGTGTCGGGATTACCACACTGTCATGCAGGACTTCTTCACTTCCATACTGACCACCCTATTTCTTGTTACTGCTTTTAGCGTTCCTACAACCCTCTTCCCTGTTGTACCCTCTCCCGCACCTCTTCATCCATAGTCCCATCTTTACTCAACACACTGCCCAGATACTTAAAAGAGTTGACGATCTCCATAGCCTGACCGTTCAGCTTCACCTCACACTCTGTGACTTCACCCCTTTCGAAGACCATAACCTTGCTCTTCCCCGTATTTACCTTCAAATTCCGTTTTTCGCACACTGTTCCAAACTCATTTACCAGACCCTGCAACTCCCATTCATTATCACTCATCAGAACTGTATCATCCGCAAACAGCAGTATAGGTAGCTTCCACTCAATTCCCTCCCTTTTCAGCGATACACCAACATCCACTGCTCTTGATAGTATTCTTTCATAACTCCATCCATATATACAGTAAACAACCACGGGGACATCACACACCCCTGTTTCACATTCAGGTCAAAGAACTCACTCTGCTCACTCTCCACACGTACTGCCGCCTTTGCACCCTCATACATGCTCTTCACTGCTTTCAGCAACTTGCCCTCTACTCCGTATATTCTAAGTACTTTCCACAAACCTTCTCTATCCACTCTGTCATAGGCCTTCTCCAAGTCTATAAAGGCAAACATACACCTTTTGTTTCTTCTCCAGATACTTCTCCACAACACATTCAGGGTAAAAATCTGATCTACACATCCTCTTTTCCCTTCCTAAAACCTCCCTGCTCGTCGCCTATCCATTTCTCCGTTCTCACTCTCACTCTCTCAATCACTACCCTACTGTATACCTTCCCTACTACGCTTAGAAGACATATTCCTCGTGGTTACCACACACTCCTCTTTCCCCTTTGCCCTTATATAGGGGAACTATTATGCCAGTCTTCCAGTCATCGGGTGCACTCCCCTTCCATGCTAGTTTGCACATTTTCCATACCCATTCTATCACTATCTCACCACCATACCTCAACATTTCCCCACACTCCAATCTGTTCCTGGTGCTTTCCCCAACTTCACTCTTTTCATGGCTTCCCACACTTCTGACCTCCTGATCCCACTCCTCCTCCACTACTTCTCTTCTTCTCCCTCCCATACCATATCCAGCTATGTTTGCTGGCTCTTCATTCCTTTCATTTAGCAACTCACTGAAGTACTCCCTCCATCTTTCGACTCTCTCTTGCTTCTCGGCTAGCATTCTCCCATTCTTATCTTTCACACCCTTACTGTTTCCCTTGCTACCTTCCCTAACTTTCTTGACTTCTTTCCAGAACAGTTTCTTACTCTCCCTCCATTTTACACTCAGATTCCTTCCAAATTCCTCATCTACTCTAAAATAAGAATAACTATCTAATAAGCTTTCCATCATATCGTGGATGTACTTGTGTGGATTTCTGACCAGACGCTGATTCAGGCGTCATTCCTCCTTCTCTGCTCTGCGTTCAGCCTGCCCGGACGTGTCTCCCCACGCTCCGCTGATTCCGCATTTGTTGCGTCCCTAGTGAGTTTTTTCTCATTTGTTTACTCCGGGATGTATCGAGTAAGGCTAGGATATGTGTAGCAGGAGTGTCCTGGGCTGGTTGCCCGCAGTGCAGTGTATTTTGGGTCGTGTGTTTGGGGCATCTATTTCGGATGTTCCCTCGTGGTCCTGTTGTGGACATGTGAACTTTTTCACAGTTAGTTAGCTTGTGTTGCAGGCGGCTTTCATTACGCGTTAGTTATTGCTGCCTTTTATCTTTCTGATGAGGTATGCTTTGCTTACTGACGTTCCCTTGGTATTTTTCTTCACTTAGTGAAGTTTTTTCTGGGTCCCGTGTCAGTCTTCCCTTTGCCGGAAGTATTTGCTACAGTGGTGTGTTGGCGGTGGTTCCGGTTGTGATATTTCCAGTGTTTGGTGTATATTTCAACTTTTATTATGCCGTCTACTTAGGCCTAGCCAGCCGCTCGTAGCTTTGCCACATGTACAAGTGTTATTGTTTATTATTTATAAATATGCCATACTGTGCCATGTGTATCCGGGTTTTAGTTGTGTATTGGCTAATTCCTCGGACTATGTTTGTTCCTGGTTTAGTTGTGTATTGGCTAATTCCACAGATTATTGTGTGGACTTAGGTTAGTCGTGCGTGGCTTCCTTCGTGTCCGTTGTACGTTCAGATGGTGTTTGATCGGGGTGGGTTTCCTTCCGGCGGGTTTTTTCTCGGTTTCACCATGAAAAAAACCCGGCCGAGAGCCGTGTTGGGCCACACGTGGTTTTAACACAGGCTGGTGTCCCCGGCGATGAGGTGTCTGTGGCTCTCCAGGACTGCGTCTCTGTTGGTACCTGGTTTCAGGCACCCTTTGATTCCCGGCGGAAATGGCTGTACCCATCTATAAAACTTTGTTCATGCGAACATACGTTATGTAGTTTTTCTACCAGGTTTTACAAAACCACATGAAAAACCTAGCTGTTGTTAAGGGCTTTCCTCCCCGGCGATCTTTTACAAAGAAGTGGGACAGGAACTTATGGGGCTAACTTTTTGACATCTCACCCGGCGGGTGTACCTTGGTAGGGTGGGATGAACAACTAAGTCATTTAGTTCTTTAACCAATCCATTTTAAGTGATGCTATATGTATCGCCGCCTTTATACTTACGGCGATTGAAGGTTCAATTAGGGTTAACATCGTTTTTTCACACCCGGGGGGTGCTCCTAGGTGGAGGAAATAAGGAATTTATAAATTCAATTTCGATTTAACCACTTAATTTAGTGATACAATTAGGTATCGCCGCCTTCAACCTTACGGCGATCTTTTTGTGACAATTCGTTAGAAATCAGATCTCGTGTCAGCCTGCCCTGTGTTATTCTATTAAAATATTTCAAGGGCCGGCGTCTTTATGGGGGGTTGTTTTTGTTCCAAAAATTGAATCTTAAGACAGTCACCACCAGAAAGACTATAATCGCCATGCTGGACAATTATATTATGTCAGAGGGTATTCTTCACTTTCGTCAAAAGATTTGTTTAGATATTCTGAACCCCGCCGCGTAGCGAGCTGTGATCGTTGTGTCATTACATCTCGTTATCCGGTGGGTTATTAACACTTGTATGCGAACATGTTGGGTTAACCTTATGAGCATTAATTCCTGGAAATTTTCTTTTTTTTCCAGAGCTGGGCTCCGGCGGACCAATACAGACCCGGCGGTAGTTTTCCCCACCAGTCTCTGTCATGGCTACCTCAGCCCCAGTCTTTGCTTTATGCACTACCCCTGCTTGTGCCGGTATCCCTATTTTTGTGCATACCCTTTGCATAAGGTGTGTTAAATGTCTAGACCGTTCAAGGGGTCTCTGGGTAATGCGCAATTGTTCTTTTTGCTCCCAATTAGCTGTCAAGGTCCTTTGCGACAATGATAAGACCGCGGCAGTAGCTTTAAGAGAAGTACGGCAACAGATGGCAGCCTACACTACGATTGTTGCGCATAAATCACTTCAATGTGACAACGTCCCTCTTGCTATTTGAACACCCTCCCCCTAAACGTTCCTCTAGAGTCACGAGTTATAAGCCGGCGGAGACTGGTCAGGGTTCTGTATCTTCTGCTACTACACCAAAACGTCCAAGAGAGCCTACACTCCCGGCATCCGCCTCCTCGTCTCGGGCGAGATCTCGGTCTAGGTCACCTCTCAGACGCTAGTCTTCTAGTCTTGCCTCTTCACCAGCGAGTAAGAAGAGTAGGACGGATAGTTCCACCAGTGGTCACGGCGATGAATCCTCCAAATCTAGGAGTAGTTCTCGGTCACACCGTAGCCATAAATCCTCCAAAAAGGATTCCCAGAAACGAAAGTCCTCCCTACATTCACCAGCTTCTAGTGCCTCTCATCGTACCTCTACCCCAGACAAAGTTTGTGTTAGGTCTCAAGGGTCCAGTGCGGTGCCTGTCCCTAAAGAGGATTTACCTATTAATATTTTAACCCTGGAATTGGAAAGTTCAGGGGGTTCAATAATTGAGAATGTTTCAGACTCCCAAGAGAGTGTAGGCCAGGGCCTCGGTGTTTGGCGGTTTGCTCAGCCAGGGTCTGACCACCCACGTCCGACTCAAACGAGTCACACAGTAGCTGATGTCCACAGGGACGTGGCGATCCCATCCTCTATTCCTGACTTATATTGGCAACAAGGTACCCCAGCTTCGGCGGGGTCTTCTCAGGAGGATCAGGAGGAGAAAGACGAGGTTTCAATATTTTCGGAGATGGAAGGGCAAGAGTCAGGCTCAGGCTTAGACGCCGCGCAGGATATTAATGATTCACCTGTAAGTTCATCATCTAACCAATTTGTTACTGCGCAAGAAATTAATGGGCTACTTACTGATGCTTTATCTAAATTTTTTGGCCAACAACAGGAAAACCCCACAATGGACTTGGGGGCTCCCATGACAAGCTCTACGGTACGGCCTCTGATGACTTCGATTGCGTTATCTAAGATCCCTAACCCACCCACTCTGTCACCATCAGTGGTTACTAAGCCTGCTACGGCGGCATTGACAACTTCAAATGTCAGGGTCATCACGGATGTCAATCCACCTCCTCTAGACAAGGCGCCTCTCAGAAAGGTGGCTATGCCCTTGCTTTATGGACCAGACGAGTCATGGGTCCTTTTGACCCCCACAGAGCTCGCCCAACCTACCTTGTCAGGGGAACTCCCGGTACCGCGTGAGTGGGTCATCCAGGGCAATAAATCAAAGAAATTAAGGGCCCTGGATAATTTGGGAAATGTACTGGACGTAAACATCAAGGCTATACCTAGTTATTATCACCAAGACTATTTTGTGTATGCTACTAAGCCAGCTTTACCCCCTGCCTCAGCTTCGAAACTATTTTCAGACTGGTCTAAGCTGGATGGGTTTAATGATATTAAGACTCTGTCAGCTCTCACTCCTGAACTTGATTTACAGACTGTCACAGACGAAGCAGCTAATCCAGTTTTGAAGGTGGGGCAGTTGGGTCCAGGACCTTGGGTAGATTGGGAGATAGAGGCTCAAAACTTTGCAACCACATTTACTTCTAAATCTTCCCACCAGATCCCTCAGGATACTCATTCATGGTTCTCCATGCCGGTAGGTTCTGCCGGCGGAGTCCCGTCAGCTTTGTTTTCTTTCCTAGCTGCCCCTAAGATTAATCTTTGTGAGCTAAAAGACCCTTTCACTACCCCTACCCCTACTCACCTAGACAGAGAATTTAGGCTAAGGGGGAAAGCTTTTCGCCTGTTCTCTCAGTACATAGTGTCTCAACAGGTGGCTAAATCTTTACTGCGGTCGACTCAGGCAATCGCAGACGCGGATGCCAGAAGATCGGTTGAGTTATCCCGGCGACTGCTCCTCCAGTCGTCGATCCAATCCTTGGGTGACATACGCACCGCCTTGCTTGAGGCGGTACGAGCAAGACAAGATCTCAGAATGTCTTTAGTTCGCAAGCTACCTGATCGCATTGCGAATCAGGTGATCATGTCACCAGTGCTTACTCCCTCTTTAATGTCTCCTGAAGTGTGGCGAACGGTGTTCAATATGGCACAGGCCGTTAAGCACAGTCCCACCCCTTCTAAGAAACCTGCATTTAACTTCCCCAAACCCAGGCCAAACCGCTAAAGCTCAGCCAGGGGGATCTAAACCCTTTCTTCTGCCTAAGTCCTCCCACTCCCCCCAAGGTCAGTACAGGCATAGACAGGGTAGGTTTTCAGGTCAGAGAGGACGCGGCCAGCATAAGCCAGGTCAGGGCCAGTCTTCGGCCAACACCAGCCAGCCGGCAAAGCGTCCAGCACCACCAACCCCACCATCAAAAAACTAAAGTCTCTCTCACTCCCGGTGCCAACCTTAAGGCCGGAGGAACCGAGGGTAGTACAGCCGGCGAACCCTTGTCTGCTAACTGGGTCGTTCCGAACGTGTCACCAAGCATGGCCATTAAACACTTGGGCATGGATGGTGGCACGCAAAGGCATCACTTGGCAGTGGCTCCGGCGACCTCGCTTACGTCAGCCGACAACGGCGAATTTTGTTTCTTTAGAGGTGGAGTCACTGGTCCAGGAAATGATTGCCAAGAATGTCATCATCCCGGTCCCCCAAATTACCCTGTATTCACGTCCAAACTATTTTTGGTTTCAAAAGGGACAGTGTTCAGATGAGGCCGGTCGTAGACCTGTCTTATCTGAACCTTCACATTCACAACGAATCTTTCAGAATGTTAACAGTACACCAAATCAGGCTAACACTTCCGCCGGGAGGTTGGATGTGTTCACTAGACCTGACAGACGCCTATTGGCACGTCTCGGTCAACAAAAGATTTCAAAGGTTTTTGGCTTTAAGGATCAGGCAACCAAAATTTTGTTTTTCAAAGGATGCCGTTCGGCTGAACCTAGCACCTCGATTATTCACGAAATTAGTCAGGCAAGCCCTGATGCCATTGTTAAAACAGGGGAGCAGAGTGTTGTGGTACCTAGACGACTGGCTGGGGTAGCAGAGACACAACAATTATGCGTCAAACATGTCAATATTATTTTAAATCATGTCAAAACTCTAGGCTTCAAGGTAAATCTGGTAAAGTCAAACCTTGTTCCCTCACGAGTAATTCAGTGGATAGGGCTGGTCTGGGACACGGCCGCTCTCACTCTGAGTCAGAGTGTGGACAATCGCAACAGGTTTCGCAGGAAACTGTTCATGTTTCTTCACAGTCTGACTACGACGCGGAGGGTCTGGGAGTCTCTGATAGGCTCTCTCAACTGGATTCAACTAACTGTCAAGTTGGGCCGGTTTGAAAGTAAAACGATTAATATTGGAAGGCAACAAATATTTCCCGCTCTTACCGGCGGGAAAATTATGGCCCATCCCGAAATTAATCCACACCTTGCTAGCGGTCTGGGCAAGGAGGGAAACGTTGCACTCAATAATGTCATGGACCTCTCCTCCACCAACGGTATGGGTAGACACGGATGCGTCAGGCACAATAGGGTGGGGATTTCAGTCAAATCAGGGGCACCAGGGTCAGGGGCTTTGGTCCCACTTAGAAATCTCTCCCATCAATGTCAAAGAATTACTAGTCCCCTTGTATTTCCTTCAGGCTCACGGCCCGGCGCTACGGGGCAAGTCGGTGGCCTTCAGAATGGACAATCTGAATGCAGTTCACTGTATTCAGAAACAAGGATCAACGAGGTCAAGGGGGTTGCTAAACGTGTCGGAAGAGATTTTTACTCTCGCCAACAGACTAGACATTTACCTTCACGCATCTTATCTCCCAGGCGTAGCGAACGTCTGGGCAGACGCTCTGTCCCGGAGACAGAGCACGACAGTAGAATGGGAGCTCAAGCAACCCATTTTCAACCTAATGATTGCAGAGCTCTCCCATCCACAAGTGGATCTATTTGCATCCGAGGAGACTCACAAACTCCCTCTATACCTCACCCGCCGGGCGAAAACGCCGGCAGGGGGGCCAGACGCCCTAGTGACAGACTGGAACAGATGGAGCTCCATCTATCTGTTTCCGCCGCCAGATGCGTCACTAATGTGCCACGTAGTGAACAAACTACGAGATTATCGAGGCTTAGTCTCGCTAATCGCGCCCCTGTGGCCGGCGCAGTTGTGGTACCAGCAATTGAAAACGTGGTGCCCGGACCCGGTATCTCTCCCGGTCGGGTATTTCCACTTAGACACGATTGGCAACCTAGCGACCTCGCTGACTTTTGCATTATGGACATTCAGGAGGCCAAGTGGCTAGCACCATACGGTAGAGATGTGACCAATAAATTAATCAATCAATACTCAGTCTACGAAATGACAGTATCACTCACATTGGCAAGCCTTTACTTCCTGGATCATCAGAACGGAACAGAATGTGCCGTCAGTGGCTTTAGTTTTCAATTATTTAAATTATCTGTTTGAGCAGAAACATTTATCTGTGGTAACATTAAAAAATCACTTAACTGCGATTAGAGTGCCCTTTTTAGACCTTACAGGTCTCTCCATGACCGTGGCGGAGGAAACAGGTTTTATGAGAGCTTGTTTTAAACTTCGCCCACCTCCCCGTCAGCTCATGCCTACTTGGTCTCTCGACAAAGCTTTGTCTTTACTTCACTCTCGTCTGTACCAAAATACTGCAGACTTTGCATTACTCTTAAAAAAGGCGGTTTTCCTTATGGCTTTGGCCACCGGGAACAGAGTGTCTGAGCTGGCTGCGATGAGCAACACACCTAATTGCCTTAGGTTTGGCAGACTTAATGAATGTATTTACATTGCACCTTCCCCAGGTTTTGTAGCCAAGAATGAGCACAGTGCACACGTGTTTTCTGAGTTCACGGTGCCGGCGTTAAAAAGGGGAAAGGTGCATCATAATCTATGTCCAGTGCAAGCTCTAACCAAATATTTGAGAGTAGCTCCTTTTAACCCCCAAGGTGCTTTATGGGTAGCAAGTACGGGTAAACGCTTACTTAAACGACGATTAGCCTCTCTTCTGGTCGAAGTCATTAAAGACATGAATGAGCACTCTCATTCAGACCAACATGGTGAAACACATACAATAGCACTGGATATATCAAAGGCATTTGATAGAGTCTGGCATCAATCCTTATTGTCGAAGATGTCACACTACGGCCTTGCATCATTAGTTCCACTAATTTCTTCTTATCTTCATAACAGAAAAATACGTGTAATGGTAGATGGCCTTTATTCTCAATTTCACTCAATAAATGCTGGTGTTCCCCAGGGATCAGTTTTGGCCCCAACTCTGTTCCTCATTCATATCAATGATCTCATACCACTCATAATCCAATACATTCCTACGCAGATGACTCAACACTCACATTCCTTCACATTTACCAATTCTTTCACCCAACCGATCTTATAAATTCAAAAATAAACACTGCAATTCTTGAAGGACCTTTCTAGAATTAATGGGGACAAGAGAATCTAGTTTCCTTTAATGCACAGAAAACCAAGTACATTCAATTTTCTAACCGACAGAATCTCACTGACTCCCATATATTTGTTAATGATGTAAATATTCCCACTTCCCCTAGTATTGACATTCTCGGTGTAACATTAACTACTTGAGCTGGACACATTATGTTAGAGGCATTGCTAAGAATGCCTCTAAAAAACTGGGACTCCTGTACAGAGTTCGAGAATTCTTCACTGCAGTTGGCCGTAATATAAAAGTATGTGCGCTCTCAGATGGATACTGTTCACCTCTGTGGGGTGGAAGTGGAGTGGTTGCATTGAGGCAGTTGGACAAAATTCAAAATAAAGCTATTAGATTAATCAATAACCCTGCAATCACACAGGACCTTCCTACATTAGCCATACGAAGAAACGTTGCATCCCTTGCATTATTCTACAGATATTTTCACAGCAATTGTTACGAGGAACTTGCTTCATTGTGCCGCCTCTCATCTTCCCGTAGAACTAGGGCAGCTGAGAGCGCCCATGAATTTACACTTTCTCCTCCACAATGCAGAACTTCTGCTTATCAGAATTCATTTATCCCCAGAGCTACTACTCTTTGGAATTCACTTCCCTCGAATTGCTTTCCACATACTTACAATCAACAAATGTTTAAATCCAGTTGTTACAAACATTTTATGAATGGAGGATGCCTTTAGGCACATGGACCTTTTTGTTTTATCTGTGTTTTTCCTTCCTCCGTTCATTGTCTCTTAAAAAAAAAAAAAAAAAAAAAAAAAAAAAAAAAAAAGAGTAATCCCGGCGTTGTGGGTAGGGCCCACGATTTACGCAAATGGGCAGCCTCTTTACGTTTCCTGAAAACATTTTCAGTAGAAGATATCGCGTCCACTCAGTTGTGGGCGTCTAATCATACGTTTTTGTCTAGATACTTATCAGTTGCTCTAGACAAACCTTCCTTACCATGTATAGCTTTAACCCTCCAGCCCCGGGGGCTATAGCTTGCGACTGTGCTCCGGTACCGGGTGTTTTGACGATCTTTGGCCTATGTTAACTACTCTGTAAGTCAATGAATATGGCATGTAATGTTGTGAATAAAAAAGAATAATGTTCCACAAACCTTCCTCTGTCGAATGGCATTGAGTAGAGGTCTCTAGCCCCTCTGGTTGCATAATGGTGAGCGCGGGAAGACGAGTGCTTTTCGGCGGCAAATTCTTCCCGCGTTCGGACGCGTCGCCCCGGCCATGGCTACGACGCACCTAGCCGCTCGTCGCGCCAAAGTATTTATCTCCCTTAGACGATTTTAGTGTTTGATATTGAGAATGTGATGTTTATTTGATATTTTCTAGTTATTTTGAGGCCAATTATATAAAATATGTTTATTAGGGTATCACTGTCACTGATATTGCTAATTTTCACTCGATACCGTACATTTTATTAGTAATTGAGGTAGCTTATTGTTGTATTAGGCACTGATTATTCGTTATCACAGGTGTTTATTATACTTTGGCCATCATATATTAGGTCTTGTGTCACTTTCACTTTGACAAATATGCTTTAGAGTGTGTCACTGTCACTGATAATGCTCATTTTCACTCGATACCGTACATTTTATTAGTAATTGAGGTAGGTTATTGTTGTATTAGGCACTGATTATTCGTTATCACAGGTATTTATTATACTTTGGCCATCAAATATTAGGTCTTGTGTCACTTTCACTTAGTTATATGATTTGTAAACGTTTTATATACAATTTATTGTGTCGTTTTTCACTGATGTATATATTTCTATAGGTTCTAATCATATGAATGTCACTTGGTATATACATATGTGTCACTTTCACATATTATTATGGTGTAATTGTATTTGTATCAATGTTCTCATAATACATGACTTTTGTATTACAATAAATTGGTTTTCTTCCACTTTTTGCCTATATATAATTATAGTGTACATATTGTCATTTTATTTGGCAATTTCAGTATGATTATTAGAACTCCAGCTTGGAGTGGTAATCAAAGAAGCACTCTAAAGCACAGAGTGCCACCTTGCACTCCACACACTCCATGGTTGACTTTTTACCTGACCTCGGCCTCACCCTGCTGTTGTAGCAGACATGGCACCGCTTCTGCTGTGTTCTTCCTGATTCATTCTGAGGCAGGGAACCAAGCCTGTGCCTAATCAAGTATTGAGCACACTGCAAGCGGTCAATAACGGCGGGCCCAGGATGTGCCACTGCCCTCTGTGGCGTAGCATACTTCTCCAGGAGCTCCGTCAACACCTGCTTTTGGAACCTCCGCAGGCTATTGAACTTCATGGGTGTGTTCACATTCCGAAGCTTGTATATGTTGTAGGCATTCAGAACTGACATGTCCACCATATGCAGAAAGAACTTTTTGTACCATCTGCACGAGGTACGCAGGCAGTCAATGAAAGCCTATCTGCATGTCGGACTTGTCCACCAGCCTCATGTTGATGTTGTAGTCCAGGACAGCATCGGGCTTGGTCACCCTGGCCTGGGTGCGGCGATCCACCTTGCCAGTCTCCACCATTTCCCCCTTGTGGATGGTGGTCAGGAGGTTGACCTTCCGCTGGTCGTGCCAGTGGATAGCCAGAATGGGCCCCGACTTCTTCTTGAACACATCACCTTTTTTGGTCTTTGGAGGGAAAGGTGGCATGCCCTTCCTTTTCCCTCGTACTGTGCCTACAGTCCCCGTCTTGCGCTCATGCAGGTACTGTGAGAGAGTGGGGGACGTGTAATAATTGTCCGTGTAGAGGACGTGATTCTTGTGAAAGTAGCGGTCCATCATGGCTTGCACCACTGCTCCGCCAAAGCCAATGAGGGGGTCCACAAGCAAGTCCCCTTCCTTCCCGCTGTAGACCAGGAAGTCCAGGACATAGCCAGTTTGGCAGTCGCACAGCACAAAGAATTTTATGCCAAAGCGATGTCTTTTTGAGGGGATGTACTGCCGGAAGCTGAGTTTTCCCCGGAACAGCACAAGAGACTCGTCAATGACGACCTTGCGGAAGGGCTTGAAGTAGGAGGTGAAGCGTTCTCGCATCATCTCGTACAACGTCCTAATCTTCCACAGCTTGTCTGGGAGGTGGACGTCAAGGTTGGTGACAAGATGGAGCGCTGCGAGGATATCAAGGTACCGGTCGCGAGACATATATTTATATCCCGAAGGCAGGGGTGGATATCAGATCATTGGTGATCCAATAGTCAGGCAACCTATGCTTCTTGACATGAGGCATTAGCATGGTGAGTGCCAGGAACACCATGAACTCTTTATGAGTCACTGGGGTCCACTGCCTCATGTGGCCCTTGGTCACCTTTCCCAAAAAGTGGACCTGGAATTGGTGCTGCTTATTTGTCTCTTTGACAACATAGCCTACCACCTCCTCATCAAAGAAGGCCTCAAATAGTTCGTGTGGTGGAGCATTGGGGCCTGCAGGAAAATTGGGGGTAACGCCTGAACCCTCCAGTACCTCATCAAAAGCTGGCACATCAGGGTTGTATCCATCCTCATCAACTACGTCTTGCCACTGAAAAACGTAGAATGGGTCTTGTCTACGCTGACGAGGAGCTCCAGCTGGTGGCCCAGCACGCCCACGGCCAACTCGGGAGGCGCGCGCCCTAGGGCGGCGAGGGGGGCGGCCAGGGCGGTGGGCAGCACGACGGGCAGCACGACGCCGGGCCAAGCGGATGGGTCGAGGGTCGTCGATGTCCATATAGTCATCGTCAGAGTGGTCATCTTGCCCTGACGGTGGACCTATGTAATCATGGCCAGAGTCTTCAGAGAGGTGCCCTTCATCATCAGTGGCCCCCACATAATCTGGCGGGGAACCAGTGATGCGTGGGCGGCGTGCGGGTGTGGGCGAGGTGGGGAAGGAGTGGCAGGTGAGGCTGTGTCCCCCCGAGGTCCTGGGCTCCTTGGCCTGCGACGAGTGACAGAAAGCAATGTTTCACTGTCACTAGGCCCAGGTATTGGTGATGCGAGCTCAAAGACTTCTTCAGGAAGACATGTTGAAGGCGGGAGAGGTGGGGAGGACCGTGGGGAAAGTTGCGGGGACGTATGGCTGGGGCCGGCCGGTGGACGCCGCGGGAGCCTCGAACAAAACTCTCTTACTTTTTTTGGTATATTTCCTACCTTTCCCCTTTTCGGCAGCAGTATGTCTCCTGTCGGGGGACCTAGGAGGCAAATAGGCCGAAAGTGTGGGGTCCTCAACCCTTGGCAATGGTGGGGGTGGTGGGGAAGAATGCGGGGCATCCGGGTCATCTTGGGTGGCGTGGGTAGATAAGGGAGACAATGGCGGACGAGAAGGGTCACCACGCTGACCCTCACTCACAGCCTCATCCTCACCAAGTAGTTTTGCTTGTTCCCTAGCTGCCGCGGCCGCCTTCTCAAGTATTTTCTGCTTATACAAATGTAGCTTGAAAGGCGATTTACCTGGGGAAGGGCTTGGCGTCGTGTCACTTATGCGAAATTTGGTGAGTGACCTTGAACTCTCCCACTCACTCACTCTCTCAAGTTCACTGTCTTTAGGTAAACCAGCTTCCTCAACAACTGGTACATCACCTCATCACTCTCATCACTGTCATGTTCTCTCGCAAATCCCAGGAATTGCTCTTCTTTGTCACTCTCATGGCCATAATCACTCGACTTATAATTACTGGAGTCGTCACTGACTTCATCATCAACATTATGCTTGGCATCAGCTCGCTCATAAAGTCTCAATGTCGTCTCAATACCTCCGGGAGATAACACATTTAGGCGATGGCGTCGGGGTAAGGCACGACGAACTAGCAAGGGCGTCGTAGGAAGCACGGTATCGGACACAGCGGAATCACTTTGGCGTACTGTCCATGATGGCGTCGGGGTAGATACTGTTGCTGTGGCGTAGTTTACGCCTGGTGGCGCCACCTACCGTCCCACGATACCGAAAATGTACGCGCGGCATTCGAAAGCACGCACGCAAGCAATGGGCGTTCAAGAGCCCTTCCGGGTTGTGCGGGCCGAGGTTGTTATGGGTGTTCAAGAGCCCTTCCGGGTTGGAGGGGTTAAGGCAGAGGGTCTAGGTGGCCCTGCAGTCAATTTTGTTTATTTTCACGAGAAAGGGGGGGGGGGGGTGGTGCAGTCAGTTGCCATAGGACACCCTAGACCCCGCCGGAGTATGAGAGCTGATGCAAGCACTGGTACTGAGCATAGGATCTACTGTGAAACTGAAAAATTCAAGGTTAATGTGATATGAAAATTTCTCAGTGAGAAATTGTGCTAGTACAATGTTAGTACAAACAACGGAGTTGTAGTAGTTTTAGCTGCGAAAGCAGTCTAATATTAGAACAGTGGAGATCCTTTGCAATTTCTCTCCACGATTATTTTGGGGTTTATTATGTGCACATATAAACTTATAACTTGTTATTTTTTTCACCACTCGTTGAGTGGGGTGCCTTTGTAACTACAGATCTGTGTTCAGAATCTCAGGGTTACCCTTTTTTGTCAGGCAGGCTTCTTGAAGCACGCCTGAACCCCTTTTTCTTGTATATTTTGGTCTACGCCATATTTAAATATACTTTTCAAAAGAAAGAATACTATGTGGTTGTTTTTTTATTATCTGCTTTTATAGAGTTATGATATGATTACGAATGTCCCCCTCCAGTCTTAGAAATCAGGCATGTTCGTCAATGAGGAGGGGCCACTAATAAATTATAGGTTTGACTCCTGTAAGGAGATAAAGAAAACCTAATATTAGTAGTGGCCCGTAATCATTGATGACTGGGGCCCTCCCGACCGTCCCTTCCCATTCGTTGATGTATTAAGGATTTTGGTTTACTTGATATGTCAGTGAAGGAGGAAATGACGCCTGAATCAGCGTCGTTGGTCAGAAATCCACACAAGTACATCCACGATATGATGAAAGCTTTAGATAGTTATTCTTATTTTCTTTTTGTTTTTATTTTTTACGAAGTTTTTTCGTAGTGAGAACCCAATTCATAATGACTGAAGCCATGAGTGAGGTCGCGTGCGCTCATGATGAAGGCTCCTCAGTTTTAAATGCTCTGCGCGGTAGATTCAAACTACGGCGGATTAGTGTTTGAAGAGGATGCCTTATGTAATAGGCATGTTCGTCAATGATTACGGGGCCACTACAAAATATTAGGTTTTCTTTATCTCCTTACAGGAGTCAAACGTATAATATATTCTGATTATGTATTAATCCGTTGCGTACATGAGTCCTAATTATTGCCCTTATACTCGGGTCCTGATGACAAGCCGGGATAAAGTACTGTACTGGGGTTGTAACACATTATACCACCAACATCTTGTATGACATAACATAGAATACATTAAGCATCAATAAGAACGGTTTTGGACCTGTTACTGACCTATTTGTTGGATAGATGTGTTGACGTTCGGTAGATATCCCCGCCGCTGTACTCCCTCGGACCCTCCCCCCACCCCGTCCCGGCCTCAACCCCGACCCCGTTGTTCATCATATCATTATCATCATCAGACTGGTTGTCACAGTCGGGGGCGCTCCCTCCCTTCCCCTCTCTTTATTATGGTTCAATAGACCAGAAAGTAGAGAAGAAGTTACGACCCTATTGGTAATGCAAAACTATTGGATACACTTAAAAGTGTATGTTATTTGGTCTCTATATAATCTGTTAATTATTTCCGATATGATGGAATTAAAGATTTTTTTTTACCACCAACTCATAATCAGCAAAAATGACACAAATGTCAATTAAAAACATGTCACAATATTTCCCTATCATTTTGTGTAGTGTAGACACTTTCAAGGCGAACATATACCGTGGGGAGAAAAAAAAAACAATAAATAAATAAATCTCAAATCTTCCGGCACCAGCGTGTCTGGAGAGAGGACGGGGATATTTGTTGTTGACTTTCTTATTTCTTGTTTATCTATGTGCTGGAAGGATATTATATTTTTCAATTCCATCGCATTAGAAATTATTCTTAGATTACAAAAAGACCAAATAAGACATAATTATGTTAATGTATAAGGGAGATAGATAGATGCATTAGATAGATAGGGAGAGAGTTGCTAGGAGCAACCGTTCGATAAATTACCAACATATATTCTTACAGTTTCTTACAGTAGATCCTCTGGAAAAATGCAAACTAGGTCTGTGTATCCAGCTCAGTACCAGTACTTGCACTGCTGCGGTCGTTCACGGTGTTGGCGGCGGCGGTAGCAGACGCAACATTTTTACTATTCTGTATTTTTGCTTTATAATCAAACTTCAAATCTTGTCTTCCCCATGCTTTATCAAGATTACTTTCAAACTCCCTTATTGATTCGGAATCTACTACATACTGGGGCAGTGCGTTCTACTCATTTACCACTCTATCACAAAATGAGTTCTTTGCCTTCTCAAGCCTATTTCTTTCTTTGTAAATTTTCTTAGAGTGTCCTCTCGTTCTTGTTCCCTCCCGCATCAGGAAGATACCTTCACACACATCCTCATCATACTTTCCTGACACTATCTTAAAAGTCTCTATCATATCCCCTCTCTTTCTCCTATATGCCAGTGTCGGAAGCCCCAGTGTCCTCAACCTCTGCTCATAGCCTGCGTTCTTCAATGTTGGTACTAGCTTGCTAGCTCTCCTCTGCACTTTCTCCACTGCTTCTATATCCTTTACCATATATGGAGCCCACACCTGGTTCGCATATTCCAGGTGCGGCCTAACCAGCGCTGTATAGAGATTCCTGAAGATTTCTTCGTCAAGTGACACAAATGTCCTCCTTATCAGCCCTACAATTCTATTGGCTTTGTTTATCTTTTCCGCTAAATGTTCTGAGAAATTTAACTTATTGTCTATCACTACTCCTATATCCTTTTCTGCATTCACTTCCTCTATCGCTTCATACATACTGTATCCTACCTTGTCTATCTTGCTTGTCCCATATATGAGACAAAGGAGACATTTTTATTGACTCTTTTTAATCTTATTATTTGTGTTGGAAGGATAATATTGTTTTCAATTCCATCCTATTAGAAATGATTCATAGATAAAAAAAAAAAAAAAAAAAAGACATACAGTAGTTATATTTATGTATAAGGGAGATAGATGCATTAAATAGATAGACAGACAGACATTTGATGCATAAATAAAATTCTTAATAATTGATATATACCTAGGCTTGGGCCGCCACCCGTGTATGATCCCGACTTTTCCGTGTTGTGGCCGACTTTGGAACTTTTGGGGTTACTGTGTCCAAACGAAACTGTGTATAAAAAACGCGTGTATATCGAGACCTGACTGTATATCATCTAACTCTACCCACACATGGCCTTGGCCTTACTCGGGGCCTTGGGGCTGTTCGGCCAGGCAGCTTGGGGAACAACAACAACAACAACAACAACCCCACACACAAGACATCACACAACAAATTCAAGCACTCAACACCCAAACTAACAACAAAATACAAGAACAACAAAAATTAAATTGGAATAACTTCCTACAAACACTTGATCACAAAACAAACCCCAAAAAACTCTACAAAACACTAAACAGCATCACACTTTCCAACAGGAACACAACACAATCACATGCTGCAATCACAACAACAGACTCTACTCCTTCATGTAAACAACAAGCAAACACTCATCAATCACTTCTCACATGTCAGCCACCTAAAACCTCACAAAGACGACCGACGTGTCATCCGACGTAAGAGACAATTCCCCACAGACCCTGACTATACACCCTTCACCAATCACCAGACAAAGCATATCATCAACAATCTCAAGCACTCACCGCCTGTGGCCTAGACAACATAAGCAACATACACCTCAGACACCTGGGACCACAAGGCATACAAGCACTCACTAACATATCAAAGTACAGCTATTCACACAACACAATACCAGACATTTGGAAGCATGGCATCATCATCACATTCCCCAAACCCAACAAAGACCCCACGCTACCCTCCTCGCACCGCCCCATCACACTCCTTTGCTCCCCCTCCAAAGTCATGGAACGCCTAGTATTACAACTAATTACACCTGACCTACCCCTAGCTCCAACACAACATGGCTTTAGGCCACTTCACTCCACAAACACTCTTCTCACAGACCTTACACAAAGAGCTTTCGACGGCATCAACTCAGCTAGACCACCACACAGATCACTATTAGCCACACTCGACATTAGTAAAGCCTTCGATACCATCCCCCGCCACAACCTAACAAACAAAATCTACAACACAAACATGCACAACAACACAAAAAGGTGGCTGGCCAACTTCCTAGCAGGCAGATGTGCACACGTATCTTTTGCCGGTCAGTCATCTAAAATCAGAAACTTTCCAAACGGAGTCCCACAAGGATCCGTCCTATCGCCCGCACTCTTCAATCTGTACATGCACGATATAACTACACCCAATACGCCCCAAATAAACTTAGCCTCCTATGCAGATGACATAACACTCACATGCACACACCATGACCCAAAAAGAGCAACAGATCTCCTTCAACCCTATCTCAACACTACATGGCTGGTGCACTACAAACAGACTTAATCTAGCCCCAGCCAAATCCACCGCAACCCTGCTCACAAGTTGGACAGGAGAACACGAATACATCCCTCAACTCACCATAAACAACACACCCCTAACACATACACACACACAAAATCCTAGGAGTAACATATGATACTCATATGACATTAAAAAGAAACTGACACCCAGACTTAACGCCCTCAGGTCACTTGCTCACACAAAATTTGGACACAACAAAGAAACTACCACCACAGTATATAAACAATACATAAGATCAGTGATAGAATACGCAAGCCCAGCCTGGGCTTCTAACCTAGCTGAAACACATCATAAGACCTTACAGACTATTCAAAACAAAGCCCTGAAGATCATTACAGGCTGCACAGCTACTGCACCCACAGATCACCTACATCAAGAAACCAAAATCCTCAAAGTCAAAGACCATCTGGACATGAGAGGCACTCAATTCCTGGCAGCAGCCTCCATGAACCAAGACCACCCACTAAACTACATGGCAACACACCCACAGACACCAAGAAATATCAAAACAACACCCAGCACACGGTATCACACACAATTATTGTCCTCTCTCCCTCCCTGCCCACCCCGAACCAACTTCCAGAAGCACATCCATACTCATATCTCTCACCGATCCATCCACTCACTCACAGAAAACGCGCAGCTGCATTCGCGACCTCCCGAAGTCCTTCCTTCCGAATCCTCCCTTCCTCGCGAGGACAGAGTCCACCTGGCCAGGCTGAGATGCGGACACCATCCAGCTCTCCTGAGCTATCAGAAGAGACTGGATGACTCCGTTGTCGACGCCTGCCCGGGATGTAACACAGCACCCCATACCATTGAACACATCATGGAAGACTGCATTTCACACAACCACTTACGCCAACAACACAATCTACACTCAATGAGAGCTCTGTGGGAAAGCCCGATCGTGGCCATGGCCTTCCTCAGGGACTCGGGGCTGTTCGGCCAGGCAGCTTAGGGAACAACAACAACAACAACAACCTTTTTACTGTTTATTCCATCTATATTAGTGTAGTAGCATATTGGGATCCTCCTCCTTGTTTCTCTTCCTCCTCCTCCATCCCTTCCCTGACCTAACTCCACATTCCGTGCTAGTTCTACTCTCCTCCCCCTCTCCACATTCTCCTGTACCCCCTCTCTCCCCCTGTTCCACCTTCTCCATTTCCACCTTCTCCACCTCTACTTTTTTCACCTCCATCTTCTCCACCATGTCCTGACTCTCTCTCCGGTTCCCTGCCCCCCGCATTATCTCTCGCTCCCCCCGCTTCGACTTGGTACCTGTCTCTCTGCCTCTCTCACTATCACTCCTTTTACTTTCGGTTCTTGGTGGCTCCTGATGTACCACTTCCTTAATTGCCCTTCCTTTATTCTCCAAAAAAAAAATCTTCTTTTGCTCGTCAGACAACTTTCCATTCTCTTCATCAGCCTTAACTGTTCTCATTCTTCTATACTCAATATCATTTCACCCTTATATGCTTCAGTTCCGTTAAATTAAGTTTCCAGCTAAGTTGCTAACGTTGGTTACTGCTTCTGCCGTTGACCTACACTTTAGTTTCACTCTTAATGGTCTCATCTCGCCCTTCTTATACTTTCCTAACCTTCTCACCTCCTCCACTTCTTTTACCCATCCATAACCATCATCTAAGCACTCCAGTATCCCCTTAACTTTCTCTTCATCACTTTCCTTTCTTGCCGTCATATCTACAAGGTGCTCTTCTACATCTCCAAAAATGATTTAACATTTACCTCTGTCTTTTGTCTCTCTCACTACCTTCTCTTTCTTCTTTAAAACTTGCACTACATTTTTCTCAAGCTTTCTTTTCTTTTTCTCTCTCTTCTTTCTGCTCCTTCACAATTTCTTTCAGGGCTACCACCTTTGCACTCTCCACCCTCGTCCGCTCATTTTTTACCTCATTAATTACTTTGACTTCCTCACTCAAGTGGCCCTCATATCCCTCATATTCCCTAAGTTGTGCCTTGAGTGCCGTGTTTTCCGACACTAACTCATCCACCTTGGCCATCACGGCCTCTATGCTGTCACTCACTGGCCTATCCACTCCGCCACTAGCGCCACAAATTTCGGTCAAAGCCTCCACTTTTACCCCCAATTCCCTTCTCCAATTTTCCACCACTCCCTTCACCTCACCAGACCCATCAACTGCTTTTTAATAAAGACCAACTGCCCCTCATTACAGGGGCATAGCTAGGGTAAATAGCACCTAGGGGCAGGCACTAGAATTGCCCCCCCCCCCCCCCCACCCACCCTCCCTCCCTCCCTCCCTCCCCTAACGAGTGGGGGTGAGTGGCGAGCATAGCGAGCCTAATCAGCTGGGGGGTTTAGGGGGGCGCCGTGAGCCCCCCCAAGATTTTTTTTTAAATCTTGTTATTAAATAGTAGTTTTTAAGGCAATTTGTGAGGGGTTTTAGTTCACCCTATAGGTATTTAGAACTTGGAAAATTAAGGAGTTTGGAGAGACATCTATCTATCTATCTATTGCCTGATGCCGTGATCCCCGAAGGGGTGGCCACGAACGAACCGCCCCCATGAACCTCTGTCCCCGGTCAGTCGACGCCCCCTCCCCCCAACCAGCACCGCCTTCGTTCATATACTTCCTCACTCCATCCTTCCACCTCTCCCTCTCTGTCCCTCCACCTCACTCTCGTACACCCTCTTAGTCATTCTCTCGCTTTCCATACGTTCCATATGGCCGAACCATCTCAAGTTGTTCCTTTTCACACTTTCCAGCACATCTACCTCCACACCACACCTCCTTCTTACTTCCTCATTAGTCTGTCTATCCCTCCATGTAACTCCGCACGCACTTCTTAGGTAATTCATTTCCACTGCTCTCACTCTTGGTCTGAGTCTCTCAACCAACGTCCATGCTTCGCTTCCGTAGGTCAGTGTCGGGATTACCACACTGTCGTGCAAGGACTTCTTCACTTCCATACTGACCACCCTATTTCTTGTTACTGCTTTCAGCGTTCCTACAACCCTCTTCCCCTGTTGTACCCTCTCCCGCACTTCTTCATCCATAGTCCCGACATCTATACTCAACACACTGCCCAGATACTTAAAAGAGTTGACGATCTCCATAGCCTGACCGTTCAGCTTCACCTCACACTCTGTGACTTCACCCCTTTCGAAGACCATAACCTTGCTCTTCCCCGCATTTACCTTCAAATTCCGTTTTTCGCACACTGTTCCAAACTCATTTACCAGACCCTGCAACTCCCATTCATTATCACTCATCAGAACTGTATCATCCGCAAACAGCAGTATAGGTAGCTTCCACTCAATTCCCTCCCTTTTCAACGATACACCAACATCCACTGCTCTTGATAGTATTTCTTTCATGACTCCACCATATATACAGTAAACAACCACGGGGACATCACACACCCCTGTTTCAAACCAACATTCAGGTCAAAGACATACAAGGCTTTAAAAAAATACTTAGTGTATTGAAAAGAAGGAAATACAGTACTGTACAGCGAAGTAATTATAAAAGCTGAAAAGTTCATTGCTGGAAAATAATAGGACAGCATTTATCTAAGAGTCTCAGATGCATTTCAGAGTAAAATAGTTTTTTGGCTACATTGGCTAGATATGTGAGCATTCATGTTTTTGTGTATATTTTATTGTAATAAAAAGAAAGAACGCAACAAGATCATTGTTAATTTAAGCCAAATGCAATATTTCATTTGTAACACGTTACGCCGCCGTAGGCTCAATCCTTTTGAAAGTTAGAATCTCAAAAAACTACATTTACAGGCATAGTTATAGCGGGATAAAGAGGATGAATGGAAGTAAAATATGTTAACTAGGTATGGCATTACAAACAAACCATAGTCCCTCTAGATTCCTGTAGAGTTATGAAATTCTTAAAAAAATATAGGGTAATAAGTTAAAGAGAATATACAGTAGTAAGAGTTGCATCATCAAATTCAGTATGGTTTTCCTATTTTTAACAACATAACCTAACATAATCCTACGGACCTGACCTAATCTAGATTATCTAGGTGACTAGGTTCCGTTAGTTAGACTAGGTTTGCTGGTTTGGGCACTACATATCAACTTCCTACCTAATTATGCTAGGTTAAGTTCATTAGGCTAGGTTAGGTTATTTTGATTTGTTTTAATCCATTTCAGTTCACTCCTCAATTTCCTTGTTCTTCATAGCTCTCTCCACTTGGTGCTATACTTTAAAACTGATGGATAGCCTACTTGCTTATATATACTTATCAGGGGTACCGAATGTGTAACATACTTGATAAATGAGTGATTATTTAAACAAAAGCATTCCTACCTGTTTTCCCTTGTGCCATGTAAACAGACCAATGCGGCCAATACGTAGGGTAACTATTCTGTATATTATTTTATAAATTATTTTACAACAGTTGTAATTCTATTTCGTAATTATATTCATAATTCATCGATTGTCTTAAGAATATACCTCATTTCATCATTCATGATTTTCATCTTACTTTATTTTTACAACCATTATAGTATATAACACAGGTCTACTCACTCAACATTCCATAATTAAAAACATTTAAATTCGGGGTGGCCAGTAGCAACATTGGTAGAACGCTCAGTATCTAACCAGGAGGACCGAGTTCGATTCTCGGCTGGTGGAGATGTTTGGGCAATCTCCTCAGTCCTCACACCCCTTGCCTCTGTTCTGATCGCCTAACAGTAAAATAGGTCTATGACAGGGTAAAAAGGTTCTGTTCCTCGTGACCTCATCCATTAACTAAAAAAAAAAAAAAAAAAACAGAAAAAAAAAATCCGACCTAGTATTGGCGCCCCCCTACATGCTGCGCCCGGGGACAGATGTACCCCCTTGCCCCCCCTTAGCTACGCCACTGCCTCATTATCTTCGTTGGGAAAGCCCTCAAACTCAAAATCCTCCTCGTCTCCTACCAGGCTCTCTCGTCTTCTCTCCATCGCCGGTTTCGGTTAAAATGAAATAATAAACTTCTATTAAAAAAAAAAAAAAAAATTGAAGACTACCTGGGACAGTCCCCAGGTAGCGCTGCCCCCGTCTGTGTCACCCAAAATGAAAAGCAGTGAGATGGAAAAAGGAAACAAAAAACTACTGGGTGTCTGCGAGGATACCATGGGCAGGTGGGGTGCGACTTGGCTACCCTTTGGGGGTAGCCGAACCGAGGTGTGCGGAAGGAGATGGTAAATACGCTGAAAACTTTAACCAATATTTTCTGTTTCGAGCCTTGTTGCAGAGCCTTATCCTCATTGGTTACGATACTGCCACTGCGCTGTGTGTGTGTGTTTTGTGTGGTTGGGGAGAAGTGGATATGTGTTCGAACAATTGCCACCTATTTTGGTCCATGGTATGAGCTTAGATTCCTTTACATTTTTAAAATTTCAAATTTATGGTACCTAATAGGACATTTATTTAGTATTGGTTCCTTCGTCAATGACGAAGAGCCTATACTATATATAGGCTGAGATTCCGGGACCCGTTCGGGATTCCCCGGAGTTCTTATCACAACCGTTGCGTATACTGTATAGCATAAAAACAATCCTTGGTTAATACCCATTAAATCTTACCAAGGGCTCGTCATTGAAAATGAATACCACTATAAATAAAATTTTAAAGAAGAATCTATCATTTCAAACCTCCCGGTGCCTCAGCCCTCCAGCTGTGCTGTCGTCATGCTTCCCTTGCACGTGATGCCAGATTTTCTAGCGTGTTTATCTGCCTCTTTACGGTTGTGATCCAGGCGAGTCGGACGTGTTCCCCCTTGCTCTGGGCGTCTCAGCGTTTGCCTGGCTTTCTCACTCCTAGTGAGTCCTTGTTATATATTATTTGAGTTAGGTCCAAACATGAATTGAGTAATCGCCCTGTATGTTTCAGAGGGCCACCGTCCACGCCTGTCCACACCGAAAGTACTGTATATGGATACCGCTTCGCCATTCTTAATATTTGTTGTTCGTCGTAGTAAGTGATTATTGCTATAATAGGCTATATCCTATACAATCTATCTATCTATCTATTGCCTGACGCCGTGATCCCCGAAGGGATGGCCACGAACGAACCGCCCCCATGCACCTCTGTCCCCAGTCAGTCGACGCCCCTCCCCCCAACCAGCACCTCCTTCGTTCATGTATTTCCTCACTCCATCCTTCCACCTCTCATTCGGTCTACCTCTCCCTCTCTGTCCCTCCACCTCGCTCTCGTACACCCTCTTAGTCATTCTCTCGCTTTCCATACGTTCCATATGGCCGAACCATCTCAAGTTGTTCCTTTTCACACTTTCCAGCACATCTACCTCCACACCACACCTCCTTCTTACTTCCTCATTAGTCTGTCTATCCCTCCATGTAGCTCCGCACGCACTCCTTAAGTAATTCATTTCCACTGCTCTCACTCTTGGTCTGAGTCTCTCAACCAACGTCCATGCTTCGCTTCCGTAAGTCAGTGTCGGGATTACCACACTGTCATGCAAGGACTTCTTCACTTCCATACTGACGACCCTATTTCTTGTTACTGCTTTTAGCGTTCCTACAACCCTCTTCCCCTGTTGTACCCTCTCCCGCACTTCTTCATCCATAGTCCCATCTTTACTCAACACACTGCCCAGATACTTAAAAGAGTTGACGATCTCCATAGCCTGACCGTTCAGCTTCACCTCACACTCTGTGACTTCACCCTTTTCGAAGACCATAACCTTGCTCTTCCTCGTATTTACCTTCAAATTCCGTTTTTCGCACACTGTTCCAAACTCATTTACCAGACCCTGCAACTCCCATTCATTATCACTCATCAGAACTGTATCATCCGCAAACAGCAGTATAGGTAGCTTCCACTCAATTCCCTCCCTTTTCAGCGATACACCAACATCCACTGCTCTTGATGGTATTTCTTTCATGACTCCATCCATATATACAGTAAACAACCACGGGGACATCACACACCCCTGTTTCAAACCAACATTCAGGTCAAAGAACTCGCTCTGCTCACTCTCCACACGTACTGCCGCCTTTGCACCCTCATACATGCTCTTCACTGCTTTCAGCAACTTGCCCTCTACTCCATATATTCTAAGTACTTTCCACAAACCTTCTCTATCCACTCTGTCATAGGCCTTCTCCAAGTCCATAAAGGCAGCATACACCTTTTGTTTCTTCTCCAGATACTTCTCCACAACACAATTCAGGGTCAAAATCTGATCTACACATCCTCTTCCCTTCCTAAAACCTCCCTGCTCATTCTCACTCTCTCAATCACTACCCTACTATCCTATACAATGCTTGCATTTAATTATTTAATTATCGTAGGCTATTATTCATCTTATTCGTGTGCCCTCAGGCTACACGTTGAACTCTAAGGATATTATTAATTCAAAGTTTTCTTTGTTGTAAAGTAGCCTACATTATTTCCTGAAATTCTACTTATATTAAATTTTTCAAGTCGCTTCACTTTTATAGTTTGCATGCTTCTAGCATTACTGCGAGCTGATAGGTTCTTAGCTAGACTTATTGATTCCCTTATATGTCCCATTTACTTATCATAGGCTATTATTCATCTAATTCGTGTGCCCTCAGGCTACACGTTGAACTCTAAGGATATTATTAATTCAAAGTTTTCTTTGTCGTAAAGTAGCCTACATTATTTCCTGAAATTCCACTTGTATTAAATTTTTCAAAGTCGCTTCACTTTTATAGTTTGCATGCTTCTAGCATTACTTCGAGCTGATAGGTTCTTAGCTAGACTTAATGATTATCTTATATGTCCCATTCTTGTACCAGTACTTATTTATAAGGCCATGCTTTGTTCGCCACCTCGGGCAAGTGTCCACGAGGGCGGCCAATAGGCCTAGCTAGCTCGGCTTCCCTCTACTGAATTTTACATGAGGGACCAATTGTTCTCTTCCTATATGAGTAGTATGTTATGAAGTACTTAGATACCAATGATTCCTAAGAGTTTGCATGTAACTAAGGAACAATAACCGACGCACCAAAAGGTTCCGGTTAAAATGAGAAACATACGAGTAGTATGTTATGAAGTGCTTCAGATTCCTACACAATTATGTGTTAATTTCTTAAAATAGAAAGAGTTTGCATGAAACCAAATTGAGCAACAAAGTTTCCTCTAGTGCAAGAGCACCAACTAACCCTATACAATTGCATGCTTCGAGTCCCGGAGTCGGCGGGGCTCCTATGTCCCTCCGTTCTCTCCGGGTCTCAGGGTTTTAGACCTCCGGGTACTAAATGGTTTTGAGTAAATAAAGTACAGTATATGAATTTAACCCTTTGGCTGTGGGTGACGTTCTGGAATGTTTTGGCAAGTTACAGCAATTTCCAGGTTTTAAAAGCTACAGCAATTTCCAGGCTTTAAAAGCTTGTAAAAATCGAGTGTCGGTGGGCGGGAGCGTGAGGGGCCCACCTCCGACCCTCAGAGCACCGAGCGGCTCACTGATCTAGGCTGTGTCTCATGCGGGTCTCTCTCTGTCTCTCTCACCAGTGTAGCCAAGCGAGCGAGTGTTACATAATAGCGGGGTTCCCGCGTTTCACTGGCACTACTGTGGGTGAACCAGACCACGTACAGGGTCCGTTCTGGTGTCATTTTGAAGCTATTTTCGCCTAGTTTTCGGCAGAATACACTTCATTTAATGCAGATGCTTGATTTATCATTCAGGAGTGCCTGAATATGCCCTAAATAGCCCAAACATAGTCGCAGCCAAAGGGTTAAAGTATATGAATATTATGTTATGAAGTGCTTCAGATTCCTACACAATTATATGTTAATTTCTTAAAATAGAAAGAGTTTTGCAGGAAACCAAATTGAGCAACAAAATTTCCTCCAGTGCAAGATCACCAACTAACCCTTACAATTGCATGCTTCGAGTCCCGGAGTCGGCGGGGCTCCTGTGTCCCTCCGTTCTCTCCGGATCTCAGGGTTTTAGACCTCCGGGTACTAAATGGTTTCGAGGAAACCGAGGAACAATGACCAATACACCAAGAGGTGCATTTAAGGAACAATGTTTTCCTTCAAAACCAAGAGTTTCCGGTTAACCCGGGAACTGCGGGGAGACTCTTAAGAGTTCCCCCGGCGGACTGCGGGAAGACTCTTAAGAGTCAGAGAAAAAAAAATCAACTTTTGACATAGAAAAAAAAAAAAAAGGGCCCCTGGGCCATGCAAAATATCAGTCCTCTACCTCCCCTCCTTCCCCACTTTCCTCCCCTCCTTCAGTTATCACCTATTTTCCCTGTTATTCCCTTATTCTGAGGTATATTTTCGTGCTAACATTTGAAAGCCGGTTGCAGGGTGTGGTCATCACTGATAGAAAGCGAGTGCAAGAGAGAGAGAGAGAGTATCGATCGACTATGTCTCAGTGGCCTTGGGGGAAATTGGCGGGAAAGCAGCTTGCCTCACCCATACATTATACAACTCGCGGGCTATATCTCCGATTTTGACCATCCAAACGCTGTTTTCACTCGTTTTATTGTTGTTTCAGGTTAATACCTTTATAATCAACCCATAATAGGCGCGTATGGATAAGTATTAATGCTATTTATGGTAAAATGAATATTTTAGTGACGGAAACACCTCAAATACATGCGCACAGGCAGAGGTGGCTAATTACCCCCATAGTTAGGTTAAATAAGAAACTATAGTTCCTCCAGGAACTCCGGGTACTCCGGTTAATACAGAAAACCGATATACCAAGAGGTTCAGGTTAAATTAAGGAACGAGTGCTTCCGCCGGGTACTCCGGGTAATACTAAAACCAAGGAACCAACTGGTTCAGGTTAAATTAAGGAACTAGTGCTTCCTCCGAGTACTCCGGGTAATACTAAAACCAAGGAACCAACAGGTTCAGGTTAAATTAAGGAACGAGAGCTTCTTCCGAGTACTCCGGGTAATACTGAAAACCAAGGAACCAAGAGGTTCAGGTTAATTTAAGGAACGAGAGCTTCCTCCGAGTACTCCGGGTACTCCGGGTAATACTGAAAACCAAGGAACCCTGATGTGGGGGCGTCTACGTTGTGGGACCACCTCCCGGAGCTGCCAACCGCGGATGGCTGCCGACCCTCCACGGCGGAGACAAGATCAAAGACCAGTGGAGAACAACCGGATGCCGGCCGCGGGGAGGAGTTTCGGGAGCCAAACCGTCACAACCATCCCCTGCCCCCTCCCTGGGGGCACGGGTCCTTGGAGCGGCTTCGGTCGCGCCGGGAATTTCCACACCTCTCACACCACACACACACATCACACAGTTTTTCCTACACTGAGAAATGACTCTCCGGCTGTCATTTCTCGAAGACTTCTTCTAGCCGGAGACGTTGAGAGCAACCCAGGACCCACCTACACATACATATGTCCAACCTGCTCAAAACCCATCACTTCGAGTTGCCACACTAAGGGTTCAGTTCTCTGCAATTCATGCAGGAACTGGACCCACTTCACCTGCACAACACTTGCCTCCAAGAAACACTACACAAACACCTGGACCTGCTCCTCATGCCCCTCCCTCTCCCAGTCAAATCCCTCACCTAAAACCCATCCACCTCTCCTCCCCAACTCACCTAACCTTCCCATATCATCCACTCCCCCCCCTAAAACTCGTCCACCTCTCCTCCCTAACCTTCCCATACCATCCACATCCTCAACTCAACACACCACACCCCATCCTAATCCATTTCAACCCCCATCTCCTGCACCCCAATCCCTACCTCACCCATCCCCACCCCCACTCCCTCCCTTACCCCCACCCCATCCTCGTGCAGCAGCACCCAACATACATCGTGCACATAACATTAACATTCTCCAATTGAACATAGATGGCATCAACACAAAGAAACACGAACTCTCACACTTCATCAAACAACATAACATACACATTGCCATCTTACAAGAAACAAAACTCCGCACAACACAAAAAACACCTACATTTCATGATTTCACCACCATCAGACAAGACCGGGCCGTCGGCGGCGGCGGTGGACTCATCACCCTGGTACACAAAGAAATATCATACATAGTTACCAGTGTACAAACCAAATCCCTCCTCCCCCCAAATGATAACACAACAGAAGTACAATCTATTAAAATACGCACTGGCAACAACTCCAACATAACCATCATAAACACATACATCCCTCCCCAAACATCCCCTACAGTACCAAATGAATACAGACCACACTTACAACACATCAAAAACACCCCACACATCATCCTGGGTGGTGACTTCAACGTCAAGACGTCGGCCTGGTTTGTCGACAACCCCGACACAGACAGAGGGCTGGTACTACAAAACCAAACTGATAACCTCATCATCCTTAACGACATCCATCAACATACTCATATTCCTCACCAAGCCCTCTATAACCCATCATCTCCAGACATCACCTTTTGCTTCCCAGAACTCGCCCCCACAACATCCTGGAGGGTGGTCAGAACCTTAGGCTCTGACCACCTCCCGATCATTATCACCACCAAAACCAGACTCACCCCAGCTAGCCACAAACACACATACACCAATTATAAAAGAGCTAACTGGGAAGCATTCACAAATGAGGCAGAACAACACTTCACAACTCTAAACAGTACACCCATCACTAACATCAACAATGCTGTACACATACTCAATAAAACTATCCAAAACGCTGACAAGAAACACATTCCAAGAGGTAACAGAAAAAGACACAACCCCAACTTCACAACAGAAATTCAAAATCTCATCAGACAACGCGACATACTGAAACACTCCCCAGCACCCCACACACAAGGCATCACACAACAAATCCAAGCAACCAACACCCAGACAAACAACAATATACAAGAACAACAAAAACTAAATTGGAATAACTTCCTACAAACACTTGATCACAAAACAAACCCCAAAAAACTCTACAAAACACTAAACAGCATCACACTTTCCAACAGCAACACAACACAATCACATGCTGCAATCACAACAATAGACTCTACTCCTTCATGTAAACAACAAGCAACCACTCTCATCAATCACTTCTCGCATGTCAGCCACCTAAAACCTCACAGAGACGACCGACGTGTCATCCGACGTAAGAGACAATTCCCCACAGACCCTGACTATACACCCTTCACCAATCACCAGACAAAGCATATCATCAACAATCTCAAGCACTCACCCGCTTGTGGCCTAGACAACATAAGCAACATACACCTTAGACACCTGGGACCACAAGGCATACAAGCACTCACTAACATATCAAACTACAGTTATTCACACAACACAATACCAGACATTTGGAAGCATGGCATCATCACCACATTCCCCAAACCCAACAAAGACCCCACGCTACCCTCCTCGCACCGCCCCATTACACTCCTTTGCACCCCCTCCAAAGTCATGGAACGCCTAGTATTACAACTAATTACACCCGACCTACCCCTAGCTCCAACACAACATGGCTTTAGGCCACTGCACTCCACAAACACTCTTCTCACAGACCTTACACAAAGAGCTTTTGACAGCATCAACTCAGCTAGACCACCACACAGATCACTATTAGCCACACTCGACATTAGTAAAGAATTCGATGCCATCCCCCGCCACAACCTAACAAACAAAATCTACAACACAAACATGCACAACAACACAAAAAGGTGGCTGCCAACTTCCTAGCAGGCAGATGTGCACACGTATCTTTTGCCGATCAGTCATCTAGAATCAGAAACTTTCCAAACGGGTCCCACAAGGATCCGTCCTATCGCCCGCACTCTTCAATCTGTACATGCACGATATAACTACACCCAATACGCCCCAAATAAACTTCGCCTCCTATGCAGATGACATAACACTCACATGCACACACCATGACCCAAAAAGAGCAACAGATCTCCTTCAACCCTATCTCAACACACTACATGGCTGGTGCACTACAAACAGACTTAATCTAGCCCCAGCCAAATCCACCACAACCCTGCTCACAAGCTGGACAGGACAACACGAATACATCCCTCAACTCACCATAAACAACACACCCCTAACACATACACACACACCCAAAATCCTAGGAGTAACATATGATACTCATATGACATTCAAACAGCACACCACAAACATTAAAAAGAAACTGACACCCAGACTTAACGCCCTCAGGTCACTTGCTCACACAAAATTTGGACACAACAAAGAAACCACCACCACAGTATATAAACAATACATAAGATCAGTGATGGAATACGCAAGCCCAGCCTGGGCTTCTAACCTAGCTGAAACACATCATAAGACCTTACAGACTATTCAAAACAAAGCCCTGAAGATCATTACAGGCTGCACAGCTACTGCACCCACAGATCACCTACATCAAGAAACCAAAATCCTCAAAGTCAAAGACCATCTGGACATGAGAGGCACTCAATTCTTGGCAGCAGCCTCCACGAACCAGGACCACCCACTAAACTACATGGCAACACACCCACGACACCAAGAAATATCAAAACAACACCCAGCACACGGTATCACACACAATTACTGTCCTCTCTCCCTCCCTGCCCACCCCGAACCAACTTCCAGAAGCACATCCATGCTCATATCTCTCGCCGATCCATCCACTCACTCACAGACAACACACAGCTGCAAGCACGACCTCCCAAAATCCATCCTTCCGAATCCTCCCTTCCTCGCGAGGACAGAGTCCACCTGGCCAGGCTGAGATGCGGACACCATCCAGCTCTCCTGAGCTATCAGAAGAGACTGGATGACACCGTTGTCGACACCTGCCCAGGATGTAACACAGCACCCCATACCATTAAACACATCATAGAAGACTGCATTTCACACAACCACTTACGCCAACAACACAATCTATACTCAATGAGAGCTCTGTGGGAAAGCCCGATCGTGGCCATGGCCTTCCTCAGGGACTCGGGGCTGTTCGGCCAGGCAGCTTAGGGAACAACAACAACCAAGGAACCAAGAGGTTCAGGTTAAATTAAGGAACGAGAGCTTCCTCGGAGTACTCTGGGTACTCCGGGTACTACTGAAAACCAAGGATCCAAGAGGTTCAGGTTAAATTAAGGAACGAGAGCATCCTTGAAGTACTCCGGGTACTCAGGGGGGGGGGGGGGGGAACAATATTTTCCTTCAGTAACAAACAACCGATGCACCAAAAGGTTCCGGTTAAATTGAAGAACAACGTTTCCCTCCGAGTTCTCAATGTAGAACAATGAATGGAAAAAGAAGGGAGGAGAGTACTCCAGTGGCATTTATGATAGCCTATAGACTATCCCACTTAAATCCATTCTTATATAAGATGTAGCGAATATGCTACCCTACTCTAAATTCTTTAAAACATTCATAGGGCCAGCAGGCTACTCGACATTACATGAGCCTTATACATAAGGAGCTGGTACATGCTTTTGTTCTTTGCTCTTATATTATGTAACATTGATTCTTGGCCTTTTTTCTGACAGGTGGGCGATAGCTCTCCTCAGTAATCTACGCCCCCTCACCTGAGCCACAACTGAAGAGGTATGTACGCCAGAGGCGCGTTCGGTAGACCTATCGTTTAGGGCCGATAGCTCTAGCGAACGCGATAGCCGCCGATTCGACGAATCGGCGATCGAAAACGATTGCTGTTTTAGCTATCAGAGCGATCGGTCCTGGGAGGTTGATCGAATGATCACCGAGAATGTAAACAAACCATTTAAAGTTATTATATTGCTAATACTATAGATTGCGTATCGTTTTTCCCCTTCTTGAATACAATTTATGTAAATATTAAACACACTACGAAAAATAGGCGAAAAATAAAGCAATACTTGTTGCGATATCTTCTTCTTCTTCTTCTTTCTTGGGTCAAAGGGCTGGAGAGTCAGTTTGTTATTGTTTACAAAGCTCTGGCAGACCGATCGGCGATCTGTGTCGTTCGGTAGTGAAATCGAAACACCGTTCGGTCAAGCGCTATCAGACGAATCGGCGATAGGTCTGCCGAACGCGCCTCTGATGTCTTGTGTGGATCGTACATTGGCTAAGGGGGCTCCTAAAAAATGTACAAATTGTGCACTCTTCGTGAAACACTACCACAGTCCGAGTGGCCACATAACAGCAGCGGGGGCGACTCAGGTATTACTAAACATTTGGGAGGAAGTGAAAGTACAGTATATATATATATATCCCCCCCCCCCTCAAAAAAAAAAAAAAAAAAGGTGGGTCCCAGACATTGTCAGTAGGGACTAAGTTTATTTCTTACTGGACGCTCTGTGTCTCCCCCAACAGAAACTTCTAAAAAGAGGTCTATACCTACAGGGTTGTTGTTGTTGTTCCCCAGGCTGTCTGGCCGAACAGCCCCAAGGTCTTGAGCAAGGCCAAGGCCATAAATGAGCGCCCCCACAGAACCCTCCCTGCTTACCACTAACAAAGCCCGGGTGACCGAAGCCACTCCAAGGCAGGGAGCTGAGGAGGGTGCGGAAACGCCCGGGAAACCAAAGCCCCACCCAAGGCCCTGTGCCACTCGGCAATTATGAAGGGAAAGTTGAGGGGCAAGGGAAAAATGTGATGCTTTGGCTCCCAATCTTGGCAGTAAGGAGGTCAATCCACGGAAAAGACGCCGTCACTTGAGATCTAGAAGATATATAAGTAAAAGGAACAGTCGGAGTAAGCTATGGGTATGGCAGAGATCGCTCAGCTCTCACTCTGGTAGACCAGCCCATCACCACATGACTAGAACCCAATCCTCTCAGCATCAGCTAGGAAAGGGCCTAGAAAGCCACCTTTGGCGGGGGGATAGCTCCCCTATTTCAACTCCTTTCGGGGTTGGGCATCCGCCCTACCTACAGGGTTAAAAGGCATTTCCTCCCTTAACTGTCCTTGCCCCAAACTTGTTAGGCTTGACCTAGATAAAGATGAGGAACAATGTTTTCCTCAGGATACTATCCCGATTAGATAGCACTCTAATCGTATTTATGATAGCCGATAGAATATATCCCCCTGGAATCCATTCTTATATAAGTTATGGCAGATACGTCTTACGTACATAGTCAGCGGTTTACGTGATCACTACTTATTTGCTCATATATCAAAGTATTCTACACTTTTATAGTTACACACTGGTAATATTAATTTGAGCGGATATGTTCTTGACTCTACTTATGGATTCTTATATTGGGATATTCTCACGCGAGCGTGCGATCACGGAAGCGGCCAATAGGCCTAGCTCGAGCATCACTACTGAATTTTATAATATAAGAGATAGATGATCTCTTCCTATATAGATATATAAATATTATATTATGAAGTTTTTCGAGAGATTTACTTCATTTTTCAACATATAAGCTGGGGGCCAATGGTTCCGATATTGTTGACCTATAAGGAACAATGTTCCTCCGGATACTATTCCTATTACTGTATAAGCCAAATATTGACTTGATATGAAGTTTTCTCACGCTCGTCACATTGAGCGCGGGAGTGGCCAATAGGCTATAGCTCAGAGCCTCACTCTACTGAAAGTTGCAACACGAGAGATAGATTGATATCTTCCTATATATAAGTATTATGTGAAGTTTTTCAGTGGATTTACTTCATTTGTCAATCGATAAGCTGGGGGCCAATGGCTCCGCTATTATCGACATACTGTACTGTATAAGGAACACCGTTTCCTCCGGGTACTATCCCTATTATAAACCAATTATTGAAAGTATATTAGGAGTTTTCGAGGGATTTACTTCATTTTTCAATGAATAAGCTGGGGACCAATGGTTCCGCTATTATTGGACTATAAGGAACATCATTTCCTCCGGGTATGATCCCTATTGTAAACCAAATATTGAATGTATATTATGAAGTGGTTAGAGGGATTTCCTTCATTTTTCAATTTATAAGCGGGGTGCCAAGGGTTCCACTGTTGTTGAAGGATAAGGACCAACGCTTCCTCCGGGTACTATCCCTATTATAAGCCAAATATTCGACTTTATAATTCAAAGTTTTTCCATGGATTTACTTCATTATTCAATGTATAAGCGGGGTGCCAATGGTTCCACTATTGTTGAACTATAAGGAACAATGTTTGCTTTGGATCCTATCCCTATTATAAACCAAACATTAACGTTATAGTAGGAAGAATTTTGTTGGATTTACTTCATTTTTCAATGTATATGCTGGGTGCCAATAGTGTGGTCCATTATTGAACTATAAAGGAAAAGTTTCCTCCGGGTACTATCCCTATCATAAGCCAAATATTGAAATTATATTATGAAGTTTTTAGATGGCTTCACTTCATTTTTCAATATATAAGCCAGGTGCTAAAAGGTTCCTGCTTACTTATGTTATTACTTCTGACATGGAAATAGTTCGGAAACTTCGATCCCTGGAGTAGGCGGGACTCCTGTGCCTCAGTGGGCTATTAGGGACAGATGAGGAGCAAAGCTTCCTCTGGATACTATCACTATTATAAGCCCAATATTGAATTGATATACACGGACTAACCAATGGTGTCCGTGTACCGGGTACCCAACAGACCTCCGGTTACATTGATAATCTACTGATTATTATTATTATTATTCCATTGTTATAACTTAAGTTACTGCAAATTGCAATTACAGTCTCTCGAATTGAATTGAACTGAAACAGACCTTGACTCTTAGCTACGGTCCACTCTCTCCAGTTCCGTATTCCCGATCGGGTTGCTATGAAGGTCTTCGGGCTTCACCTCCATCTCCGGGTGCTGCCCAACGGCGTGTCTTTCCGGGTCAATGATAAACATCTTTCCCATAGGTTCTCAATGGAGGACAATGAATTTATATAAGAGATAGCAGATACGCTACTCTACTCTACTCTAACCTCTTTTACGGCATTCATATAGCCAATAGGCTATTCACCGCCAGGTGTTGCCCAACGTAATTTCTTGTTGAGTCGCTGTTAAAAGTCTTCACCTTGGGTTCCCAATGTAGAACCACGAATGAGAGAAAGGGGGGGGGGGGGATACTCTAATCATATTAATGATAACCATAGACTCTCCCACTCTAATCCATCTTTATATAAGATGCAGCTGATATGCTACCCCGTTCTAACTTCTTTTACTGCATTCATATAGCCAACAGGCTACTCGGCATTCCATAGGCCTTATGCATGATGAGCCGGTACATGATTTTGTTCTTTGCTCTAGTATTATGTAACATTGATTCTTGGCCGGTGAGCAACAGCTCTCTCTTGTAATCGCCACAACCATTGTGCAGTGGTTCGGGTTCACAAGATGCAACAAATTCCCCCTTCTTGGACGTACGAATTATGTACGCCATCTGTCTTGTGTTGATTGTATTTACCTAATTGTATTTACCTAATTGTAGTTTACAGGAGTTGAGCTAAGCTCGTGTTGTCCCGTCTCTCAGTCTACTTTTTATCCAATTTTTTCTTGAAAATATGGATGTTCCTTGCCCCTACCACCTCCTCCTCCAGCCCATTCCATTTGTCAATACATCTATAGGGGAAGCTAAACTTCCTGATATCGTTCTTGCAGGTAGGTCTTTTTACTTTGTAGCTGTGGCCTCTAGTTATTCCTGTATCCATAATTAATATATCCTCCCTATCCAGCCTCTCCAGCCCCCGGGTACATTTGTACATCATTATCATGTCTCCCCTCTCTCTCCTCTCTTTTAGACTCGGTAGATTTAATTTGTCTAGCCTCCCTTCATATGGCAGTTCTCTGAGACTTGGAACCAATCTAGTGACTGCTCTCTGGATTCTTTCTAACTTGTGAATATGCTTCTTTAGATGTACGCTAGCTAGTGGGCTACTAAGAAGTGTACAAACTGTGCACCCTTCGTGTAACATCACATAACTGCGGCTGGGGCGCCTTAGGTTTTGCTCAATATTTGGAGTGATGTAAAAGTTTACATATCCTAAGTCCCAGACATTATCCGTAATGCCTACGTGAGTTTCCTAAATATTCTTTTGCCCACGTCCCAACGAAGTTGGAGACCCTGTTCCAAACAAAGGTTCTAGCAGCAATTAAGTCCAAGTTTAGTCAGAGACAAGAGTCTCTGACTCCCCAGGTTAGGCTGTCCTCTCAGCTAATGCCTTCTACGCTACCTACTGTTCCTTTACAACCTGTCCTTATATAAATAAAAATCACTACACCACCTCGTCCCTCAGGGTCAATTGATCCTAGTGTTCCCTAGCCGGTAAATCAGTAGCGATTCCCACCCTTGACAGGTGGGGCTATTCCTAACCCCTTCACTCCGGGTGCCCTTGAGGAGGACCCGGGGTTTCCCAATAAGCTAATGTCTTTGCTTTATGATCCTGCCCGAGTTTGACAACCAATAAGTGATCCTCCTATTCCGGAAGACGCGGAGACAGGTATCCCTGAACTTTACCAGGTCCCTCAAGCCGGGGCCCTCGAGGTAAATGAGTTAAAACATCTGCGAGCAAAAGATGCTGAAAGGCGGGGAATGGAAATAGTCGTGCCTCCTTTCCCTTCCAGGTCTGATATTCAGTTTTGTGGACAACCCTGCCCCAATATTTTCTGCCACAAAATCCTGGGAGTCTTGGTCAGATTTCTCTAAGCTTGCTGCTCTTAATGCTATAAAGTCCCTCTCCTCAGTGTGTTCTACATAGATAGAAACTGTTGCTACAGACCCTCAGTCTCGCATGTTCCCTTAGAAGGAGTGGGACAAGGTCCGTGGGTGGAATGGGCAGTAGAGGCGGCAAAAATGTGCTCTAGCCATCACCACCATTGCCCCAATAAATTTCCAAAGGAGGAACATAGATTTGCTGCTTGTCATATGTGATTTTTCTATATTCCAACTTACTTCCTCTCGGGCATAGGCTGAGAGCCTTAACATTCACCGCTTTACAATGAACAGTGAAGCCTGTGAGGTCTTGTTCCAGTCTAGGGAGTGAGACATGTGAAGCACGTAGAGTACAACGAGCACCTGCCATCTTGCCTTCACATGAGGCACGGTGCTCACTCATGGCCCGAAACGACCCCATCTCTGAAGCCACCTCGTTCCCGTGCTTCACTGTCTCACCCCCTACACTCGGACTCTCACACTTACACACACAACGCCACCTGTTGAGCAGATAACTCACCAGGCATTGCACCCCTATAGCATATTTTGAATATGGGAATATTCATACAGTGCTATTTAATCAGGGAACAATGAGGGTATTTTATTGACGTTTTGGTGGGCTTGTGGTAATGCACTGATACCAGGTACAGCACAAATTCCATCCCAATAATATCTTCCCATTGATACATCGGGATTTGAACCCGGGACCTTTGGATTACCAGGCCAGTGGCAAGACCACTCCACCACACCTCCCCTAAACAACAATACAATGATACTTTCACCAAACGTCATAGAAGTAATCAAAGAATTATTAAAGCCGATGGTATTAGTGCCAGTTCTAAAAGGAACCACAGTTTTCCTATCCCGCATGTTTCTTGTTCCCAAACGAGACAGCTTAAAGATGAGACCAGTCAGAGACCTCTCCTCACTCAAAGTTACAGTTTTTGCATGCTCACAGTGCCTCGGATACGGCTACTCCTTCATCAGGACGTGTGACTGATAACGTTGTCACTCAAAGATGCCTTTTGGCACATTCCGTTCTTCACAAGAGATCAAAGATTTCTTACGGACACCTTATCCCGGTGCAAGTGCAAGTCAGTGGAACGGGCACTCAAACAAGAAGCTTTCAGCAAGCGGATTCACCCCTACATTTCAGCCTTGTACCTCCCGGGAAGGGCCAACCTTTGGGGTGACACCTTATCCCGGGGCAAGAGTACTCCAGTGGTATGGGCACTCAAACAGGAAGCTTTCGCCAAGCCGACTCTTCCTTCCCATCCACAAGTAGACATTTTTGCATCTCACACATTAGCAAAGACCCCTCAATCTATAACCCGGTGGTCAATAACCCCGGCGCAGGGACTGGCCGCTTTTGCGGTCAATTCTCCCTACCGACAATTCCTTGAGACCTCTGGTGAACGCTTCGGGACTAACGCCAGAGCTATGACTGTAGACATCACTATACCTAACACCTATGCGATGTACAGTCTATCTCAATGTTTGTGTGATTCTACACAATTTTCTTATACAGTATACGACTACACTACGTTCTTGTATAGTACTGTATAGTCATAAAGGGAAGGTCCATATGCAGCCGATAATGACTACAAACATAATTGTAAGCTGATTATAAACAATTATCAATTATTAATTAACAAAATTGGAAGGAAAATATCTGCTAACTTTGTATTGCAAATATACGTTATGGGTGATTTTAAATATATAAAACAAAGGTATGCATAGGCCAAAGTATGTGTCAGCTACAGAACACAGGGTCGTCCATCTACCTGTTCCCTCCCCCAGGCACGACCCTCAGATGCACAATCAGACAAGGGTCTAGTGTGTCACTTTGTGCCAATTTAGCCCACACAAGCGGGATGCAACCACCTGAGCCTATAGTGCCCGTCTCCAGTGGAATTTCCAATCTCTCAATTCCTCTTGGACCAAGCTGGAAGCCTTCAGATTTCTCTAACTTTTGCATTATGGACTTTTTTCGGGCCAAATGGCTAAGAGAAAAAATATGATCTATCTTACACCCTAACTCGAAGGCCTAATAGTCGGTAACCACTATCAGGCAATAGGCGTCACACTGAAAGAGTTTTACTCCCATGACTAAGTAAGAAGACAAAGGATTTTTCTTCTATAGTAAATAGTACGAGTTGTATGTACTGAATGAGTCTGGTTCTCCTTTCCTCCTTCGGAATCTCCAAAAGGAATAAAAAGGGGGGGGGGGGGGTATGTAGAACATGAATAAGCATACGAAGACAAAGAGTTTTCTTCTATAAGGAATAAGTACGAGTTGTATGTACTGAAAAAGTATGAACAAATAGTTAATTTTTTGTTTTTATACCAATGCAAGCAAGAAATGCGCTTGCTAACTTGTTGCACAGCTTCAGGAGCATTATAGTATGAGATGTTTTGACATTAAAGCATCCTTTCATACAAATTTTTACATCGTGTTCTCCTCAACACATTTTAAGTTATGACTATTCTTCCATCTTTCCTTCTTTATGAGGCTTCCCAGTATACCCGCCTCTTCTTTCTCTAATACAGTAATTTGAATTTCTCCCGGTGTCAGCCTATCTGTTAATTGGTTCTCTCTGGATACGTTGAGCATCTGATGTCCCACCTCCGGTCGTGATATTCTAGGCTCTTCGTCATTGACGAAGGAACCAATACTAAATTACGGGTTTGACAACCCGTAGGGAAGGAAGGAAAACCTATTTAGGAGTGATTCCGTAGTCAATGACGCAAAGGTTCCCTCCCACCTTCCCCTTCCCATGCACATGCCCAACTTGATAAAACATTTGAGGTTGTTGTTGTTGTTGTTCCCTAAGCTGCCTGGCCGAACAGCCCCGAGTCCCTGAGAAAGGCCATGGCCACAATCGGGCTTTCCCACAGAGCTCTCATTGAGTGTAGATTGTGTTGTTGGCGTAAGTGGTTGTGTGAAATGCAGTCTTCTATGATGTGTTTAATGGTATGGGGTGCTGTGTTACATCCCGGGCAGGTGTCGACAACGGAGTCATCCAGTCTCTTCTGATAGCTCAGGAGAGCTGGATGGTGTCCGCATCTCAGCCTGGCCAGGTGGACTCTGTCCTCGCGAGGAAGGGAGGATTCGGAAGGATGGATTTCGGGAGGTCGTGCATGCAGCTGCGTGTTGTCTGTGAGTGAGTGGATGGATCGGTGAGAGATATGAGTATGGATGTGCTTCTGGAAGTTGGTTCGGGGTGGGCAGGGAGGGAGAGAGGACAATAATTGTGTGTGATACCGTGTGTTGGGTGTTGTTTTGATATTTCTTGGTGTCTGTGGGTGTGTTGCCATGTAGTTTAGTGGGTGGTCTTGGTTCGTGGAGGCTGCTGCCAGGAATTGAGTGCCTCTCATGTCCAGATGGTCTTTGACTTTGAGGATTTTGGTTTCTTGATGTAGGTGATCTGTGGGTGCAGTAGCTGTGCAGCCTGTAATGATCTTCAGGGCTTTGTTTTGAATAGTCTGTAAGGTCTTATGATGTGTTTCAGCTAGGTTAGAAGCCCAGGCTGGGCTTGCGTATTCCATCACTGATCTTATGTATTGTTTATATACTGTGGTGGTAGTTTCTTTGTTGTGTCCAAATTTTGTGAGCAAGTGACCTGAGGGCGTTAAGTCTGGGTGTCAGTTTCTTTTTAATGTTTGTGGTGTGCTGTTTGAATGTCATATGAGTATCATATGTTACTCCTAGGATTTTGGGTGTGTGTGTATGTGTTAGGGGTGTGTTGTTTATGGTGAGTTGAGGGATGTATTCGTGTTCTCCTGTCCAACTTGTGAGCAGGGTTGCGGTGGATTTGGCTGGGGCTAGATTAAGTCTGTTTGTAGTGCACCAGCCATGTAGTGTGTTGAGATAGGGTTGAAGGAGATCTGTTGCTCTTTTTGGGTCATGGTGTGTGCATGTGAGTGTTATGTCATCTGCATAGGAGGCTAAGTTTATTTGGGGCGTATTGGGTGTAGTTATATCGTGCATGTACAGATTGAAGAGTGCGGGCGATAGGACGGATCCTTGTGGGACTCCGTTTGGAAAGTTTCTGATATTAGATGACTGACCGGCAAAAGATACGTGTGCACATCTGCCTGCTAGGAAGTTGGCCAGCCACCGTTTTGTGTTGTTGTGCATGTTTGTGTTGTAGATTTTGTTTGTTAGGTTGTGGCGGGGGATGGCATCGAAGGCTTTACTAATGTCGAGTGTGGCTAATAGTGATCTGTGTGGTGGTCTAGCTGAATTGATGCCGTCGAAAGCTCTTTGTGTAAGGTCTGTGAGAAGAGTGTTTGTGGAGTGCAGTGGCCTAAAGCCATGTTGTGTTGGAGCTAGGGGTAGGTCAGGTGTAATTAGTTGTAATACTAGGCGTTCCATGACTTTGGAGGGGGAGCAAAGGAGTGTGATGGGGCGGTGCGAGGAGGGTAGCGTGGGGTCTTTGTTGGGTTTGGGGAATGTGATGATGATACCATGCTTCCAAATGTCTGGTATTGTGTTGTGTGAATAGCTGTAGTTTGATATGTTAGTGAGTGCTTGTATGCCTTGTGGTCCCAGGTGTCTGAGGTGTATGTTGCTTATGTTGTCTAGGCCACAGGCGGGTGAGTGCTTGAGATTGTTGATGATATGCTTTGTCTGGTGATTGGTGAAGGGTGTATAGTCAGGGTCTGTGGGGAATTGTCTCTTACGTCGGATGACACGTCGGTCGTCTTTGTGAGGTTTTAGGTGGCTGACATGTGAAAAGTGATTGATGAGAGTGTTTGCTTGTTGTTTACATGAAGGAGTAGAGTCTGTTGTTGTGATTGCAGCATGTGATTGTGTTGTGTTGCTGTTGGAAAGTGTGATGCTGTTTAGTGTTTTGTATAGTTTTTTGGGGTTTGTTTTGTGATCAAGTGTTTGTAGGAAGTTATTCCAATTTAGTTTTTGTTGTTCTTGTATTTTGTTGTTAGTTTGGGTGTTGAGTGCTTGAATTTGTTGTGTGATGTCTTGTGTGTGGGGTGCTGGGGAGTGTTTCAGTATGTCGCGTTGTCTGATGAGGTTTTGAATTTCTGGTGTGAAGTTGGGGTTGTGTCTTTTTCTGTTACCTCTTGGAATGTGTTTCTTGTCAGCGTTTTGGATAGTTTTATTGAGTATGTGTACAGCATTGTTGATGTTAGTGATGGGTGTACTGTTTAGAGTTGTGAAGTGTTGTTCTGTCTCATTTGTGAATGCTTCCCAGTTAGCTCTTTTATAATTGGTGTATGTGTGTTTGTGGCTAGCTGGGGTGAGTCTGGTTTTGGTGGTGATAATGATCGGGAGGTGGTCAGAGCCTAAGGTTCTGACCACCCTCCAGGATGTTGTGGGGGCGAGTTCTGGGGAGCAAAAGGTGATGTCTGGAGATGATGGGTTATAGAGGGCTTGGTGAGGAATATGGGTATGTTGATGGATGTCGTTAAGGATGATGAGGTTATCGGTTTGGTTTTGTAGTACCAGCCCTCTGTCTGTGTCGGGGTTGTCGACAAACCAGGCCGACGTCTTGGCGTTGAAGTCACCACCCAGGATGATGTGTGGGGTGTGTGGGGTGTTTGTGATGTGTTGTAAGTGTGGTCTGTATTCATTTGGTACTGTAGGGGATGTTTGGGGAGGGATGTATGTGTTTATGATGGTTATGTTGGAGTTGTTGCCAGTGCGTATTTTAATTGACTGTATTTCTGTTGTGTTATCATTTGGGGGGAGGAGTGATTTGGTTTGTACACTGGTTACTATGTATGATATTTCTTTGTGTACCAGGGTGATGAGTCCACCGCCCCCGCCGACAGCCCGGTCTTGTCTGATGGTGGTGAAATTATGAAATGTGGGTGTTTTTTGTGTTGTGCGGAGTTTTGTTTCTTGTAAGATGGCAATGTGTATGTTGTGTTGTTTGATGAAGTGTGAGAGTTCGTGTTTCTTTGTGTTGATGCCATCTATGTTCAGTTGAAGAATGTTAATGTTATGTGCACGATGTATGTTGGGTGCTGCTGCACGAGGATGGGGTGGGGGTGGGGGTGGGGGTGATGGTGGGGGTGGGGGTGAGGGAGGGGCTGGGGGTTGGGATGGGTGAGGTGGGGGTGGGGATTGGGGAGCAGGAGATGGGGGTTGGAATGGATTAGGATGGGGTGATGTGTTGAGTTGAGGATGAGGATGGTATGGGAAGGTTAGGTGGGTTAGGGAGGAGAGGTGGACGGGTTTTAGGGGGGGGAGTGGATGATATGGGAAGGTTAGGTGGGTTGGGGAGGAGAGGTGGACGGGTTTTAGGTGAGGGATTTGACTGGGAGAGGGAGGGGCATGAGAAACAGGTCCAGGTGTTTGTGTAGTGTTTCTTGGAGGCAAGTGTTGTGCAGGTGAAGTGGGTCCAGTTCCCGCATGAATTGCAGAGAACTGAACCCTTAGTATGGCGACTCGAAGTGATGGGTTTTGAGCAAGTTGGACATATGTATGTGAACGTGGGTCCTGGGTTGCTCTCAATGTCTCCGGCTAGAAGAAGTCTTCGAGAAATGACAGCCGGAGAGTCATTTCTCGGTGTAGGAAAAACTGTGTGATGTGTGTGTGGTGTGAGAGGTGTGGAAATTCCCGGCGCGACCGAAGCCGCTTCAAGGACCCGTGCCCCCAGGGAGGGGGCAGGGGATGGTTGTGACGGTTTGGCTCCCGAAACTGCTCCCCGCGGCCGGCATCCGGTTTTCCTCCACTGGTCGTTGATTTTGTCTTCGGCTGTGGAGGGTCGGCAGCCATCCGCGGTTGGCAGCCTCGGGAGGTGGCCCCACGGCGTAGACGCCGCCACATCAGGACCATTTGAGGTAGATAAACACGCTAGAAAATCTGGCATCACGTGCAAGGGAAGCATGACGACAGCACAGCTGGAGGGCTGAGGCACCGGGAGGTTTGAAATGATAGATTCTTCTTTAAAATTTTATTTCTAGTTGTATTCATTTTCAATGACGATCCCTTGGTAAGATTTAATGGGTATTAACCAAGGATTGTTTTTATGCTATATACGCAACGGTTGTGATAAGAACAACGGGGAATCCCGAACGGGTCCCGGAATCTCAGCCTATATATAGTATAGGCTCTTCGTCATTGACTACGGTACCACTCCTAAATACAGTAGAAGGTTTTCCTTCCTTCCCTACGGGTTGTCAAACCCGTAATTATTTAAAGTTTTTGCTCCATGTTCCCTGTAATTTTGATGGTATCGTTTTCAAACACCCTGTATACTGTACTGTCTGTACAGTACAAGGGTTTAAGTAAAAACACATGATGAGCAAAACTTTAAACTAAATATAAGATATACAGTATTATGCTAATTGTATTATCAGAGTCCTATCCTAGTGCAGTCGGCCTACCCCCCTGTTACTACTCTCCTTGACACGGTTGGGGGGCTTCAGGGCCGGCGACTGGGGCTTGATAGGGGATGGTTGTGGTAATTACCCTTCCTATCTCCCCTCGAGCTTTTGTCAGCTTGACTAATTTTGAGTAGTTTTTCCATTTCTCTTTCTATGTTTTTCCCTTTCTATTCTTATTCTGTCCCATTCGGTTGTCCTCGGGCAACCTATACTGTATCTCATGTCTCTCTGGCCTGGCTAGGTAGCAGACTCCTGACCTGATTCATCTCTTCGGTTGCTGTTGTGGCCGACCTAACTTGATTCCCTTCGGTAATGCATTTTTTGCTTCTCGATGTGATTTGTTCTACCTTCGACCTGATCTCTCATTCTTCGCCCTGATCACTTCATGGTTGGTGTTGCGGTGTAGCAGTTCTTGTCTCATCCTTCGGCCTTGCCCTATACGAGCTCTGATGTGGAGCTCATGTGGTCAGGCTGAACTGGTGAATTGGCGAAAAATTTCTGCATGTCTTCGCCTTACTCGATTTGTTCCCCTACTGCCCTTCCCTCTCTATCTTGACTCGTTTAATTATATATCTTGATCGAATCCTTCGGGCCAGCCCTATGAGAGTTCTTTTATGGAGCTCAGTGGTCTGGTTAAACTAATATTAAAAAAAAAAAAAAAAACAGTCAGCCTAATAAGTGATGTCTCGGCACTAATTATATGTTGATCAATAATTGGTATCAGCAATATTTACACATGATTTCTTCTTTTTGAGTGCGATATACAACCATCACTTACCCACCCTATTCAACATCTGACAGACATTAATACAGCACAGCAAGCCAAACGTCATGACAGCTGAGACAGAACAACACTTTGAAACCTTAAACAGTACACCCATCACTAACATCAACAATGCTGTACACACATTCAACACGACTATCCAAAACGCCGACAAGAAACACATTCCAAGAGGTAACATAAAAAAACACAACCCCAACTTCTCACTAGAAATTCAATACCTCATCATACAACGCGACACACTGAAACACTCCCCAGCACCCCACACACAAGACATCAATCAACAAATTAAAGCACTCAACATCCAGATTAACAACAAAATACAAGAACAACAAACACTAAATTGGAATAACTTCCTACAAACACTCGATCACAAAACAAACCCCAAAAAACTCTACAAAACACTAAACAGCATCACACTTTCCAACAGCAACACAACACAATCACATGCTGCAATCACAACAACAGACTCTACTCCTTCACGTAAACAACAAGCAAACACTCTCTTCAATCACTTCTCTCATGTCAGTCACCTAAAACCCCACAAAGACGACCGACGTGTCATCCGACGCAAAAGACAATTCCCCACAGACCCTGACTAAACACCCTTCACCAACAACCAGACAAAGCATATCATCAACAATCTCAAGCTCTCACCCGCCTGTGGCCCAGACAACATAAGCAACATTCACCTCAGACACCTGGGACCACAAGGCATACAAGCGCTCACTAACATATCAAACTACAGCTACTCACACAACACAATACCAGACATCTGGAAGCATGATATCATCATCACATTCCCCAAACCTAACAGACCCCACGCTACCCTCCTCACACCGCCCTATCACACTCCTTTGCACCCCCTCCTAAGTCATAGAGCGCCTTGTACTACAACTGATGACACCTGACTTACCCCTTTCTCCAACACAACACGGCTTCAGGCCATTGCACTCCACAAACACTCTTCTTACAGACCTTACACAAAGAGCTTTTGACGGCATCAACTCAGCTAGACCACCACACAGATCAGTACTTGCCACACTTGACATTAGTAAAGCCTTCGATGCCATCCCCCGCCACAACCTAACAAACAAAATCTACAACACACACATGCACAACAACACAAAAAGATGGCTGGCCAACTTCTTAGCAGGCAGATGTGCACACGTATCTTTTGCCGGTCAGTCATCTAGCATTAGAAACTTCCCAAACGGAGTCCCGCAAGGATCCGTCCTGTCGCCCGCACTCTTCACACTGTACATGCATGATATAAATACACCAAATTCACCCCAAATAACCATAGCCTCCTACGCAGACGACATAACACTCACAAGCACGCACCAAAACCCAGACACAGCAACAAGACTCCTTCAAGACTATCTCGACACATTACATGAATGGTGCACTACAAACAGACTCAATTTAGCCCCAGCTAAATCCACTGCAACCCTCCTCACAAGCTGGACAGGAGAGCACGATTACGTCCCGGGACTCAACATAAACAACACACCCCTAACACACACACACACACACACACACAAAATCCTAGGAGTAACATACGACACCCAAATAACATTCAAACAGCACACCACAAACACGAAAAAGAAACTGACAGCCAGACTTAACGCCCTCAGATCACTTGCCCACACGAAATTTGGACACAACAAAGAAACCACCACCACAGTCTACAAACAATACATAAGATCAGTTATGGAATACGCAAGCCCGGCCTGGGCTTCTAACCTAGCTGAAACACATCATAAGACCTTACAGACTATTCAAAATAAAGCCCTTAAAATCATCACAGGATGCACAGCTACTACACCCACAGATCACCTACATCAAGAAACCAAAGTCCTAAAAGTCAAAGATCATCTAGACATGAGAGGCACTCAATTCCTGGCAGCAGCCTCCACGAATCAACACCACCCACTACACCACATGGCAACACACTCACAGACACCAAGAAATATCAAAACAACACCCAGCACACGCTATCACACACAAATACTGTCTTCTCTCCCTCCCTGCCCACCCCAAACCAACTTCCGGAAGCACATCCATACTCATATCACTCGCCATTCCATCCACTCACTCATAGACAACACGCAGCTGCAAGCACGACCTCCCGAAATCCATCCTTCTGAATCCTCCCTTCCTCACGAGGACAGAGTCCACCTGGCCAGGCTGAGATGCGGACACCATCCAGCTCTTCTGAGCTATCAGAAGAGACTGGATGACTCCGTCGTCGACACCTGCCCGGGTTGTAACACAGCACCCCATACCATAAAACACATCATAGAAGACTGTATTTCACACAACCACTTATACCAACAACACAATTTACACTATTTGAGAGCTCTGTGGGAGAGCCCGATCGTGGCCATGGCCTTCCTTAACCCGCTGAGTGCCAGCCAATTTTGACGGTGTGCTTCTGCCAGTGCCAGATTTTTTTTTTTTTTTTTTTTTTTTGGCTAAATCTATCAAGTTGGGAGAGAAAGGAAGGATAATGGTAAAAAAAAACACTCCCCTTGTCCATTTTCGCCAGAAATCAGGTCCCCGATGGTCCCGAAAGTACAGTAGGGTCTCACATAAAACGAGTTTATGGTCGATAAACGAGGGCGTTTTATGCGATTTCGTTTTATGTGAACACAGCATTTTGGTGGCCCAATATCGTCAATGTTCACTGGAAGCGTAAATTTCCGTCAGGAGCGTACGATATTTCGTACGTTTTGTACGATATTTCGGCGTTCTATATGAAAGCGTACGATATTTCGTACGTTTTGTACGATATTTCGGCGCTCTATATGAAAACTCCTCGGATTTGCCTCACTTTGGCGGCGGACTCGTTTTATGTGATCACATTCGTTCTGATCGAAAATTAAATATTAATATTTTAGGTCGGTCGTTTTAATCGAGACTCGTTTTATGCGGGACCCTACTGTAGCTGAAAAGACACTATAGACTACAGAGACTTTTATGGTATCGGAATGTATGGGTGGGAGGGTGGTTTTGGGGTTGGTGGGGGGAAGGTAGAAGGGTATTTGACTTGTGTTACACATATGAAGCCGATTGATGGGGTAGTTTCGCCACCACGGATTTTCCTTTTTCTTCCTTTTTTTCCTTTCTACGCTGGAAGTGGGTGGTGGGAGGTGGTTGGGGGTGTGGTGGAGGGAAGGCAGAAGGGTAAGAGACTTGTCACACAAATATGGAACCGATTGGTCCAATCGTTTCACCGCCACAGATTTTCCTTTTTTTTCCTTCTGACGGGACCGACAGGCAGCGAGTGGGTGGGAGGAGGGATTTGGGATTTTTGTGGTGGGTAGCCAAAAGGGTAAGGTACATGTGGTAAAAATATGAAAGCCATAGGTGCAGTCGTTTCGCTGCTACAATTTTTTTTTCGGCGAGGACGTATATATACGTCCCTGGCACTCAGCGGGTTAAGGACTTGGGGCTGTTCGGCCAGGCAGCTTAGGGAACAACAACAACAACAACAGCTGAGACATGACTTATTAGCGCCATTGTACATCTCTCTCATTCCCTACATATGCTGATTGGTGAGTGTCCTCTGCAGGTTCCAAGTGAACTACTACTGCCTTTGTGAATGCACCTATTTAAACTTGTCCTTCCCTGCAGGATATGACCGTGGGTGTACAGCTGAGTGAGAGTGATGAGGTGCTACAGATATTGTTCTCACATATGCTCTCCCCCGACACCTACACTAAGGCCATCACGCTGGTTGAGAACCTCCTCATCTTCCGCAAGGCCACGCTCCAGCTCAACACCATACGTATGTCTTAACTTATTATTAACAATTTCAGTATGACAACATTTGTTTGTTTTATTGTGGCAAATAATTAGTGATTGAAATTCAGCAGAGAAATGTTCTAAAATATTCTCAACTGACTACTGTACAGTACTACAATGCAAAGATTGAATATGTGCTCTACTGTATAGTCTATAATTGTTGAAGGAAACCATGTTCTGTATCCAGGAATTATGAAGGCAAGTGTCATTAAGATAAATATTTATATTTAATACTAGAGTACTACCAATCCTACTAATATTTTTGTTTGTACAACTGCTAAGTTTTAAAATTGAGAGAAGCTGGTTCTAGTTGATCTACCGGATTCAGTGGTCGACCTGGCCATTAACTGGGTTGGCGAATGTGGTGTCTTCCAGGAAAGAAACCTGTGATACTTTAGTGGAGTTGGTTCACCAATCAGGCACCATTTCGATGTTGCCACCCAGCTATGACTACAAATAATATTACAATGAACTTTCATTTAAAGGGCACAGCTCACAAGGTCAGCTATCCTCATTATCATAAATGATAGTGTGCAATAATAGTAGTCCAAATTTCTTATAAATGCAAATATAATATAAATAAATTAGTGTTTTGGATGGTGATGGTGAGAGGTATATCCGACATGCCATGACATATATGGAGGAATTAGGAATACCCATAGCATAACACAATTGGTCAAGAGTTGTTTTTGTTTTCGTTCCCTAAGCTGCCTGGCCGAACAGACCTGAGTCCCTATGGAAGGCCATGGCTACGGTCGGCTGAGATGTGGGCACCATCCAGTTCTTCTGAGCTATCAGAAGAGACTGGATGTTACCGTTGACGACACCTGCCCGGGATGTAACACAGCACCCCATACCATTGGACACATCCTAGAAGACTGCATTTCACACAATCACTTATGCCAACAATACAATCTACACTCCTTGAGAGCTCTGTGGGAAAGCCCGACCGTGGCCTTGGCCTTCCTTAGGGTCTTGGGGCTGTTCGGCCAGGCAGCTTAGGGAACGACAACAACAATAACAACAACAACAACTGCCTTGTACAAAATATATCAGGGTAAGCCTGGTCTGTTCTTCAGGCTGTAGGACTTCATAAGTTGTTTGGTGTAGCACACATATCGGGGTAAGCTAGATAAAGGCAATACAGTATAAAAATAGATTCTAAACCTGCGGTCTAATTCCTTTACCACTACCACAAGAGAGAGGCAACAGGGTTTGCCATCAACTTTCTAAGCTTCAAATATCTTGCATGGCTTTGTTGTTGTTGTTCCCTAAGCTGCCTGGCCGAACAGCCCTGAGTCCCTGAGGAAGGCCATGGCCACGATCGGGCTTTCCCACAGAGCTCTCATTGAGTGTAGATTGTGTTGTTGGCGTAAGTGGTTGTGTGAAATGCAGTCTTCTATGATGTGTTTGATGGTATGGGGTGCTGTGTTACATCCAGGGCAGGTGTCAACGACGGAGTCATCCAGTCTCTTCTGATAGCTCAGGAGAGCTGGATGGTGTCCGCATCTCAGCCTGGCCAGGTGGACTCTGTCCTCGCGAGGAAGGGAGTATTCGGAAGGATGGATTTCGGAAGGTCGTGCTTGCAGCTGCGTGTTGTCTATGAGTGAGTGCATGGATCGGCGAGAGATATGAGTATGGATGTGCTTCTGGAAGTTGGTTTGGGGTGGGCAGGGAGGGAGAGAGGACAGTATTTTTGTGTGATACTGTGTGCTGGGTGTTGTTTTGATATTTCTTGGTGTCTGTGGGTGTGTTGCCATGTAGTGTAGTGGGTGGTTTTGGTTCGTGGAGGCTGCTGCCAGGAATTGAGTGCCTCTCATGTCCAGATGGTCTTTGACTTTGAGGATTTTGGTTTCTTGATGTAGGTGATCTGTGGGTGTAGTAGCTGTGCAGCCTGTAATGATTTTTAGGGCTTTGTTTTGAATAGTCTGTAAGGTCTTATGATGTGTTTCAGCTAGGTTAGAAGCCCAGGCTGGGCTTGCGTATTCTATCACTGATCTTATGTATTGTTTATAAACTGTGGTGGTGGTTTCTTTGTTGTGTCCAAATTTTGTGTGAGCAAGTGACCTGAGGGCGTTAAGTCTGGGTGTCAGTTTCTTTTTTGTGTTTGTGGTGTGCTGTTTGAATGTCATATGAGTATCATATGTTACTCCTAGGATTTTGGGTGAGTGTGTATGTGTTACGGGTGTGTTGTTTATGGTGAGTTGAGGGATGTATTCGTGTTCTGTTCAGCTTGTGAGCAGGGTTGCGGTGGATTTAGCTGGGGCTAATTTAAGTCTGTTTGTAGTGCACCAGCCATGTAGTGTGTTGAGATAGGGTTGAAGGAGATCTGTTGCTGTTTTTGGGTCATGGTGTGTGCATGTGAGTGTTATGTCGCCTGCATAGGAGGCTAAGTTTATTTGGGGTGTATTAGGTATAGTTATGTCGTGCATGTACAGATTGAAGAGTGCGGGTGATAGGACGGATCCTTGTGGGACTCCGTTTGGAAAGTTTCTGATGCTAGATGACTGACCGGCAAAAGATACGTGTGCACATCTGCCTGCTAGGAAGTTGGCCAGCCACCTTTTTGTGTTGTGCATGTTTGTGTTGTAGATTTTGTTTGTTAGGTTGTGGCGGGGGATGGCATCGAAGGCTTTACTAATGTCGAGTGTGACTAGTAGTGATCTGTGTGGTGTTCTAGCTGAGTTGATGTCGTCAAAAGCTCTTTGTGTAAGGTCTGTGAGAAGAGTGTTTGTGGAGTGCAGTGGCCTGAAGCCATGTTGTGTTGGAGCTAGGGGTAGGTCGGGTGTAATTAGTTGTAGTACAAGGCGTTCCATGGCTTTGTTTTCTATTGTAGATTAACATTTATGGCAAACCAAAACAACTGTGCAGTATCAGTCATGCTTTAGAGTTTAGACAGTTATAAAAATGGAATGGGATTTTTCATGAGTTAAATCCATGGGGGTTATAAGATTTTGGTTAATTGAATTTTTTGATTAAAAGACAGTTTACTATGAGAGGTGAAAATATGCATAAATCTTAAGAAATATACAATTACAGGTAACCCTCGGCTATCGCGCCTAATTCTAATTGGTTCCGAGACCCCCAACTTGATCATATTTTGGATATTATTTACCCATTTTTGAGCTACCTTTTCCACCCGAAACTCAAAGGAAGTTTATAGCATGCATACATAATGAATACACTTTTAATAATGATACCTATACGATACAAAGGTGCAATGAATATATAAGATGAAACAAATTTAACAAGATGGAGAGACTGTAAGACAAGCTTTGGATGATGGAGGAATGACTATAGATCAGGCAAGGGAAGTGGTAATAAACAGGAATGAATGGAGAATGCTTGTGAATAGATAAGTGAACACATGGCCATTTGGGGAAAGAGGTCGGGTTCAAGTTGGACTAGATATGAATCCATCAGGCGCCTGGCCCGGGGAGACGGTTTATATGAAGGGTGCGCCTGGATGTGTGGTGGGTGGGCTTGTGATTTCGGCTCTACTGCATGTCTGCCTGCTGAGATCGGAACCTGTCTGGGTGGTCGGGGGCCGGAGTGCTGGAGGGACCTTGGTGACCCTGGTGACCCTGGTCTCTGGATCTTCTCCTGGATGACCTAGTGTGTGAATTTGTATTTTGTTTTTTGTGTGTTCATTGTTTTCTGTTGTGGTACCCCTATTCTGGCTCTGTATTGAGTCCCCCCCCCCCCCACAAAAAAAAAAGTATATACAGTAGATAGATACAGTATAGATAGAACAATACAGTATATGCAAGAGAATACGAAAACAACGTATCTGCGGTGACCCTTTACTAAATTATTATGTTCCTTCCAACAACCAACCATACTCCTAAAATCGATTAATGAAATTTACAAACACATGTGGCAGTCCGTGGATTCGAACCCAGGATGCTCACACCGAAAATCAACACCTTATACATCGCACCACGAAGACAGTTAACCCGGAAACTGCCGGAAGACTCTTAAGAGTTCCCCCGGCGGACTGCGGGAAGACTCTTAAGAGTCAGAAAAAAAAAATCAACTTTAAACATAGAAAAAAAAAAAAAAAAATTTTTTGCCCCTGGGCCATGCAAAATATCACTCCTCTACCTCCCCTCCTTCCCCACTTTCCTCCCCTCCTTCAGTTATCACCTATTTTCCCTGTTATTCCCTTATTCTGAGGTATATTTTCGTGCTAACATTAGCGAGTTGCAAGCAGGGCATTGTCATCACTGTTAGCAAGCGAGTGCAAGAGAGAGAGAGAGAGTATCGATCGACTGTGTCTCAGTGGCCTTGGGGGAAATTGGCGGGAAAGCAGGTTGCCTCACCCATACATTATGCAACTCGCGGCCTGTATCTCCGATTTTGACCATCCAAACGCTGTTTTCACTCGTTTTATGGATGAGTAAAGGTAATACCTTTATAATCAACCCATAATAGGCGCGTATGGATAAGTATTAATGCTATTTATGGTAAAATGAATATTTTAGTGATGGAAACAGCTCAAATACGTCAGCACAGGTAGAGGTGTCTAATTACCCCCATGAACACTTCTTAGGTTAAAGGTTGGTGGACACTGCCTACGATTTATTATGCAACTTCGAATCCTGCATATCAATCTAAGCATGTACACACATCCCAACTGCAACTCACTTACAGTTTCTTACAGTTTCTTACAGTAGATCCTCTGGAAAAAGGCAAACGATAGCCTGTGTATCCAGCTCAGTACCCGTACTTGCACTGCTGCGGTCGTTCACGGTGTTGGCGGCGGCGGTAGCAGACGCAACATTTTTACTATTCTGTATTTTTGTTTTATAATCAAACTTCAAATCTTGTCTTCCCCATGCTTTATCAAGATTACTTTCAAACTCCCTTATTGATTCGGAATCGACTACATACTGGGGCAGTGCGTTCCACTCATTTACCACTCTATCACAAAATTAGTTCTTTTCCTTCTCAAGCCTATTTCTTTCTTTTTAAATTTTCTTAGAGTGTCCTCTCGTTCTTGTTCCCTCCCGCATCAGGAAGATACCTTCACACACATCCTCATCGTACTTTCCTGACACTATCTTAAAAGTCTCTATCATATCCCCTCTCTTTCTCCTATACGTACTTTCCTCCTCACGTAGGCTATACATATGTGAATGGAAAGAGCAATTAATGGGGCCTTAACCACTTAGGGAAGTCCTCTCGATAAATTACTCCTGAACCAATATCAATTATTATGTTCCTTCCAACAACCAACCATACTCCTAAAATCAATTAATGAAATTTACAAACACATGTGGCAGTCCGTGGATTCGAACCCAGGATCACCACAAAACACCTTATACATCGCACCACGAAGACAGTTAAAGGTTGGTGGACACTGCCTACGATTTATTATGCAACTTCGAATCCTGCATATCAATCTAAGCATGTACACACATCCCAACTGCAACTCACGTAGGCTATGCATATGTGAATGGAAAGACCGCCGCTGCTCCCTCACGGGCTGATCGATAGTAAAGTACAGTACAGTTTGTTTAATTTGTTCAACTATTGATTATTGAATAGGTATATATTATGGATGGATTATTATTCATTATATCAATTTTTGATTTATTTCACCATAATATAGTACGTATTAAAATGTAAAACTTGCAAACTAAACAAACCAAAATTGGGACAAGGACAATATAAAGTCAAATTAAATTATCAAAATCGCTATGTGGAAACAACGTTTACTAAAATGAAAATTATTAAATAAAAGAACACAATCCACCACATAGGGTGTACATTACTACATGAGCAAGTTAATCTGTTTCCCAAGCAAACTAATCGCACATATAACAACGCACTATCGTCACGTTAAAGGAAGTAGTCAAGTTTGGGAAGTCCGGGACGTTCTGGCAAATTTTACTAAACTCTGCATGAATAAAGAAACTATATGTTAAATGTCAAAATATTATTTAAAATCAAATTTGCAACATGACAAGACATTAAAATAGTACAAAATACAAATATTGATAAGATATCTATACTATTACAAAATAATATAAAATACAGTACAGCACTCACTAACGATAGTGCTATCGGGTAGGTACCTGTAAGCATAGCATGCCTCAAGTGACCCCTATCAATAACTACCCTACAAATAACCTACATTTATAGCACAAATAAACTAAGGAAATCGCAAAAGTAAGCAATTGATACTATCGACAATGAATACATATAATATAAAGACAAATAATTACAAAATATGAAGTAACAACAGATTTAAACAAAGAGTACTCTTTTAACAAGAACAATAAATTTAAAAAATCATCAATATTAATATTAATAATAATAATAATAGAAAAAGAAAAAGAAAAAGATAAACAATAAATACAGAAAAAAAGTAAGCAGAGGTTATACAAGAAACTTCAAGTTAAAAATGCTTGATTAAAATTATTGATGTCAAATTTTAGAATACAGTCACAATAATTGACCCTAAAAAGATTAAATTTATGGAACAATTTACTTGCCTCAAAACCTCTGTCCACTAAGAGTCTGTATAGTAACCTAGCTCTAGCCCAAAAGTCATCTACTTTAGTGCAGATTTTACAAAATCTTATTAATTGAGAATAAAAACAGTTATAAGTTATTTTACTATCGATATTACTACTAGGGAAAGGAAAGTTTATTACGTTAAAATTAAAATCATCAACTTTGTGATATACTTTAAGTATGCACTGTTCATTAACAATCTCTATATTTATATCAAGAAAATTTTCAACTTTATAATTTACGTTACATTGTGTGAGGGGAATAGAATTAGGGTAAATAAGTTTAGCAACTTGATTAAAATTTAACAAATTGCAAACAAGAATATCATCAATATATCTACTATTATTACTTAACAGTTTAGCAAGTGCTAATTTTTCTGGAATTTTATTTTTCTTGCTACTGTCAACTAAGTCTTTTATATATTTAAATTCTAAAGCAAGCAAGAATAAGTCTGCAATTAAAGGGCTAGCATTTCCACCCATAGGAATTCCTAATATTTGTTTGAAAATGTACGGCCCGAATCTAACATAAGTATTGAAAAGGAGGAATTTAACCCCTTCAGACATATATGACGCAGAGGTTGCCAGATTAGCAATAAGAAATAGAGTTCTCTCACTCTTATAATTACCTCTCCAAAATTAGTTTTCTGCCCACATCTAACTCAAAGACAACTGCAGAGGTTGAAGTAACTAAAATAAAGGTTTGTAAAAAACCCTGATGGTAATAAAGGCTTTAAAGTATCCCTAATAGGCTCAAAATTGCGTCATATGTCGGAGAGGGTTAAGGGCATCTTTAAGTTTAGTTCTATCAAAATATACAGAACTAGTGGGAGTAGAGCTAAGTGATGCATTATTAAAATATGTATAAACATTTATGAAATAATTACCATTCCTAACGAACCTGTCAAAGTGCAAATCTATAATAAAGCAAAGATCTGAATATACTAAATCTAAAGGCAAATTGGTATACAAAGTTGAAAAGTCGAAGCTATGTACCGAGGTAACTTTCGGCATGGTATTTATTTTATCAATAACTTCTAACGAATTGTCAACACTCCAATAATAGTTAATGCCAGTTCTTTTCATGATGGTATTACAATATCTTTTATGAGTACTTTTAATGTATTTTAAGCAATTTACGACTTGTTCTGATAGAGTTTTAGTGGTAGCAAATTTTGCTCCGGCAATAAAGCGATATTTATAAGGTCTTTTATGAAATTTAGGTAACATGTATAATTTTGCAATGCACTTGTTCTTATCAGAAAGTTTAATATCAAATATTATATTTTTCTTGGTATGTTCATCGATTAAGTTATCAATATTCAGATTATTTTGAATTTCATAAACAGAATTACCGCAAATATTTTTACGTAATATGTTACCCTTAATACCTAATTCTTTTTTCATATTTTCAAGATAAAATTTCTTACATGTGAAGCTATAATTATTGCTGGCTTTATCTACTGTAGTGATTACAAAATGTTTATGTAAATTTATTAATTAAAATGTAAAACTTGCAAACTAAACAAACCAAAATTGGGACAAGGACAATATAAAGTCAAATTAAATTATCAAAATCGCTATGTGGAAACAACGCTTACTAAAATGAAAATTATTAAATAAAAGAACACAATCAGCTTTAAGCTTATTATAATTATAGTCTATAAAATCTGAAAGATTAAATTCATTTTTAAGCGAGAAAATTTTATTTCTAATTAACTTAATTAATAATTTAGACCATGCTTCTAGTTCTCTTGCATTGCAGTACGCAATTTTTAACAATTTATCTTTTAATTTATTGACTGAAAAACAATATCTTTTAAAATTATGTCCCATGTTACTTTATTACTCCCTATTCTAAATTTAAACCCTTTACGACATAGCTCCGCTAATTTGTCGTTTGCAAAATGTTTAACTAGTTCTACATCACCTGTTAATATGTGACATATTGGACTATAAATGAACTTTGCTAGTGCATCACGTCTGCTAGCTGGCATATCCATGACTCTTTCACACACGCATTTATTATTATTGAAAATATCATTATCTGAATGATTTCCTAAAACTTTATTATAATTACAAATAATAGACCCAACAGGTCGTTCATATGAATACACTATTAATGGTTTGAAATCTTTACAACCATCTGGTAACATGGACTTAACTTTCTTTGAATTAATAAGACTGTTAACATTAATTTTGTCTAAAATTTTAGAGGAATAATTTAAAGTGGACATGACTTTATCTTTAATACGGTTATCTTTGGATTTCTTAGAATTAGCTCTAATATATCCCATAAAAGCAAAGACTATATTCTTAAATTTATTTGTGAAATTATGTTTATTATTTAGAATATTTGATATAAAAGGAGCAAAACTTTTCTTTTGTAGGCCTTTCAATGAGTCTTTTAATTTTTTAATTCCGAAATTTCGATATAATGAATATAAATTATTAACAATAATTTTAATATCAGACCTGTTTTTCTTTTTATTAAATGTATTTAGTCTTCTTTTACCGTGTCTACCAGGTCTTCTGTTTAAAACAGGGAAGTTAAAATATGGGTTATTAAAATAGTTTTTAATAAATCTTTATACAAAATGTTGCCTACATTTTTTATTTGATTGTTAAGTCCAAATGGATAGATGGTCATTAATTTTCCAATCCAATAATTTTCTCTATCTAAAACATTTTGATTACTTTGAACAATTTCTATAATTTTGTATTTACAATCAAATTTAGTACAATCTGTGTTAAAATGCTTATATAGAAGAATCTTGGAGTCGATGCCGTTCTTAACCCGGGAGCTGCGGGGAGACTCATAAGAGTTCCCCCGGCGCACTGCGGGGAGACTCTTATGAGTGAGTGAAAAAAAAAATCAACTTTTGACATCGAATTTTTTTTTTTTTTTAATTTTTTTTTTTTAATTTTTTTTAATTTTTTTTTTGGCCCCTGGGCCATGCAAAATCTCAGTCCTCTACCTCCCCTCCTTCCCCACTTTCCTCCTCTCCTTCAGTTATCACCTATTTTCCCTGTTATTCCCTTATTCTGAGGTATATTTTCGTGCTAACATTAGCGAGTTGCAAGCAGGGTGTGTCATCACTGATGGCAAGCGAGTGCAAGAGAGAGAGAGAGAGTATCGATCGACTGTGTCTCAGTGGCCTTGGGGGAAATTGGCGGGAAAGCAGATTGCCTCACCCATACATTATACAACTCGCGGGCTATATCTCCGATTTTGACCATCCAAACGCTGTTTTCACTCGTTTTATTGTTGTTTCAGGTTAATACCTTTATAATCAACCCATAATAGGCGCATATGGATAAGTATTAATGCTATTAATGGCACAATGAATATTTTAGTGACGGAAACACCTCAAATACGTCAGCACAGGGGGACGTTTCCAATTACCCCCATGCGCACTTCAGAGGTTAATTCCTGATCTATGCCCGTAGGCTCTTTCTCTTAAACATTGCTCCGTCTTTCCAACATATTGTATACCACATTTCTCACAGGTTATTAAATAGATAACATTCTTTACTTTACATGGAGATGTTACATTAACAGAAGAATTTAGAAAAAAAAAAATTTGTATTGGTAATGTAACTTTTAAAAAATGTTTGATGTTCAAAATCAAATTCATTCACACAGAGTTTACATTTACAGTTATCAACGAAAAGACGCCGGTTATTTTCATTATTATTTTTCATTTTTAAGTTTTTATAATTTTGCCGGGTGCGAGGGTACAAAGAATTATCTGACACATAGTCCGTGGCCGGTCCTGGTTCGTCAACGAGTACAAGTAAAGGAAGGGACAGTACATGGGGAACACGTCGTACACTAATGTTGCCACTAGTACAGACCGTCCTCACATCTATACTGTCCCTGAACCTATATAAATTAAAATGTAAAACTTGCAAACTAAACAAACCAAAATTGGGACAAGGACAATATAAAGTCAAATTAAATTATCAAAATCGCTATGTGGAAACAACGTTTACTAAAATGAAAATTATTAAATAAAAGAACACAATCCACCACATAGGGTGTACATTACTACATGAGCAAGTTAATCTGTTTCCCAAGCAAACTAATCGCACATATAACAACGCACTATCGTCACGTTAAAGGAAGTAGTCAAGTTTGGGAAGTCCGGGACGTTCTGGCAAATTTTACTAAACTGCATGAATAAAGAAACTATATGTTAAATGTCAAAATATTATTTAAAATCAAATTTGCAACATGACAAGACATTAAAATAGTACAAAATACAAATATTGATAAGATATCTATACTATTACAAAATAATATATAAAATACAGTACAGCACTCACTAACGATAGTGCTATCGGGTAGGTACCTGTAAGCATAGCATGCCTCAAGTGACCCCTATCAATAACTACCCTACAAATAACCTACATTTATAGCACAAATAAACTAAGGAAATCGCAAAAGTAAGCAATTGATACTATCGACAATGAATACATATAATATAAAGACAAATAATTACAAAATATGAAGTAACAACAGATTTAAACAAAGAGTACTCTTTTAACAAGAACAATAAATTTAAAAAATCATCAATATTAATATTAATAATAATAATAATAGAAAAAGAAAAAGAAAAAGATAAACAATAAATACAGACACAAAGTAAGCAGAGGTTATACAAGAAACTTCAAGTTAAAAATGCTTGATTAAAATTATTGATGTCAAATTTTAGAATACAGTCACAATAATTGACCCTAAAAAGATTAAATTTATGGAACAATTTACTTGCCTCAAAAATATAATAAAAATAGTTTTAATACCGGTAGTATTGATCGTAATATACAGGAATGAATGGAGAATGCTTGTGAATAGATGAGTGAAAAGTCTGAAAACGTGGTCATTTGGGAGAACGGGTCGGGCGCAAGTTGGACTAGATAATAGTCAGTCATGTGCCTGGCCCAGGGAGCCGGTATATATGAAGGGTGCGCCTGGAAGTGTGGTGGGCAGGCTTGTGGTTCCGGCTCGCTGCATGTCTGCCTACTGAGACCGGAACTTCTCCGGATGGTCGGGGGCTGGGGGAGTGCTGGAGTGACCTTGATGATCCCTGGTCTCCGGTCACCTCCTGGGTGACCTAGATGTGTGTGAATTTGTTTTGTTTTGTGTGTTCATTGTTTTTCTGTTGTGTTTTGTTGTCCCTGTTCGGGCTCTCTCGAGTCTACCCCTCCCCCCAAAAAAAAGAAAAAAAAGAGAAGGGGAATGGGCCTAGGTAAATACAGTAGATAGATAATTCGACATTTGAGATTTTTAACCCCTACTGTACCAGAGGGTATTACTATAAATGTAACCTCCAGTACCAAGCATTGTGGCCAAAATGGCTTCAAAAGTCGAGAGAGAGCATCCTTTCACCCCGAAAACTGGACGAGTACTGAGCCAGCTCGCCCGTGGGACCTTAGATACACTCTGAGAAGTGTTGCCAAGGTCTCAAAGCAGTGTTTACAAGTCATGGTGCCAGGTACCGCTCGGTACAAGGACCGCATATTACTGACGGCCAATGTCCGTCGCTTGGACAGTAGGTGTTAATACAGTACAGTAGTTTACCCAAACCACTAAGTTTCAGAACGAAACTCTCATAGGGCAAATTTGGGGAAGTACACTGTAGGGGAAATGACAGGCTAGGCTAGTCAAGGCTAACTGATCGAAGTAATTTCCTCAATTATTAATTTATGATGCTATAAGCATTTAAATGACAAACATTACACAAAAGTAACATTTATTCACTTACGCTGCGGGCATATTTCCACCATATTAGGACTCATTCAGGCACTCCTGATTGATTAGGCAAGTGTCTGAATGAAATTAAATGTATTCAGCCAAAAACTAAACGAAAATAGCTTCTAAATGTGCCAGAACGAGCTTCGTAGCTAGCGGGGTTCACCCGCAGCGCTACCATAGACATTCGCTAAAATGAGCATTTATCGCTAATGTCGTGCTACAGTTGCTTTTGGCAGCACTGTATATCTCGCGAGACTCTGACTCAGAGCCTTCAGTGCCGCAGCCGCCTGGCTAGGAGAAGGATGTGTGGCCTGTCGCGCTCCCTCGCACTCGATTTTACAGGCTTTAACCCTTCTTGCCCGGGCTCGCCATCCTAAGGACATTATTGAGATCCGGGCGATCTGGCCGAAAAACGTCATAATAGGCTAGCCCTATCTTTGTAATTTTAACTGCTAGAGAATTGACACACATCTCAAAACGTAGCCGTGTTTCGTATCTGTAGACTGGCATTAAGTAGAGCTCTCTAGGTCAACTGGTTCAGTTGTGATGACGATTTCCGTGGAGCACGTTTTTCCGCAATTTTAGCAATATCTCACAATAATAACAACTAATCTTGTTCTCCAAAACCATAACAACAAAAGTCGGACTTCTCCTTCTTGATTTCGAAGGTGCGCGTCGCTCCGACAGGCTTTGTTTACATACGGTTCGACGCACGGCTTTCAAACCAAGCTTAATAGGCGTTCAAGCTTACGGATTTTAAAATGACACCCGGGCTCCTGGCCATCTGCCTCGGTGTCATTTTAAAATGACAACCGGGGAGTTGTCAAAGAGTCCCGCCATGCTAAGGTATTTGGTTCTATTCTATAAAAAATCGTCATATTTACCATTATACTGTACAGTATATCATTATTACTTATCTGTGCGTTTATTTTGCTTTTAATGTGAACATATAAAAATTTAAGAGCAATAACAGAAGTGGGAATAGCATTTGGGGGGTGAAAGAGACGTATTATTGCCGCCCGGTCGTATCATGAGGCGAGAGCCGGGGCGGCGTATATCTTACAGTTTCTTACAGTTTCTTACAGTAGATCCTCTGGAAAAAGGCAAACTATGCCTGTGTATCCAGCTCAGTACCAGTACTTGCACTGCTGCGGTCGTTCACGGTGTTGGCGGCGGCGGTAGCAGACGCAACATTTTTACTATTCTGTATTTTTGTTTTATAATCAAACTTCAAATCTTGTCTTCCCCATGCTTTATCAAGATTACTTTCAAACTCCCTTATTGATTCGGAATCGACTACATACTGGGGCAGTGCGTTCCACTCATTTACCACTCTATCACAAAATGAGTTCTTTGCCTTCTCAAGCCTATTTCTTTCTTTGTAAATTTTCTTAGAGTGTCCTCTCGTTCTTGTTCCCTCCCGCATCAAGAAGATACCTTCACACACATCCTCATCGTACTTTCCTGACACTATCTTAAAAGTCTCTATCATATCCCCTCTCTTTCTCCTATATGCCAGTGTCGGAAGTCCCAGTGTCCTCAACCTCTGCTCATAGCCCGCGTTCTTCAACGTTGGTACCAGCTTGCTAGCTCTCCTCTGCACTTTCTCCACTGCTTCTATATCCTTTACCATATATGGAGCCCACACCTGGTTTGCATATTCCAGGTGCGGCCTAACCAGCGCTGTATATAGATTCCTGAAGATTTCTTCGTCAAGTGACACAAATGTCCTCCTTATCAGCCCTACAATTCTATTGGCTTTGTTTATCTCTTCTGCTAAATGTTCTGAGAAATTTAACTTATTGTCTATCACTACTCCTATATCCTTTTCTGCACTCACTTCCTCCATCGCTTCATACATACTGTATCCTACCTTGTCTATCTTGCTGGTCCCAATCCGCATGTACTTGCATTTTTTTGGATGAAAAGGCATTAACCAATGCTCAGACCATCCCTTCATGCCCTCCACATCTCCTTGAAGCAAACCCATATCTTCCTTACTCCTCACTCTTCTATACAGTTTAGTGTCATCCACATACAGGTATACCTCACTTCCATTAGTTATAACTTCAGGCAAGTCGTTGATAAATATAACGAACAGCAGTGGTCCCAACACAGATCCCTGAGGTACCCCACTTGTAATTTCCCTCCACCCCGAGCCTATTCCATTCACCAATACCCTCTGTCTCCGATCTTTCAGGAAGGCTTCTATCCATTTCACACATTTCTCCCCTATATTATAGCTTCTAACTTTCTCTATTAACCTTTTATGTGGGACCTTATCGAAGGCCTTCATAAAATCGCAATATACCACGTCTATTACATCACCATCTTCTAGAATTTGCATCCAATCATCTACCACCTTAATTAGCTGTAGTACCGTCGACCTCCCCGGCAAGAATCCGAACTGACCTCTCCGAGCTCCAAAGAAGCACTGCCGCCTTGCAATACAAGTCTCTATGTCGCAAGGATCTCTAGCTGCCTCACCCGTGTTAAAGAGACCGAGTAAGGGAAATTCGCTCGGAAAATTACCCAATAAAAGGGGGAGTAAGAAGAAAAATAGCTGATAATTGAGGAGGGAGGAAGGGGGGGTGGGGGGGTTGAGAGGACACATATGTAGGAGTGGTAGAAAGTAATGGAGGAGAATTATCTCACCTAATCACAAATTGCTTTGTGTGCCACTGAGGTGTTTTAAAGTTTTTTTTTATGCTCTGGATCTATTGAGGACGGTCGCAGTGCACCACAAAAAACTCTATTGAGGACGGTCTCTGTTGATGGGTTAAACTTGTATGTATGTTTATGAGGAAATTATAATTCAAAATATTTATAGGAAAGGTCGAAGAAAACTCAATTTAACTGTAAACCGTGGATATGTTTATTGAAGTCGGTAGATTGGCGGCTGGCATAGCACCAGAACACATGATCTTGTTTTTGTCCAAGTAAAGATGCATTGTGTGGATTATTGGCCAGTTGCATGTTACATCGTACTGTAGATGTAACATGCAACTGGCTTCCGTGCAGTGTGCAAGGGAGATCTTGTATTAAGTGACCCGCTTGTCAGTGTTGTTGTTGTTTTTCCCCAAGCTGCCTGGCCGAACAGCCCCAAGGCCCTGACCAAGGCCAAGGCCACAACCGAGTGCCCCCACAGAACCCTCCCCGCCGACCACAATAAAGCCTGGGTGACCGAAGCCACTCCATGGCGGGGAGCTGAGGAGGGTGCGGAAACGCCCGGGAAACCAAAGCCCCACCCAGGGCCCTGTGCCCCTCAGCAATTATGAAGAGAAAGTTGAGGGGCAAAGGAAAGATGTGACGCTTTGGCTTCCAATCTTGGTAGATTAGGAGGTCAATCCACGCAAGAGACGCCGTCACTTGAGATCTAGAAAATATATAAGTAAAAGGAACAGTCAGAGTAAGCTATGGGTATGGCAGAGATCGCTCAGTTCTCACTCTGATAGACCAGCCCATCACCACATGACTAGAACCCAATCCTCTCAGCATCAGCTAGGAAAGGCCCTAGAAAGCCGCCTTTTGTCAGTGTTGATTTCGACAGTGTAACGCTGGAGTGTGTGAATAAGTTCTGTTACCTGGGCGATACGGTTTCCGATGGAGGTGGCGCTGAAGCTAGCTCCATTGCTAGAGTCAGAAGTGGCTGGGGAAAGTTTAGAGAGCTGTTGCCACTCCTGACCACAAGAGGGTTCCCACCCCACCTTAAGCCCTGTCCAACGGGGATGTTTGTAACTTTTACTACTCGGCAGGCAAGCATATTTACCATAAACGAGCTTCATTCCATGCTCTTTTTCATGCATAAACAAGAGCCAGAGCGTAATACAATTATGTATCCGTGAAAGGGCGATAATAGAGCTTTCCAATGACATCTGAATCACCCTTGTACGACCACGGGTTATCCTGTAGCGATCGCGCAACACGAGGGGAAAAACCCTAAAATACGGTAATTTCCCGAGTTTTTTCCTTGTATCGCGAGGCCGTGGTTGTGGCATGTTGTGGTGGGGAGCTCAGCCGCGGCACTGGGTCCGTGCCGAGCGGTCAGAGCCCGCCTATCGTCCACGGCCAACGCAGAAAAGGTCTCATCTACCAGTCACAATGTTAAACAGATTTGAGATATTGGTAGAGATGGAAGACGAACCAGAGGAGACCAGGCTTGTTGGGGATTCCATCCTACGAAGACAGGTCGAAGAGTTCTGCGACAGAGTCCCAAATCAACGAAAAAGATTTTGCATCCCAGGAGCTGGACTGGACGACATTGTGGAAGCCTTCGAAGATACCACAAAGGATGCAAATGAAAATACCCTTTTTGTCATCCATGCTGGTTCAAATGACGTCATGCGCACCAGATCCGAAGAGTTGATGGAGAAATATCGCAAGATGATCCAGCACTACAAAAACAAGTCAAGGAATATCATCATCTCAGGCATTCTCCCCAAGATCGACGCACCTGACAAATTCTACGACAAGGCCTTCAGCACAAATAGCCGACTAAAATATTTGTGTCTGAGGGAAGAAGTTGAATTCATCAACCTCTGGGACAACTTCTACAACCATCCTACTCTGTTCCGCAAGGATGGCACTCATCTAAACCCTGTGGGTTCAGCACGCATGGGTCGTCTCCTACACGAAGCAGTCCGCAGCCATGGATCAAAAAACGCCATCCGAGAAGAAGCAGCAGTGACATAAATCATCCAACGCCAAGAAAAAAACAGAGGCAACCGAGGACCACCAGCGATAAGGACCGAAGACAGCGAGGACCGAGGACAGCCATGAACATAAATGTAGATCCGACAAGAACCAAAAATATTATTAAAGAGCGTTCCGTGAGTTCTAAAATAACAAATTTAAAGGTTTTCTATGCAAACGCTCGTAGCATACGCAATAAATTTTCAGATTTAGAGGAGCTAGTGTTTACAGAAAATTATGATGTGATTGGCATAACAGAATCTTGGCTCAATACAGAAGATAGAGACTTTTTAGCAGAGTATTCACTTCCCGGTTATGTAATGTTTGAGAAAAGCCGAATAAATCGAAATGGAGGTGGCGTTTTACTTTATATCAAAGAAAGTCTTAACCCTACCCTCTTGTCAAAACCTCAAATTGTGAACGTCGACGCATCTTTTGTGCTAATAAAGAATAATAAAGGTACAAAAATAATACTGCATTAATATACAGACCTCCAGCTCAATCAGTGCAAACTGACCGAGAAATTTACGAACAAATTGCAGATGTAAGTAACTCACAAGATACCGTAATTTTTGGCGACTTTAATTTACCTGTGATCAAGTGGGGCGATACTCTTACTTCACACTCCGGACATGACTTGTATACGAACTTGCAAGAGAGTTCGCTTTATCAATTTGTTCGAACGCCAACCCGTGGTAATAACGTTCTTGACATTGTACTTGCAACAAAAGAAGAATTAATAGAGAATTTGAATGTTGGTGATGAATTCAGTAACAGCGACCATCGTACGATAACTTTCACTTTAAAGTTTACTAGTAACGAACCAAATAGTAGCATCGAAAAAGTCCCTAATTTCAAGAAAGCAAACTTCCATAAACTTAGAGCTATGTTTAAAGAAACTGACTGGAGCTTTTTAATTCACAATAACGACATAAATACATCTTGGAAGTTATTCGAAGCCACTTACCTAAAAGCAGTGCAAGACTGCATACCATCGAAAATACGGCGTCCAGGCCATAATAATAAGCCCAAATGGTGGAATAAAGATATTTCAAACTGCCTTCTTGCTAAAAAATTTGCTAATGATAGATTAAAATCCTCACAAAATGACGAAGAACGGCTGAAATTTGTAGAGCTACGACGCAAAGCCAAAAAGTTAATTAAGCAAAGTAAAAAGACCTTAGAGTTACATATTGCGAATCAAAGTAAAACAAACCCGAAAGAATTCTATAGTTATATCAGAAAGAAAAAAGTAGTTACTTCAACTGTTGGACCGTTAGTCGATGAAAATGGAGAATACACCAAAGACGAAGTACAAATGAGTAATGCCCTCAATACCTTCTTTGCATCAGTTTTTACAACAGAAGACCTCAGTGATATCCCTACACCATCGCCGATTCAGATTGATAATTCATATGTTCTAAGCAATATCACCATTACAGAGAGAGAAGTATTGAATTGTTTAGATAAACTCAAGGTAAATAAAACGCCTGGACCTGATACAATCTCGCCTAGAGTTCTAAAGGAAGCTAAGGATGAGCTCTCCAAACCACTGACATTACTATTCAATAAATCCTTGCAGTCTGGAACTATGCCCGATCAGTGGAAGCTAGCCAACGTAACACCGATATTCAAAAAAGGCAGCAAATCCCTACCCAGTAACTATCGTCCAATTAGCTTAACCTCAGTTGTATGTAAAATGCTAGAAACGGTCATACGAGACAGACTCGTAAATCACTTAGAGGAAAATAACATACTTAAAGATACTCAACACGGCTTTCGTAAAAAACGTTCCTGTTTAACAAACCTCTTAGACTTCTTCCACGATATCCTCCACCTCTACGATGAGAGTAAAGCTGTAGATATTATATACCTTGATTTTCAAAAGGCCTTTGACAAAGTTCCCCACATATGTTTACTGCTAAAACTAAAAGCGCATGGAATACAAGACGGTGTGTTGAAATGGATAGAAAATTGGCTCAGCGACAGAAAGCAAAGAGTAGTCATAAACGGTAAGGCATCTAAATGGACCAATGTAAGTAGCGGGGTACCCCAGGGATCGGTACTAGGACCAATTCTCTTTCTAATTTACATCAACGACATAGATGAGGGTCTCACCTGTACAATCTCAAAATTTGCTGATGATACAAAAATTGCAAATAGCGTACTCTCAAAAGAACAAGTTGACGATATGCAACACAATCTAGATAAATTGTCATGTTGGGCCCAAATTTGGCAAATGAGTTTCAATGCGGATAAATGTAAAGTACTACATATCGGATACCTAAATGAGAAAGCAAACTATTCGATGAATGGCACTCAGCTTAAGAATGTAAACAGAGAAACCGATCTGGGAGTAACAATATCGAGTAACCTAAAACCGAGTCAACAATGTTCAGAAGTTGTTAAGAAGGCAAACAAAATAATTGGCTTTATAGGCAGGTCATTTGAGCATAAATCCAAAGAAGTTATCCTAACCCTTTACAATTCCTTAGTCCGCCCTCTTCTGGAATACTGCGTTCAATCCTGGTGCCCTTATTACCAAAAAGATATAAACAAGCTAGAACGAGTTCAACGTAGAGTTACCAAAATGATACCTAGCCTAAAGAACAAACCATACGAAGAGCGTCTTAGAGAATTAAATCTATTTCCTGTAACTCAGCGCAGATTAAGAGGTGACTTAATTCAAGTGTTCAAAATCATCAAAGGCATCGACAATATGAACTCTAGTAAGTACTTCACTATCGACCAATCTAATTACACGCGGGGAAACGGTTGCAAAATTATTGGTAAATCTTTTAACTCACACGAATCTAAGAATTTCTTCTTCAATCGAGTTGTCAACTTGTGGAATGGGCTTCCCCGAAACGTTATAGACTGCATCACCGTTGATTCATTTAAACTCCGCCTAGACAAATATCTCGCATCAAACCCGCGACTGACTGCGTTTGTAAATGAATAACTTTATTTTATCCCCCCCTCAGTTACTAACCCATCTGTCCCCTACTAACTTCCTAATCCTGCCACGGACATTAGTTCCAGGGCAGTAATTCCCTTTCCAATGTTCCCTTACCCACTCTAAACCACTGTTTGGACACTTGATCCTCAGTGTTTTGGAGGACAAGCAACCTAGAAGGGTCACTAGATCTGTTGTTGCTTGATTTCCTTTGTACTCCTTTGTACTCCCAAAGCGTAGACTCTCTCTCAGAGCCGATAATGTGCTCAACATCCCTTGCGACATATGTCGGGCACCGCAGGGGTGGCCATGGTTCTCTCACACGACATATATCGGGCCCCGCGGCTTGAGTGTTAAAGGGAAGGTGTATACCTCGTGTGTTAGGAGCGCGATGACCTATGCCTTGGAGACGTGGCCGGTTAAAGCGAAGGATATCAATAGAATGGAACGGAATGAGAAGAGAATGGTGAGATGGATGTGTGGGGTTAATCTCAGGGTCAGGGTATCGAGCGAGGATTTCAGAAGGCGTCTGGGCATTAGGAGTGTCAGTGAAGTGATGCGCACGAGCCGACTTGGTTGGTTTGGATATGTGGAGAGAATGGATGATCAGAACTGGGTGAAGAAATGCTGGACTGTGAACGTGGGGGGAGCTGTGCGAAGTGGTGAACCTAGAATGATGTGGGCGAGGGTACTCCGGTCCGACCTCAAAATAAAGAACTTGACAACAGGCAGCCCATGACAGGGCCACCTGGAAAGCCGCCGTTTAGGACGTGAGACTGTAACCACGGTCTTTAAACTTGTATGTATGTATGTATCCTTCATGTTTCGGGTGGAAAAGGTAGCTCAAAAAAAGGCAAATACAGTAAACTTCCGTTAATCCGAAGGGCAGCGGACCGGCCCTCATTCGGATTAGTGGATTTTTCGGATTATCGGACTTTACCCCTATGAACCTGTGTATTAATGGCCTGATGAAAACATTGAGGCATTAGGCCACCCATATGACACACACACATATCATATGTTCATGAAATCACTTCAAAAGTTTACTATTGTCATTGTAGCCTATTACCTACTTCAAAACATTCAGATTAATGGTCAAAGGAATCTGCTGATATAAACGTAAACACCATATGTCCGCATCGTCTACTAGCGAGTTTGTCTTGCTCTTGAAGATCAGATCAGATGTGGTTCGGGAAGTAATGCCTTAACAACGGCACTTCCCTGAGAGGTTCTTGTAATTTTCCTTTTGTGATTTTCCTTTTGTGACGTGCTCAGTTATATTATATTATTTATTAGTGGCCCCTCCATCATTGACGAACATGCCTATTACATAAGGCATCCTCTTCAAACACTAATCCGCCGTAGTTTGAATCTACCGCGCAGAGCATTTAAAAACTGAGGAGCCTTCATCATGAGCGCACGCGACCTCACTCATGGCTTCAGTCATTATGAATTGGGTTCTCACTACGAAAAAACTTCGTAAAAAATAAAAACAAAAAGAAAATAAGAATAACTATCTAATAAGCTTTCCATCATATCGTGGATGTACTTGTGTGGATCTCTGACCAGACGCTGATTCAGGCGTCATTCCTCCTTCTCTGCTCTGCGCTCAGCCTGCCCGGACGTGTCTCCCCACGCTCCGCTGGTTCCGCATTTGCTGCGTCCCTAGTGAGTTTTTTCTCATTTGTTTACTCCGGGATGTATCGAGTAAGGTTAGGATATGCGTAGCAGGAGTGTCCTGGGCTGGTTGCCCGCAGTGCAGTGTATTTTGGGTCGTGTGTTTGGGGCATCTATTTCGGATGTACCCTCGTGGTCCTGTTGTGGACATGTGAACTTTTTCACAGTTAGTTAGCTTGTGATGCAGGCGGCTTTCATTACGCGTTAATTATTGCTGCCTTTTATCTTTCTGATGAGGTAAGCTTTGCTTACTGACGTTCCCAGTGTATTTTTCTTCACTTAGTGAAGTTTTTTTTTCTTCTGGGTCCCGAGTCAGTCTTCCCTTTGCCGGAAGTATTTGCTACAGTGGTGTGTTGGCGGTGGTTCCTGTTGTGATATTTCCAGTGTTCTGTGTATATTTCAACATTTCTTATGCCGTCTACTTAGGCCTAGCCAGCCGCTCGTAGCTTTGCCACATGTACAAGTGTTATTGTTTATTATTTATAAATATGCCCTACTGTGTCATGTGTATCCGGGTTTTAGTTGTGTATTGGCTAATTCCTCGGACTATGTTTGTTTCCTGGTTTAGTTGTGTATTGGCTAATTCCACGGATTATTGTGTGGACTTAGGTTAGTCGTGCGTGGCTTCCCTCGTGGCCGTTGTACGTTCAGATGGTGTCTGATCGGGGTGGGTTTCCTTCCGGCGGGTTTTTTCTCGGTTTCACCATGAAAAAAACCCGGCCGAGAGCCGTGTTGGGCCACACGTGGTTTTAACACAGGCTTGTGTCCCCGGCGATGAGGTGTCTGTGGCTCTCCAGGACTGCGTCTCTGTTGGTGCCAGGTTTCAGGCCCCCTTTGATTCCCGGCGGAATGGCTGTACCCATCTATAAAACGTTGTTCATGCGAACATACGTTATGTAGATTTTCTACCAGGTTTTACAAAACCACATGAAAAACCTAGCTGTTGTTAAGGGCTTTCCTCCCCGGCGATCTTTTACAAAGAAGTGGGGACAGGAACTTATGGGGTTAACGTTTTGATATCTCACCCGGCGGGTGTACCTTGGTAGGGTGGGATGAACAACTAAGTAATTCAGTTAGTTAACCAATCCATTTTTAAGTGATACTATATGTATCGCCGCCTTTATACTTACGGCGATTGAAGGTTCAATTAGGGTTAACATCGTTTTTCACACCCGGCGGGTGCTCCTAGGTGAAGGAAATAAGGAATTTACAATTCAATTTCGATTTAACCACTTAATTTAGTGATACAATTAGGTATCGCCGCCTTCAAACTTACGGCGATCTTTTTGTGACAATTCGTTAGAAATCAGATCTCGTGTCAGCCTGCCCTGTGTTATTCTACTAAAATATTTCCAGGGCCGGCGTCTTTATGGGGGGTTGTTTTTGTTCCAAAATTGAATCTTGAGACAGTCACCACCAGAAAGACTATAATCGCCATGCTGGACCGTTATATTTTGTCAGAGGGTATTCTTCACTTTCTTCAAAACATTTGTTTAGATATTCTGAACCCCGCCGCGTAGCGAGCTGTGATCGTTGTGTCATTACATCTCGTTATCCGGTGGGTTATTAACACTTGTGTGCGAACATGTTGGGTTAACCTTATGAGCATTAATTCCTGGAAATTTTCTTTTTTCCAGAGCTGGGCTCCGGCGGACCAATACAGACCCGGCGGTAGTTTTCCCCACCAGTCTCTGTCATGGCTACCTTGGCCCCAGTCTTTGCTTTATGCACTACCCCTGCTTGTGCCGGTATCCCTATTTTTGCGCATACTCTTTGCATAAGGTGTGTTAAATGTCTAGACCGTTCAAGGGGTCTCTGGGTAATGCGTAATTGTTCTTTTTGCTCCCAATTAGCTGTAAAGGTCCTTTGCGACAATGATAAGACCGCGGCAGTAGCGTTAAGAGAAGTAAGGCAACAGATGTCAGCCTACACTACGATTGTTGCACATAAATCACTTCAATGTGACAACGTCCATCTTTGGGATAGATTGCTCTTTGAACACCCTCCCCCTAAACGTTCCTCTAGAGTCACGAGTCATAAGCCGGCGGAGACTGGTCAGGGTTCTGTATCTTCTGCTGCTACACCGAAACGTCCAAGAGAGCCTACACCCCCGGCGTCCGCCTCCTCGTCTCGGGCGAGATCTCGGTCTAGGTCACCTCTCAGACGCCAGTCATCTAGTCTTGCCTCTTCACCAGCGAGTAAGAAGAGTAGGACGGAAAGTTCCACCAGTGGTCACGGCGATGAATCCTCCAAATCAAAGAGTAGTTCACGGTCACACCGTAGCCATAAATCCTCCAAAAAGGATTCCCATAAACGAAAGTCCTCCCTACATTCACCAGCTTCTAGTGCCTCTCATCGTACCTCTACCCCAGACAGAGTTTGTGTTAGGTCTCAAGGGTCCAGTGCGGTGCCTGTCCCTAAAGAGGATTTACCCATTAATATTTTAACCCTGGAATTGGAAAGTTCAGGGGGTTCAGTAATTGAGAATGTTTCAGACTCCCAAGAGAGTGTAGGCCAGGGCCTCGGTGTTTGGCGGTTTGCTCAGCCAGGGTCTGACCACCCACGTCCGACCCAACCGAGTCACACAGTAGCTGATGTCCACAGGGACGCGGCGATCCCATCCTCTATTCCTGACTTATCTTGGCAACAAGGTACCCCAGCTTCGGCGGGATCTTCTCAGGAGGATCAGGAGGAGAAAGACGAGGTTTCAATAATTTCGGAGATGGAAGGGCAAGAGTCAGGCTCAGGCTTAGACGCCGTGCAGGATATTAATGATTCACCTGTAAGTTCATCATCAAACCAATTTGTTACTGCGCAAGAAATTAATGGGCTACTTACTCATGCTTTATCTAAATTTTTTGACCAACAACAGGAAACCCCCACAATGGACTTGTGGGCTCCCACGACAAGTTCTACGGTACGGCCTCTGATGACTTCGATTGCTTTATCTAAGATCCCTAACCCCCCCACTCTGTCAACATCAGTGGTTACTAGGCCTGCTACGGCGGCATTGACAACTTCAAATGTCAGGGTCATCACGGATGTCAATCCGTGATCTAGACAATCTAGACAAGGCGCCTCTCCGAAAGGTAGCTATGCCCTTGCTTTATGGACCAGACGAGTCATGGGTCCTTTTGACCCCCACTAAACCAGAGCTCGCCCAACCTACCTTGTCAGGGGAACTCCCAGTACCGCGTGAGTGGGTCATCCAGGGCAATAAATCAAAGAAATTAAGGGCCTTGGATAATTTGGGAAATGTACTAGACGTAAACATCAAGGCTATACCTAGTTATTATCACCAAGACTATTTTGTGTATGCTACTAAGCCAGCTTTACCCCCTGCCTCAGCTTCAAAACTATTTTCAGACTGGTCTAAGCTGGATGGGTTTAATGATATTAAGACTCTGTCAGCTCTCACTCCTGAACTTGATTTACAGACCGTCACAGACGAAGCAGCTAATCCAGTTTTGAAGGTGGGGCAGTTGGGTCCAGGACCTTGGGTAGATTGGGAGATAGAGGCTCAAAACTTTGCAACCACATTTACTTCTAAATCTTCCCACCAGATCCCTCAAGATACTCATTCGTGGTTCTCCATGCCGGTAGGTTCTGCCGGCGGAGTCCCGTCAGCTTTGTTTTCTTTCCTAGCTGCCCCTAAGATTAATCTTTGTGAGCTAAAAGACCCTTTCACTACCCCTACCCCTACTCACCTAGACAGAGAATTTAGGCTAAGGGGGAAAGCTTTTCGCCTGTTCTCTCAGTACATAGTGTCTCAACAGGTGGCTAAGTCTTTACTGCGGTCCACTCAGGCAATCGCAGATGCGGATGCCAGAAGATCGGTTGAATTATCCCGGCGACTGCTCTTCCAGTCGTCAATCCAATCCTTGGGTGACATACGCACCGCCTTGCTTGAGGCGGTACGAGCAAGACAAGATCTCAGAATGTCTTTAGTTCGCAAGCTACCTGATCGCATTGCGAATCAGGTGATCATGTCACCAGTGCTTACTCCCTCTTTAATGTCCCCTGAAGTGTGGCGAACGGTGTTCAATATGGCACAGGCCGTTAAGCACAGTCCCACCCCTTCTAAGAAACCTGCATTTAACTTCCCCAAACCCAGGCCAACCGCTAAAGCTCAGCCAGGGGATCTAAACCCTTTCTTCTGCCTAAGTCCTCCCACTCCCCCCAAGGTCAGTACAGGCATAGACAGAGTAGGTTTTCAGGTCAGAGAGGACGCGGCCAGCATAAGCCAGGTCAGGGCCAGTCTTCGGCCAACACCAGCCAGCCGGCAAAGCGTCCAGCACCACCAACCCCACCATCAAAAAACTAAAGTCTCTCTCACTCCCGGTGCCAACCTTAAGGCCGGAGGACCCGAGGGTAGTACAGCCGGCGAACCCTTGTCTGCTAACTGGGTCGTTCCGAACGTGTCACCAAGCATGGCCATTAAACACTTGGGCATGGATGGTGGCACGCAAAGGCATCACTTGGCAGTGGCTCCGGCGACCTCGCTTACGTCAGCCGACAACGGCGAATTTTGTTTCTTTAGAGGTGGAGTCACTGGTCCAGGAAATGATTGCCAAGAATGTCATCATCCCGGTCCCCCCAAATTACCCTGTATTCACGTCCAAACTATTTTTGGTTCCCAAAAGGGACAGTGTTCAGATGAGGCCGGTCGTAGACCTGTCTTATCTGAACCTTCACATTCACAACGAATCTTTCAGAATGTTAACAGTACACCAAATCAGGCTAACACTTCCGCCGGGAGGTTGGATGTGTTCACTAGACCTGACAGACGCCTATTGGCACGTATCGGTCAACAAAAGATTTCAAAGGTTTTTGGCCTTACGGATCAGGCACCAAAATTTTGTTTTTCAAAGGATGCCGTTCGGCTTGAACCTAGCACCTCGATTATTCACGAAATTAGTCCGGCAAGCCCTGATGCCATTGTTAAAACAGGGAATCAGAGTGTTGTGGTACCTAGACGACTGGCTGGTGGTGGCAGAGACACAACAATTATGCATCAAACATGTCAATATCATTTTAAATCATGTCAAAACTCTAGGCTTCAAGGTAAATCTGGTAAAGTCAAACCTTGTTCCCTCACGAGTAATTCAGTGGATAGGGCTGGTCTGGGACACGGCCGCTCTCACTCTGAGTCAGAGTGTGGACAATCGCAACAGGTTTCGCAGGAAACTGTTCAGGTTTCTTCACAGTCTGACTACGACGCGGAGGGTCTGGGAGTCTCTGGTCGGCTCTCTCAACTGGATTCAACTAACTGTCAAGTTGGGCCGGTTGAAAGTAAAACTATTAATATTGGAAGGCAACAAATATTTCCCGCTCTTACCGGCGGGAAAATTATGGCCCATCCCGAAATTAATCCACACCTTGCTAGCGGTCTGGGCAAAGAGGGAAACGTTGCACTCAATAATGTCATGGACCTCTCCTCCACCAACGGTATGGGTAGACACGGATGCGTCCGGCACAATAGGGTGGGGATTTCAGTCAAATCAGGGGCACCAGGGTCAGGGGCTTTGGTCCCACTTAGAAATCTCTCACATCAATGTCAAAGAATTACTAGTCCCCTTGTATTTCCTTCAGGCTCACGGCCCGGCGTTACGGGGCAAGTCGGTGGCCTTCAGAATGGACAATCTGAATGCAGTTCACTGTATTCAGAAACAAGGATCAACGAGGTCAAGGAGGTGGCTAAACGTGTCGGAAGAGATTTTTACTCTAGCCAACAGACTAGACATTTACCTTCACGCATCTTATCTCCCAGGCGTAGCGAACGTCTGGGCAGACGCTCTGTCCCGGAGACAGAGCACGACAGTAGAATGGGAGCTCAAGCAACCCATTTTCAACCTAATGATTGCAGAGCTCTCCCATCCACAAGTGGATCTATTTGCGTCCGAGGAGACTCACAAACTCCCTCTATACCTCACCCGCCGGGCGAAAACGCCGGCAGGGGGGCCAGACGCCCTAGTGACAGACTGGAACAGATGGAGCTCCATCTATCTGTTTCCGCCGCCAGATGCGTCACTAATGTGCCACGTAGTGAACAAACTACGAGATTATCGAGGCTTAGTCTCGCTAATCGCGCCCCTGTGGCCGGCGCAGTTGTGGTACCAGCAATTGAAAACGTGGTGCCCGGACCCGGTATCTCTCCCGGTCGGGTATTTCCACTTAGACACGATTGGCAACCTAGCGACCTCGCTGACTTTTGCATTATGGACATTCAGGAGGCCAAGTGGCTAGCACCATACGGTAGAGATGTGACCAATAAATTAATCAATCAATATACTCAGTCTACAAAACGACAGTATCACTCACATTGGCAAGCCTTTACTTCCTGGATCATCAGAACGGAACAGAATGTGCCGTCAGTGGCTTTAGTTTTCAATTATTTAAATTATCTGTTTGAGCAGAAACATTTATCTGTGGTAACATTAAAAAATCACTTAACTGCGATTAGAGTGCCCTTTTTAGACCTTACAGGTCTCTCCATACCGGTGGCGAAGGAAACAGGTTTTATGAGAGCTTGTTTTAAACTTCGCCCACCTCCCCGTCAGCTCATGCCTACTTGGTCTCTCGACAAAGCTTTGTCTTTACTTCACTCTCGTCTGTACCAAAATACTGCAGACTTTGCATTACTCTTAAAAAAGGCGGTTTTCCTTATGGCTTTGGCCACCGGGAACAGAGTGTCTGAGCTGGCGGCGATGAGCAACACACCTAATTGCCTTAGGTTTGGTAGACTTAATGAATGTATTTACATTGCACCTTCCCCAGGTTTTGTAGCCAAGAATGAGCACAGTGCACACGTGTTTTCTGAGTTCACGGTGCCGGCGTTAAAAAGGGGAAAGGTGCATCATAATCTATATCCAGTGCAAGCTCTAACCAAATATTTGAGAGTAGCTCCTCTAAACCCCCAAGGTGCTTTATGGGTAGCAAGTACGGGTAAACGCTTACTTAAACGGCGATTAGCCTCTCTTCTGGTCGAAGTCATTAAAGAGAGTAATCCCGGCGTTGTGGGTAGGGCCCACGATTTACGCAAATGGGCAGCCTCTTTACGTTTCCTGAAATTTTGTTCAGTAGAAGATATCGCGTCCACTCAGTTGTGGGCGTCTAATCATACGTTTTTGTCTAGATACTTGTCAGTTGCTCTAGACAAACCTTCCTTACCATGTATAGCTTTAAGGCAGAGGGTCTAGGTGGCCCTGCAGTCACTTTTGTTTATTTTCACGGGAAGGGGGGGGGGGGGGTGCAGTCAGTTGACATAGGACACCCTAGACCCCGCCGGAGTATGAGAGTTGTGATACAATTTAAGGTTAATGTGATATGAAAATTTCTCAGCGAGAAATTGTGCTAGTACAATGTTAGTACAAAACAACGGGGTTGTTATAGTAGTTTTAGCTGCGAAAGCAATTTAATATTAGAACAGTGGAGATCCTTTGCAATTTATCTCCACGATTATTTTGGGGTTTATTATGTGCACATATAAACTTATAACTTGTTATTTTTGTCACCACTCGTTGAGTGGGGTGCCTTTGTAACTACAGATCTGTGTTCAGAATCTTCAGGGTTACCCATTTTTTGTCAGGCAGGCTTCTTTGAAGCACGCACCTGCCTGAACCCCTTTTTCTTGTATATTTTCGGCCTACGCCATGTTTAAATATATTTTTCAAAAGTAAGAATACTATGTGGTTGTTTTTATTATCTGCTTTTCTAGAGTTATGATATGATTACGAATGTCCCCTCCAGTCTTAGAAATCAGGCATGTTCGTCAATGATGGAGGGGCCACTAATAAATTATAGGTTTGACTCCTGTAAGGAGATAAAGAAAACCTAATATTTAGTAGTGGCCCCGTAATCATTGACGACTGGGGCCCTCCCGACCGTCCCCTTCCCATTCGTTGATGTATTGAGGATTTTGGTTTACTTGATATGTCAGTGAAGGAGGAATGACGCCTGAATCAGCGTCTGGTCAGAGATCCACACAAGTACATCCACGATATGATGGAAAGCTTATTAGATAGTTATTCTTATTTTCTTTTTGTTTTTATTTTTTACGAAGTTTTTTCGTAGTGAGAACCCAATTCATAATGACTGAAGCCATGAGTGAGGTCGCGTGCGCTCATGATGAAGGCTCCTCAGTTTTTAAATGCTCTGCGCGGTAGATTCAAACTACGGCGGATTAGTGTTTGAAGAGGATGCCTTATGTAATAGGCATGTTCGTCAATGATGGAGGGGCCACTACTAAATATTAGGTTTTCTTTATCTCCTTACAGGAGTCAAACCTATAGTATTGAAAGCACCCTTGTCTTGTTGTCTTGAAAGCACCCTTGGGACGCTCCGATCACTGAACTATAAATAGTAGCGTATCGGAACGTCCAAAGGTGCGTTTTCAAGCTCAAGACTGAATGCGCTTGCAGAAAATGCGGTGTAAGCCAGTAGCGCATCGGAGCGTCCCAAGGATGTGTTCAAGAGCAAAACAAACTCTCTAGCAGACGATGTGGTGTTTACGTTTATATCAGTAGCTTCCTTTGACCATTAATCTGAATGTTTTGAAGTAGGTAATAGGCTACAATGACAATGGTAAACTTTTAAAGTGAATTCATGAACATATCAATGGTACCAATAGACTGGAAGAGTGCATGTATTGTGCCGTTGTACAAGGGGAAGGGAGATCGGCAGGAGTGTTCAAGTTATAGAGGTAGTAGTGTATTGTCAGTGGTTGGAAAGCTGTATGGCAGGGTGTTGATAGAGAGGATAATAAAGTGTACGGAAGTTGCAATAGGAGAAGAACAGTGCGGTTTTAGGAGGGGAAGAGGGTGCGTGGATCAGATGTTTGCAGTAAGACAGTTATGCGAGAAGTATTTAGAGAAGCATAAGGAGATATTTTGGGCTTTTATGGACTTGGAAAAAGCGTATGATCGTGTGGACCGTGAAGCAATGTGGAAGGTGTTAAGGATTTATGAAATAGGAGGAAATTTGTTAGAAGCCGTTAAGAGTTTTTATGAAGGGAGCAGAGCATGTGTGAGAGTAGGAAATGGTGAGTTGAGTGAATGGTTTGAGGTAAAGGTAGGTTTGCGACAGGGTTGTGTAATGTCACCATGGCTGTTTAATATGTTTATGGATGGTGTGGTGAGGGAGGTAAAAAGGAGAACTATGGGAAGAGGATTGGGTTTAGTAGGAAAAAATGGTAGAGATTGGGAGTTGAATCAGTTGCTGGTCGCTGATGACACAGCATTGGTGGCGGATTCTGATGAGAAACTGCAGCGGGTAGTCAAAGAGTTTGGTGTGGTTTGTGGAAGGAGGAAACTGAAGGTGAACGTCAATAAAAGTAAAATAATGGTGTGTAATAGGGGAGAGCATAGGGTGAATCTAGATGTGAAGCTGGATGGGGAAATATTGGAACAAGTAGAGTGTTTTAAATATCTAGGAGGAACGATAAGCAGGAGTGGAGGTATGGAAGTGGAGGTAAAACAGAGAGTGTGTGAAGGAAGGAAGGTTTTCGGAGCAATGGGAAGTATGTGGAAGACGAGAAATCTCGGAGTGAAAGTAAAAAGTGCATTGTATCAAGGAATTGTTGTGCCAACAGTGATGTATGGGGCTGAGACATGGGCTCTGAAGAAAAAGGAGAAAAGAGGGCTGGATGTGATGGAGATGAGCTGCTTGAGGAGTATGTGTGGAGTTACTCGTAGAGACAGATTGAGGAATGAAGAGATACGTAGGAGAGTGGGGCAGCAGGAACATTTGTCAGCCAGAGTGGACAGAAGGGTGCTGAGCTGGTATGGTCATGTTGAACGAATGGGAGATGAAAGGCTTACAAAGAGAATATGCGAGTCAGGTACAAGGGGAGATAGAAGGGCAGGAAGACCCCCATTGAGATGGAGAGACTGTGTAAGAAAGGCTTTGGATGATAGAGGAATGACTATAGGTCAGGCAGGGGAAGTGGTGGTGGACAGGAGTGAATGGAGAATGCTTGTGAATAGTTGAGTGAACACGTGGTCATTTGGAGTAAGGGGTCGGGCGCAAGTTGGACTAGATAATAGTCCATCAGGCGCCTGGCCCGGGGAGACGATTAATATGAAGGGTGTGCCTGGAAGTGTGGTGGGAGGGCTTGTGGCTTTGGCTCCGCTGCATGTCTGCCTGCCGAGATCGGAACCTCTCCGGGTGGTCAGGGGCCGGGGGAGTGCTGGAGCGACCTTGGTAACCCTGGTCTCTGGGTCTTCTCCTGGGTGACCTGGATGTGTGTGAGTTTGTGTTTTTTATCTGTGTTTATTTTTTGTTTTATGTTGTTTTTGTGTTTTCCCTGTTCTTGCTCTGTCTTGAGTCGGCTACCCCCAAAATGGGGATTGGGCCTGAGCATATAGATAGATAGATAGATAGATGAACATATGATATGTGTGTGCTCCATTATGTGTCATTTGAGTGGACTAATGCCTCAAAAAGGGGACTTTGGGACTTCTTGAAATTCGGACGATCGGGTGAATTCGGATTTGGCCTCAAATTGAAAAATTCGGACTATTGGGAGATTCGTATCATCGGTCGTCGGATTAAAGGACTTTTACTGTAAGAGCAAAAATATGGTCTCGGAAGCTCCGTGGCGCCCCGCCTCTGGCAGGATTTTCGGATAGAATCCAATTTTTTTTGGTTTAACAAATTCTGCCACAAATTGGTGACCTTACGGTTAATCAAGTATTTTGGATAAGACCTTCGGTTAAACCAGGGACTGCGACGTTCGTTCCGGAAGCACGGTATTTAAACGTGTAAAACCAACCATTCAAATACTGTGCCAGTGCTGAGAAATGTCTCAAAATTGGGTGATACATAGAAAGTAGTGGTATCTCTCTATACCACATCCCCCCCCTCCCCTTTCTACCTCACCCCTTTCCCTCCCTCAACTTGATCTTTTACTTTGCACAGATTCTAGCAGTTCATGGGTTAAAATAAAGTTATCTGTAATAAATAACTACATAGAAATATACACGAATACATCCCTCAACTCACCATAAACAACACACCCCTAACACATACACACACACCCAAAATCCTAGGAGTAACATATGATATTCATATGACATTCAAACAGCACACCACAAACATTAAAAAGAAACTGACTCCCAGACTTAACGCCCTCAGGTCACTTGCTCACACAAAATTTGGATACAACAAAGAAACTACCACCACAGTATATAAACAATACATAAGATCAGTGATGGAATACGCAAGCCCAGCCTGGGCTTCTAACCTAGCTGAAACACATCATAAGACCTTACAGACTATTCAAAACAAAGCCCTGAAGATCATTACAGGCTGCACAGCTACTGCACCCACAGATCACCTACATCAAGAAACCAAAATCCTCAAAGTCAAAGACCATCTGGACATGAGAGGCACTCAATTCCTGGCAGCAGCCTCCACGAACCAAGACCACCCACTAAACTACATGGCAACACACCCACAGACACCAAGAAATATCAAAACAACACCCAGCACACGGTATCACACACAATTATTGTCCTCTCTCCCTCCCTGCCCACCCCGAACCAACTTCCAGAAGCACATCCATACTCATATCTCTCACCGATCCATCCACTCACTCACAAACAACACGCAGCTGCATGCACGACCTCCCGAAACCCATCCTTCCGAATCCTCCCTTCCTCGCGAGGACAGAGTCCACCTGGCCAGGCTGAGATGCGGACACCATCCAGCTCTCCTGAACTATCAGAAGAGACTGGATGACTCCGTTGTCGACGCCTGCCCGGGATGTAACACAGCACCCCATACCATTAAGCACATCATAGAAGACTGCATTTCACACAACCACTTACGCCAACAACACAATCTACACTCAATGAGAGCTCTGTGGGAAAGCCCGATCGTGGCCATGGCCTTCCTCAGGGACTCGGGGCTGTTCGGCCAGGCAGCTTAGGGAACAACAACAACAACAACATAGAAATATATCCAAACTTAAAGGTAACTTATTATCTAATTTGTAATATCACCAACCCATAAATTAACTTACAAATAAACCCAATTAATGAAATTAATGATCACATGTGGCACTCCTAGGACTCTAATCTAGAATCCTCACACCAAAATCCAGCGCACTAACCATTACACTATCAAAACAGTTAATAATGTAACCATCCCCCTTTCTGCTGGCAGCTGGGTTGGACCGTCTGATAGGGCAGCTGGAGGGAGAGTACCTAGCCAACTTCTGCAGCATCCTGGCCATCACCATCTCTGACCTAGATGTCTACGAGAACAGGACACTATGTAAGTTTTGTGATGTATCTTTTACCTTAGTTTCAAAGAAACAGTGTGCTGCTCGTATGGAAGTGAGACAAGCTTTGGGCATTGATTGTGGAGTGGTTGAGTGGATAAAGAGAAGAACTTTGAGGTGGTATGGTCATGTTCAGAGAATGGATGAAGACAGAATGCCAAGAAAGGTATATGGGAGTCAGGTGAGTGGAACAGCTAGTAGCGGAAGACCACCTGTGGCATGGGAAAAGAAAGTGGAAAAATATATTGAGGACAAATTTCCACGTAGTGGAAGGGGCATTGTGGCACAGGCAAAGGAAGCATGTCTCGACAAAGTAGCCTGGAGACGTTTCTCTCATGGCCATCCTTTAGCGGGGGTTTCCCAGGGGGAAACAAGGCATCAGATATGATAATGAATGATAATTCAGAGAATATAATATTTTTTATAAACTTTTACACTACTAATGTGATACAGTACAATGGCATTTACATACTGTACATACATACAGTACATACATACAAGTTTAAAGACCCTTTTTGTCCACAGAGAGTGTGGTTACAATCTCACTTCTTAAATGGCGGCTTTCCAGGCGACCCTGTCAAGGGCTGCCTCAATTGTCAAGTCTTATATTTTGAGATTGGACCAAAGTACCTGATCCCACGTCTTTCTAGGTCTACCCCTACGCGCAGCTCCCCCCCCCATGTTCACAGTCCGGCATTTCTTCACCCAGCACTGGTCATCCATTCTCTCCACGTGTCCAAACCAACCAAGACGGCTCGTGCGCATCACTTTACTGATACTCCTAATGCCCAGACGCCTTTTTAATTCCTCACTCGATACCCTGTCCCTGAAGTTAACCCCACATATCCATCTCACTATTTTCTTCTCATTCAGTTTCATTCTATTGATATCCTTCGCTTTAACCGGCCACGTCTCCGAGGCATAGGTCATCGCACTCCTAACATGCGAGGTAGCCTATACACCTTCCCTTTAAGGTGAAGTGGGAGTCCTCTCATCGGTTCTGGCGGAAACCGTATCGCCCAAATAGCAGAATTTATTCACACACTTCAGCGCTACACTGCTGAAATCAACACTAACAGGCGGGTCATTCAACAAAAGTTCTCCTTTGCACACTGCACATTCAAAGTCTATGACATCATCTTCTTGTCTCTGGTCATCTACCTGTATATCGTCGTCCTGGAGGTCTTGCATTTCTTCATCTTTGTCTAATCTATATTTTATTAATTTCACCACAACACCAAACACCCCCAATGAAATCAATTAAAGTATATATGTGATCCACCGGGATTCGAGCCTGGGTTATCACACAGATTTTTGCTACCTTAACCATTACACCACCAGGACGGTTAAAGGTTTATGCACACACCTACGACTTATTATCCATTCTCGAATACTGGATACTAATCTAGTCATGTTTATATTCCCAACCGCGCTATGGTAGGCCTAATGTTTAAGTGAGAGGAAGGAATATTCATGGGGCACAGATCATATAGACCCGCCTTGCTACGAAATATCTCTGAACCTACTGATAATCTATATTTTATTAATTTCACCACAACACCAAACACCCCCAATGAAATCAATTAAAGTCTGCTTACCGACAGCATCATTCAACTGAAACAGCATTGATTATAGTACATAATGATCTAGTTGAGAACATTTGCAATGGTGTGGCCTCACTATTGGTCTTGCTTGATCTCTCTGCGGCCTTTGACACAGTGGATCACGAGTTGCTATCGAGTGATCTTTACGATTGTGGTGTGCGTGACTGTACTCTCTTGCTTCTCGGGTCGTACTTGCCAGGTAGATCCCAGAGTGTGATGGTAAATCAAATGGTCTCGGACTCGACACCCCTGCAGTAGGTGTTGCCGCAGGGATCAGTTTTAGGTCCTATCCTATTTATAATTTATATCAGCAGTTTGTCTCTTCTGCTTCGTGCACATAATGTCACCTTTCACTTTTATGCAGATGACACCCAGATTTATGTGAGAATCACAAATATAGTTGATATACGGAGTAAGATGGAATTGTTGATGTCTGATATCAAGAAGTGGATGAGAGCGACAAAACTTAAACTAAATGATGGTAAAACTGAAATTCTCATCATCCGAGGAAATAGAAGAGCTGATGATATAGTAGGTGCCCTCTCCATCAATGTGGGTGCATCCCAGCTGTGACCGGTCAACTCTGTTCGAAATCTGGGTGTACATCATATGTGAACTCCCGATTAGATTTCAAAGAGCATGTAAACCAGATAGTTAAAAGTTGTTACTTGCACATCAGAAATCTCTATTTGGTGAAGCCGTTTATAACCAGACGTTGCCTCCTGACGTTGGTTCACTCATTGGTCTTCTCTCGTGTTGATTATTGCAATGCCCTGTTGGTGGGTCTTCCAAATTATGTTTTAAAGAAAGTTCAGTCTGTTCTTAACAGGGCCGCAAGACTCATTTTTGGTGTTCCACCTAGAACTCCTACTACATCTCTTCACATAGAACTGCACTGGCTGCCAGTAAGAGCAAGAATAGAATTTAAGTTATGTTTAGTGACTTTTAAGGTTCTCAAATTTGGTGAGCCTAGGTACCTTGTGGAGCTGCTCAGGCGTCCACCGGCACGCCATGGTGTAGTTGTGCGTCATAACAATGACACTTTTCGTCTTGATGAACCAAGGGCTTTCCAGCAGTCTTCTTTCTTTGAGAGGTCATTCTCCTACATGGCTCCGAGGTTGTATAACAGGTTGCCGCTGGCCATGAGAGAACTGAGTTCTGTTGAATGCTTCAAGAGACAACTTAAGACTTTTCTCTTTGAGAGAAGCTATGATCTTGAGAGAGGTGTCATGACAGATGGCTATAGAGTTTAGGCTATTTTGCCACTGCTAGTGATTGTTAAATGTGTGTTGTATACTGTATAAGCTTTCTTTTGATGCATTGGTTTTGTTCTTTTTTCTTTCTCTTTCCGAGCGCTAGTGAATTCTTCGGAAAAATTGGCGCTTATGAGAAATAAGTAACATGCTTATTATTATTATTATTATACAGTATGTGATCCACCGGGATTCGAACCTGGGTTATCACACACAGATTTTTGCTACCTTAACCATTACACCACCAGGATGGTTAAAGGTTTATGCACACGCCTACGACTTATTATCCATTCTCGAATACTGGTTACTAATCTAATCATGTTCATATTCCCAACCGCGCTATGGTAGGCCTAATGTTTAAGTGAGAGGAAGGAATATTCATGGGGCACAGATCATATAGACCGGCCTCGCTATGAAATATCCCTGAACCTACTGATAATCTATATTTTATTAATTTCACCACAACACCAAACACCCCCAATGAAATCAATTAAAGTATATATTTGATCCACCGGGATTCGAACCTGGGTGGGGTACAATTAGGTCTCTCATGTCGTCTTCGTTAACGTCTTGAAAGCCTGCAACGTCACAGGTGTCCCTAGGTTCGAGCCGCCACCCTCGTATTTCCCGACTTTTTCCCTGTTTTCTTGCAGTTTCTTACAGTAGATCCTCTGGAAAAATGCAAACTAGGCCTGTGTATCCAGCTCAGTGCCAGTACTTGCACTACCGCGGTCGTTCACTGTGTTGGCTGCGGCGGCAGCAGACGCAACATTTTTACTATTCTGTATTTTTGCTTTATAATCAAACTTCAAATCTTGTCTTCCCCATGCTTTATCAAGATTACTTTCAAACTTCCTTATTGATTCGGAATCGACTACATACTGGGGCAGCGCGTTCCACTCATTTACCACTCTATCACAAAATTAGTTCTTTGCCTTTTCAAGCCTATTTCTTTCTTTGTAAATTTTCTTAGAGTGTCCTCTCGTTCTTGTTCCTTCCTGCATCAAGAAGATACCTTCACACACATCCTCATCATACTTTCCTGACACTATCTTAAAAGTCTCTATCATATCCCGTCTCTTTCTCCTATATGCCAGTGTCGGAAGTCCAAGTGTCCTCAACCTCTGCTCATAGCCCGCGTTCTTCAACGTTGGTACTAGCTTGCTAGCTCTCCTCTGCACTTTCTCCACTGCTTCTATATCCTTTACCATATATGGAGCCCACACCTGGTTCGCATATTCCAGGTGCGGCCTAACCAGCACTGTATAGAGATTCCTGAATATTTCTTTGTCAAGTGACACAAATGTCCTTATCAGCCCTACAATTCTATTGGCTTTGTTTTGGCCGACTTTGGAACTTTTGGGATTATTGTGTCCAAACGAATCTGTGTATAAGAAATGCATATATATCGAGACCTGACTATATTACATATATGAGTAGGCAGCATTCGCTGTTATATTGTGAATGACGAAAACTAGAAAATTGTACACCAAGTTATTCCATTTGAGGTGGAAAATATAAGTGGAGGTTTACCTTACCTTGTGATGAGTTCGCCACACTTCTAGCGGCACCGAGGAGCGCGCCGCCCCTCGTTCTAGATGGTGATTTGGTGCAGCAGACTGTTCGAAGATGCAGCACGCTCCCCTGCGAAGATGGGCTCGTCTGGCACTTTTTGCTGTTCGACATCGAGGGCTCTCTTGAAGTTGTCTAGCGAGACGCCCCTCATGTCTCTTACTCGCCCTGCTGGCCCTGCTGGCCCTGCTGGCCCTGCAATCGCCATACCAGTGCCAACGGCTTGCTTGTTTATACTCGTTCAAGTATTTATTATTGACTATGGATTATTATATATATTTAGCATTAGCAAAGTTAACTCTTTAGTTAGTACTGTAGTTTAGTGGTTATCGAAGCTGCGCCCACCTTTGAGCTCGAGGAACGCCACTGACGTCATGCTTGAGTGCGCTCGGTCCCCCTCTGCTTCCGGAGAGTCAGTTTCCCTCCCCACCTGTGTTGAAGCGAATAAACCGTGCGGGTAAGTGTATTTTTCCAGCCAGCCCACCCCTCTAGACCACCCTTATCTACCTTTTTGGGCGGGTGCCCAACCCCGAAAGGAGTTGAAATAGGGGAGCTATCCTCCCGCCAAAGGTGTCTTTCTAGGGCCTTTCCTAGTTGATGCTTTATGTTTTATCTAATGAGGTTTTGAGTAACACGGCGTCGTGGCATGACAAATTAACTGTGTTACCCAAGGGTCCACTATATTTGGTATGCAATGCAGTACTGGTAAACATTACTTTAAGAAAAAAAAAAAGTTAATACAATATTTGATATAACTCTTAATCCTAACATGAACTTATCATTGTTACCTCCTCAGTGTACGAGCAAAGTAAACTACGCAACAACATCAAGTCTCTCTCACCTCTGCGAGACATCAACCAGGAGTTTATTCTCAAGATTCCTCAGTTCCTCTCCCGCCTGGTGGACTTTGCCACCAACCTGCCATGTGAGTTGTGACGGATTGGCGTACAAAGTTGAAGGTAGAGTGTGAATGAAAGGGAAAGGTATTTTAAACTTAATGATAGCTTGTGGATGGAAACTACAGTAATAAATAAATAAATTACTGTATGTATCTTATTATTTATTAATGTGAATTGTTAATTTTGTCCGTTTTACTACTGTCCCAGTCAAAAATGTATACTAATTCTTGCATTATTTAATGTAATAAACTACTGTTCATCTGAATTTCTAATGCAAAAGGCTACCTCCAATATTGACCTGGCAAGAAACACATTGGAGAGAATCTGTTTAAAATCTACAAAGGAAATCAATAAATTTGTTTATTAGCCTTGGATACAAGTACTCATGTATGATTGATATGCATGTGTATATAAGCCTTGTTCAGCCAAAGATGACACTCTTAGTAACAGAGTCAGAGAAGTAAACCTTTCTAACTTACACCAATGGCTAGAATTGTGTGGCTGAAAAGTCCAATTATCCAAGCTTCCCGAGGTCCTACTTATCTATCACCAATCCCCTTGTCACTCTGATTTGTTAGCCAGTCGGAGTTGGTCCAAGAAATGCAGGGCTCCAAGAATGAGAGGTCTGAACTAGAGAAGGTTTTCTTAAAATCTGCCTTCTATCCTGTCTCTAAACTTGCCTTCTATCCCATTGTTGACCAGATGAGCCACGTTACCCCGGCCTGACCATGGAGGTGGACCACTGGATGCGACTGATCGAGGACTCCATGACAGAGGTGCTACAGGGTCAAAGATCGTCACTTGCTGCTGCCGCCAACATTGAAGGTAGGGCCCATGTTTTTTTATCTTTTCTTTCCTAGACATATCCCATCATTGTCGGTGATAATCACTATCGTTGTATCGCATTACGAAAATGAAGTACTGAAAGAGACTAACAAGAAAGAAGAAAGAATACACACATACAACATACAATGGTTTAGCGTAATTTTCAATGACATGCATTGTAACGGCTCAGACGGGGTTGCCTTTCAGTAGTTGGAGTGTACTGTAGTACAATAAAGTCCCACCACAGCACTGCCACACCAAGTCATCACTGTGGCTGATGTTGGTATATTGCTAACCGTGCCGCACTTGCACCTGCAGTATCTGCAACCACACCAGCCTTAACAGTGTTACAAAAAGACAGCACCATAACAAGACTCTACTGTATATTAGGCAATTTGGATTATAGAACAATAAAGTCCTGCCCCAACATGCAAACACTGTTGCCGACACAGGTGTGGTGCCAAACAGCGCCCAGGGAAGACACAGTCCCTTGTGGCACCTATCCGCACCCCACCAGCCTCGGCAGTGCCATACCAAGATAGTGCTAAGATAAAGACTTTATTGCATAGTAATGGCTGTTGGTCCACAAGTCTATCGCCATCCCCCCTTATAGTCGCCTTGTACGACACGCAGTAGGATGCGTGAGGCATATTCTTTTTTTCCTCCACCATTAGATGATAATAAAATAAAATAAAATAAAATATAATAAAAAATAGGAAAAGTGGGGATTGGGCCTTAGTAAATAGATAAATAGATAGATTAGATGAAGACCCCCTTACCCCCTGGGGGTAAGGGGGCTATATACCAAATATATACCAAATTAGTGGGAGCTATTTGCCACACATTGAAAGATGAGGAAACAGACCAAACTACCAAATAGTGACTCCAGAGAGTCCCTGTTTATTTCTACCCAACCTTGTAAGAAAACGGAGACAGTCAAACAAAATGGCTACCACCCCCCATGCTACCTACCTTACTGGGTTAATAGGTATGCAGATTAACACCTCCATGGAGATGGGACCTAACTACACCCAGCAGCAGCTCAGGTCAGCCTTTCTTGCCGTTAACTGACTAGAAGGGAAGGAAGACAGGAAAACTACCTACAGTTCACCTGAAGCAGACCAAAGCAATTTTTCTGGCCTGCCAGTTGCAGCCAGTTCTTTTTGTTGCACACCAGTTGTGGCCACTTTCCCTAGCCTGAGCACACCAGTTGCAGCCTAACTTCCTTCCTTTGGCACGCCAGTTGCAGGCAAAATTCCTTCTTCCTTTGGCATGCCAGTTGCAGCCAAAACCCCTCCCACAAATATTGTCAACACTCCCACCTCAAACTAGCCTCCAGAAGCACATCCATACTCAAATCACGAACTGATCCATACAGTCACTCAAAGACTACACTCCACCTGGCTAGGCTGAGATGTGGGCATCATCCAGACCGTATGAGCTATCAGTAGAGGCTGGATGACTCCGTCCAAGATACTTCTCCGGGCTGTAACACACCACCACACCCTATCAAACTTTTTATGTGTGGCACTTATGGGTGTACGGTATACAATTTTAGGTGTCACTTACACTTATAATTATTATGTCATAGGTGTCACTTGCACTTATAATTATTATGTCACTTTTAGGCATTATTATGATATATATTTATTAGTGGCCACTCCATCATTGACGATTATGCCTATTACATAAGGCATCCTCTTCAAACACTCATTTACCGTAGTTTGAATCTACCGCGCAGAGCATAAAAAATTGAGGAGCCTTCATCATGAGCGCACGCAACCTCACTCATGGTTCGTCATTATGAAATTGGGTACTCACTATGAAAAAACTTCGTAAAAAATAACAAATAAAAAGAAAATAAGAATAACTAATCATAAGCTTTCCATAACTTCGTGGATGTACTTGTGTGGATCTTTGACCAGACGCTGACTTCAGGCGTCATTCTTCCTTCTCTGCTCTGTGCTCAACCTGCCCTGACGTGTCTCCCCATGCTCCGCTCGTTCCGCATTTGCTGCGTCCCTAGTGAGTTTTTTCTCATTTGTTTACTCTGGGATGTATCGAGTAAGGTTAGGATATGCGTAGCAGGAGTGTCACGGGCAGGCTGCCCGCAGTTCAGTGTATTTGGGTCGTGTGTTTGGGACGCCTATTTCGGGCGTACCCTCGTGGTCCCGTGGTGGACGCGTGAAACGTTTTCGCGGCTAGCTAGCCTAGTTATTTAGTTGGCTTTAACTACGCGTTATTAGGCTTCTTTTTATCTTTCTGATGAAGTTGCCTTATTTGTTTGTTTTCTGACGTTTCTAGCGTATTTTCTTCACTTAGTGAAGTTTTTTCTAGGTCCTGTGTCAGTGCTTCCCTCTCCCGGGTTTATTTCTTCGAGGTGTGTTGGCGACTGTTCCTGTTGTGATATAATTCAGTGCTTTTATTTTTATTACGGCATGTTTAAGCGATACTCCGTCTGCTTAGGCCTAGCCAGCCTCTCGTAGCTTTTTTACATGTGCAAGTGTTATTGATTTATTGTATAAATATGTACTACTGTGTCATGTGTGTTCTGGATAAGTTGTGTATTGGCTTATTCCAGGCACTATTTGTGTACCTCCGATGGCACCTGGTTGGTGTGGGTTACCGTTTCCGGCGGGTTTTCTCGATTGCTCCGTGAAAATCCGGCTGGTTCTCAGATTGCGTCTGGCGGGTGAGGGTTGCCTTTTCCGGCGGGTTTTCTCGATTGCACCGAGAAAATCCGGCTGGTTGCCGAGTTTTAATCATGCGTGGTTAAAATATGCTAGTTTCCCCCGGCGAATGGTGGCTTGAGGGCTCTCCAGAACTGCGTCTCTGTAGTGGGGCCTGTGTTTAGGCTTACTGTGTGTTTCCCGGCGGAATGGCTTTATCCGATTCAACTAGGGGTTCATGCGGACACCTGTTGACTATAGTTTTTCCCGGTTTTGCAAAGCCGTTAAAAAACTGGGCTGTTTTGTTTGATTAGTCTTTCCACCCCGGCGATCTTTTGCAAAGAAGTGGGGATAGGAACAATTGGGGTTAACTTTTCTATTAATTTTCACCCGGCGGTTGAACCTCGGGAGGGTGGGAATCACGGATTTGCAATTCGGTAGGATTAGCCAAACAATTGAGGGATACAATTGGGTATCGAGACATTCAACTTAAGGCGATCTTTGAAGGCTTCGAGAGGAGTCAGATCTAATGATTAAGATGGGCTTAACCTGGTTAACTGCGTTATAATAAGGAGGCCGGCGTCTTATTATGGGTTCCCGGTGAACTTTTTTATCACAGGGAAGACTGCGTCATTTATAAAGAACTGCTCGTCTTTATAGCATGTCAGAGGATATTCTTAAATCTTTTGGACACGTAAAGATATTCAAATAATCTTTACATATGAACCTACAGGGTAACGAGAGGTAATAGTGGTGTATTACGTCTCGTTGCTCGGCGGTTCATTAACACCTGTGTTAGAACATTTTGGGGTAACCTTATGAGCATTAATTCCTGGAAATTTTCTTTTTTCCAGGGCGGAGTCCCGGCGGGTCCACAGAGGACCAAGTGAGGCCCGGGGGGAGTTAGCTTTTACCCAGTCTCTGCCATGGCTGCTCTAGCCCCTGTTTTTGCTCTTTGCTCAACGCCCTCATGTTCCGGGATCCCTATTTTTGCACATACTCTTTGCATTCGTTGTGTCAAATGCTTGGATCGATCAAGGGGTTTGTGGGTAACGAAGAATTGTACCTTTTGTAGTCAGCTCAGTATTAAAGTATTACAGCATGACAATCTGGCCGCGGCGGTTGCATTACGCGAGGTCAGACAACTTCTTACTAATTATGCTACTACAGTGGCTCATAAAGCACTGCAGTGTGATAACGTAATTCTATGGGACCGTTTGTTGGTTCAGCACCCCCCAATTAAACGTCCTCCTTCCCGAAGTAAAGTCAATAAGTCGGCAGAGACTGGGCTGGGTAAAGGGCTTCTTCCCTCTCCCGGCACATCTAAGAGACCGCGAGAGCCGTCTCCCCCGGCGACAGCTTCGGAGTCAAGATCTAGGTCCAGGTCACGGTCTCCTCTCAGAAAGCAAACACATAGTCACTCGACTTCACCTTCGCGGAAGAAGAGTAGGACAGACAAGACCAAGGACAGTTCTAGTGATACATCGAAGTCGAGGCGGAGTCACAAGTCTTCTAGGAAAGAGTCTCATGCACGAAAGTCCTCCCGGCGTTCGCCGGAGCCTCGAACCTCGCTTTCTGCCTCTACTCCCGACATGTCTCATGTTCAATCTGACAGGTCGGAAGTGGAGTCAGGGACTGTGGTGGGGGATATAAAGTTGTCCCCAAATATTATTCCCAGTTCCAATATTCTCACTTTAGATTTAGAGGGTTCTCCCGGCAGTGATAACTCGCTAGAGGGCTCGAGTGAGGGCTCAGTCATTGGGGTGGGGCCTGGCTCACAAGTGAGTTCCGGCCAAGACCGGGGAGTTTGGAGATACTCCCAGCCATGGAGGGATAGCTCACTTCTGTCTCGGGCAACACAGGTAGTGGCTGACGTCCACCGGGACGCGGAGACCCCGTCTTCCATCCCTGACTTAACATTGCAACATGAAGGGGTCCCAGCCTCGGCGGAATCCTCTTGGGAGGGACCAGAGGCAGGGAAGGAGCGTTCTATTATTTCTGAGGTGGGAATTCACGAGTCTAGTTCAGTCGTAGATAACTCTCAGAATAGGGATGCTTCGCCTAATAGTTCTTCCTCTGCTCAATTTGCCACGGCGGATGAGATTAATGGGTTACTAGCGAGTGCTTTAACTAAGTTTTTTGGCCAGCAACCGGAGCCTCCTATAGTTGGTCTGGGAGCTTCCACGCCAACATCGACTGTCCGACCTCTGGCTACTTCCATTGCTTTGACACAAATTCCGCTCACTCCCCTTGTATCACCTACTATTGTTACTAGGCCAACTTCGGCGGCACTAACTACTTCCAATGTGCGAGTAGTAGCAGACGTAAATCCTCCCCCGTTAGACAAAGCCCCGATCAGAAAAGGGGCTATGCCTCTCTTATACGGGCCAGACGATTCTTGGGTATCATTGGTACCAACAAAGCCAGAGGTAGCACAGTCCACTATGTCAGGGGAGCTTCCGGTACCACGAGAGTGGGTAATCCAAGGGAATAAATCTAGGAAGTTGGGCTCTAGATATGCTGGGAAATGTACTTGATGTTAGTATTAAGGCCATCCCCAACTATTATCATCATGATTATTTTGTATATTCTTCTACACCTGCCTACCCCCTGCGTCAGCTTCAAAACTGTTTTCGGACTGGACAAAACATGACGGGTTCAATGATATCAAAGCGTTGTCGGCTCTAACACCTGAGTTAGGTTTAAAGACATTCACAGACTCAGCCGCGAATCCAGTTTTGACGGTGGAGCAGTTGGGTCCGGGACCTTGGGTGGACTGGGAAGTCGAGGCGCAAAACTTTGCAACTACATTCACTTCTAAAGCTTCACACCAAATTCCACAAGAAAGCCATTCTTGGTTCTCTCTCCCGGTATACTCTGCCGGCGGAGTTCCCTCTGCTCTATTTGCTTTTTTAGCTGCCCCTAAAATTAATCTATGCGAGCTTAAAGATCCCTTTTCTACACCTTCCACTACTCACCTAGACCGGGAGTTTAGGCTACGGGGAAAGGCGTATAGACTATTTTCTCAGTATATAGTTACGCAACAGGTAGCAAAGTCAATGCTAAGATCTGCTCAGGCTATCGCGGACACAGAAGTCCGAAAGGCGATCGAACTGTCTAGACGCTTGCTTCTCCAGACTTCTATACAGTCACTGGGAGATATACGCACGGCCTTGTTAGAGGCGGTGCGGGCAAGACAAGATCTAAGGATGTCTCTAGTCCGCAAGCTCCCGGATAGGATTGCAAATCAAGTCATAATGTCCCCAGTTCTAACTGCCTCTTTAATGTCCCCGGAGGTGTGGAGGACGGTGTTTAACATGGCTCAGGCCTTGAAGCACAGTCCCGCCCCGTCTAAGAAACCTGCCTTCACTTTTACCAAGCCCAAACCAGTCGCTAAAGCTCAGTATGGTGGGGGCAAAATCCTTTCATTTGCCTAAATCCTCTTCCACCCAAGGTCAGTACAGATACAAGCAAGGAAAGTCTTCAGGGAATCATAAAGGACAGAGGTATCAAAGGCCGGGCCAGGGCCCGTCTCCAGCCAAACCCGGCCAGTCGTCTAAACTTACACCACCACCACCACCAAAAAACTAGGGTCTCCCTCACTCCCAGGGCCAATCTTCCGGCGGGTGGATCAGAGGGTAGTCCAGCCGGCGAACCCTTGTCTGCTAACTGGGTCGTTCCGGGCGAATCATCGCGCATGGCCTTTAAACACATGGGTGAGGATGGTGGCACGCAAAGGCATCACCTGGCAGTGGCTCCGACGACCTCGCTTACGTCAGCCGACAAAGGCAAATTTTGTTTCATTAGAGGTGGAGTCACTGATCCAAGAGATGGTGGCAAAGAATGTTATCATCCCGGTTCCTCAAAATTACCCAGTTTTTACATCCAAACTTTTTCTGGTACCCAAAAGGGACAGTGTTCAGATGAGGCCGGTCGTAGACCTGTCTTATCTGAACCTCCACATTCACAACGTGTCCTTCCGGATGCTGACAGTGAATCAAATCAGGCTAACACTTCCGCCGGAAGGGTGAATGTGTTCTTTAGACCTGACGGACGCGTATTGGCACATCCCGGTAAACAAATGGTTTCAACGTTTTCTGGCCTTAACCCTTGCTACCCGGGCTGTCTTACCCAATGACGGTCGCCCCTACCCGGGCGAAATGGCTGAAAAACATCTAGGCCTAGGCTACCGTATTTATGTTTATTTTCACTGCTAGAACTTTCCCACTCATCTATAATCGTAGTGCGGTTTTCAATCTGTATTTTGGCATTGAGTAGAGCTCTGTAAGTCAACTGGTTCAGTTGTTATGACGATTTCAGTGGAGCCAATATTGCAGAGATGTTGCCAATATGGGGGCTTTTCAGACACTAATTTTGTCATGACGTCAGAACAATAACATTGAGGAGTCTTCTCCTTCTTGTTTTCGGAGGTGCGGTGAAGAACGCTTGGGTTTGTTGACATACGTCGTACGCACGGCGTTCAGACCAAGCTTAATTAGGCTATTAAGCTCATGCCTTAGATAAGGCATACCGGGTAGCGGCCCTTCTTTCGTGCTGTCCTTACCTAAGGCAGACCGGGTAGGAAGGGTTAAGAATCATGCATCAGACTTATGTCTTTCAGAGGATGCCGTTCGGTTTAAACCTAGCACCTCGCATATTCACGAAATTAGTCCGGCAAGCCCTGATGCCCTTGTTGCAACAAGGGATCAAGATTTTGTGGTATCTAGACGACTGGCTGGTGGTGGCGGAGACGGAACAGTTATGCATCAATCATGTCAACATAACATTAAATCATGTAAAATCTCTAGGATTCAAGGTAAACCTGGTAAAGTCAAACCTTGTTCCCACACGAGTGGTCCAGTGGATAGGGCTGGTCTGGGACACAGCTGCTCTCACTCTGAGTCAGAGTGTGGACAATCGGAACAGGTTTCGCAAGAAACTGTTTCTTCACAGTCTGACTACGACACGGAGAGTCTGGGAATCTCTGGTCGGCTCTCTCAACTGGATTCAACTCACACTACTGATCCACCTGGTGAACAAGCCTACGTCTTTTCTATCCTAAATGACCTAGAGCAGTTAGTTCAGCAACCCACCCGTATCCCGGATCGCATCGGAGATCGGCCCAACATTCTTGACTTGTTTCTAACTTCCTAACTTCTAACCCTTCTTCTTATACTGTCGATCTTTTCTCTCCTCTGGGCTCCTCCGACCATAAACTTATCTCTGTCACCTGTCCTATCTCTCCAGTACAGCCACCCGATCCTCCTAGCCGGCGGCGCTTGTGGCACTTTGGCGCTGCCGACTGGGAGGCTCTTCGGCAGTACTTCTTTGATTTCCCATGGAATGATTTCTGCTTCCATGGCCGAGGACCCTCGGAGAGTGCTGAACGCATTACCGAGGTAATCCTATCGGGCATGGAAGCATACATTCCATTCTCTTTCTCTCAGACTAATGCTAAAAAATCTTGGTTTACTCACGCCTGTTCTACTGCTGTCCGCAATAAGGAGGAAGCATTCAAACGGTACCGACGCCTTAAAACTCAAGACTCATTCTTCATATGTTTCTGCCCGGAATCAAGCCAAATCTGTTCTTCGACTTGCCAAACACTCTTTCAATAATAAATGCACTGAACTATCCAACTCTAGCTCTTCCAAGCTTTCTGGCATCTAGCCAAAAACCTCTCCAACAATTTCTCTTCCTCGTCTTTCCCTCCCCTTTCCCACTCTGATGGCACAACCATCACTTCTTCCTCTGACAAAGCTAAACTCTTCGCTCAAACTTTTGCTAGAAACTCCACCTTGGATGATTCCGGTGCTATTCCTCCCTCTCCGCCCTCCTCTCTCTTACTTATGCCTAATATCCTAATCTCTTCTAAAGATGTACTTTCTACCCTCTCTGGGCTTAACACTAATAAGGCGTACGGTCCGGACGGTGTTCCTCCTGTTGTGACTCCCTGCCTAGGCAAACTCTTTCGTCTCTGTCTATCCTCTAACGTCTTCCCTTCATGCTGGAAGTTTGCTCACATTCAACCTGTCCCAAAGAAGGGTGACCGCTCTCAACCCTCCAACTATCGTCCAATTGCTCTTATCTCTTGTCTTTCTAAAGTTTTTGAAACTATTCTTGCTTCCAAATTTCTTAAGCATTTCTCTTCTCATAATCTGCTCTCAGATCGCCAGTATGGCTTCCTTAACCCTCCAGCCCCGGCTATGTATTATATATATTCCTCGAAACCCGGGTGTTTTGGCCGAAAAACGTCTAGGCTAGGCTACCGTATATTCGTTAATCAGACTGCTTCCCGCATTCCCGCGCATCCCCAAGCGTAGCTGTGTTATTTACCTGTAGAATGGCATTAAGTAGAGCACTCTAAGTCAACTGGTTGAGCTGTGATGATGATTTCATTGGAGATAACTTTATGGCCAAAACAGCCACTTTACACCACTTTTCGATACTTAACAACAACATACAGGCACACACGAACAAGCGACGCTCTCCTTCTTGTGGCCGGAGATGCGGGGCGACGGTCCAGCCGGCTGTTGTTTACATGCGTCGGACCGACGCCTCGCACACGAAGCTCACAGGCTTTCAACCACTGGGCGTTCAAGATACCATCCGGGTACCTGTTATATGCTTTTTTATGGGCGTTCAAGAGCCCTTCCGTGGTGAGAGGGTTAAGGGTCGCTCTACTGGTGATCTTCTTTCATATCTTACTAACTCTTGGTCATCCTCCTTCCGGGACTTCGGTGAGACTTTTTCTATTGCACTAGACATATCGAAAGCCTTCGATAGAGTCTGGCATAAATCTTTAATTTCTAAACTACCCTCCTTCGGTTTCTATCCCTCCATCTGTGCCTTTGTCTCTAATTTCCTTTCCGCCGTTCCATAGCCGCGGTTGTGGACGGCCATTGTTCACTTCCTCATCCTATAAACTCCGGTGTTCCTCAGGGCTCTGTCCTATCTCCTATTCTCTTTCTAATTTTTATAAATGATCTCCTTAACTGTACCTTAATTCCCATCCATTCATACGCAGACGTACACTACTCCATTAGTTTTTCAGAACGCCCCAGCCAGCAATCCCTCAACGACAAACGTAATGAAGCCATAGAACTCTTAAATTCTGATCTAAATACTATTTCCAATTGGGGCAGAGCAAACCTTGTTAACTTTAATGCTTCCAAAACCCAATTTCTCCATCTATCTACCCGTCAGGATCTCCCAGCGGACTATCCCTTATTCTTCAACAATACAAAAATCAACCCTTCATCTTCTCTCAATATTCTTGGTGTCTCTTTTTCTTCTGCTCTCATTTGGAAGGACCATTACCAGTCATGCTAAGGCAGCCTCCCAGAAGCTGGGTGTGCTCAACCGCCTTAGGGGGTTCTTTTCCCCTGCACAGCTTCTTGCTCTGTACAGGGGCATAGTGCGCCCTTGTATTGAGTATTGTTCACATGTGTGGGGAGGTTCCTCTCACACCGCTCTCCTAGACAAAGTTGAAAGGAAGGCCTTTCGTATCATTAACTCCCGTCCACTCACCAACTCTCTGCAATCTCTCTCTCTCCGCCGCAATGTTGCATCTCTCTCGCTATTCTATCGCTACTATAATAATCAGTGTTCCTCAGAGCTATCCAGTGCATACCACCTCCTTTACGTAGGGCACGTGGTACCCGTTTGCAACTCAATCCCACCCCTACTCTGTGCAACTCTCCAACCCAAGAGTGAAACGTTACTCTCAAACTTTCTTCTACTCAACAGCTGAGCTCTGGAACTCTCTCCCAGAATCAGTCTTTCCCTCTTCCTATGACTTAAATTGCTTCAAACTCCGTGTGTCCAGGCATTTTGGCTCGAACGTCCCTTGATTTTGGCCCTGTCACTCTTTCAACTATGTGGGAGGCACTCGCTATAGGCAGTTATGCCTTTTGCCTCCCTCAATCACATAGAAAAAAAAATGTAAAGTTGGGCCGGTTGAAAGTCAAACGTTTAATTTTGGAGGGCAACAAATTTTTTCCACTATTGCCGGCGGAAACATTATGGCCCATCACAAAATTAATACACACCTTACTAGCGGCCTGGGAGAAGAGGGAAACATTGCACTCAGTCATGTCATGGACCTCTCCTCCGCCGACGGTATGGGTGGACACGGATGCGTCAGGCACGATAGTTGGGGCTTTCAGTCAAACCAAGGGCATCAGGGTCAAGGGCTTTGGTCCCATTCAGAATCCTCCCACATAAATGTTAAAGAGTTACTAGTCCCCTTGTATTTCCTTCAGGCTCACGGCTTTTCTTTGCGGGGCAAATCAGTGGCCTTCAGGATGGACAATCTGAATGCGGTTCACTGCGTTCAGAAACAGGTGTCAACGCGATCTCGGAGGTTGCTAAACGTGTCGGAAAAGATTTTTGTACTAGCCGACAAGCTGGACATTCAGCTTCACGCTTCTTATCTCCCCGGCGTAGCGAACATTTGGGCAGACGCTCTATCTCGGAGACAGAGCACAACAGTAGAATGGGCACTCAAGCAAAACATTTTCGACCTAATGATTGCGAAGCCTTACCGTCCACAAGTGGATCTATTTGCGTCCGAGGAGACTCACAAACTCCCACTGTACCTAACCCGCCGGACAACCACGCCGGCGGGAGGACCCGACGCACTGGTGACGGACTGGAACATGTGGAGTTCCATTTATCTGTTTCCGCCGCCAGACGCTTCTCTGATGTGCCAAGTAGTAAACAAACTACAGGATTATCGGGGCGTAGTCTCGTTAATCGCGCCCCTGTGGCCGGCGCAGGCGTGGTACCAGCAATTAAAACGTGGTGCCCGAACCCGGTCGCTCCCGGTCGGGTATTTCCACTTAGACACGATTGGCAACCTAGAGACCTCGTTGACTTTTGCATTATGGACATTCAGGAGGCCAAATGGCTAGCTCCGTATGGTAGAAACGTGACCGATAAATTCATGAATCAATACACACAATCTACTAAAAGACAGTATCATTCGCATTGGCAGTCTTTCACTTCTTGGATACTCAGAACAGAACAATCCGTGCCTTCAGTGGCTTTGGTTTTTAATTATTTAAACTATCTGTTTGAGCAGAAACGTCTATCTGTAGTAACGTTAAAGAATCACTTAACAGCAATTAGGATGCCATTCTTTTTACCTTACAGGTCTAACCATACCATTAGCGGAGGAGACAGGTTTCATGAGGGCATGTTTTAAACTCCGCCCACCTCCCCGTCAGCTCATGCCTACCTGGTCTCTGGACAAAGCGTTGTCATTACTTCATTCCCGGCGGTACCAAAATACTGCAGATTTTGACTTACTTTTAAAAAGGGCAGTATTCCTTATGGCTTTGGCTACTGGGAACAGGGTGTCTGAGCTGGCGGAGATGAGCAACACACCTAATTGCATCAGGTTTGGTAGGCTCAATGATTGTATTCATATTGCCCCTTCCCCGGGGTTCATCGCCAAGAATGAACACAGTGATCACGTGTTTTCAGAGTTCACGGTGCCGGCGTTGAAAAGGGGAAAGGTGCACTTACAGTTTCTTACAGTAGATCCTCTGGAAAAAGGCAAACTATGCCTGTGTATCCAGCTCAGTACCAGTACTTGCACTGCTGCGGTCGTTCACGGTGTTGGCGGCGGCGGTAGCAGACGCAACATTTTTACTATTCTGTATTTTTGTTTATAATCAAACTTCAAATCTTGTCTTCCCCATGCTTTATCAAGATTACTTTCAAACTCCCTTATTGATTCGGAATCGACTACATACTGGGGCAGTGCGTTCCACTCATTTACCACTCTATCACAAAATGAGTTCTTTGCCTTCTCAAGCCTATTTCTTTCTTTGTAAATTTTCTTAGAGTGTCCTCTCGTTCTTGTTCCCTCCCGCATCAAGAAGATACCTTCACACACATCCTCATCGTACTTTCCTGATACTATCTTAAAAGTCTCTATCACATCCCCTCTCTTTCTCCTATATGCCAGTGTCGGAAGCCCCAGTGTCCTCAACCTCTGCTCATAGCCCGCGTTCTTCAACGTTGGTACCAGCTTGCTAGCTCTCCTCTGCACTTTCTCCACTGCTTCTATATCCTTTACCATATATGGAGCCCACACCTGGTTCGCATATTCCAGGTGCGGCCTAACCAGCGCTGTATAGAGATTCCTGAAGATTTCTTTGTCAAGTGACACAAATGTCCTCCTTATCAGCCCTACAATTTTATTGGCTTTGTTTATCTTTTCCGCTAAATGTTCTGAGAAATTTAACTTATTGTCTATCACTACTCCTATATCCTTTTCTGCATTCACTTCCTCCATCGCTTCATACATACTGTATCCTACCTTGTCTATCTTGCTGGTCCCAATCCGCATGTACTTGCATTTTTTTGGATGAAAAGGCATTAACCAATGCTCAGACCATCCCTTCATGCCCTCCACATCTCCTTGAAGCAAACCCATATCTTCCTTACTCCTCACTCTTCTATACAGTTTAGTGTCATCCGCATACAGGTATACCTCACTTCCATTAGTTATAACTTCAGGCAAGTCGTTGATAAATATAACGAACAGCAATGGTCCCAACACAGATCCCTGAGGTACCCCACTTGTAATTTCCCTCCACCCCGAGCCTATTCCATTCACCAGTACCCTCTGTCTCCGATCTTTCAGGAAGGCTTCTATCCATTTCACACATTTCTCCCCTATATTATAGCTTCTAACTTTCTCTATTAACCTTTTATGTGGGACCTTATCGAAGGCCTTCATAAAATCGCAATATACCACGTCTATTACATCACCATCTTCTAGAATTTGCATCCAATCATCTACCACCTTAATTAGCTGTAGTACCGTCGACCTCCCCGGCAAGAATCCGAACTGTCTCCCACTGAAAAGTTGGTTTGACTTCATATGATCCATTATTCCTTCTCTAATTACCGTTTCCATTAGTTTACACACAACACTTGTCAAACTGACTGGTCTATAATTCCCTGGGTCATTTCTCTTTCCCTTCTTAAATATAGCTGTTATGTTCGCCTCTCTCCAGTCCATCGGGATTTGTCCTGTATTAAACGATACCTCAAATAACATTTTCAATGGCTCTACTAACATCTCCCCTCCTTCCTTTATGATTCTTGGGTGTATCCCATCCGGTCCCGGTGACTTACTTCTGTTCATTTTTTCTATAGCCCTTCTTATTCTAGCATGGGAAAACTCTATTAGTTCTAGTGCCGGTGCCTGTTTGATGGGAATAGTAGGCACTGCATCCTCCGACTCCACTATTAGTACCCCCCCAAAGTATTTCCCCAGCACCATATTTTATGTCCAGTGCAAGCGCTAACCAAATATTTGAAAGTCGCACCTAGGAATCAACAAGGTGCTTTATGGGTATCAAGTACGGGTAAACGCGTAATGAAGCGTAAACTGGCTTCTCTCTTAGTTAACGTCATTCAGGAAAGTAATCCCGGCGTTGTGGGTAGAGCTCACGATTTACGCAAATGGGCGACCTCTTTACGTTTCCTTAAGAATTTTTCTGTTGAGGACATAGCAGCCACGCACCTCTGGTCCTCTAATCATACTTTTTTGACTCGATACCTTTCAGTAGCTTCAGGCCTTCCATGCCATGTATAGCTTTACGGCAGAGGGTCTAGGTGGCCTCTGGGTCACTTAGTGTTTAAATGAAGAAAAGAGAGGGGGGGGGGGGGTGCAGTCAGTGTAACATAGGACACCCTAGACCCCGCCAGAGTACGTGTGCGGAGCTTACGAGCTGTGATACAGGGTGTAGGTGCTGTGATATAAAATTTCTCTGTAGTATTCATTTCAGGAAATTGTGCTAACGTACAATCATAGTAGAACGACAATGCTTGTTGTAAATAGTTTTGGCTGTGAAGCAATATAAATTTAAGTAATCTTAGTAGTTGCGGCCGCAACTTGTATTTGTTATGTAAGTACCTCTGCAGAAGTACAAGAATTCAGTACTTCTGCGACAGTACACAAGTTCCTTTTATTTTTAGGGTATAATTTTAGATATATATCCACAAGTTAATGGGGTTTATATGTGCACATGTAAACTTTGATGTTTTTATTTTTCACCACTTACTTGTGGGGTGCCTTCTTAACTACCAGCTCTGTGTACAGAGTCTCGGAGTTAACCCCTTTTTTGTCCAAGCAGGCTTCTTCGAAGCACGCTCCTGCTTGTCACCTTTTTTGTATATTTATATGCTGTATAAAGTTTATGCACACATATATATCTTTTTTACAAAGTAAGAATACTATGTGGTTGTTTGATTATCTGCTTTTGCTAGAGTTATGATATGATTACGAATGTCCCCCTCCAGTCTTAGATATCAGGCATAATCGTCAATGATGGAGGGGCCACTAATAAATTATAGGTTTGACTCCTGCAAGGAGATAAAGAAAACCTAATATTTAGTAGTGGCCCCGTAATCATTGACGACTGGGGCCCTCCCGACCATCCCCTTCCCATTCGTTGATGTATTAGGGATTTTGGTTTACTTGATATGTCAGTGAAGGAAGAATGACGCCTGAAGTCAGCGTCTGGTCAAAGATCCACACAAGTACATCCACAAAGTTATGGAAAGCTTATGATTAGTTATTCTTATTTTCTTTTTATTTGTTATTTTTTACGAAGTTTTTTCGTAGTGAGTACCCAATTTCATAATGACGAACCATGAGTGAGGTTGCGTGCGCTCATGATGAAGGCTCCTCAATTTGTTATGCTCTGCGCGGTAGATTCAAACTACGGTAAATGAGTGTTTGAAGAGGATGCCTTATGTAATAGGCATAATCGTCAATGATTACGGGGCCACTACTAAATATTAGGTTTTCTTTATCTCCTTGCAGGAGTCAAACCTATAATTTGAGTCACTTTCGATCACTGCTTTTATTTGTCACTTGCTCTTTCACCGATTTATTAGTATCACTTTCACTACGGTTTCAAGTCTTTGGCGCTTGAAAATTATAGGCATTATCATGATATATATTTGAGTCACTTTCACTCACTGTTTTTATTTGTCACTTGCTCTTTCACTGATTTATTAGTGTCACTTTCACTAGGGTTTCAAGTCTTTGGCACTTCAAAATTGTTTGTGAATATGATAGTCAGCAAAGCACAGAACTGCACATAGTGGAACTTTGCAGTCCAGGCACTCATATGTTGTTTTGGTGCTTTTTGTGGGCCTGTGGACAGTGTTGTAGCACACATGGCACCGTTTTTGGGTCTTGCGGTTGGTACCAGGTGCTAGAGGAAAGTGGTTGAGTCTGTGCTTCCTCTGGTACTCAGCACAGAGTGTGCGTTCCAAAACACCTGTTTCTGCTTGTGACTGGTGTTACGACCGGGGCTACGAATAAAACAAGGGCACTTAATGATTGGACTAGTAATAGGGCACTATGCAACAACGGTACGCTAGATCCAAACCCTCGAACTTATATGCCGGCGAACAAAAACACCTATACCCTCCAGAGTTAATCTGCGATAACGGGGTGTCCTTAACTGGGCATAAATGTACTCTACTTCAGGCTAACCCACACTGGTATAGCCTGATAACAAACAAGATGCAAGTTACGTTAAAATGCATAAAAGGGAAGCTATGGAAAGATCATTTAAATCACTGCAAGATTTAATACAATAAAAAGATGCTTCAATACAGTTACTCTAAACAACAATAAACTCTTCACTCCTATCTGAAAGAAAGTGAAGTATAGTCCTACAGCATAGACCTGGAAACTTCTGAAGAAAGTCTGATGCTCATAAGATGCTCGTATCTTAAATTATATAAAGGCAGGAGGCAGGACACCACACGTGTAGACTGAATACACTAAAAGATAGGACATATAATGTTAACTGACACGAGAATACTATAAATGCGCAACGGTAGTAATGCTCGACACTAAAAGAAGTACTTCCTCATCAACGAAACAGTCTGCTATGGTTGTGCGGCTCAGCAACAACCTAGACTAATAAATGCTGTGAATAATAATGCGTACATATCAAAGAGCTTATATTAAATACTAACAAGTGTCTACTTAATTAATGATGTCTAGCTGGGATACTCTAGGTAAGGAACTGGGGTTGAGCAAGACAGGCTCGTAGCCTAGCGATGTCCTTAAGACTGCATCCTTTAAGTTACGTTAATTGACTGGGGTGCTCTCTTGATAGATCCAGATCACAAGTATCTGGTTCTATCCTGGCGACACTCAAAAGACAAGCAAAGAGGCAGCAAAGTGTGGAACTGGAACAGGCCAAAGCCCTCGGTCAACACAATGCTGCACTCGCAAAAGACGCAGCCAAAAAGACAACCTAGGCTACCACAGGACCGGTCGAAGTCGTGTAGGTATAAACCAACCATACACACATCGGAGACAACGACTACAGAAACCTTATCCCAGTCTAGCATTAAATAAAAGAGCAGAACACTAAATCAATAATGGAGACACCCGCAGAGTTCTTAACCTCTACTAACTAAGAACCCTCAAACCTATTCTAAGTACAGTAGGGTCTTGTAAGATGCGAGATCAGAAGATGCGATTCGCATAAGATGCGAGGACCCCAAATAATAAAATAAATTATTTTAAGATGCGAGACTGATCATAATTTGCGAATCGGAGGCTCAAAGTGGCCTAAATCCGAGGAGAAACCTCAAGATGCGAAAAAAGAAAAAAAAATGCGAGCCTTAGCCGGGACGTTTTTCCCATAAGCTGCGTGTATCGTAAGATGCGAAATCGTAAGATGCAGTCGCATCCATCGACCATAAACTCGCATCTTATGAGACCCTACTGTACATGTAAATATCTCAGAGGACGGCGCATGCAATACAATGGGCCGGCTATGGAAACCGTATGCAGAACCCAAGGGGATAAGTAATTGAATAAAGGTGAGGAGCAATGGAAAAGAAGAAGGTCAGAGAGAGAGACAGTGGTAAAGGGGGTGATCAGGAGAGAGAATGCAAAGGGATGTTAGAAGCATGCACGCCAAGCCTGTCCTGAGGAAGGCAGCTCCCGGGAACCCTCATGGAGGAGGCTAGTTACACAGGAGCCCACAAGGGCGCGATGGTCGGCCAATCACGGGCCGAGACGTCACAAGGCAGCAAGCCAGGAGCCACCAGCCAATCAAAGGCGAGGGAAAGCCCGCACGAGCGGGAAAACTCCTCCGAGCGAGGTAGCACATACATACACACGCACATATTACCACCACGCTCTCGCCTCTCTCTCTCTCTCTCCACAATGCATCTTATATTCTACTAATGATATAAAATACTTCCCGTTGTCACAGACGAAAATAAAGACCACCACTGGACTGTCTGTGACAATGCGAGTACTATGAAAGAAAGAACAACATTCTCTGATAACTGTAGCCCATTTCGATGTCCCTGGCGGACGCTAGTGGCTAACGGGAGGCGATTCTGCCAACGCTGGTAGGCGTCACACCCCGCCCAAGATATGGGACGCTCAACATTAGGCGAGCACCATATCTGACAAGGCAGAATGCCGACAAGACCCGCCACAACCAGCCACTCCACCAGAAATGAAAATCAAAGCTCAATCTTAAATAAAACAAAATTTTAGCATAAAGAAAATCTTATAACCCCTCCCAAACATAATACTGTAGTATAATTTTAGCCTGCTATGCTCCCAGAGCGAGCTTCACAGAGCCCAGCCTACTAAGTGAAAGACAGGTTCAACTTAGGACTTTAGCTATAACATTGGCAACTTACAATTAACTATCAAAAGAAAGTTTTTATGTGATTTTTTTTTATTTAATTTTAATGTTGTTTTTGACGGCTGCTCTACAGGGGCAAGCCTGATTTTTCTCCACTCTCTACACACACTGACTGAACGGCGAGGGTTCTCCTGCAAACATACCCTCCCGTGACAAACAATCAGCCAAAACATTATCAGTGCCCTTAACATGCCACACATCCAACTTGTGTTCCGGCAACAAAACAACACCTGACACTGATAAACTGCCCAATTCATCACAAGACTGGCACTTCTCTTCGCCCTCTCCGGCAACGGGGCCTGCCAATAACCTTTCAGTAGTTCTACCTTCGTGATGAGCGAGGCAGCCCCGATGCGGTCTATGGTGTCGTCAACTCTAGGTAATGGATAGGCGTCTGTCAGGGATAATGCTTCCACACTCTTGCAATCACCATACACACGGATCTTGCCACTCAACTCAGGTTGCAAACTCACTGGCAACGACCACTCACGATATCCCTTATCCCTCAGACCCTTTTTCCACATGTCGTCTAGCTCTGTTTTCACGACAGGCTGTTGAGCAGGATTTATACGGTAGGGAACTAACTTGAGCCTTGCACTGTCTCCAGCCTCCATGTCGGATTCTACCCCGTACATCAGGCCTGGAGAAGCAACAAACATACGGATGTACTGCCACAGCCTAGTAAACAACTCCTCTTGTCGCTTAGGAACAAGAGGTTGCAACTTTTCTCGAAGAACAACATGCCTAGTGCCCTCCCACAACCCAGCCGAGACCGCAGCTTCTAAACTATAGTCTCCCTCCTTCTCCACCTTCGTCCCTAGAACAGCCAGGTCATGAGAGGGACATTAAGTACCACCTGTGCAGTCACTCCCATAGTTCATAATTGCTAAGGCTTCTCCGCTGATACCGTACATGCGCACCCCCGCATTCCTTGCGACTACATCTGCCAGCGCAGCATCACCGCCTTCAGCGACATGGCCAGATACAGTCGGTCTATGGTAGGGCTGTTGCATTCGACTAGAGCAGCATTGGGAGGCTATGCGACGACCGGGAACATCCACTCCACAGCCAACCTCACCAATCTGCTCAATGTCCTCCTTCTGACCACCACCCTTGGCAGCCATGGGTCGACCCTGACCTGGCAACCATGCCAAAGCCTCGTCGCCCACCTTGAACCACCGAAACAACGAGGTCAACGGTCGACTAACACTCAAGTGACCTGCCAGCGGAACATCGTGCACCGCATGAGTTGTGAGGCCTGGGTGCCTGGCACGACCAGTGGGGTATGAACCGAGCTGGTGCTGGAGCGCTGCACACTGCTGCTCAGGCAGGTGCTCTAGCACTTCCACAGCCACCAGACTCGTGTCCCCCTCCCACTGCTCCGCCGAGACATGACAATCCCAACTCTCCTCCACCTGTGCCCCACTGCCCCCCTCTCCTTCTCCACCTTGGCCGCTGCAGACCAACGCAGGGACAGTAGGCTGCTGAGGTGGTTGCCTCACAAACTCATTTAACAGGTTCACATGACATGTTTCCCCGTCCTCGTGTTCAATAGCCCCGTTCCCACAACTCTCCTCCACCTGGGAACTACTAAGTCGCGGAGTGCCATCACGCCCAACCATGTCACTAGGGGTGACAGGTTCTGGGGCCACTCCGGAGCTCACCTCTGGGTCAAGTACTAAGTCGCTAAGAAGAGCCGCTGGATCAAAACTCACAAAGCTACTCCCAACTTTAGCCTTCTCCTTCCGATCGTTCCTCCGCTGGTCTAGAGACTGAGGAATAGGCTGTGACACCTTAGATGCACGAGATCGGATGTCAACACACGCCCTCTGCTGTGATTGACACCTCTCGACCAACTCCTGCCCCTCCCTACTCACGTCGGCCGCCCTCTCGGCACCGACTAAGGGTGGAACCTCAGAAGCAGGTACCGCAAAGTCGTTGCCGAGAAGAAGGTCGACGCCCTCTACTGGCAGTTTCTCCACGATTCCGACATCTAACTCTCGTGTCACACCTTCAACCTCCAGCTCTACTCGAACCAACGGGTATGACCTTGTAGCATTAATACCCTGCACCACAACCACCCGTGCCGCATTTATAGGTTGGCCTGTAAAGTTTTTCATCAGAGTGTTGGATGCACCTGTATCACGCAACAACTCCAACCCATGCTTGCAACCAGCCCAACTCACGCAGCCACGCCCTCTATGGTCGCAAAAAGCATCGCGGACAGGTTTCGAGCCTTCCGGACACTTCTTCACTGGCTGTGCCCCCGCATCTGACATATCACCCCGGGTAAATGCAGAAGACCTCAGAGACACCCCAATGTTGCTAGCCAAAGACACGACTGCTGTAGGTTGGTTACTAGGGCAGGAACGTGCGAAATGCCCCTTGTTATGACACTTAAAACACTACCTCACCCTTGGACTTCCCCTGAGGTGGGGAAGGGCCCTGACCTTTCTTAAACGGGACGGTTTTAGGTTTGTGATCAAAATTGGTATCATTGCTCTTACTCTCGTTATTAAATTGTGCATCACTGACTCGGGGGGGGGGGGGGGGGGGGGGGGGGGGGGGGGGTGTTGCGCCCCTTGTTAACTGCATCGGTCCGTTGTGCAGACCCGCACCCACGAATCAGTGACATTCTCAGGTCAGCCAACTCAGCTGCCTTATGTAGAGTTTTAGGCTGTTTCTCTTTGAGGTTCAAAGCCAGGTCGCCGCCTGTGCACTTGAAAAATTGCTCTAGAAGGACTAATTGCTCAAGCTCCTCGAACGTCGTCACCTCTGACCTCAGCCAATTTCTCAATGCATCAGACAGTTCCCGGGCATGTTCTAGAAAAGTGCACTCACGACCCTTCGTAACACCCCGGAACTTCAACCTATATGTCTGGTTGTAACTCGTACGCTCGCAGAACAGCTTCCTTCAGTACCTCATAATCGATGCAAGACTCCAAGGGCAACGCATCATATGCCTTGAGTCCCTTGCCAACCACCCTAGAGGAAACAAGGGCTGCCCACTTAACCTCGGGCCATTGGTGCTCCCGGCACTTCTTCTCAAAACGCAGGAAAAATTTGGTGACACCCGACTCGTCAAATGTAGGGACTAACTTAATAAGGTGCGATAAAGACTGCTCAAGACCTCGATTCCCATAACCGAGACGCTGCCCTGTCGACTCCACCCTAGACTTCTCAAGATCTCTGTCTGCACAGTACTTCGTAGCCTCAACCTGAAGCTCAGCTTCCCGCTGCTGCTGCTGAATCTTAGCCAACTCAAGCTCAGATTCCCGCTGCTGCTTAGCCATCTCAAGCTCAGATTCATGCTTTCGTTGCTCAAGCTCAGCCTCATGCCTTCGTTGCTCAGCCTGCATTTTAGCCATCTCAAGATCATATCTGCAGTTAAACCTTGAGGAGGAGGAGATGCAACAATTGGAGACCCACCCAGTGACAAACCACGCTACCAGTGACTATCGGCCTGCGGGAACGTACCCGGCTCCGGAGCCCAAGGGGGCGCCATGGTAGGAGTCGAGTGGAATGGGGGCTGGGCCGAAGGTGCCCCAGCTTCCGCTCCACCCGAAGCCCCACGCACCCCGCCGAGCACAAAGGCCACCAGGTCACCTCTCGTCATGCTGCTAGTGCCCACATGCCCCATGACCGTGGCCAAACACTGGAGACCATACCGATCAATCCCCGACACCCGGTCAACAGTAATAGGCATCTCCAGAAACTTCCTTGCATCCTCCTCACTAGTTATAACTCTAATGCCTTCTAACAAACCCCGCTGCTGCACCTCAGAGTCTGCTTCCCGTACTGTGTCCTCACTGTACATTGATCCGTCGTTCGACATAGTGTCCACCGAAAATTCTCAACGTTTATAAAAAAAAGGAGTACCTAAACTCTCATGTAGCACTATTCACCCAAAAAAAATGCTCGAAGACAACTCAAGTGCTATACTACGTTGCCAAAAAAAAAAAATTCAAACGTGTCCAAAATATTCCTCAAAAAACAAATGTCCAACAATCCTGCAACTAAGATAAGATACTAGGCAAGGTCGCCATTTGTTACGACCGGGGCTACGAATAAAACAAGGGCACTTAATGATTGGACTAGTAATAGGGCACTATGCAACAACAGTACGCTAGATCCAAACCCTCGAACTTATATGCCGGCGAACAAAAACACCTATACCCTCCAGAGTTAATCTGCGATAACGGGGTACCGTAAAGTGGGGTAACTTCGGACTTGGGTCATAACTTCGGACATCGGCGATAATAAGTAATTAGACATTGTCATTATATAATGGAAAATCTTTTTATTTTTTTTTTGTGGGGTCCGTTTAGAGAAATGGCAAAGGAAGAGCATGTAAAAGTCCTAGGGAACTGACATGAGTATATGTACACGAAAAAAATATTATATATGTGACGAAAATATGTACATTTTTCGCTACCCTGCCAAACTTCTATCACCCTGAAGAAATTTGTTTGTATGAATGATGTTGTGACTGATATAATTTTGTAGTAACATTACCAGAGACAACATCCACCAAAGGAAATTTGTTACACTTGTATAACGCTCTAGCTAGAACAGTATCATTTAACCGATTGTGTTTTAAAAAAAAAACATGGTAACTTCGGACATGGAACAAAACAATCGTTTGTTAATATTTGCCCTATGAAAATCATTTGTAATACTTGTACATCATTAACATGGTGGTAAAAGATCAAATCATCATTCTCTGAGTCCAAAAACCCATAAAAATATGATACTATGCTAACCGATTTATGTATTTCGGATAATTCTGGATATATAATATATATAAATTAGGAGAGGCATATATCTTGTCCAAATTTTTTTTTATCTGCCGAAAGAAACACCAACAAATACATTATACCTATAAAAATGCTCAAATTCATAAAAGTGTATATGCAGTGATATATTATACATACCTATATATTTTCACTAGGCCTAGTTCATTTTCGAGTTATTGATTTGACAGCATTGGTTATTTTTCCTGCTCAATATTTTCTAGGAGTGAGCTCGATGCCTAACGAGAACAGATCCAAACAGAATACTGTATATGTTAAACATCGTATATATCCCCCTCCTATACTGATTATACAGGCCTAAAAGTATTGACTGTGCATTTTCCACTATAACATCGGACAAGAATAAGCAGCAATAATAAAATATTCATATAAAATAGTAGGAGCCGAAAAATGAATGAAATAAGGCCACAAACGTAAGTCCGAAGTTCTCCTCCGTTCGTCCGAAGTTATCTCAGCTTTCTTGGCAACCATTTTCCATAAGAAATCACCTATGTCCGAAGTTAGCCATACAGGTCCGAAGTTATCAACTTTTCAAGCAAACTTCGGACATCATTTAGGATAAGGATAACTCTCTTCTTATGGGGGATAATTTTAGGAGGCTTCCTGGATTACGGCGCACTATCACCATACATCACTTGACTTAGTTAAATCTCTATAATGTGTTTACACTCAGGAGAAATTGTTAAAAAACATCGAAAAATGTCCGAAGTTACAGCATTTTTACGGTAGCCTTAACTGGGCATAAATGTACTCTACTTCAGGCTAACCCACACTGGTATAGCCTGATAACAAACAAGATGCAAGTTACATTAAAATGCATAAAAGGGAAGCTATGGAAAGATCAATTAAATCACTGCAAGATTTAATACAATAAAAAGATGCTTCAATACAGTTACTCTAAACAACAATAAACTGGGCGGGTGCCCAACCCCAAAAGGGGTTGAAATAGGGGAGCTATCCCCCCGCCAAAGGCGGCTTTCTAGGGCCTTTCCTAGCTGATGCTGAGAGGATTGGGTTCTAGTCATGTGGTGATGGGCTGGTCTATCAGAGTGAGAGCTGAGCAATCTCTGCCATACCCATAGCTTACTCTGACTTTTCCTTTAACTTATATATTTTCTAGATCTCAAGTGACGGCGTCTCTTCCGTGGATTGACCTCCCAATCTACCAAGATTGGAAGCCAAAGCGTCACATTTTTCCCTTGCCCCTCAACTTTCTCTTCATAATTGCTGAGGGGCACAGGGCCCTGGGTGGGGCTTTGGTTTCCCTGGCGTTTCCGCACCCTCCTCAGCCCCCCGCCATGGAGTGGCTTCGGTCACCCAGGCTTTATTGTGGTCGGCGGGGAGGGTTCTGTGGGGGCACTCGGTTATGGCCCTGGAATTGCTCGGGGGCTTGGGGCTGTTCGGCCAGGCAGCTTGGGGAACAACAACAACAATAAACTCTTCACTCCTATCTGAAAGAGAGTGAAGTATAGTCCTACAGCATAGACCTGGAAACTTCTGAAGAAAGTCTGATGCTCATAAGATGCTCGTATCTTAACTCTCTCCGACATATGACGCAATTTTGAGCCTATTAGGGATACTTTAAAGCCTTTATTACCATCAGGGGTATTTACAAACATTTAGTTTAGTTACTTCAACCTCTGCAGTTGTCTTTGAGTTAGCTGTGGGCAGAAAACTAATTTTGGAGAGGAAATTATAAGAGTGAGAGAACTCTATTTCTTATTGATAATCTGGCAACCTCTGCGTCATATGAGTCTGAAGGGGTTAAACTATATAAAGGCAGGAGGCAGGACACCACACGTGTAGACTGAATACACTAAAAGATAGGACATATAATTTTAACTGACACAAGAATACTATAAATGCGCAACGGTAGTAATGCTCGACACTAAAAGAAGTACTTCCTCATCAACGAAACAGTCTGCTATGGTTGTGCGGCTCAGCAACAACCTAGACTAATAAATGCTGTGAATAATAATGCGTACATATCAAAGAGCTTATATTAAATACTAACAAGTGTCTACTCAATTAATAATGTCTAGCTGGGATACTCTAGGTAAGGAACTGGGGTTGAGCAAGACAGGCTCGTAGCCTAGCGATGTCCTTAACCTCTGAAGTGCGCATGGGGGTAATTGGAAACGTCCCCCTGTGCTGACGTATTTGAGGTGTTTCCGTCACTAAAATATTCATTGTGCCATTAATAGCATTAATACTTATCCATATGCGCCTATTATGGGTTGATTATAAAGGTATTAACCTGAAACAACAATAAAACGAGTGAAAACAGCGTTTGGATGGTCAAAATCGGAGATATAGCCCGCGAGTTGTATAATGTATGGGTGAGGCAATCTGCTTTCCCGCCAATTTCCCCCAAGGCCACTGAGACACAGTCGATCGATACTCTCTCTCTCTCTCTTGCACTCGCTTGCTATCAGTGATGACCACACCCTCCAATCGGATTTCTAATGTTAGCACGAAAATATACCTCAGAATAAGGGAATAACAGGGAAAATAGGTGATAACTGAAGGAGAGGAGGAAAGTGGGGAAGGAGGGGAGGTAGAGGACTGAGATTTTGCATGGCCCAGGGGCCAAAAAAAAAATAAAAAAAAAAAAAAAAATATATAAATTTTTTTTTTTTTTTCGATGTCAAAAGTTGATTTTTGTTTTCTCTGACTCTTAAGAGTCTCCCCGCAGTGCGCCGGGGGAACTCTTAAGAGTCTCCCCGCAGCTCCCGGGTTAAGACTGCATCCTTTTAGTTACGTTAATTGACTGGGGTGCTCTCTTGATAGATCCAGATCACAAGTATCTGGTTCTATCCTGGCGACCCTCAAAAGACAAGCAAAGAGGCAGCAAAGTGTGGAACTGGAACAGGCCAAAGCCCTCAGTCAACACAATGCACTCGCAAAAGACGCAGCTGAAAAGACAACCTAGGCTACCACAAGACCGGTCGAAGTCGTGTAGGTATAAACCAACCATACACACATCGGAGACAACGACTACAGAAACCTTATCCCAGTCTAGCATTAAATAAAAGAGCAGAACACTAAATCAATAATGGAGACACCCGCAGAGTTCTTAACCTCTACTAACTAAGAACCCTCAAACCTATTCTAAGTACATGTAAATATCTCAGAGGACGGTGCATGCAATACAATGGGCCGGCTATGGAAACCGTATGCAGAACCCAAGGGGATAAGTAATTGAATAAAGGTGAGGAGCAATGGAAAAGAAGAAGGTCAGAGAGAGAGACAGTGGTAAAGGGGGTGATCGGGAGAGAGTATGCAAAGGGATGTTAGAAGCATGCACGCCAAGCCTGTCCTGAGGAAGGCAGCTCCCGGGAACCCTCATGGAGGAGGCTAGTTACACAGGAGCCCACAAGGGCGCGATGGTCGGCCAATCACGGGCCGAGACGTCACAAGGCAGCAGGCCCCTAGGCCGTGCCAGGAGCCACCAGCCAATCAAAGGCGAGGGAAAGCCCGCGCGAGCGGGAAAACTCCTCCGAGCGAGGTAGCACATACATACACACGCACATATTACCACCACGCTCTCGCCTCTCTCTCTCCACAATGCATCTTATATTCTACTAATGATATAAAATACTTCTCGTTGTCACAGATGAAAATAAAGACCACCACTGGACTGTCTGTGACAATGCGAGTACAGTACTATGAAAGAAAGAACAACATTCTCTGATAACTGTAGCCCATTTCGATGTCCCTGGCGGACGCTAGTGGCTAACGAGAGGCGATTCTGCCAACACTGGTAGGCGTCACACTGGCCTCATGGTCTTGGTGCTTGCTGTGCAGTCTCCCAGTAGATCCAGAATGACTTGTTTCTGGAAGATTCGCAAGTTCTTGTATTTCCTTGGTGTTGTGGGGTTGAGAAGCTTATAGATATAAGCATTGAGGACGGACACGTCCATCATGTGCAGGAAGAACATCTTGTACCACCTGCAGGAGGTCCGCAGGCAGTCTATGAAGCCAACTTGCATGTCGGACTTGTCGACAAGCCGCATATTGATATTGTATTCCATGACGGCGTCCGGCTTCATCACCCTTTCCTTCGTCCTGTGGTCGACTTTGCCGCTGTCCACGAGCTGGCCCTTGTGGATGGTTAATATGACATTCACCTTCCGCTGGTCATGCCTGTGAATGGCTAGCATCGACTCGTGTTGCTTTTTTTTTTTTTTTTTTTTTTTTTTTTCTATGTGAGTGAGGGAGGCAAAAGGCAGAACTGCCTATAGCGAGTGCCTCCCCCATAGTTGAAAGAGTGACAGGGCCAAAATCAAGGGACGTTAGAGCCAAAATGCCTGGACACACAGAGTTTGAAGCAATTTAAGTCATAGGAAGAGGGAAAGACTGTTTCTGGGAGAGAGTTCCAAAGCTCAGCTGTTGAATAGAAGAAAGTTTGAGAGTAATGTTTCACTCTTGGGTTGGAGAGTTGCACAGAGTAGGGGTGGGATTGTGTTGCAAGACGGGCACCACGTGCCCTACGTAAAGGAGGTGGTATACACTGGGAAAGCTCTGAGGAACACTGATTATTATAGTAGCGGTAGAATAGCGAGAGAGATGCAACATTGCGGCGGAGAGAGAGAGATTGCAGAGAGTTGGCGAGTGGACGGGAGTTAATGATACGAAAGGCCTTCCTTTCAACTTTGTCTAGGAGAGCGGTATGAGAGGAACCTCCCAAAACATGTGAACAATACTCAATACAAAGATGCACGGTGCCCCTGTACAGAGCAAGAAGCTGTGCAGGGATAAAGAACCCCCTAAGGCGGTTGAGCACACCCAGCTTCTGGGAGGCTGCCTTAGCAAGACTGGTAATATGGTCCTTCCAACTGAGAGCAGAAGAAAAAGAGACACCAAGAATATTGAGAGAAGATGAAGGATTGATTTTTGTATTGTTGAAGAATAAGGGATAGTCCGCTGGGAGTTCCTGACGGGTAGATAGATGGAGAAATTGGGTTTTGGAAGCATTAAAGGTAATAAGGTTTTCTCTGCCCCAATTGGAGATAGTATTTAGATCAGAATTTAAGTGTTCTATGGCTTCATTCCATTTGTCATTGAGGAATTGCTGGCTTGGGCGTTCTGAAGAACTAATGGAGTAGTGTAAGGTTGAGTCGTCTGTGTATGAATGGATGGGAATTGAGGTACAGTTGAGAAGATCATTTATAAAAATTAGAAAGAGAATAGGAGATAGGACAGAGCCCTGAGGAACACCGGAGTTTATTGGGTGAGGAAGTGGGCGATGGCCGTCCACAACCGCAGCTATGGAACGGCCGGAAAGGAAATTAGAGACAAAGGCACAGATGGAGGGAGAGAAACCGAAGGAGAGCAGTTTAGAAATTAAAGATTTGTGCCAGACTCTATCGAAGGCTTTCGATATGTCTAGTGCAATAGAAAAAGTCTCACCAAAGTCCCGAAAAGAGGATGACCAAGAGTTAGTAAGATAAGAAAGAAGATCACCAGTAGAGCGACCCTTAAGGAAGCCATACTGGCGATCTGAGAGCAGATTATGAGAAGAGAAATGCTTAAGAAATTTGGAAGCAAGAATAGTTTCAAAAACTCTAGAAATACAAGAGATGAGAGCAATTGGACGATAGTTGGAGGGTTGAGAGCGGTCACCCTTCTTTGGGACAGGTTGAATGAGAGCAAACTTCCAGCATGGAGGGAAGACGTTAGAGGATAGACAGAGACGAAAGAGTTTGCTTAGGCAGGGAGTCGGCACGGAAGCACAGTTTTTGAGTACAACAGGAGGAACACCATCCGGACCGTACGCCTTCTTAGTATTAAGCCCAGAGAGGGTAGAAAGTACATCTTTAGAAGAGATTAGGATATTAGGCATAAGTAAGAGAGAGGAGAGTGGAGAGTGAGGAATAGCACCGGAATCATCCAAGGTGGAGTTTCTAGCAAAAGTTTGAGCAAAGAGTTTAGCTTTGTCAGAGGAAGAAGTGATGGTTGTGCCATCAGAGTGGGAAAGGGGAGGGAAAGACGAGGAAGAGAAATTGTTGGAGAGGTTTTTGGCTAGATGCCAGAAAGCTTGGGAAGAGCTAGAGTTGGATAGTTCAGTGCATTTATTATTGATGAAAGAGTGCTTGGCTAGTTCAGTGCATTTATTATTGATGAAAGAGTGCTTGGCAAGTCCAAGAACAGATTTGGCTTGATTCCGGGCTGAAACATAGGAAGAATGAGAGTCTTGAGTTTTAAGGCGTCGGTACCGTTTGAATGCTTTCACCTTATTGCGGACAGCAGTAGAACAGGCGTGAGTAAACCAAGATTTTTTAGCATTAGTCTGAGAGAAAGAGAATGGAATGTATGCTTCCATGCCCAATAGGATTCCCTCGGTAACGCATTCAGCACTCTCCGAGGGTCCCCGGCCACGGAAGCAGAAATCATTCCATGGGAAATCAAAGAAGTACTGCCGGAGAGCCTCCCAGTCGGCAGCGCCAAAGTGCCACAAGCGCCGCCGGATAGGAGGATCAGGTGGCCGTACTGGAGAGATAGGACAGGTGACAGAGATAAGTTTATGGTCGGAGGAGCCCAAAGGAGAGAAAAGATCGACAGTATAAGAAGAAGGGTTAGAAGTTAGAAACAAGTCAAGAATGTTGGGCCGATCTCCGAGGCAATCCGGGATACGGGTGGGTTGCTGAACTAACTGCTCTAGGTCATTTAGGATAGAAAAGACGTAGGCTTGTTCACCAGATGGCTCAGTAGTGTGAGAGGAGAGCCATTGGCGGTGGTGAACGTTGAAATCTCCTAAGATGGAGATTTCTGAGAAAGGAGAAATGGATAGAATGTGTTCCACTGTAGAGTTTAGATAGTCAAAGAATTTGGGAAACTTGGTAGAGTTAGGGGAAAGATAGACAGCACAGAAATATTTAGTAAGAGAATGACAGGAAAGTTTGAGCCATCTATCTATCTATCTATTGCCTGACGCCGTGATCCCCGAAGGGGTGGCCATGAACGAACTGCCGCCATGCACCTCTATCCCCAGTCAGTCGACGCCCCTCCTCCCAACCAGCACCGCCTTCATTCATATACTTCCTCACTCCATCCTTCCACCTCTCCTTCGGTGCACCTCTCCCTCTCTGTCCTTCCACCTCACTCTCGTACACCCTCTTAGTCAATCTCTCACTTTCCATACGTTCCATATGGCCGAACCATCTCAAGTTGTTCCTTTTCACACTTTCCAGCACATCTACCTCCACACCACACCTCCTTCTTACTTCCTCATTCGTCTGTCTATCCCTCCATGTAACTCCGCACGCACTTCTCAAGTACTGTAACTCATTTCCACCGCTCTCACTCTTGGTCTGAGTCTCTTCCCGAACGTCCATGCTTCACTTCCGTATGTTAGTGTCGGGATTACCACACTGTCATGCAAGGATTTCTTCACTTCCATACTGACCACCCTATTTCTTGTTACTGCTTTCAACGTTCCTACAACCCTCTTCCCCTGTTGCACCCTCTCCCGCACCTCCTCATCCACAGTCCCATCTTTACTCAACACACTGCCCAGATATTTAAAAGAGCTGACGATCTCCATAGCCTGACCGTTCAACTTCACCTCACACTCTGTGACTTCACCCCTTTCGAAGACCATAACCTTGCTCTTGCCCGCATTTATCTTCAAATTCCGTTTTTCGCACACTGTTCCAAACTCATTTACCAGACCCTGCACCTCCCATTCATTATCACTCATCAGAACTGTATCATCCGCAAACAGCAGTATAGGTAGCTTCCACTCATTTCCCTCCCTTTTCAGCGATACACCAACATCCACTGCTCTTGATAGTATTTCTTTCATGACTCCATCCATATATACAGTAAACAACCTTTCAGAGGAGTCTAAATCGGGAACACGAGAGCAAGTGAGTTTGTTGTGCACATATGCACAAATTCCGCCTTTGGCTTTGAAACTAGGATAGAGAAAGTAGGAGAATACAGAGAAGGGGCTGCTGGATGTTGCTACAGACACCTGAGTTTCGGTGAGGAAAAGAAGATCAGGTTTGTAGGAGGAGAGATGGTGTTCAACAGAGTGAAAATTAGAGGAAAGTTCGCAAATGTTGCAGAAATTAGTAGAAAGAGTAACAGGCCGAGGTCCAGGTAATTTTGTGGGGTCGTCAGGGGAAGGTCAGTCAGGCGGGCATGGGGGCATTTATGGTCTCTTCCCCCCCCCCCCCTGGGGACTCCGAGGCTGGGCTAAAATTCATCATTTTGATTCAATTTTGGTGTGAAGGAATGAAGTGTGGTGTGCATGTTTAGTGTAGTGAAGTGGATAGGAGGAGGAGGTGTTTGTGAGAGCTAGCTGGATTGCTCTGTGTAAATGAGGCACAAAGAAAATCAGTAAGAGAGGCCAAGCAAATGAAACAGGAGTTCCAGCAACTCTTTATTACATGCCTTGGTGAATAATGTCCTTCTTGTGGGTCTATTTGGGAATTCGGGTATGTTCTTCCTATGCGCTCGTACTGTGCCGACTGTCTGGGTTTGCTTGGTTTGTAGGTACTGTACAGGGTAAGGTGAGGGGACGTATAGTAGTTATCGGTATACAAGATGTGGTTCTTGTCAAAATACCGATCCATCATCGCCTTTACCACCACCCCACCAAACCCTATTTCCGGATCTTTTTGAACTTCGCCCTCCTTGCCACTGTAGACGATGAAGTCGAGGACATAACCCGTCATGCAATCGCACAGCGCGAACAGTTTGATCCCAAAACAATGTCTCTTCGATGGGATGTACTGTCGGAAGTGAAGTTTCCCCTGGAACAGTACCAGAGATTTGTCGATGACCACTTTCTGGAATGGCTTTAGGAAGCTAGTGAAGTTTTCCCGCATCAGATCATAGAAGGCCCTAATCTTCCACAAGCGGTCTGGGAGGTGCAGGTTGGTGTTCGTGACGAAGTGGATTTTTTTTTTTTTTTTTTTTTTTTTTTTTAGAACAAATACCATGGCTCTATGCCAAGCAGCTGAAAGAGCCGTAAAACATTCAAGAAGGGTAGATAATATTTACAGGTAAGGAGTTGACATAAAATTTGAGAAATTGTAGGAAAAGGGGTAACCCACTGAGGGAGGCGTCAGCCATACCCTGTGTCAATAATTTTTTTAAAAGTGGCGTATTGTAAACCTAAATACTGAATAAGATTACAAAATTAAAAATATAAAAAGGGAGACAATGGATTGTAATTAAATCTACTAAATCTTGCCCAATATACCAACATCTTTGCAGAATGCAAAGATTCTTTCTGCAGAAAAGGAACAGCCCTCAGCCAAGATTGCTCTCAGGCTGAGCGGTCTGCGAATATTTCCAAAGTACCTATCCCTTTGACGTTGAAAAGATGGACATTCTATCAGGATATGTTTAACTGTGAGGAGAACAGCACAATCTGTACACTCCGGCTGGTTTGTCCTTTCCATGAGATAACCATGAGTGAGTCTAGTGTGGCCAATGCGGAGACGAGCAAGAGAAGTTTCCTCCCTACGAACTTTAGAACAAGCTTCGTGTCAAGGTTCTACAGATGGCTTGATCTCTTTTAGCTTATCAAGTACATTGTAAGACCACTCAGCCTGCCATTTAGACAACACAGCAGACTTAATGAGAGGCAAATAATCATTGTAGGGCAACTGGAGGTCATCATCAAAGATATCAGCATGCTTAGCTGCAGAATCTGCAGCCTCATTTCCATGGATTCCCACATGCGCTGGTGTCCAACAGAAAGAGACCAGTTTATGTTGAGATGCAAGTGTGACCAGCCATTTCATTATCTCTATAAGTATTGGGCTCCCACGGAATTCCCCTTGTAGGGCATCGAGAGAGCTTCTAGAATCTGGACAAATCACGAAGGAGCTCCCCCCAAGGTTCCCAATCATCTTGAATGCCTGTAGGATAGCGGATAATTCTGCTGAAAAAATAAGAGGCAATTGGAGAGAGGCGCCGGCTAAAAGTAACCCCTTCGGGTCACCACTGCATACGCCGTAAAATCTACACTCTTAGAACCATCTCTGTACACCTTCGTGTCCTCTGCATGCTTGCTAGCATGCTGAAAAAACAAAGACCGGTGCAGGTGTTTTGCCCTTCACAATATTGTTGAGTTCCCTGCATGATTCACGCGGGGGAATGCTCCAAGGAGCTGGACTCCCCGGAAAACCTCAGACGTCGATCCTCTCAGGCAGAACTTCATTAATGAGGTTAGCTGCAACCAAACCAAAGGGTTTCCATGCCGAGCGGTCGTGAAAAAGACCCTCAGCTGCGAAGAGTGTGCGGCAGATAGGATGGTTAGGATGTTGCTTGCACTTTAGATAATGTTTCATTAGGAGGTACTGCCCGCGGAACTTCAATGGCAAGACCCCAGCCTCCACACATAGACTGCCTGTCCTAGACGACTTGAAGGCACCCATGCTTTCTTGCGGATATTTTCTCCACCAACTCAACCTTAGATGAAATAAATCAAGATGTCCCTGTACTTAATTTTAATTCGCCTGAAATTCCCTCACTTAAGATCCACACCAGACATATCAAAACTATTTTGCAGAATCTCTCAGTAGATAAGGCTCCTGGTCCAGATGAAATTCCTCCAATAGTACTTAAGAATTGCTCCTTGGTGCTCGCTCCTGTATTGGCAAAAATTTTCCGTCTGTGTACTCATACCTCATGCTTCCCAGTACCCTGGAAAGAAGCAAACATCCATCCAGTTCCTAAAAAAGGTGCCTCTACAGACTACAGACCAATAGCTATAACTTCCACTCTTGGTAAAGTCTTTGAAATTATATTAAATAATCACATAATTAAGCATCTTGAGAATAATAAATTAATCAGTGATAGGCAATATGGTTTTAGACGATGTCGATCAACTACAGACATTCTTTGCCTTCTTACGCATCAAATCAACCAAGCTACAGACCAACATGGTGAAACACATACAATAGCACTGGATATATCAAAGGCATTTGATAGAGTCTGGCATCAATCCTTATTGTCGAAGATGTCACACTACGGCCTTGCATCATTAGTTCCACTAATTTCTTCTTATCTTCATAACAGAAAAATATGTGTAATGGTAGATGGCCTTTATTCTCAATTTCACTCAATAAATGCTGGTGTTCCCCAGGGATCAGTTTTGGCCCCAACTCTGTTCCTCATTCATATCAATGATCTCATATATACCACTCATAATCCAATACATTCCTACGCAGATGACTCAACACTCCACAGTTCCTTCACATTTACCAATTCTTTCACCCAACCCGATCTTATAAATTCAAAAATAAACACTGCAATTTCTCTGAACCAGGACCTTTCTAGAATTAATGAATGGGGACAAAAGAATCTAGTTTCCTTTAATGCACAGAAAACCAAGTACAGTAAACTTCCGTTAATCCGAAGGGCAGCGGACCGGCCCTCGTTCGGATTAGTGGATTTTTCGGATTATCGGACTTTACCCCTATGAACCTGTGTATGACGAAAACATTGAGGCATTAGGCCACCCAAATGACACAATGGTGCACACACACATATCATATGTTCATGAAATCACTTCAAAAGTTTACCATTGTCATTGTAGCCTATTACCTACTTCAAAACATTCAGATTAATGGTCAAAGGAATCTGCTGATATAAACGTAAACACCATATGTCCGCATCGTCTACTAGCGAGTTTGTCTTGCTCTTGAAGATCAGATCAGATGTGGTTCGGGAAGTAATGCCTTAACAACGGCACTTCCCTGAGAGGTTCTTGTAATTTTCCTTTTGTGATTTTCCTTTTGTGACGTGCTCTGTTATATTATATTGTATTGAAAGCACCCTTGTCTTGTTGTCTTGAAAGCACCCTTGGGACGCTCCGATCACCAGAGCTGGGCACCACAAACAAAAAGTCAAGTCAGCAAACACAAATCAGCAAACCCAGAACATAACTTCAGCAAACACAAATGTGCAAACCTTGTGAAATTTCTAGTCCTCAAATGCAAATATGCAAACGCAAACCGTTTTTTATTCATTTTAAATTTAAACTACAGAATCAAGGGTAAATCAATAAATTCAATCTCTAATGTCAATAAATATATATATTTACTTAAATATAATGTTGCCCAACTTCCATGGATCTCAAGGATATACATACAGGCTTTTAAAGCTTGGAAATTGCTGTAAATTGCCAAAACATTCCAGAACATCACCCGCAGTGAAAGGGTTAATATATATAGCATAGGCCACTTAGTTTGTCCACATGGGCAGTAAAACGTTGGGGCAACTTGTTTATGGGGAGAGTGCTTCAGTAATAGTCAGTATTCGCAATTCCGCACTATTCAGGAGGAGGTACGCCGGATCACAGAGGTGCAAGGAGGCGATTTATTCGTGGTCCCCCCTTTGGGAATGGCAATAGGGTATATATGCCTAGATAGGTCTACTTTAGATAGATTAAGTAATTTAATAGAAAGTAGCCTAGGCCTATTAATTTTAATGCTCAGAATAAAGGCCTAGCTTCAGATCAAAAATTAATAAAATTTTATTGTAGGCTAAATTTAGTCTATGCCTATATGATACTTTCAAAATTAACACTTTCTACTTGACACTAATAAATTGAGTGTGATTATAGGCCTAGGCCTATACATAGAAGTTAGAACATGCAATATTTAGCCTAGGCCTACATGTTTTGAGGCATTTTGATGGAATTAGTGATTATAGCCTAGACCTAGGCTATATATATAGAAGTTAGAACATGCAATATTTAGCCTACATGCTTTGAGGCATTTTGATGGAATTAGTGATTGACTGATTATAGCCTAGACCTAGGCTAGCCTATATATAAAAGTTAGAAAATGCAATATTATATAGCCTACATGCTTTGAGGCATTTTGATAGGATTAGGGTAGCCTAGGCCTAGCCTAATAAAATTACTTATATTAGTAATTAGCCTAGGCCTATAGGCCTAGGCTATATTTAGAAGTTAGAACATGCAATATTTAGCCTACATGCTTTGAGGCATTTTGATGGGATTAGTGATTTTAGACCTAGGCCTAGGCTATATAGCCTAGCCTATATAGAAGTTAGACTTAGCCTAGGCCTACATGCTTTGAGGCATTTTGATGGGATTAGGGTAAGCCTAGCCTAATAACATTAGTTTAGGTTAAAAATTAACAGGCTATCAATTAACGATAGCCTAACATTATAATCTTAAATTAGGCTAGATTATAAAGTTATAAAGCCCTTCTCCAGAGACATCTTCTTGGTAATTACAGGCCCATAGAAGGTTTCTAGGTGGGGCCAGGGGTGGCTTAGGTCCTCGATTTCTGCATGCTCTGTAGCATCACTGTCGGATGATGGTGGTGAACTGCTCCCCATGCTGTTGGCAGCTGCAGTAGGCATGATGGTAGACTCCATGTTCTCTTCAATAGGCCGAAAATATAAACAAAGTTGAAGTGCTAGCAGGTTGGAACTCTTGGACTGCTGTGTGTTGTAGGTGTTAGCTCGACGCTTGCTACTAAGTAAGTGAACAAACGTGAAGAGCCGATGTATAGGCCTAGTTCCAGAACACAGGTAGTTGGCTTGGTCACATGCCTTTTTTTGGCTGGAGCTGCAGGAGCGGCCCAGGGCTGGCTGGCGGCTGGAATTTTTATTTTGCGGACTCGAGGTTTGCAACATGGAGGTACTTTCCAGAGCTTCAAACCCGCAAATAGGCAGCCATTTTGGCGCCAACGCTAATTCGCCAACAAAATGACACTTCCGCCATGGCGGAATTGGCTATTTGCGGAAGTGTTGGCTAAGGTGCCCAGCTCTGATACACACACACCCAGAATCCTAGGAGTGACATATGATACTCATATGACATTCAAACAGCACACCACAAACATTAAAAAGAAACTGACACCCAGACTTAACGCCCTCAGGTCACTTGCTCACACAAAATTTGGACACAACAAAGAAACTACCACCACAGTATATAAACAATACATAAGATCAGTGATGGAATACGCAAGCCCAGCCTGGGCTTCTAACCTAGCTGAAACACATCATAAGACCTTACAGACTATTCAAAACAAAGCCCTGAAGATCATTACAGGCTGCACAGCTACTTCACCCACAGATCACCTACATCAAGAAACCAAAATCCTCAAAGTCAAAGACCATCTGGACATGAGAGGCACTCAATTCCTGACAGCAGCCTCCACGAACCAAGACCACCCACTAAACTACATGGCAACACACCCACAGACACCAAGAAATATCAAAACAACACCCAGCACACGGTATCACACACAATTATTGTCCTCTCTCCCTCCCTGCCCACCCCGAACCAACTTCCAAAAGCACATCCATACTCATATCTCTCACCGATCCATCCACTCACTCACAGACAACACGCAGCTGCATGCACGACCTCCCGAAATCCATCCTTCCGAATCCTCCCTTCCTCGCGAGGACAGAGTCCACCTGGCCAGGCTGAGATCCGGACACCATCCAGCTCTCCTGAGCTATCAGAAGAGACTGGATGACTCCGTTGTCGACGCCTGCCCGGGATGTAACACAGCACCCCATACCATTAAACACATCATAGAAGACTGCATTTCACACAACCACTTACGCCAACAACACAATCTACACTCAATGAGAGCTCTGTGGGAAAGCCCGATCGTGGCCATGGCCTTTCTCAGGGACTCGGGACTGTTCGGCCAGGCAGCTTAGGGAACAACAACAACAACAACAACAACAACAACAACAACAACACAAAAAGGTGGCTGGCCAACTTCCTAGCAGGCAGATGTGCACACGTATCTTTTGCCGGTCAGTCATCTAAAATCAGAAACTTTCCAAACGGAATCCCACAAGGATCCGTCCTATCGCCTGCACTCTTCAATCTGTACATGCATGATATAACTACACCCAATACGCCCCAAATAAACTTGGCCTCCTATGCAGACGACATAACACTCACATGCACACACCATGACCCAAAAAGAGCAACAGATCTCCTTCAACCCTATCTCAACACACTACATGGCTGGTGCACTACAAACAGACTTAATCTAGCCCCAGCCAAATCCACCGCAACCCTGCTCACAAGCTGGACAGGAGAACACGAATACATCCCTCAACTCACCATAAACAACACACCCCTAACACATACACACACACCCAAAATCCTAGGAGTAACATATGATACTCCTATGACATTCAAACAGCACACCACAAACATTAAAAAGAAACTGACACCCAGACTTAACGCCCTCAGGTCACTTGCTCACACAAAAATTCGGACACAACAAAGAAACTACCACCACAGTATATAAACAATACATAAGATCAGTGATGGAATACGCAAGCCCAGCCTGGGCTTCTAACCTAGCTGAAACACATCATAAGACCTTACAGACTATTCAAAACAAAGCCCTGAAGATCATTACAGGCTGCACAGCTACTGCACCCACAGATCACCTACATCAAGAAACCAAAATCCTCAAAGTCAAAGACCATCTGGACATGAGAGGCACTCAATTCCTGGCAGCAGCCTCCACGAACCAAGACCACCCACTACACTACATGGCAACACACCCACAGACACCAAGAAATATTAAAACAACACCCAGCACACGGTATCACACACAATTAATGTCCTCTTTCCCTCCCTGCCCACCCCGAACCAACTTCCAGAAGCACATCCATACTCATATCTCTCACCGATCCATCCACTCACTCACAGACAACACGCAGCTGCATGCACGACCTCCCGAAATCCATCCTTCCGAATCCTCCCTTCCTCGCGAGGACAGAGTCCACCTGGCCAGGCTCCCCCGCTCTGCCTGCTTCGTTGGTTTCACTTTTGAACACGTGTGGGGGCTGACGGAGGCGGCAGGAGGGGAGTGCATGCCCGCATGCCCACCCTTCCTGCCGCCCCCAACTAATTGTAGTGGGCCCTATCATTTCTCATCCTTTCTGTTTTCCGTTTTTCCCTTCTTCCCGCTGCCCCCTCCTTTGGGAAGACCGTGACTGTCATGAGGTAAACGACCGTACTCACTCTTTGGTTTCGTTGGAGGGTGTTGTGGGTCGGCAATCCCTACACCCGTCGAACTGTGGTACCCGACGTGTTCGAGCGAGGGGAAACTTTTATGCCAAACCCTAACCCTTGTGCTGGGTCGGCGATCGACGGATCGACGGCCCTTAAGGTGCATTAGCCGGGGTGTATATCTGCAAGAATTCCTAGGGCGGTCGTCCCGTCCTCTAATTGTGGCTCCATGGTGGGTTTGGAATCTGACTCAGATGAATTTAGAAATATTCGTCCTATGGAATCTAAAATTGCCCCCTCCGACGCCGACCCCTGCGAGAAATTGGACTGCCTCAAGGACCCTTCCCCTGCTGCCAACAGTGCCGGAGTTCCCCACTCAGGCATGGCACCCACAGACCTTGGCAAACCTCCTAAGGATACTGTGACGAATTCTCCATCGTCGGGTAGTGAGATCCATCAGGTGATCTCCCCGGCATCAATTCCTATGCACAGTACTGCCTCTGTGATCAATAATAGTGATGACAACCCCACAGTCTCGACTTTAACTTCTAAATTACCAAATTATGATTCTAGCCTTAGCCTACCTCTTCATTCCGTTGACAACCTTAACCCTCTTACCACGGAAGGGCTCTTGAACGCCCATAAAAAAGCATATAACAGGTACCCGGAAGGCCTCTTGAACGCCCAGTGGTTGAAAGCCTGTGAGCTTCGTGTGCGAGGCGTCGGTCCGACGCATGTAAACAACAGCCGGCTGGACCGACGCCCCGCATCTCCGGCCACAAGAAGGAGAGCGTCGCTTGTTCGTGTGTGCCTGTATGTTGTTGTTAAGTATCGAAAAGTGGTGTAAAGTGGCTGTTTTGGCCATAAAGTTATCTCCAATGAAATCATCATCACAGCTCAACCAGTTGATTTAGAGAGCTCTACTTAATGCCATTCTACAGGTAAATAACACAGCTACGCTTGGGGATGCGCGGGAATGCGGGAAGCAGTCTGATTAACGAATATACGGTAGCCTAGCCTAGACGTTTTTCGGCCAAAACACCCGGGTTTCGAGGAATATATATATAATACATAGCCGGGGCTGGAGGGTTAATGAAGAACCTCGCATGCCCTCAGCCGACACCCCTACGGATGCTTCTTGCATCCCTGACCCGTCTGTGACTCCATCTGTTACCATCTTCCCTTTGGATGCAGGATCTACTACCTCAATTAAACCTGCTTCTGTACCTCCACGATCTCAACGAGCCATTGATGCAGATACAGGAAAAGACCTTGCCGGTATTTCCTCTGCCATTCACACGCTTCAACCGTTCGTACCTTCGCATAACCGACAAAGGCGTAAACGTAACACGTGTACCCCTGCTTCGAAGGACACTTATAACGCTATGTTCAGTCCCCCTGATTGGTCACGGTTTTTCACGGTCTCTGGTGAACCTATGGATGATTTCAGTCTATACAATACTCTCGCACAAGTTATTGGTGACTTCACCATGCATGCTGTTGGATCGGCCAAGCGCATGATTGAGGTGAAAACACAGGAGCAATCAGAAGCCTTACAAGCCTACCTCGACACCCCCAACGACAGATACACAGGTAAACCAGATGAATACCTGAATCAGTGTACTGGCACGGTTGTGCTCCCTTCCGACTTCGAATTTGCAGATCAGAGCTTTACAGACTCAACCAATCGTATCTTAAAATTATTGCAAAGAACTGACCCCACTGTTGTTAAAGTTGACACTTATACTGCTCCTCAGCGTGGAAATCGGCCCCCACTACGCATTGTCAAAATCTATTTTAAGCGCCATGACCTCCCTATGCATGTCCGTCTTGCAGGTCGCCAACTGCAGGTACGAAGGTATGTTAACAAGCCGAGACAATGCACAAATTGCTGGAAGCTTGGGCATTCAACCCCACGGTGTCGGGCTCTCAATGCTCGTTTCTTAAATTGCGGCTCAGAACAACATGCTCTCAACAATTGTCAAGCCAGCGCGCCCCGTTGTGCAAATTGTGACGGGTCCCACAAAGCCAATGACAGAACATGCCCGCACTTTGCGTTTCATCGTGACGTATAACATTTACAGGCCACAAAAGGACTCCCCTTCCGGTCTGCTGCAGCACAATTAAGGCGGGAAGGTAAATCTCCTCCATATCGACGGTATGAATCAACTACGCCCGCTGACTCCTCTGACCACCAGCGTCCAGAGCAGCCTCCGGCACCACCTATTAGCCCACAACATTACCCCACCAATGATACCTTCCGTTTAGTTCACCTTAACTCCCCGGACCTATCCACCTCTAACAGGTTCGAGGGATTTACTAACTTGACCGATGATACTGAGTTTTGGAACATGACTGCCGAAGAGAACCTCATGGAATGTAACACAGTACCAGATATAGAGACTTCTCCCCAATCTCACTCCACCCAGTCGCAGCCTCGGAAAAAGCGTAAGGTTGCAAGTCCTATCCGGTCATTATCCCGGACCTCGAAACTCGGTTCCACCACACAGAAGTGGGTTATACCTACCCACGATCCGGACTGTGGCTGCCATAACTGCGGCCGATTCTTTCTACTTCAGCACAAGACTTCTACCCGTACAGTACTCACCGAACATCTTCACAAATTTCTTTCCAAGCGAGCTCCAGCGGAAGATGCTCAAATTCACCCGACTCCTTGTTATTGTGTCACCCATATTTGTGAATCTGATCCTACGCCCAAGGACTTGATGCAGAGATTCCTGAAGGACAATAACCTGTTGGATTCTGACTTGACTAATATAGAGCTATCACAATCCCGATTTGATGTTCACCAACCTCCTGTCAATGTGCGTACCACCCTCACCACGCCTGATCCTCCCTGTAACCTTGAGCGACATGTTCCGTTAGCCGCTCCCCACTGCCCAGATCCCGATGCTCCCAAACCTAGGGACATTCCCCCACAAACTCCTGCTAACCCTACGACACCATCATCTGACGAACCTTCGATAAAGACTCATCATACCCCGAGCCCCTCACAATCTCCTGTATTGATATGTCACACCAATATCCCACCTGACATATGTGGATGTCCAATTTGTTTCCGTAATTACATCGCACCCCATATCTGTGCCACGGATCCCTGCCTCCTTGCTCGGACGCAGGAATTTGTCACCACACGTACACTTCCCCCTCACCCTGATGAAGATGTTACCTCCGCTTATCTATTTATGAACACTCTGCGCCAAAAACTCCTCCACTGCCCCACCCTTGTTCCTAAACTAGTCACACAATTCACAGCTATTTCTGAAAAATTTACAGACCTTACATCTACCCCTTCGCCTCCATCCACACAACCCTCTCCACACTCACAACCTTTACCAGACTCTCTTCAAGAGACCACTATTGTCGATGACTCTGACAATCCTATTCTTGATGGCATATAACATTTTGCAATGGAATATAAACGGATACCAAACTCGCCTCCGTATGGGAGAATTACACCGATTACTTAAATTATATTTACCATTATGCATTTGCCTCCAACATGTAGGCAATTTTGTTGTCCCCCCCAAACATTATACTGTTGCTGCTAGCTCCCCTATAACCCCTTCACATCTCCGAACGGCCATCCTTGTGCACTATAAGTGCGTATTTGTTCCTGTCACCCTTGACCCCAACCCTTTTCAAACAACTGCCGTCTCCATTTCATTACCAAACCTTCCTTCCTTGACTGTTTGCTCCTCCTACAATCAACCCTCCTGTCATTACAATACTTCAGACCTTCATCAAATAGTACAACTGACCCCACCGTACCTTATTCTGGGCGACTTTAACGCACACTCTCCCCTTTGGGGCAACCCAAACACAGACATCCCAGGCGATAAAATTGAAAATATCTCCTTCATTCTACTCTTTGTTGTCTCAACTTTGACACCCCCACCTACAGATCTGCTACCCACTGTACATTTTCCGCTGTTGATCTTTCCTTTGCCTCGGATGACGCAGCTCCCCTATTTGACTGGTCAGTTTTACAGGATCGCTTCTCCAGCGACCACTACCCTATACTCCTTAAGTATTTGTGCCCTGCATCCTCCCCTCAAATATCGAGTTATAATCTCTCTAAAGCCGATTGGACGTCTTATACGCACTCCTCTGCAGACGTTTCGGACTTCTCCCCTGCACACAATTTTGATTATTTTTCGTCCTTCCTGAACTCCATTGCTCGCACTCATATCCCGCTTACCTCCTCGCCGACGCACCCTCGCCAGGTCCCTTGGTGGACGCCCACTCTAGCCCAAATGATAAAATTCAAGCATCGTGTGGAACGCCTTCTTAAGCGTCTGAGTGTTAGGCAGCGGCGTTTAACCCTTGTCTAGCGGGTCCTCTGTGGCCGTTTTGGGCCTTTTCAGGCCATTCTGACTGCTATATCAACCATCAGTATGAAAGGAACTGTATTGCGCCGAAAACTAGGCGGAAATCGCTACACAATGACGCCACATACAGCTACGTAGCACTCGTGGAGCACTGACAGTGTTACCTCGAAGATGGAAGTTTAGCTGATTTTGCTACATTGCTCACTTTTAGCGAACTATTGGTTACACTGTCATCCTCCCGCGCGGTGGGGGAACTGGAGTTAGTGTGGGCCGGGAGGCCACAGATGTCGGACGTATGGATCATTACTATCCCACCCATTTTCACTCGATTTCCACTCTTTTTTCACCCGTTTTTTGCCAGTTTTTTTAACTCGACTTATGTTGCGTGCCGCTCTTTAAGGGTTAAAGACTGTTTCCCCCCCGACTTTTTTCCACTAATCGTTACTTTGACCTTATAACCATCACTATTGAAAAAATTGCCCTTAAAACGTTCTATAACAAGATCTGTGCAGTTGTCAAACGCAGTATCCTTGACAACAAGATACTTTCATGGCGATCATATATCTCGTCCTTCAATTCCCGCACCCCTCTCTCTACTTTATGGAAAAAGTTTCGCAGTATCAACGGACGCACTGTACGGCCTCCACTCTCTCCACTCGAAGACCCTGCTTCGGACTCGCTTACACATGACCCCCTTGACATCGCTGCCATACATGCCAAACATTTCTGTCACGTCAGCTCAGACCAGTCATTGCCTCGTCAATTTCTTCGTTATAAATGTATGGAGTAATCTCGCCCGCTATCTTTTCATAGTGGGAAAACACATGAATATAACACCCCTTTTTCAATTCCGGAATTGCGACACACGCTCGACCTGTGTACAGACACTACTCCTGGCCCAAATGGATTCTCGTACGCTCTCATCCGTCACCTCCATCCACGTGCGCTACAACATCTTTTACAACTGTACAATCAGTTTTGGATAAGTAACTACTTCCCACCGTCTTGGCGGCATGCTTACACTATACCCGTACCGAAGCCTGGAAAAGATCATAGTCTTCCCACAAATTACAGACCGATTGTGCTTACCTCATGCCTCTGCAAATTAATGGAAAAAATTATCAATCCTCGACTTTTACATTACGCCGAGTCACATGCCCTCCTATCCCCATATCAGAATGGTTCCCGCCCTGGCCGTTCTACACTGCACTCACTTATTCGCCTTGAACACCAAATACGTGATGGGTTCTCCAAGAACCAACCCACAGTGGCAATATTTTTTGACATTGCTAAGGCTTATGACACAACATGGAGACACAGGATTTTAAAAATTTTACACGATTCTGGCATGCGGGGTCCTCTTCCCTGCTTTTTACAAAATTTTCTCTCTAACCGTACATTCCAGGTCAAAAATAATGGTCTCCTATCGGACATTTTGTCACAAATTAATGGAATACCACAAGGATGTGCCCTTAGCAGCTTACTCTTTATTATGGCGATCAATAGTGTCATACGCAGCCTCCCACCTGAAATATCGTATAGCTTGTATGTGGACGACTTCGCAATATATTATACTTCTCCCAGTCTGACTCACATACAACGGCGTCTCAACATTGCTCTAAAATCCATCCACTCTTGGGCATCCACTGCTGGTTTTCAATTTTCTGCTGAAAAGACTAACGCCGTTGTATTCTATAGAAATTTTCGACATTTACGTAAACAGTCCATTACTCTCACCATGGGACATTCTAATATTCAGATCCTTCCACATACCAGGTTCCTTGGTTTAATCTTTGATACTCACCTCAATTGGAAGAGTCACATTGCCTGCTTAAAGGCACATTGCCTCCAGAGAATGAATGTTCTGAAAACAGTCGCATGAGTCCATTGGGGCGCAGATCGCGCTACGCTTTTACTGTTCTACAGAGCTACCATCCTCTCGGCCCTAGATTATGGTAGCCCTGTCTATGGCACGGCCTCTGCTTCCACATTAGGAACCCTCGACAGCGTACACCATTTGGGCATCCGCATTAGCTCGAGGTATTAGTTGAGGTATGGTGGTGAGATAGTGATAGAATGGGTATGGAAAATGTGCAAACTAGCATGGGAGAAGGGGAGTGCACCCGATGACTGGAAGACTGGCATAATAGTCCCCCTATATAAGGGCAAAGGGGAAAGAGGAGTGTGTGGTAACCACCGAGGAATATGTCTTCTAAGCGTAGTAGGGAAGGTATACAGTAGGGTAGTGATTGAGAGAGTGAGAGTGAGAACGGAGAAATGGATAGGCGACGAGCAGGGAGGTTTTAGGAAGGGAAGAGGATGTGTAGATCAGATTTTTACCCTGAATTGTGTTGTGGAGAAGTATCTGGAGAAGAAACAAAAGGTGTATGTTGCCTTTATGGACTTGGAGAAGGCCTATGACAGAGTGGATAGAGAAGGTTTGTGGAAAGTACTTAGAATATACGGAGTAGAGGGCAAGTTGCTGAAAGCAGTGAAGAGCATGTATGAGGGTGCAAAGGCAGCAGTACGTGTGGAGAGTGAGCAGAGCGAGTTCTTTCACCTGAATGTTGGTTTGAAACAGGGGTGTGTGATGTCCCCGTGGTTGTTTACTGTATATATGGATGGAGTTATGAAAGAAATACTATCAAGAGCAGTGGATGTTGGTGTATCGCTGAAAAGGGAGGGAATTGAGTGGAAGCTACCTATACTGCTGTTTGCGGATGATACAGTTCTGATGAGTGATAATGAATGGAAGTTGCAGGGTCTGGTAAATGAGTTTGGAACAGTGTGCGAAAAACTGAATTTGAAGGTAAATACGGGGAAGAGCAAGGTTATGGTCTTCGAAAGGGGTGAAGTCACAGAGTGTGAGGTGAAGCTGAACGGTCAGGCTATGGAGATCGTCAACTCTTTTAAGTATCTGGGCAGTGTGTTGAGTAAAGATGGGACTATGGATGAAGAGGTGCGGGAGAGGGTACAACAGGGGAAGAGGGTTGTAGGAACGCTAAAAGCAGTAACAAGAAATAGGGTGGTCAGTATGGAAGTGAAGAAGTCCTTGCATGACAGTGTGGTAATCCCGACACTGACTTACGGAAGCGAAGCATGGACGTTGGTTGAGAGACTCAGACCAAGAGTGAGAGCAGTGGAAATGAATTACTTAAGGAGTGCGTGCGGAGTTACATGGAGGGATAGACAGACTAATGAGGAAGTAAGAAGGAAGTGTGGTGTGGAGGTAGATGTGCTGGAAAGTGTGAAAAGGAACAACTTGAGATGGTTCGGCCATATGGAACGTATGGAAAGCGAGAGAATGACTAAGAGGGTGTACGAGAGCGAGGTGGAGGGACAGAGGGGGAGAGGTAGACCGAATATGAGGTGGAGGGATGGAGTGAGGAAGTACATGAACGAAGGCGGTGCTGGTTGGGGGGAGGGGCGTCGACTGACTGGGGACAGAGGTGCATGGGGGCGGTTCGTTCGTGGCCACCCCTTCGGGGATCACGGCGTCAGGCAATAGATAGAATAGATAGATTAGCTCGAGGGCATTCCGTTCCTCTCGTGTCTCCAATATCCTATGTGAGGCTGGGACCTTACCTCTAGCCTACCACCGTCGATTAGTCCTCATGCGTACGGTTGTTCGCCTCCGTCATGACCCAACTCTACTAGAACTATTCCATTCCACAGATAACTATCGTTCAAACATTCCAGTGCCATTCCCAATGTTGTCTCGCCAATTGCTCTCCACTTACAGTATCACCGTTCCTCCCATAACTCCCCCTCCTAGTCACATCACTCCGTGGACCCTAAAACACCCTACAGTTTGCTTTCACTTAGCGGATCAACTTGATGCCCAGGCCCCATCTCAATGTCGACATCTCGCTTTCCAACATCTTGATGATCACATCCCGGCTGTTTTCATTTACACCGATGGCTCGAAAACTGCGGATGCCGTGGGTTGCGCTGCAGTCTCAGACCATGGCTTGTATCAAAGTACCTTACACCATCACTCCACGGTTTTCACTGCTGAATTATGGGCTATTCAAGGTGCTTTAAGCACCATCTCTTCATTGTCGAGGAACTCTCCACGGGTCGTTATCTGTAGTGACTCAAAGAGTGCACTGCAAGCCTTATGTGTATTTGCCCCCAAGGACCCATTGGTCAAGACTATCATCCACACAATACACAAATTACGGTGCGCTAATCGTTCCATCACACTGTGCTGGATCCCCGCGCATGTAGGAATTCCCGGGAATGAGCGTGCAGACTTCCTCGCTAAGCAAGCGTGTCCTGGTACACCCTCTACTACTTTGCTGCATTCGGAGGATATGCTCCCTGTCCTCCGTCGCCATGTTTATGACGCTTGGCGAATTGAGTGGAGAGCGCAACCATTAACTGGCCACCTTCGCTCCATTAAGGATGACATACACTTGTGGCCCTCTTCAATTAATGGTTCACGTGCAGACCAAACCCTATTAACTAGATTACGTTTAGGCCACACACGCCTCACACATGGTTACCTGATGTCCACCCCTCGTGGTCCACCACCTGAATGCCAACATTGCCATACATCATTGACTGTTTTTCACTCTCTTTGTATTTGTCCCGTCTATGCATCTGAAAGACGGAGATTCTTGCTGAACACCTCATTACATGGCATCCTCTCTGACTCAGACTCTTTCAATTTCACCCCTATTTGTCACTTCCTGAGAGCGATAAATTTATACAATGACATATAACTACTGACATATACGTGACTTTAAACTCTGTACCACCTCCTCCACCACTAGCCTTGAGAGGGCCTAGGCCCAGTGGGCTAGTATAAAATAAAAGCATCATCAACAACAACAACAACCTGGCCAGGCTGAGATGCGGACACCATCCAGCTCTCCTGAGCTATCAGAAGAGACTGGATGACTCTGTTGTCGACGCCTGCCCGGGATGTAACACAGCACCCCATACCATCAAACACATTATAGAAGACTGCATTTCACACAACCACTTACGCCAACAACACAATCTACACTCAATGAGAGCTCTGTGGGAGAGCCCGATCGTGGCCATGGCCTTCCTCAGGGACTCGGGGCTGTTCGGCCAGGCAGCTTAGGGAACAACAACAACTCAAAATAGACTAGAGATTCCGAGCTACTGTTTCTAACATTTGGGAAGAGTCAGCCTGGGAAATGGCATGGAAATTTACAGCCCATTTGCTCTAGCCCTGTTTGAGTTACAGAGGTTAGGGGTGGAGATTTCATGCCTAATTATAGTGAATAGACTAGAGCTGGTGTTAATATTATTTGTGTTTCTTTTAGTTAAGGCTAATGTCTACCCTTAAATTTGATTTTTTCTTAATCTACTATTTTCACCTCTCTCATGGTGTACAGAGTTGATGAGCCGGCTACCCTCCCACGCGGACCAGATTGACTCCCTGACGGCCCCGATGTTGCAGCGTGTGGAGACAGTGTATGTGTTAGGGCTGTTACTGTTGGGGAAGCAGCGACGGGAGGTACAGGCTCAGCTGGCCACGCTATGTCTCATTCCTCGACTATCACACCTCTTCGATCTGTTTATCTGGAAGTGTGAAGCGTGAGTTACTCTACCCAAATGACTTAATTTTTTCAGTTTAATATTTTTATTTTTGGGCTAATTCCTGTAAAACAATTGCCGGGATCCTATCTATTACTACTTGTACCCAAATATATAATAATGCTTAATTTAAAATGTGTGTATGTACAGGTATTATTATTTATGTATTGTAATTGTTTTTTGTTCAACTTCTACAGTATGTACAGTATTCCCATTTGTTTAAAACAAAATGTTGTTTAAAGATAAAACTCAGTTACATTATGTGGTTTTCCAGTTATCAGGAGAGAGTGCGAGTGCCGGGCCACCTGAGTTCCTGTGAGTGTAGTCCAGAGGTGGCACTTAAGATACAGTTCCTCAGACTAGTACACAGTTTCTGTGACCAGTCTGAGTACAGGGTAAGACATTCACATTTATTGTAACTAATTCTTTGTGAAGTTAGTCCTACCCTAATGGTATAGTTCCTTACACTTTGGCCTTGACATTGGATGGTAAATATTTATCGAATATAGCCCCCCTGATTTTGTTGATAATTTTTAATTTGATAGTACAGTACTGTACAAATAAATGCAATTTTGTCAGATTTTGCATACATATCACATCAATAAAGAACCCTTAACTAGATTTCACCAAATACCTATTACAGTGCACCCTCTGTATTTCACGATTCTAATCAAGGATTTTTCAATAGAGCGACACTTAAAATAATCCCTATACTGTATCTATTTTGAGCGAAATAATCTCCATAGTTGGGAGAAATTAACAAAAATATGTCTTTTAGAGGATTCGAACCGAGGCGAAAGAAAGAGATACAGTCAGTCCCCCCAATACACGTATCCTCAGTCCGTGTTTACCCTAATCCGCGTCGAGGAGTCCAAAAGGTACTCAAAGTCCTAAAACGCGAATTTACTCCACAATACCCAGATTGCGGTTGAAGAGTGGTGTAAAAATGCTGTTTTTCGTATTCCCCGCCACCCGCCTCCCTACTCCGCGCCACCCTTCTCCGCCGCCAGACTAGGCCGGCGCCGCTCAGCTGTTGTTGTTGTTATTGGCGCACTCATATCCAGTAGTTCGTTCTTTGAACGATGGCAGTTTCATTTATTTTTATTAACTTTCTTCATATTACTTGCTTGCGAGATGTTGCAGCGGGAAGATGTTTGTCTCTCGGTTTGCCTACCCAGAATACTACTGGGCGCCGAAAATATAAGTTTTCCAACACCCAATTGCTGTCCCAACTTCTATTATCGATCTTCAATGTTCATATAAGTTCAAAATAAACGCGCATGGAAAAGAAATAGGTCTAATGCCTAAATACAGTTGGTCCTCCGGTAACGCGAGTTTTAGAAACGCGGATTTGGTGGCACGCGGTACACCCCAAATATCCAAAATGTTACTAACGCGGTCAATACTTAGACTGGTGCGGGGTCCAGCTGGGCTCCGAACCTTTACTCCCGACTTTCGTAGCTCATATTTCTTCATATATATGGCCTAACCAAGTTTTTATCCATACCGGAGGTAGATATGATCATTCCCGTGCATTGGGTGAATACTAGCACACTCCACATTGTGTAGTTAATGTGCGAGGTGAGAATAATTACCGAAACGCTCTTATGTTATTGTTTGGCTGTCGAGTGAGTGTGTGTGTTGTCATTGTGTGGACAACATGGCTATGCTATCTCGGTCGCCGAATCTTTACTTACGACTTTCGTAATTTACCGATGCTCATATCTCTGCAAATAAATGGCCTAACCAAGTGTTTATGCCTACCAGAGGTAGATATGATCGTTGTTGTGCGTTGGGTGAAGACTAGAACACCCTACATTGTGTAGTTATTGTGTGAGGTGAGAAATAATAAGACGGCGAGTTAGGCGGGAATTCCGAAGCTACGATTTTCGTAATTTACCGATGCTCATATCTCTGCAAATAAATGGCCTAACCAAGTGTTTATGCATACCAGAGGTAGATATGATCGTTGTTGTGCGTTGGGTGAAGACTAGAACACCCTACAATGTGTAGTTATTGTGTGAGGTGAGAAATATGATGGAGGGATTTCAGAGCTTTGATCGAAAAATGTCGGCTACTGCTGTGACTCTCTCTCATTAGCCTAGCTGCCTAGCCTAAACGAAATATTTATTCAGAGGTAAGAGTTGTTGCAATGGGCAAATCAACTCATTGCACATGTCAAATAACCTTTATAATTGATTTAATAATTATTATTAAGTTCCTTCCAACAAGCAACTATACTCCTAAAATCGATTAATGAAATTTACAAACACATGTGGCAGTCCGTGGATTCGAACCCAGGACGCTCACACCGAAAATCAACACCTTATGCATCGCACCACGAAGTCAGTTAACATACATTAATTAAAATGTAAAACTTGCAAACTAAACAAACCAAAATTGGGACAAGGACAATATAAAGTCAAATTAAATTAAATTAAAATATATAATTATATAAGCCTATAACATAGGCTTCTATGGTGAAAAAGTGGACTTTGTGGAAATCCCCAGAACACCAAGGTACCTTTAATATGTAAACATATGGGTTCGGTAACGCGGATTTTGCTAACACGGGCGGTAACCAGAACACATTGGCCGCGTTAATGGAGGACCAACTGTATTACGAATTATGTTAGAATCGAAGAGTTGTAGGCCTACATAAAGGCTATAATAGGTCTACAATTATAATGTAAAACTTGCAAAATAAACAAACCAAAACATATACGAACACAGTAAAAAGACAATACAACGAATCAAAATCGCTATGTGGAAACAACGCTTAAGTAAAATAATTATTTATAAATAAAAGAACACAATCCACCACATAGGGTGTACATCACTACATGAGCAAGTTAATCTGGTTCCCAATTAAACTAATCGCACACATACCAACGCATTGTAGTCACGTTCAAGGAATTGTAGTCACGTTTAAGGAATTAGTCCGTTTGGGAAGTCGGGGACGTGCTTAACCCAAGTGTCAAGGATACGCAGTAGGCCTATTAATTGCGTATCCTGGACACTTGCTAAGCATTTAATTTTAAGGTAAGCAATGGCTATTGTTTGTTTCTATTATTGTAGACCTATTATAGCCTTTATGTAAGCCTACAACCCTTCGATTCTAACATAATTCGTAATATTTAGGCATTAGTCCTATTTCTTTTCCATGTGCGTTTATTTGAACTTATATGGTGAAAGTTGTAGTGATGATGACAGTAGTAGTGATGATTATAATAGTAGTAGTGCTGATTAATGGTGATAGTATGATTGATGATGGTGATAGTATTACTAATGATGATGGTAACCCATCGCAGCGTTGGGTATGCCGTTTTAATTTTGGGCAAAATGGCACCTCTACTTTTTTTTTTTTTTTTTTTTTTTTTTTTTTACATTACTGTACGTACAGTGGTGCACCGATCTTCACGGCTAATTGGTGCCGGGGAAAAAAACGCGCAAAGGTTGATTTTGCGAAGATTGGGGCATTTTTCTTATGGTAAAAATGGTACTGTATCATCTATCTATCTATCTATCTATTGCCTGACGCCGTGATCCCCGAAGGGGTCATGATCATGTATCATGATCATGGTAATTTGCTGAAAGAGGTGAAGAGCATGTATGAGGGTACAAGGGCGGCAGTGTGTGTCAAGAATGAATAGAGCAAGTTCTTTGATCTGAATGTTAGGTTAAAGCAAGGTGTGATGTCCCCATGGTTGTTCACTATATACTGTATATGGATGGAGTCATGAACGAAATACAAGGAAGAGCTGTGGTTGTTGTACCCCTGAGAAGGGAAGGAAGTGAGTGGAAGTTGCCTGTACAGTACTACTGTTTTCTGATGAGTGATAATGAGTGGGAGTTGCAGGGTATGGTAAATATGTTTGGAACCGTGTGTGAGAAACGGAACCTGAAGGTAAATGCGAGAAAGAGTAAGGTTATGGTCTTTGAAAGGGGTGCAGTCACGAGTGTGAGGTGAGGTTATGGAGAATGTCAGCTCATTTAAGTATTTGGGCAGTGTGATGAGTAATGATGATAGTATGGAGGATGAAGTGCGGGAGAGAGTGCAACACGGAAGAGGGTTGTAGGAACACTGAAAGCAGTGACAAAGAATATAGTTATCAGCATGGAAATGAAGTAGTTGATTGATTTGTGTTTCTTTTTCTTCTGACCTTTCTTGGAAAGATCATATTACCACTCTTGCTAAAACAGCTTCCCAGAAGTTAGGTATATTCATCCATCCCGTGGATTCTTCACCCGTGCATAGCCTTTTGCTCTGTATAGGGGCACAGTGCGCCCATGTATCGAGTATTGTTCCCATGTGTGGGGAGGTTCCACCCATACCGAACTTCTCGAAAAGGTCAAGTCAAAAGCATTTCATCCCATCAACTCACAATCTCTCCCTACACGCCAAAATGTATCTCTTGCTCTTCTATCGCCTAGCAGACGCTTTCTGAAGCCCTATCGCTTTTGCCGGGTTGATCCCTCAATTCTCACAAATCAAAAACTAATCCATTCTTGAGCTAATATTTTTTAATAATTCATATTCTAGTTCATATATTTTTGTGTATTGATGTAAAAATATTATGACTACTGAGAGGTAGAAAGGTGAGTCGTTCAAGTTTTGATAAATGCAAACATTAGGCATGTAAAATTATTCAAAAAATTTGAGTTTTTATAGCCAACGGTCTCAATTTCTATCATCAGGGAGAGATTTTTATAGCCTACTGTCTGGATTAATTTATTTCTATTTGATTAATACTTCTATTTAGTTGTTGTTGTTGTTGTTGTTCCCCAAGCTGCCTGGCCGAACAGCCCCAAGGCCCCGAGCAATTCCAAGGCCATAACCGAGTGCCCCCACAGAACCCTCCCCGCCGACCACAATAAAGCCTGGGTGACCGAAGCCACTCCATGGCGGGGAGCTGAGGAGGGTGCGGAAACGCCCGGGAAACCAAAGCCCCACCCAGGGCCCTGTGCCCCTCAGCAATTATGAAGAGAAAGTTGAGGGGCAAGGGGAAATATGTGACGCTTTGGCTTCCAATCTTGGTAGATTGGGAGGTTAATCCACAGAAGAGACGCCGTCACTTGAGATCTAGAAAATATATAAGTTAAAGGAACAGTCAGAGTAAGCTATGGACTTCTATTTAGTACCGTACAATTCTTATTAGAGCACAATTTCTTGGTCTCACTCTCACTAAATAGAGAGGGTGCACTGTAATCCGTGTAAGGTGAAAGTACAGGGAACACTACCTGATGATCATGTTATCCAAAATCTAATCTTATTTTATCCTTAGCTACCGGTACTTAATCAAGTTATTGAAAATTTATTCTTCTCTTAACCCTTTCACGCATTTATGACGCAGAGGTTGCCAGATTAGCAATAAGAAATAAGAGTTCTCTATAAAAAGTCAAATTTACCAGAACATCCCGGACTTTCCAAATTGACTAATTCCTTGAACGTGACGATAGTGCGTTGTTATGTGTGCGATTAGTTTGCTTGGGAACCAGATTAACTTGCTCATGTAGTAATGTACACCCTATGTGGTGGATTGTGTTCTTTTATTTCATAAATTTTATTTTAGTAAGCGTTTCCACATAGCGATTTTGATGAGTTAATTTGACTTTATATTGTCTTTGTCCCAGTTTTGGTTTGTTTAGTTTGCAAGTTTTACATTTTAACTCTTATAATTACCTCTCCAAAATTAGTTTTCTGCCCACAGCTAACTCAAAGACAACTGCAGAGGTTGAAGTAACTAAACTAAAGGTTTCTAAATACCCCTGATGGTAACAAAGGCTTTTAAGTATCCTTAATAGGCTCAAAATCGCGTCATATGCGTGAAAGGGTTAACAGTACCTAATGTACTGTACTGTACTTGATTTAGTAATTTTATAATGACTCTTCTTCCTGTAAATAAATGTAGATTCCTCTCCCAACAGTACCTGATGTTGACGCCGGGTGAGTACCACGAGGTGCGTAACATAAACAATGCCTCCAGAAACCCCGAGGAGAACGCCAATATCCTCCCTCCCTCCACCACAAATGCTCCTCCACTGCTACCTACCTCAGTCCTACCTCTTATTTCCCCACCGTCACCACCACCACCCATCCTAATGTCACCCGAGAGTCCCGATCCGAGTCCCGATCGGCCACACACAGACCCTCACGATGATGATGAAGGCAACGAAAACGAAAATGACAATGCCAATACGTCTCAGGAATACAACTCGCCAGAGGACAGCTTACCGGAAGACAACTTGCCGGAAATCAGCTTGCCGGAAATCATCAAAGAGGGAAGGGGGAAGACCAAAGAGGCTGGAGCGTGGATCGTGGAGGGCAGGGGCGGACAAGGGACCACACAGGACTACCCCTCGGAACAGATGTGTGCTGGCTCTGAGGGTCTCTTGCTCAAGATTGTCAAGGCACTCAAGAAGGAGACTACAGGCTCAACATTCAGGTACCAGAAATTTGGAATTATTCTCTTCACAAAAAATGCTAATTTGGAAATTTCCCTGGGTTCGAATCCTGGTGGATCACATATATACTTTAATTGATTTCATTAGGGGTGTTTGGTGTTGTGGTGAAATTAATAAAATATAGAATATTATATATTCCTATTTGAAGGGTTTAGTCTTTGGAGATAATTAGGGGAAAATATCACCTGGAAATGCAAAGTATCGAACGTGCGAAACACCTCAGTCTTTCAAAACTTTTGTATGTGTCACTGGCCTGAATGTTTATATCATGCGTCCGGATATATACCGGTACCTCAGTCTTTCAGTCTTTATCCAAAAGAGATGGAATACCATTGTTCAAATATTTACCTTGATATTTCGGAAGAGAGAGGTAAATTCTGATCCTGAGAGTCCGAAAAAGAAGGATTTACGGTATATAAAAGTACTCCACCGTATATTAACGTACTGTAGCCGAGGGACCTTGGTAACCCTGGATTCTGGGTCTTCTCCTGGATGACCTAGATGTGTGTGAATTTGTATTTTGTCTTTGTGTGTTCATTGTTTTCTGTTGTGTTTTGTGTTATCCATGTTCTTGCTCTGTCTTGAGTTGGCCTCCCCCCCCCCCAAAAAAAAAAAAGAGGAGAAAGAAGTAAAAGAAAAAAAAACAAGAATAGGAAAAGTGGGGATTGGGCCTGAGTAGATAGAATAGCCATCTCTTACCAAGGTTATACCCTTCTCACCAACAGGTTCTGGTTCTCACGGGCAATAGAGAGTTACTTACGCAGCGCTAACCCTTATGCGGACCAGATCTTCTTGTTACGGCGAGGACTACTCAAGGTTTTTATATTTAATAGTGGCCCCTTCATCATTGACGATGTTGCCTATTAGTATAATAGTCTCCATTCAACACCCACGTCAGTCGTTTGAATCAACCGCCGCGGGGAAGAACAAGAGTCATCTTCATAAGTGCAACCTACTTCTCTTATGGAATCGTCATAAATCGGGTACCCACTACGAAAAAACTTAAGTAAAAAATAAGAGAATAAAAAAAGGAAAAAATTAATACTTTAACACTGTTATTCACAAGCTCCCCACATTCGGTGGATTTTCTTGCGTTGTGGCTTCTTACCGCCTCTCGCCAAGCGCAACAATTCGTCCTTCTCTTCCTCGCGGGCCTACTGTCTACACGTGTGCCCCCGCGCTCCGGCTTCATTCGACGTTCGCTCTCCTCTAGTGAGTCTTTTCTCATTTGTATATATCTGGGAGATAGTGAGCAGGGTTTAGACTAGCTAGCGCGGGTTGTGTTATTGTTGGCCTGCAGGAAGTGTTAAAATAAGGGTACGTTCAGGCGCTTACTCGTGTTCATTTTTGCCACCACGCGCGTGGTGTTTCTTATTGCTATGCGCCTTAGTTTTTGCTTTACCCTTAGTTAGGAGGCTTTTTTAAGTTATTGTTAGCTGTTCCTTAGTTCAGCTTTGGGTCATGGGACCCTGTCTTTGTTTTGCAGACGCGCCAGGTTTAGATTGTCACACGTGGCTGTGGGATCTTCTGGCATCCGAGCCTGCTGAGAGGCCACATTTGGGGGCGATCTCTTCGCCCTTTTGGCTCTTTTCTCATGTTTCATGCGTGTTGTCTGTCACTTTTTTCTTGGATAAGCCTGTAGGTTATCTAGTTGTGGGGGGTACTTTTATTTTGCTCTTGTGATTTATTTATGTCCCCCCACCTCTACCTCCTCGTTCCAGGAACCTCGCAGGTCCGGCGGAATCCGATATGTTTTTTCCGTGTAACACATGTTTGTGGTGTGCTGGCGGGCCCCTCTGAAGTTTACTCCGTCTCTCCCGGCGGCTTAGTGTTTAACCCTCCTGGCCCGGGCCGGCTCTCCAAAGGACGGAGCTCGTATCTGGGCGATCTGGCCGAATATCAACAAAAGTAAACTAAGGTTAATCTCGCTTAATATATTATCTACATTAATCAAACATATATAGCAATGGGTGCCTTACCTTGCTGCGTAGAATGGCATTGAGTAGAGCTCTCTAGCTCAATTGGTTCCAGAGTGATGGTGATGGAAGTGGAGGTAACTTTTGCCGCGTATTTACCTCGGCGCGTCCGAACACTCAACCGCGGCCCCGGCTACGACGCCCAGTTGCACTCGTCGCTCCACCCGCAATTATGCCGGGAACCGATTTGATAGTGTTTTATTGGTTATTATGTCATTTATTATAGTTATTATGTTATTTTCACTCAATAAAGTTATTTACATGAACTTATTTGTGTCTCTCACTTATTACTTTGTTTTATTATTATTATTATGATTATAGTGTCACTTTCACTGGACTTTGATAATTGATAGTGTCATTTCCCCTTTTATGTATTGTTAGGTAAGCTAATAATATATATAGTGTCACTGTCACTTGTTCATATTGTTATGAAGGCACTTATTATTACTTATGTGTGTCTCTTTCACTTATACTTAGTTTTATTATTATTATTATACTGTCACTTTGACTGGCCTAGGCTTATTGAGGTTCATTTTCACTTATTTATTTTTAGAAATATATATTTTAGTGTCACTTTCACTTGTTCATATTGTTATTGAAGGCACTTATTATTACTTATATGTGTCCTTTTCACTTATACTTACTGTAGTTATATTATTATTCTTAGCCTACATTTGAGTGTCACTTTCACTGTTGTCACTTCCACTTCAAAAGTTTATTAGAGTATGGAAGTCGTTGAAGCAGGTGCCAGCACACAGTACAACTTGACACTCGAGGCATTCCCAAGTGGTTTTTGTCACTTTGTGTGGTCTTCGTGTTGTGTGGCTGCACACATGGCACCTCTTCTGACTCCTAGCGTTACTACCTGGTGCTTCCTGAAAAATTCAGCACACCCCGATCTGTCCAGCTGGCCTGGTCCTTGTAGTGACCTCCCTGGTGTACCCGCATGTTTAGCCATGAGCTCAAGTAGCACCTGCTTGTGGAGCTTCCGCAGGGACTTGTACTTCTTGGCTCCTGGAGTCCTCAGACGGTAGATATTGTAGGCATTGAGGACCGACATATCTACCGTATGCAGGATAAACTTCTTGTACCATCTGCATGTCGGACTTGTCAACGAGGCGCATGTTGAGGTTGTAATCCAGGACAGCAGCTGGTTTCTGGACGGGATTCTTGGTTCTTCGGTCCACCTTCCCTGTGGCGACCATCTGGGCCTTGTGGCATGTGGTGAGGAGGTTGACCTTCCGCTGGTCATGCCAGTGGATGGAGAGGATGGGGCCACTCTTCTTGTGGAAGATGTCCGCCTTCTTCGTCTTGGTTGGGTAGCCTGGCATGCCCTTCCTCTTGCCCTTGACTGTGCCGACAGTTCCGGTCTTGCGGTCATGGAGGTACAGTAAAAGTCCTTTAATCCGACGACCGATGATTCGAATCTCCCAATAGTCCGAATTTTTCAATTTGAGGCCAAATCCGAATTCACCCGATGGTCCGAATTTCAAGAAGTCCCAAAGTCCCCTTTTTGAGGCATTAGTCCACTCAAATGACACATAATGGAGCACACACATATCATATGTTCATGAATTCACTTTAAAAGTTTACCATTGTCATTGTAACCTATTACCTACTTCAAAACATTCAGATTAATGGTCAAAGGAAGCTACTGATATAAACGTAAACACCACATTGTCTGCTAGAGAGTTTGTTTTGCTCTTGAACGCATCCTTGGGACGCTCCGATGCGCTACTGGCTTGCACCGCATTTTCTGCAAGCGCATTCAGTCTTGAGCTTGAAAACGCACCTTTGGACGTTCCGATACGCTACTATTTATAGTTCAGTGATCGGAGCGTCCCAAGGGTGCTTTCAAGACAACAAGACAAGGGTGCTTTCAATACAATATAATATAACAGAGCACGTCACAAAAGGAAAATCACAAAAGGAAAATTACAAGAACCTCTCAGGGAAGTGCCGTTGTTAAGGCATTACTTCCCGAACCACATCTGATCTGATCTTCAAGAGCAAGACAAACTCGCTAGTAGACGATGCGGACATATGGTGTTTACGTTTATATCAGCAGATTCCTTTGACCATTAATCTGAATGTTTTGAAGTAGGTAATAGGCTACAATGACAATGGTAAACTTTTGAAGTGATTTCATGAACATATGATATCCTATGTGTGCACCATTGTGTCATTTGGGTGGCCTAATGCCTCAATGTTTTCGTCAGGCCATTAATACACAGGTTCATAGGGGTAAAGTCCGAAAATCCACTAATCCGAACGAGGGCCGGTCCGCTGCCCTTCGGATTAACGGAAGTTTACTGTACTTGGTCAGGAGAGGCGACATGTAGTAATTATCTGTGTAGAGGATGTGGTTTTTATTGAAGTGCCTCTCCATCATCATCTTCACTACAGCGCCACCAAAACCAATGAGGGGGTCAGTCACAATTTCTCCACCCTTGCCGCTGTAGACTATAAAGTCCAGCACATACCCCGTCAAACAGTCGCAGAGGACGAAGAGCTTGATGCCGAAGCGGTGTCTCTTGGACGGGATATACTGTTGGAAGTGCAGCCTACCACGGAACAGGACCAGAGACTCGTCGAGGCACATCTTCTGGAAAGGAATCAGGTAGGTGGTGAACCGATGACGTATCATGTTATACAGCTTCCTGATCTTCCATAATGAGTCGGGAAGGTGGACTGCCATGTTGTTTGTCAGGTGGAGATACGAGAGGATGTCGAAGTACCTGTCCCTGGACTTGTACTTGCCAAATGCTGGAGTCGTTATGATGGCGCCAGTGATCCAGTAGTCTGCCAGAGCGTGCTTCCTGATATGTGTCATCAGCATTGTGAGTGCCAAGAACACATATAGTTCTTCCACAGTGACAGCTCTCCATGCCACCATCTTGGCACTGGTCTTCCTCCCAAGAAAGTTGGCACAGATCTCATGATGGTTGTTGGTCTCCTCGACGAGGTATTTCATGACTTCATTGTCATAGAAGCCACAGAAAATTTCACTGAGGGTAGCAGCTGGGCCACAGGGAAATGTTGGTGACATCCCGGAACCCATCTGTACCTCGTCAAAGGCAGGACAATCTGGCTCAAAATCAGCCCCATCTGTCCACACAAACAGGTCGGATGCTGATGCTCGAGGACGTGCAGGTGCAGCAGGCACACGCCCTGGACGCCCTGGCACACGCCCTTGGCCACGCGGACGCCCTGCACGCCCACGCCCACGCCCAGGGGCAGCGGCGTCGGCAGACTGACCACGTCCACGACCTCGCCCTCTCGCTCGTCTTGTCGGGACTTCCTCTTCCTGTTCCTCTTCCTCCTCAGGCGACGTCAGGTCATCTGGGGCAATGTTGGGGTCATCAGCATCGTCTTCAGGAGACAATTCGGGTGAAGAAGTGACCGGGCGTCGGCGGTGTGGGGCGCGGGAGGCTGCGGGAGCTTCATCAATGGGAGCCTCGGCCTCGGGAGTTGGGCTCCTTTTGCGGCGAGCCGAGGGCTTCTCCGCAGCAAATAATGCTCTGCGGTGTGTTGAGGGCTGTGGCACACTTGAAGAGGCCCTTTGGTCATCCTGAAGGAGAGATGAAGCCGAGGGCTGTGGGTGACCCACGCGGCGTCCTGGGTCAAGGCGTCGGGACAATGGAATGCGGGTGGTTGCTAGACCAGGGTCGGCGTCATTATCACTGTCTTCAGCTTCCCTATCCTTTTCTGCGGCTGCCCTGCGTGCTTTTTTCACCAACGATTGTTTATAGAAATATTTGCCCACTTTCAAGGGCGTACGGGCAGGCAAAGGGGAAGGTCCTGGGCTACTAGGGCTAGGCCTAGGCTGACATAGCACAGATGGCGAGGGGGTAGGCCTAGGTTCTAGTACACTTGGAAGCTCAATGGCACCTTCCTGAAACACTTCCACATCAGGATCATCACTACTGTCTCCCCCCTCAAATAAATCGACATTATCGTCGTCTCCAAAGCCAACGAAATCGTCATCTTCGCTTGCACTTATAAATTGTTCTTTGTCCACCAAGCTTTCGCCACTGCTCTCTTCACTATCAAAAAGTTCTCGCTGTATAGCGCTATCACTCAACAAACGCTTAACTTTCTTTCGTTGAGCTTTCTTCTCGGTTGCAACAGGCGTTGAAGTTGCGAGCGGGGTAGCAGTGGGGCCCGCGGGAGGTTGCAGCGATTCGGACACGTCGGAAATAATTTTGTCAGTATAACTCGCTATGGCGGCCACGTACGAACTGATAACACTAGTAGTTGAGGCTTGGTGGCGCTGCGGTCGCTCCAGCAATGCAAAATTTGGCCGCGCGAATTTTGAAGCACGCTTTCAATCACAGGGATTTAAAAATGACACCCGGGCACCTGCCCTTCTTTCGTGGTGTAATTTTAAAATGCTGCCCGGGCTGGAAGGGTTAAACGGCCTGACGGCGGGTGGCGATAGTTTTGTATAGCACGCCGATACCCGCCGCCAGGGGGCCTACTGCACCTATGACTTCAGTCATAAGCTGGCGCTCTGACATTGTGTCGTTTACCCCGCCTTGCCGGCGGCTACTTGTGTTTGTTATAGCACAGAGTTGACCGCCCCAGTTGGCTTACTGTCTTATGACCCATGTCATAAAGTTCGCCCTCTGCAGTGAAAACCTTTTCTCATGTTGGCAAGGGGCATGAGAGGAGGCGGTTCACAACCTCTTAGGGGTAGGAAGAAGGGAGAGGCCGTGGCCTACTATTCTTCCTGCACCGGGAGTATAGGATGTGTGAGGCTCTCTCTGTATATCTTTATGAGCACTGATTCCTGGATTTTTTTTCTTTCCAGGCAAACCCCTAGGACCTCCTGCCACTGCGACGTTCCCGCCGGGGAGTCTCTTGAATCATGCCCTTGTTCACAATCTGCTCAACTCCTACATGCCTTCTTATACCGGTACCAGCGCATAGACTGTGTATCAGGTGTGTTCAATGCTTAGACAGAGCCTCTTTCATGTGGACATCTCGCACATGTCCAGTCTGTTCAGACCTTTTCAAGGAATGGCTCGCTGGCCAAGATACGTCTTGTTTGCTCACTCTCATTGACATTAAAACCAAGTTTACGGCATATGCTTCTCAAGTAGCTAACATAGAACTCTTATGTGATAATCCGGAATTGTTAAGGGTGGTCAAGTTATATTCATTTGATGAACACATAGCTCCCCAGTCACAAAACCCCCCAATACCTTTGTTGACCTTTGCGTCTCCTACTTCCTCCACGACATCGGCACAGAGCTCCTCTCCCCCATCCAAGAAGAGCCGCTTAATGTCACCGGAATGTCCTGGACCTTTCCACCCGGATCCACCGGCGGGCCGCCTACGGAGAATGGACAGCACAGAGTTTCTGCCGGACAAAATCCGCAAACTCTCTAGCCCACCACGGCGTGTTCTTCTAACTAGAGAGACTCCTGCTTCTCCAAGAGTAGATCTTACGGTGACACGGCCAGTGTTTCCGGCGCCCGCCTCGGGGACGCCGGGGGTTTTCCCCGGCCTCCTCGGGACGGACGCCGGCCACCCCCAAGCTGCCACTAGAATAAGGAAAACTGTACAAGTTAGGCTCCAGGGTTCCAAACTAGTGTTAACTAACAGACACACTCCGCCGGACGGTAAGGCTCATACTCAGTCTCCTGGTTCCTTTACATCACACGCGGTTAAGACCATTAGGTCTCGCGCGGCAGCCCTTTCACCATCTAGGGGCCGGCTAGGATTAGTTTCCGCCCCCATTGACATAGAATCTCAACCTACGGTCGCTCAGGCACCACCGCCGCCGCTTGACCAGGAGTCAACGGCCATTATTTCGAGCCAACCATCCACAGCTAGTAGTAGTCAGGCACTAGATCCCAGTCCTAGTACACACACAGCCACTCTTGTACATTTAGACCAACAAGTTAGGCCCCCCAACACATTCTAAACCCCCTGGTTTTACGACTGAGCAACTAAATTACTTGTTACAAAAGTTGATCCGTCAGTGTGCTATAAAACGCTGTCAAACCCCCAATCAGGCACTGGGACCACCTCACAGTTTATCTATGCCTCACCCTCCTCATGTCAATATAGGAGTTCCCCATCAGTCTGCCTCCTCCGCCGGGACAGAGACGGAACGAATAATTATCCGCCCGTTGACTACGGGCCCTACGCCGGTTATTCCAGTTATTCCCCTGCCTACGGTAAAGGAGATTTGGCCTCAGACCTTAGGTGTTACCCCAGGTTCGTTGCCGGAACAAATAGTCCGCCCTTTGGCCCTGACTCAAATTCCAGAGTTCACAGATGTTTCCCTGACCTCTAACGTAACTCCCCCTTCCGCCGGTCGACCCACTCAGGGATTGCCGGCGGATGAATTGTCACTTGCCTCTACTGTACCTCCAATAGATCCCCCTTGACTAGGATGGACACTAGTTTAGTTTCTCGGACTGAAGGTCTACGACAGGATAGTTCTGTCGGTTCAGATGATACTCAACCATATATATCCCCCTCCTTGGCTAGGACCCAAAGGCCCAGTAGTCCGCCGGATCCTTTTTGTCCCCCAACCCCTCACTCTTCTGCCCCCCCAGTTTTGCCGCATTTACTTACATAATCCCAAGTCCCTAAAGCACCGGGAAGGCTCTGGCTTCCGGTTACAGCTGTGACACACGGGGAAGGGCATAAATCGACACAAGGGGAGGTCCCAGTGCCGAGGGAGTGGGCAATAGAAGTTAACCGAAGACAGGTCTTTAGAGCTAAGGATGCTCAGGGTAAAGTGTTACAGGTCCCTATCTACGCTCGGCCTGATCCTGCTAATTATCGGTATTTTGTATATAATCCAGGCCTACTGACTCCTCTTCCGGCGGATTCCCCGGTCCAGGACCCTCCTTACCCAGACACTCCTATTTGCCCTGATTGTCATGAATGCTGTGGCATTAATGGATGTCATTCTCTGTATAAGTGGAGAGAGCCTTCTCGCAAGTTTCACAGATGTGGTCCCCATCACGACCAGAGAGAGTTAAACCTGGGTGAGGTGGGCGATGGACCATGGGTAACGTGGGATCAGGAACTTCAGCAATTCGCGATAGATATTACATCTAACCCTTTGTCCCCAGTTCCACCTCCCCCCATTACCGAGTTTGACTGGCTGACAAAACAACCGGGTGGGGTCCCGCTACCCATTTTTGATTTTCTTATAGCCCCTCAATTAACAGCAGAGGATTTTCCTTTGCCCTTCATTGCTCCAGAACCTATTGAACTCCAACGGGAATTTCTGGTAAGAGATAATGCCCATAGGAAGTTTATTAGCTTCCTGTTAACTAGGGATACGGCCCTGGCTATTGCTAAACCCATGCCGGACCCCCCATGGCGGAAGGAGGAATTAGTCGAAGCCTTTCAACAGTATCTCCTCCCTTCCCCGGCTCGGACTATCACAGAAATCCGAGCAGCCTTATTTGAGGCAGTCAGATCACGGCAGCTCCTCAGACTCGGTATGGCTCAGGGTTTACCTAAGACTGCTTATTATTTATTATTATTATTATTATTTGTAGGTAGTAGGGGTAGGCAGCCCCGCCCAGGGAAGTACTACCGCCAAGGTTTCGGGAGACTCAGGGAATAGCCTGAATTCCATTTTCTCTCCCAGGCCTTGGTAGCTGGATACATATCTTTCTGCCTCACACATCAGGGGTATCAGGAAAACCCTCTTTATATAACATACACATCCAACTTCACGACATTGCCCTACATCGCTATCCTCTATCCATAAAATACTACTCTTCCCACTACATATCATACATGTAACACCATACACTTACCTTATAAATATGGCAGTACAATTGTTAAGAGCAAACCTGGTGGTCCCTCGGATATCCACCCCCGGCAGGGTTGGGTTATTGACACAGGGCCCTCCCGGTCGTCATCATGCGACTGTGTCAAGAGCATTGCAACGTCCCAAAGCTGCTTGTCAGTACAGCTATTTCTTTAGTAATATAAGGGGACTTCACTCTAACATAAATTCTGTACACCAATTTCTTCAAGCAGAATCCCCTACTCTCCTTTTTTGACAGAGACTCAAGTAACATCCACATCTGACACATCTAGATTTAATTTTCCAGGTTATCAACTGCTCCAAAATTTCAGACCTAAAGGTGGTGTATGTTGCTTCGCAAAATCTGAAATTGCCCTGGAGGAGGTTACTAGTTTCAATTGTCCCTATTTTGATTATTCTATATACAAATTATTTTCTGCTGGTAAATTTAAATACATATGTTGCATCTACCGTTCCCCAAATACTCCTCCAGAGCAAAGTCTTTTTGATTCTCTGTCCTCACAATTCAGTGTCCTCAACTTAAATGCTTCTTCTGAAATCACTGTGTTGGGTGATTTTAATGTCCATAATGTTGAATGGCTCACTCATTCAGCCAGGACTGATGATGCTGGTCTTGAATGTGAGCTATTTGCAGACTCATTTAATCTCATTCAACTAGTCAACCAACCCACCCGTGTACCAGATAATCCTAATCATAATTCCCACCTACTGGACTTATTTTTAACAACCAATTCAGAAAATTATGATGTTACAGTGAGGTCCCCACTTGGATCTTCTGATCACTGTCTGATACAGGCCACCTGTCTATCACCTACCACACCTTCCCACTCTGAACCTGTTTTGGTGACTAAATGGCATTACGATAGGGCAGACTGGGAGGGTCTTCAAGGTTTCTTTATTGATATTCCCTGGACCTCTTTCTTTTCTAATGATGCACACTCCACCTTGAGCCACATACAAGATTTTGTAAAAATTGGAATGGAAACTTTTATTCCTCATCAAAAGTACAGTAAAAGATCTAATTCACCTAAATGGTTTGACCATAATTGTGCTAGAGTAACTGAACAAAAAGCAATAGCCTACAATGCATACACAAGATCAAAAACACATGAAGCCTTTAATTACTTTAGAAACATCAGAAATCATGCCAAAACTGTATTAAACCTAACTAAATCAAACTTTCTCCATAAGCAGGCAAATAAACTTCTAAATAATCCAAATGATAACAAAATATTTTGGTCTACTCTTAACTCATTCAAATCCAACTTCACTACTGCTTCATCCATTCCACCATTAAAATCTCCGACTGGCAATCTTGTAAGTGACCCACGAGGTAAAGCTAACCTTCTTGCAGATATTTTCTCCACCAACTCAACCTTAGATGAAATAAATCAAGATGTCCCTGTACTTAATTTTAATTCACCTGAAATTCCCTCACTTAAGATCCACACCAGACATGTCAAAACTATTTTGCAGAATCTCTCAGTAGATAAGGCTCCTGGTCCAGATGAAATTCCTCCAATAGTACTTAAGAATTGCTCCTTGGTGCTCGCTCCTGTATTGGCAAAATTTTTCCGTCTGTGTACTCATACCTCATGCTTCCCAGTACCCTGGAAAGAAGCAAACATCCATCCAGTTCCTAAAAAAGGTGCCTCTTCAGATCCATCAAACTACAGACCAATAGCTATAACTTCCACTCTTGGCAAAGTTTTTGAAATTATATTAAATAATCACATAATTAAGCATCTGGAGAATAATAAATTAATCAGTGATAGGCAATATGGTTTTAGACGATGTCGATCAACTGCAGACATTCTTTGCCTTCTTACGCATCAAATCAACCAAGCTACAGACCAACATGGTGAAACACATACAATAGCACTGGATATATCAAAGGCATTTGATAGAGTCTGGCATCAATCCTTATTGTCGAAGATGTCACACTACGGCCTTGCATCATTAGTTCCACTAATTTCTTCTTATCTTCATAACAGAAAAATATGTGTAATGGTAGATGGCCTTTATTCTCAATTTCACTCAATAAATGCTGGTGTTCCCCAGGGATCAGTTTTGGCCCCAACTCTGTTCCTCATTCATATCAATGATCTCATATCTACCACTCATAATCCAATACATTCCTACGCAGATGACTCAACACTCCACAGTTCCTTCACATTTACCAATTCTTTCACCCAACCCGATCTTATAAATTCAAAAATAAACACTGCAATTTCTCTGAACCAGGACCTTTCTAGAATTAATGAATGGGGACAAGAGAATCTAGTTTCCTTTAATGCACAGAAAACCAAGTACAGTAAACTTCCGTTAATCCGACGACCGATAATTCGAATCTCCCAATAGTCCGAATTTTTCAATTTGAGGCCAAATCCGAATTCACCCAATAGTCCGAATTTTTCAATTTGAGGCCAAATCCGAATTCACCCAATATTCCGAATTTTTGAATTTCCCGGGCGCGCGATATTTCCAAATATCGGCCCTCTAGCGGGCCAGGCCGGACTAAACAGTCTGCCGTTGTCGGTCTACCTGAAACGTTGTTTATCCCGTGTTTATCCTGTGATATAGTGACTTAGTGACTTAGTGATGGGTCCCACAGCAAGTTCAGGTGCACGAGGGAGGAATGACAAGAACAAACATAAGAGGAAGCACGTAACTCTGTCCATAGCTGATAAATTGCGAGTGATAGCGATGGTAGAGAAAGGCAGTGATCGGCGTAAAGTTATGGAAACTTTTAATATCGGTGCCTCCACAGTTTCAAACATAGTGAAGGCAAAGGCTAACTTATCAAAGTTTGTTGCCTTTGGAAAGTCAAGTTACACGGGTGATGTGAGAAAGACAATGAAAAAACCAAAACATGAAAAACTTGACGAGGCAGTGCATAAGTGGTTTACGGCCAAGCGGGCTGAGGGCAAGCCTATCTCAGGGCTTATGATAATTGAAAAGGCCAAGCAATTCCTGGGTGATATGAATATGGAAGACGATATAAAATTCTCCGACGGCTGGTTGAGAAACTTTAAAATTAGGCATGGGATTAGGGTCCTAGATGTCGCCGGAGAAAAGAATTCTGCCGACAAAGAGGCCGCCGATCGGTTTGCACACATTTTTGCTACCATTGTTCATGATCACCAGCTGACCCCAGACCAAATCTTCAACGCCGACGAGACAGGGCTATATTGGCGCTGTTTGCCAACAAGGACATTAGCTGGTAGAGGAGAGAAGGCTGCACCCGGATTCAAAATGAATAAAGAACGTCTCACAATCCTGCTGAGTGGGAATGCTTCCGGTAAATGTCGCAATCGTTTGTTTGTTATCGGCAAGGCTAAGAATCCCCGTGCTTTCAAGAACATGCGAGGGAAGTTGCCAGTGATCTATGATGCACAGAGCAATGCATGGATGACTGCCCAAGTATTCCATGATTGGTTCTTTAAACACTTTGTTCCCGAAGTCAAGGCCTACTTCAAGTCGATTGGCCTTTCTGAGGACACCAAGGCTGTCCTATTCCTGGATAACTGCAGAGCACATCCCCCTGCCCACGAACTAGTGTCTGGAAACATCTTTGTCACCTACTTGCCCCCTAATGTGACTAGTCTGATACAACCAATGGACCAGGGTGTGTGCCAAAAGTTTAAGCAGAGCTACAAGTCCTCATTTGCCCGCAAGCTGATTAACTCTGATGCATCAGTAAAAACTTTCCAGTCAAGTTTTTCCATCAAGGATGCCATATATGATGCTGCCCTAGCCTGGAAGGATGTTTCAGAGGTAACCCTCAAGAAATGTTGGAACAAGCTGTATGCCCAGGTTGATGACCCTGAAGAGGTTGAAGAAGATGAGCACGATTTCGAAGGCTTTCTTGGGCGTCGCAGGGAGGCAATCAACGAAATCCGAGGCCTGATGGATACCGTGCCGGTCAACGACCCCAAGAGGATGACTGAAGAGGATATTGAGGAGTGGGTTGATGTGGATGGTGACCTGCAGGGCGAGGAAGAGGTGACAGATACAGAAATTATCCGGAGTGTTGTGGAGCCAGAATATGTTGAGGAGCACTCGTCTGAGGAAGAGGAAGAGGCAGATGACGATGGCAAAGTAACCTGGAAGGAAGCTGCTACCTATTTCGATGGTATGGTCAAATTTGTGGAACAGTCTAGCCAATATAATGCAAGTGAAACAATCGATTTCCACATCCTCCGTAATGAGTTCTATGAGAAAAGGGGCAGGGCAGTCAAGCAGGCAGACATCAGGGACCTGATGAAAAACATGCACCACCATGGCCGCCGATCAGATGAACCAGATAACCCTAGACCTGCAACAATGCCTCTCACAGACGACTCGCGTACCAGCTCACCTGAACCTCTTACCACACCAGAACCTATGCCTCTTGCTGATTTTGAAGGCTGGGAGGACCTAGCATCCCCTGTGAAGGCCACTCCTGAGGTAGCCCCAGCCGCCCCTGTGGTAGCTCCTGCCAGCCTAGCCACTCCTGAGGTAGCCCCAGCCGCCCCTGTGGTAGCTCCTGCCAGCCTAGCCACTCCTGAGGTAGCCCCAGCCGCCCCTGTGGTAGCCCCAGCCACCCCTGTGGTAGCTCCTGCCAGCCTAACCACTCCTGAGGTAGCCCTAGCCCTAGCTCCCCCTTCAGATATTGAAGGCTTGGAGGATATGGCTGTGGAGTAATAATCAGTGAAGTGTAGTAGATTTAAGGACCCCCAAAAAAATATAAAACCAGCAAAATACAAAAAAAAAAATGTCTTTTTAAGTTAATTTTACATTAAAGTACACTTACAGTACAGAGCAGTGATTATAAGTTACTAATATGGGGCTAGGGGGCTAGTGGCTGGGTTGGGGCTGGTGCTGGGGGCTTATCTTCAATGCTACACATCTCTTCTCTTCATATAAGGTGAGTTAAAGTCATGATTAGTCATTATTATCATTATTATCATTATTATCCTGTGTTTGTGTCTTGGTTTGGGTCTTAAAAAAAAAATCGGGGGTGGGGGGGGGGGTAACGTCCGATAATCCGAAAAATCCACTAATCCGAACGAGGGCCGGTCCGCTGCCCTTCGGATTAACGGAAGTTTACTGTACATTCAATTTTCTAACCGACAGAATCTCACTGACTCCCATATATTTTTTAATGATGTAAATATTCCCACTTCCCCTAGTATTGACATTCTCGGTGTAACATTAACTACTAACTTGAGCTGGACACATTATGTTAGAAGCATTGCTAAGAATGCCTCTAAAAAACTGGGACTCCTGTACAGAGTTCGAGAATTCTTCACTGACGAGCAGTTGGCCGTAATTATAAAAGTCATGTGCGCTCTCAGATGGATTACTGTTCACCTCTGTGGGGTGGAAGTGGAGTGGTTGCATTGAGGCAGTTGGACAAAATTCAAAATAAAGCTATTAGATTAATCAATAACCCTGCAATCACACAGGACCTTCCTACATTAGCCATACGAAGAAACGTTGCATCCCTTGCATTATTCTACAGATATTTTCACAGCAATTGTTCCGAGGAACTTGCTTCAATTGTGCCGCCTCTCCACATCTTTCCCCGTAGAACTAGGGCAGCTGAGAGCGCCCATGAATTTACACTTTCTCCTCCACAATGCAGAACTTCTGCTTATCAGAATTCATTTATCCCTAGAGCTACTACTCTTTGGAATTCACTTCCCTCGAATTGCTTTCCACAAACTTACAATCAACAAATGTTTAAATCCAGTTGTTACAAACATTTTATGAATGGAGGATGCCTTTAGGCACATGGACCTTTTTGTTTTATCTGTGTTTTTCCTTCCTCCGTTCATTGTCTCTTAAAAAAAAAAAAAAAAAAAAAAAAAATTATAGAATTTTGTTCCCTCCGGTCTTGACCGCAAAGCTCTTTGACCAGACAGAGAGAGATGTGAAGGTGATGTTTAAATTTAATGTAGAAACCCCCCAATAGGTCTCCCCAACTGGTGCAGCTGCCGGCGGACGGTTATTCAACGCTCCACCTACTGGTAAATTTAGAATGCTTTTAGGACTGGTAATAGCAGTCTTTTCCACCTCCCTCTCTCCCTCAGCAGTGCTTGTCCAATAGGGTTCCGAGGTTGGACTTGGTGTTTGTTCCCAAGGATTGGCAGCGCCACCTCATAAAAGTCTTCTGCACGACCGGACTGCGCCGGTACACGCCAACGCACGCCGGACAGGGAGTCACGCGGCTCTGCCTCCCCCGGCGTTGCGTATAGAATGATACAACCCTCTGCATAAGGGACGGGTTACAACAAAATCGGGGAGGCACATGATCGCCAGTCCAGGGACGGTATGCGAACACCGCTAACCCAGCATCGGACACGCAACAGAAAGGGGATAACATTGACTCGGTAAAAAAGTTATGGCCAGATACAACCGTCCGCCGGCTAGCCTGGTATCTTTAGGATGATACATTACTAGTCAGCGAATCTGTGTGCTCTAGTTTGAGAGGAATGCAACTAAGGGTTTTTTCCTGCAGTTACACTTGTCGGTTCCCCAAGGTGTCCCCATTGTGCGTTACGTGCGGCGCAACACGAACAAGTATTGGTTCTTGCTAGTTCAAATGTTTTTAGGCAGATGAAGCTCTCAGCAAGCTATGCCGGCTGTTGTTTTTTCGGGTGTAGTCCCGCCGTCAAAGGTGACGATTCGTCCCGGCGGGTAGCTTCCCATCAACATAGTATTACAGGGGATTTTTTCCTCTCTCCATATGCTCAATCGAGTTGTGCCCACGTAACGGAAGGATTCCTGAAGTCAGGGACAGCTCAGCAGCAGGCCCATGCTCTAATAACAGTCACTTGGGTCCGGATCAGTTATATTCTACTTCCCCTCCTCCCTTGTTCTTAATGTAATAGACTCCTCCACCCTTTAGGTCCTCGAGTGATAGGTTAAAACCTTAATGGACGCTCTCTTTCCCCCCTTTTTTTCTTTCAAATTATTACAAAATTACTGCCACGTTCTCCTTGTGCAGGTGGGGCATGGCGGCTTAAATTAATCTGACAGAAGCTAAAGCATTCAGCCACTCAGTCTCATACTTTCGGTATGGACTCCAGACAAGTTAGCGCTAATAGCAGGCCTTGAACGCTAGACAACTCTCTCTGCTCTTCTGTCAGTCTCGCCAACAGCCTTCCGAACGTGTCAGCTCTCACCTTTTTCTGTAGTCACGACAAAATCAATAACAAGGGGGAACCGGAATCCCCTTCAGTTCAATTTCGGGTACTTCGGTTTCCCGCCGGCTTAAACTGGAGGCCATTCAATCTTTAATGTTTTGGCCAGCCTCGCTGACCCTGAGCTATCTCTGACCTCGAAGTGATGATGAACTGTTTATTTTAGTTGTATAAGTTAGAATGCTTTTACTTGTTTCGGTTTGGATGCCGGGGGTGGGGGGCCATGGTCAAGGCCAATCAGGGCTACCGGCTGAGTGGTTGCAAGGGTCTTGCGTGATCCTCTTCAACTAGAAACACTCTATGGCATCCCCCCCCTCCCCCGGCGGACAAACTGATATAGCCAGCTGATTTTCTGGCTCTAGGAGATTACTCTAGGAACATACGTTGTCCTTACTCTACGCCAAGTTGGCCGGAGTCGGTGGTTGTCACCGGAGGTGCCCTCTGTGCAGGATTTATTTGCATGTCTTATCTCCCTTAGCAATTCGGTTTTTCAATTAATGCCCAACCTTTTGCTTGAGATCTGCATGAGGGCACACACTCTTTTTGTTTTACTTGTTTTCCAGACATTAGTCATTAGTACTGTGATGTGTACGCCCATTTTGGGCTTAAGAGGGGGGGGGGGATATGTGGATCCCAGTACATGAGAAGAACCCCCTTCCGCAGGATTACAAGTTAATGCAGGGCAAGCTAGGCATTGCTTACGCCGGGCCAAGCCCAAATATATGTGTACGAGCTAAGAAGCTCGGGGAAAAATTTGTTTAGTTATTAAAAACTGGTTTAATCATTATATATATGTTTTTGAAAGCTTATTTAAAGCTCATGTATTTTATAAATAATAAATGATTGTTTACTCTACTATTAATCGTATATGTAAATTTCAGGTTTCCATGCTAGTTTGCACTAGACTTTGCGCAGTAGCAGTATTGTAACCAATGGGGTCTTGCTGAGTACCGTGGAAATTGTATTGTCACTGCTATAAGCTCAAAACAGTGTGCAAAATTGGTTAAAGTTTTTGCACCACACACATCTGCCATCCTGTGCGTGGTCTCTCCACGCATCTCGGTTGGGCTACCCCCAAAGGGTAGCCAAGTCAATCCCCACCTGCCCGCGGTGACCTTGCAGACACCTCTTTCCCTTTTTTTCTTTTCCATTTAAAAAAACATTCCATTGTGGTGGCACTGACGGGGACGGCGCTACCTGGGGTCTGTCCCAGGTAGTTATTTTCACGTTTTTTAAAAGACAAGGGTTTTCTCTTATTTTTAATCAGATACGAAATACAGGTGTTTTTGTTTTTAATTATTGGTTACTTCCACTGAAATGGCAGCAGGCAAGCAGAGTTGCAGTTGCGGGAAGGTTGTGGGCAAGGCCAAATCGCTGGGCTGCTACTTGTGTGGTACCTATTTGCACGTTAACTGTATAAATGTTGATGATGAGGACCTCAGAGTACTTGCAAAGAAGAAACCTGGATTTAAATGGCATTGCACTGTTTGTGATACCACCCCCCTGGCTGCAAAGGATGCAGCAATTAGTCAGCAGACCTTGGATAACCTGACGGCTGCCCTAGTTGGTGAAGTGAAGACTGCCATTGTAAACTAAGTGAAGGGTGCCTTTGCTGCGGTGGCCGTGGAGATAGAGAGTATTGGTAACAGAATGGATATCCTTGAGACTAAAGTTGCTGCCCCCGACATTCCCTTGTTTGCCAAGATAGTTCAGCAAACATTTGAAGAGACCAAAAAGGAGCCCACCAAACGCACCACTGAGGTGGTAGATGGTGGAAAGAAAAAAACTGTCTGGGACCATCAGGTCCTGGTAGTGAAGCCAAAAGACCGATCCTCCGAGCCAGTAAGCCCACCAGATACAAAGGCAACCGAGACTGCTTTGGCTTCGGTTCCGGTTAACAAGTTAACTAGAACTGATTCAGGTGTACTGGTGGTACGACTTCCATCCAAGAAAGCCAAAGAAGACGCAGGAAGGGCCATCAATCAGTGTTTGGGGGTGGACAGTGCCTTCAGTGTCTCCGAACCAAAGAAGATGATGCCAAAAATGACTCTGGTAGGCATTGCTAATGACGCTGAGGATAATGAGATCATTCCCAGCATCCTCAACAAGAACCCAAGAATAAAGTCCCTGGTCGACGATGGCTTAGCTATGAATTTACTATTCACCAAGCAAAAGAGTGATGCACACACAAAGACTGCGGTAGTAAAAATGTCACCTGAAATACGCTCTTCCATTGTGGATGATGGCAATTCTGTGTATGTTGGACTTGTGAGATGTCGTGCATACGATCGCTTCTGGGTAACACAATGTTACCATTGCCAGGGCTTTGGCCATACCAGTGACAGGTGTTATCGGAAAAATGAGGATCCAAAATGCAACTTCTGTGCCGGTACTCATAACTCAAAAGACTGCACCAGCAAGACTTCCCCCAAATGTATAAATTGTATGAGCTCCACATCAGTTACGGAGCCGCCAAATAATTTCGCCTCAAGTAGAAATTGTCCTCTAATGACAGCTCAGAGAAATAAAGTTATTGAAAACACCAATTTTGTAGGTTAAAAAAACTGAAAATGCACGCGGGAGCCGGTTGAAACTGGGTCTGTTGAATGTTCGTTCCTTGCGTAACAAAATGGATCATATTTGCGAGATCTTGGATGAACGTAACCTTGATGTATTATGTCTCACTGAGACCTGGTTGTTCGAGTCAGATCTGAATATTATCCAGGCGGCATTGCCTAAAACCCATTCCATAATAAATGTTCCTAGGCCTAGGGGAGATCATCCGGGTGGTGGAGTGGCAGTTGTCTACTCCACATCTCTGGTGAATATATTGCAAATAAGCCATAACCCAGCCCCTCTTTATTATGAACTGTTGGAAGTGGAAATAAAACTCCATCAACAAATTCTAAGAATGGCAGTTGTCTATAGGCCTGGCCATCGTGGCACAGATAGGGGTTTTATGGAAGAGTTTGGGCAGTTTCTCGAGGAATTTTCTGCTAAAACCGGAAGACTTTTGATATGTGGAGATTTTAATTACTGGGTTGACAGCCCTCATCTGAAGCCATTCTCTCCTGAGTTCCTTGAGTTGACTGATCAGAACAATTTTGTAAACCATGTGTCCCACCCAACTCATATCTTAGGACACACCCTTGACTTGGTTTTCTCTCCTGTGGGTTGTGGTGGTGTTCTGGATGTTGAGAATGCTGACCCTAATACCTCTGATCATGCTTTGATTACTTTCAGCTTTGATTACTTTCAGCTTTGATTTCCCTAAGCCACTCACACATGAAAAAGTAATCAGATTTAGAAATTATAAAAATACAGACCAAAATTTGGCTAGCAGTGAAGTAAAACAGTACTTGGAAAGTATTGATACTTCCAACCTTACTTCAGATGAGCTGGTGGAGGTACATGGAAATGCACTTAAATTAGTGTTCGATCATCACTGTCCAGAAGTAGAGAAGAAAATCATAGTACGAGATGATTCACCCTGGTATAGCACTCGAGTTAAATTTCTTAGAAGAGCGCGTAGAAGAGCTGAACGTGAATGGCGGAAAAATAAAACAGACTCTGCATGGTTGCAATATCTGTCAGCCAGAAGAGCCGTGGTCCACACAATCAAAGATGAAAAGAAAGTGTATTATCAGGAAAAGTTGACTCGTGTGGTAACGACCAGAGGAGGTTGGCTTCAATTGTAAACAGTTTACTTGGAAAAAACAAGAGTCAGCTTAAGACCTTCTGTACCTGATGCACAACTTTGTGGCATTTTTTGCTGGCAAGATAACTCGCATAAGACAGGAACTGGATGATGCTTCTGTTGGTGAAGAACTTTCAGTTGTACTCCAACCCCGACACATTCCTAATAATGTCCTCTCATCCTTTCACTCAGTAGAGGTGGACATGATCTCGTCCTACATAAGAAACCTCAATAAAACATTTTGCCCGTTGGATCCCGTAAATGTTTCCAAGCTACCAATAGTCTATGATCACACAGTTGAGTTTATTTCCAAAATAATTAATGAGTGTTTCTCTGAAGGTAGCTTCCCACATTCTGAAAAGCATGCACTACTCCGACCTACTCTAAAGAAACCTGGACTTGATGTTGAGAACATGTTGAACTATCGTCCTGTCTCCAACCTGTCCTTCATATCAAAGATATTAGAGCGTGCAATACTTGACCAATTACAACCACTACTTCAGCAGAATGAAACTATCCCAATTTTTCAGTCTGCTTACCGACAGTATCATTCAACTGAAACAGCTTTGATTAGAGTACATAATGATCTAGTTGAGAACATTTGCAATGGTGTGGCCTCACTATTGGTCTTGCTTGATCTCTCTGCGGCCTTTGACACAGTGGATCACGAGTTGTTATTGAGTAATCTTTATGATTGTGGTGTGCGTGACTCCGCTCTCTTGCTTCTTGGGTCGTACTTGTCAGGTAGATCCCAGAGTGTGATGGTAAATCAAATGGTCTCGGACTCGACACCCCTGCAGTATGGTGTTCCGCAGGGATCAGTTTTAGGTCCTATCCTATTTATAATTTATATCAGCAGTTTGTCTCTTCTGCTTCGTGCACATAATGTCACCTTTCACTTTTATGCAGATGACACCCAGATTTATGTGAGAATCACAAATATAGTTGATATACGGAGTAAGATGGAATTGTTGATGTCTGATATCAAGAAGTGGATGAGAGCGACAAAACTTAAACTAAATGATGGTAAAACTGAAATTCTCATCATCCGAGGAAATAGAAGAGCTGATGATATAGTAGGTGCCCTCTCCATCAATGTGGGTGGATCCCAGCTGTGACCGGTCAACTCTGTTCGAAATCTGGGTGTACATCATATGTGAACTCCCGATTAGATTTCAAAGAGCATGTAAACCAGATAGTTAAAAGTTGTTACTTGCACATCAGAAATCTCTATTTGGTGAAGCCGTTTATAACCAGACGTTGCCTCCTGACGTTGGTTCACTCATTGGTCTTCTCTCGTGTTGATTATTGCAATGCCCTGTTGGTGGGTCTTCCAAATTATATTTTAAAGAAAGTTCAGTCTGTTCTTAACAGGGCCGCAAGACTCATTTTTGGTGTTCCACCTAGAACTCCTACTACATCTCTTCACATAGAACTGCACTGGCTGCCAGTAAGAGCAAGAATAGAATTTAAGTTGTGTTTGGTGACTTTTAAGGTTCTCAAATTTGGTGAGCCTAGGTACCTTGCGGAGCTGCTCAGGCGCCCACCGGCACACCATGGTGTAGTTGTGCGTCATGACAATGACCCTTTTCGTCTTGATGAACCAAGGGCTTTCCAGCAGTCTTCTTTCTTTGAGAGGTCATTCTCCTACATGGCTCCGAGGTTGTATAACAGGTTGCCGCTGTCCATGAGACAACTGAGTTCTGTTGAATGCTTCAAGAGACAACTTAAGACTTTTCTCTTTGAGAGAAGCTATGATCTTGAGAGAGGTGTCATGACAGATGGCTATAGAGTTTAGTCTATTTTTGCCACTGCTAGTGATTGTTAAATGTGTGTTGTATATAAGCCTTCTTTTGATGCATTGATTTTGTTCTTTTTTCTTTCTCTTTCCGAGCGTTAGTGAATTCTTCGGAAAAATTGGCGCTTATGAGAAATAAGTAACAAGCTTATTATTATTAGACTGAGAAGGATTAGTATTGGTCGAAGTGACTCAATAAAGGTTCTATGCTAGTTGGTACTAGATTAAGAAGGGTTGGTATTGGTCGAAGTGACTCAATACATGGACCAAAGGAACAGGCTGCTGAGATTAGCCCAGGTTCCGGGTCAAGGTGATGAGGGGTTTTTGCATTAACTCTGTGTCACATTCCAACAAACACCTCATGTAAGAGGACTCTGTTGTTGGAGCAGGCTTCTTTGAAGCAACGCACTGGTCACACTCTTTCATATTTTATATATTATATTTTGTATGCACAAAAACATTAAAATATCTTTCCTGTTATAAGGATTCTTGACTTAACCCTACGGTTATTGAGGATACGATATTGCAAATGTCCCACTCTAGTCTTGGAATTCAGGCAACATCGTCAATGATGAAGGGGCCACTATTAAATTATAGGTTTGATTCCCGAAGGGAAGTAGCGAAAACCTAATATTTAGTAGGGGCCCCGGAATCATTGACGATGAAGGCCCTCCCAGCCATCCCCTTCCCATTCGCTGATATTTTGAGTTTTTTTATCTTGATATATCATTGAAAGACTAATTGTTGTGCTTGGCGAGAGGCGGTAAGAAGCCACAACGCAAGAAAATCCACCGAATGTGGGAAGCTTGTGAATAACAGTGTTAAAGTATTAATTTTTTCCTTTTTTATTCTCTTATTTTTTACGAAAGTTTTTTCGTAGTGGGTACCCGATCTATGACGATTCCATAAGAGAAGTAGCGTTGCACTTATGAAGATGACTCTTGTTCTTCCCCGCGGCGTTGATTCAAACGACTGACGTGGGTGTTGAATGGAGACTATTATACTAATAGGCAACATCGTCAATGATTCCGGGGCCCCTACTAAATATTAGGTTTTCTCTACTTCCCTTCGGGAATCAAACCTATAATTTCATATTATTGTTATGCTAAATTGCTTAAATGTGTTATTTCCATATAGTGATTTTGATAAGTTCTTTTGTTTTTATACTGTATATTGCGGTTCCTGTTTTGGTTTGTTTGTTTTGCAAGTTTTACATTTTAATTACAGTAAAGAACAAGGCTCACCAAAATCATATTCTGTGTTTCACTCTTCAAAGCATGTTGATTTGACAAATAATGCATATGTGTATTGATATGTTATAATTTTTACTCTAAAATAGTAAACAAATCCATACAAGATATTTCAATTGTGAGGGGGTGATGACGTCACAGGAGTAGCTCTCGAGATAGTGCGCCGATACACAGGCCACTTCACATGGTACTCTGAATTTGTTCAACAGACTTACTATTGCTACAATCATTTCTGCTCCAATCCTTGCTAAATTAGCTTTTGTTCTATGTATGGTAAAAGATTTACCTCCACCCTAGACTCTAGGTACCTACCCACACCCTCAGACAGCTCATAATTTATCTCCAACAGAAACAAAATAACCAGCTCGGTCACAGGGTTACCGAAACAAAAAACAAAATACCGCTAGATCCGTTTTCAAAGGTTGCTAGAATAGTGTCACTCTGGCCTCATTGGCCTGTCTTTTTAGTTTATAATATTTCTTTGTCCAAATCAAAATTTGACAATAAAGGATATCTAATTTGTTCTTTGAATCTAACTTTTACATGCTATAAGATACAAGATCTTTTTGTTCTTTGATAGTGTTGGCAAAAAATTACATTGACACGTCTTGACTCACACCTATACCCTGTTTAGTATAAGTAGGCCAGAAATTCTGACCTCAAACTCTTATAACTCAAAAAGGAATTCAGTAGTTGAGCTATTATTTCTACCATTTGGAAAGAGTCAACCAGTAAATTTGTGTGGAAAATTACAGCCTGTTTGCTCCAGCCATCCCTGAGTTACAAGAGGTTAGGGTTAAGATTTCTGTCCTAATTTCAGTGAACAGACTGTTGTTCTTGTTATTGTTGTTCCCCAGGCTGTCTGACCGAACAGCCCCAAGGTCCCGAGCAAGGCCAAGGCCATAATCGAGCGCCCCCACAGAACCTTTCCTGCTTTACCACTAAGAATGCCCAGGTGACCGAAGCCGTTCCCAGGCGAGGAGCTGAGGAGGGTGCAGAAACGCCCGAGACACCAAAGCCCCACCCAAGGCCCTATGCCTCAACAATTATGTAGGGAAAGTTGAGGGGCAAAGGCAAAATGTGACACTTTGGCTCCCAATCTGTCAACCTAGGTTGGCAGTAGAGAGGTCAATCCACGGAGGAGACACTGCCACTTGGGATCCAGAAAATATATAAGTTATAATGTAAATCTTGCAAAATAAACAAACCAAAACTTGGACGAACACAGTAAAAAGACAAAACAACTTATCAAAAGCGCTATGTAAGCTATGAGTATGGCAGAGAATGCTCAATTCTCTCTCTCTGAACAGACTGTAATAATTACTACTGTTTGTGTTTGCAGCATCTGGCGGGGTCGCTCCTACAGTGTGACCCGGGAGCCAACCAGAAGGAGGTGTTACAGTCCACCTTCGACCTGCTGGGGGAGCTGCTCAAGTTCAACGACGAGGCCTACCAACTGCTGGACCACTTCATTGCCACCGAGTCAGAAGTCAGTATATGCAATCGTGGTACAGTCCTTCCTCGTAATACGCGTACAGTAGAACCTCGCTCTTTCGGACTAATTGGCGGAGACCCCTGTCCGAAAGTGTCAAAAGTCCGAAAAGGCCGAGTCCGAACTTCACACTTCAGCCATTCGGATTTGTCTGAATGGCTGAAATAATGTCCGAAGATTATAAGTCCGAAACTCGGCTCTTGGTCCGAATGAGATTTAATTTTTCTCAGCCTTTCAAACAAATCCGAAAGTCTGAAATAATGTCCCAAGTTTATAAGTCCGAATACACATTCACCGACCGTATACCGGCGAATAGGCCTATACTTTCAATATTGGCAAGTGCATTTGGAGCGCCGAGATTCATCAGCTGATTTTCCGAGTGACCGATATCGTCGAAATACGATAATTTAATCATAAGTACTATATATCTTATATACTTACCTTAATTCTTTATATTTCATAATAAACTTATATAAAACGAGTTATAAGTTCAAATGAAAAATCAGTCTACCGGCGGTACCATTACCGAAACACGTGTGTGTGTTATTTGCCGTGTTATTGGTGTTTGGCTATGTCGAGTGAGTGAGTGTGTGTGTGTGTTCTTGGGTGTACTTACTCTAGTTCTTACTCTAGTTGTATTGCGGGAGTGAGCAAGCTCGTTATTTCCCGCCTCCTATATGTGAAGTTAACTATGTGAGGTAAACTATCAATGGAAGTTAAATATTACTAAGCTATAATGAATCAAATAAAATCAATCTAAATGAATACTCTATATCTAAATTGAATTCAATCTGAAACAAGCTAATTTATATCCAAAGGTCTCGCATAATAAATGTATATAATTATAGGGTAAGGTATAAGGGTTAATATTAGCCAGGAATTAACTCACCAATAGTTCCACGTGGCAATGAGGCAAGGGAGAACGTTTTACCCAATATGGCGGTGGACAATGGGGAACGAGACTTCGGTCCCAAGACACGAGTCAAGTTAAAGAAAGAATAAATGATTACATGGGAATAGACATGAATAATATGCTTATCTATCAGTCAGTCATGATGTCGATGAGAGCGTCGTGATGGTGTAGTTGTGTGTATTGCTGTATGTGTATTGTGATTAGAGGCACAAAAGCACGATCAACTGAGGGCGGAAAATTAGATGTTAACTGGTTGGTGTTCGTGAAGGCTCTGGCGTACCTCAAAAGCACACCTTGCTGCCTTGGCAAACCGCCAGGAGCCCAAATTATCGTACCGCGTTTAGGTTGCTCTATACGATAAATTATATTAATATATACGATAAATTCATATATACTACATAAGACCATGGCAATATTGCTTAATAGCATATTAGGCCTTTTATAACTTAACTTATTTACAATCTTATAATATACGATCTACTCGTCCTACGTCGTGCTGTAGGAGAGATCGTGACGTCACAGAGACATACAAGATCACAAAAGAGTCATATTCTATCGTATTTATACGATACACTCCCCCCACAAAAAAGACCTGAACCCCACCTTAAACCTAAAGTTGCCCAGAGGCTATCTTCTGACGCCACAAGTCGACGGCGCCAGCAGCAGCGCGTCTGGGACGCGTCCCGGTCCGAGAATGATCACCATCAGTATGAGGTGAGTCGTTCCTTTGAGAATCCTCGGACCCAGCAATAACAGGTGGAGCCTCAGATTGCAATGCGGAATCGAGCTCCAAAGCGTACAAACGTGCGATAGGACGAACAGTAGTTCCAGTGGCTGTCTTTAATAGCGCCACCCGCTCTACAGAGTCTGCCCCCTTGTATACCTCCAATACGCGGCCTAATTTCCAGTATAAACGAGGACTATCTTCTTTAATTAAAACAAATTCACACCAACTGTAGGTGCCGTTGGTCTACCAGAGGGAGTAACACTCCTTTCCCTCAATGCTAGCAGATATTCACTAATCCACCGTTTCCTAAAATCCTCGATTATCCTGGATATATACTGGTATCTCTTAGACACCGCTACCTCAGAGTACAACGAGGGATCCTCTAACTCTACTATGGATTGGAAATCAGATGGAAACGCAGTCAATGGTTTCCCATATAGCAAGTGAGCTGGCGTTAATGGTAGTGGTTCTTGCAGGTCGGTGTACACGTATGTAAGCGGGGCATCATTCACGACTGCCTCTATCTCTGTGAGGACTGTCGTCAACTCACTCTTCTTTAATAGAGCACGTCCTACAACCGCTCTGAGTCCTGACTTTACTATGCCGACACACCGTTCCCACATGCCACCAAACCAAGGTGCCTTAACTGGAATGAACCTCCATTCGCACTTCTTCTCTCCCAAAAAAGTGATGATAGTAGGATCACTACTCATATCCTTTAGATATTTTGATGCTTGGACATAAGTGGGAGCATTGTCGCTAAGAATGAGTTGAGGGAATGAACGACGGGCACAAAACCGTCTGAACGCCAGCATAAATTCCTCGCTAGACATATTATCACATAGTTCTAGGTGTACCGCTCGAGACGTCGCACAGGTAAACAATAATATATAAACTTTCTCATGCTCCCTCGTCTTCAATGCCCCTGTGTAATCTAATCCTACCGCTTGGAAAGGTTCTACGTGCTTTACACGGCATTCAGGTAGGGGTGGAGCTGGTCCAGTTGCATATGGTTTACCCTTTAGTCTCTGGCATATTACACACTTTCTCACTACGCGTCGAGCTACTTGTCGAACTCTGGGTATCCACCATGTGAGATGTAAATTTGATATAATATGACATACCCCGTAGTGTTTTACTTCCCTATGTGCACGTATGATCAATAGATCAGTAACGTGATGTCTTGTCGGTTTGTGCCATCTGGTACACCCGACCACTTCAGGCGACCCTCACACCTGATGAGGCCATTGTCTAGGTGCAACCTTAGTTGACGCACTATATTAGGCATTAATGTCTTATTCGAACTTTTCAAGGATTCTAATTCATTGGAAAAGGTTTCTACTTGAACCCATTTGATCAAAGTTACTTCAGCTGCTTTAAATTCACGAGCATCAATGTTGTGACCCCTGTTGCAGAGTTGGCCCGTTACTTTAAGCTTAAGATTGGATACATATCGCAACACCCAAGCTACAACTCTGACTAGTTTATTATAGTCACCGAATCTTGCCCACTTCATGATAGGACCCGGTGGCTCATTTGGTTGGGCTGTAACTGCCACAGTTTCCAGTGGCAGAAGTCCCTCACCAACAGCATGCCATATCGTCCATTCACTTTCATGGAGCAGCCACTTTGGACCCTGCCACCACAATTCGGACTTCATTAACTGGCTAGCCGTTATACCCCTAGTTATGAGATCACTAGGGTTTTCCTTTGTATTTACATAATGATAAGCAACGTCTGGCAAAAGGGCTCTAATCTCATCTACCCTATTCCGCACATAAACTGGCAGAGACTTCTTGCTATGTATCCAGTTGAGTGCGACCTGACTATCGCACCATACGTGAACGATTTCAATATTTAATTCGCTCTCGTATGCTGCGCGTACATGTTGCACCAGACGTGCTAATAGCAGCATGGCAGTCAATTCCATTTTAGGGATAGTTACCTTTTTAACCGGGGCTACTTTGGCCCGGGCTGTAACTAAATGTGCCCCAAATGAAGTAACAACATATATGGCTACCCCGTATGCCGTGGCGCTAGCATCGCAAAACGTGTATTTACCTAATTGTATTTACCTAATTGTAGTTTACAGGAGTTGAGCTAAGCTCGTGTTGTCCCGTCTCTCAGTCTACTTTTTATCCAATTTTTTCTTGAAAATATGGATGTTCCTTGCCCCTACCACCTCCTCCTCCAACCCATTCCATTTGTCAATACATCTATAGGGGAAGCTAAACTTCCTGATATCGTTCTTGCAGGTAGGTCTTTTACTTTGTAGCTGTGGCCTCTAGTTATTCCTGTATCCATAATTAATATATCCTCCCTATCCAGCCTCTCCAGCCCCCGGGTACATTTGTACATCATTATCATGTCTCCCCTCTCTCTCCTCTCTTTTAGACTCGGTAGATTTAATTTGTCTAGCCTCCCTTCATATGGCAGTTCTCTGAGACTTGGAACCAATCTAGTGACTGCTCTCTGGATTCTTTCTAACTTGTGAATATGCTTCTTTAGATGCGGGGACCACACCACTGCTGCATACTCCAATCTTGGTCTAATCATACTCTTCATAATTTTCGCTACCATGGTCTCATCCAAATAGTTCAGAGCAACTTTCATATTCCCGGCCATTGCATACATTCCGCTAAAGAGCTTGTTAATATGTTTCTCTGGCGACAAAGTATCTTGTATAATCAACCCTAAATCTTTTTCTTTTTCGGCCTTGCTAATTTTATTATCTCCCATCCTGTACTCCCAATTTGGTCTATTCACACTTCTTCCCATATTTAACACATGACATTTACTTATATTAAATTTCATTTTCCACTTGGTGCTCCATTCGTATATTTTATCTAAATCCCCTTGCAGCTCCTCACAACTACTTTTATTTGTTATTTGTCTCATAATTTTTACGTCATCTGCAAACATTGACATGTAAGAGTTTATGCCTATCGGCAGGTCATTCACGTACATAAGGAACATGAGAGGTGCCAACACAGATCCCTGCGGCACACCACTCTCAACTTTCCGCCACGATGAGTAAGTTCCTCTAATGTTGGTCCTCATTTCCCTATCTGTTAAATAGCTCTCCATCCATTTCAGCAAAACTCCCCCTGACACATCCTAGCGTCTCAAGCTTAGATAATAATCTCTTATGTGGTACCTTATCGAATGCTTTGGAAAGGTCTAAGTAGACGCAGTCCACCCATCCGCCTCTTTCTTGGAGTACATCTATCACCCTACTGTAATAACATAGCAAACTGGTAACACAAGATGTCCCTTCTCTGAATCCAAATTGCTTTGGGGTTATTATTTTCTTTCTCTCCAACATTTTCATCCATCTCTTCCTAATTAGCTTTTCACAAATCTTGCATACAATACTAGTAAGTGAAACTGGTCTATAGTTTAGAGGGTCCTCAGGGTTTCCATTCTTGTATATCGGAATGATATTAGCTCTTTTCCATTCAACAGGAACCTGTCCTTTATCTAAGGAAGCTTGAATTATGTCCCTCACTGGCTCCACTAATTGCTCTGCACACTCCTTTACGTCACGTCACCGAACGCCGCCACTTTACGAGGTATAGGTTTAGTACATAGGATGGCATATTCATTCAACAACAATGTCCCTCGGTCATTCAGGTCCTCGGGCAAACTGTCATCCCATCCTATTTTACGTCTCCAAACTTCCTGCATTAGAATCCTAGCTCTTATGGTAACAGGTAATGCTAGACCCAAAGGATCAAAAAACTGCGCAACTTTGCTCAACAGACTTCTTTTTGTGTGCGCTCCGGTCTGCTGAGCAAAAGACCTTGTTTGAAAAGTTAGTATGTCATGTTTAGGTTGCCAGATCATCCCCAAATTTCTGGACTTTTCCTGGTTAAGAGATGCCGTACCATCCACCTGTATTAAACTCTGAAGATCTTCACTATTAGTAACCCACTCGCGGAGAAATAGATGTGCATCCGCAAACAATCTGCGTGCTTGCCAGTATGCATACAACAAATCATCTTGACTATCGCTAGTACCCTGCAAATTGTCAATGTATAATCCGCGAGATAGTTTACTTGTGTCCTCATGAGTGTCAGCTAGATGTTTTCTGATTGTGGCATTTAACAAAAACTGCGAGCAAGTGGCCCCAAAGAGTACAACCCGAAAACGGTATATTATGATGGGACTTTCAGAGTCGCTAATGTCGCCGAACCAAAGAAAGCGGGTAACATCTCTATCTTCCTCCTTGAGCTTGACCATCAAGAATGCTTTCTCGATGTCACTGGTATAGGCGTACTTCCCCAGCCTAAACCGCAATAGATGTTGGGACAGGTCCGACACCATGGACGGACCTGTCAACAGGCAGTCATTCAGACTGGGTTGTTGACCTTGGTGGGCAGAACAGTCATACACCACCCGTATTGGTGTGGTGACGCTGTCTTTCTTTACCCCATGATGGGCCAGATAGTGAACCCTACCCTTATTACACGGTTCCTCGACATCGACTCTCTCAATAAAACCCCTATCCTCATAACTCCGAAATACATCGTCATACGCCTGGCGCGTGCTCGGTTCGTTAGACAATTTCCGCTGCAATGCGCGCAAGCGACCTAATGCCAAACCATAGTTGGTAGGCAGGCTTATCTCACTGTTCTTCCAAGGTAAACTAACTTTATATTGCTTGTCTGAGGCACAGTAGCACACAGACTCGTCAAACCTTTGTAGCGCAACTTCCGAGTCATAATCAGTCTCCATAGGATTAATGCCTATGTGATCCAATCTCCACAGTCGTTCCAGGTCGAACTCGGCAGCCATCTTAGGGTCACTAGGTTGGGAATCCTCCCTTCCCAACTCCTCTGCCGCGGTTACATTGACTCTATATATCGAGACCGTGTCGACCAGGACCTTTGACTGTGTAGTATGCACCTTTCCGCTCATGCAGTATCCAAATTTAGTGGGGATTAAAATTACACCACACATCTTTTTAAATCCAGGGTATACTACTTCATAATAATGATCCACACCAAGTAGAACATGCACCTCACTCTGATTTCCCATGGGATCTGACAAGTTAACCCCTTTGCTACGTAATGCGTGTTCCACCTTCTTCACACCCACAGATACATATTCTGGTAGGGTGTCTACTACGATACAAGTCATAAGTACCGGTTTTTACGATAAAAATATGAAATCTCCGCTATCTCGTAGTCTTGTTTATCAGTAACCCCTGTGAAGCCCTGTAATCGAAGAGTCTCAGCCCCTACGATTCGGTGCTTCAATCCCACTAGTACGGACCTCTTTATAAAGGAACGTTGAGATCCTTGATCTAGAAGTACCCGACAAACTTTGTTAATGTCATTACCTTCCATGGGAATCTGTATTGTGGGCAATATAGTGGTGTCTTGCGTGCTACCTAGTGCCACAGTTGTAGTACCCACATTTTTGGCGTCTTTGACTTTATCTGCAGTAGGACACAACTTATCAAAGTGATGTCCTTTGCAGTGCCGACAGGGCCTTAAGTATGTAGCAGTACATTGTCCCTGCTTACCATGTTCCCCACTTAGACAACCTACACATAGCTTCAATCTTTTTGCCTGTGCTAGTTTTGTCTCATTTGTCGGGTATTTTATGCAGAAACTCCATTTATGTTTGTTGTTACATAGCTTACATAGAATCTGAGCAGGTTTCTTATACACACCCTCTTTCTTTACTTTAGTCCCCACTGTCATGCTTACTGTTCCCCTCTTCTCCACATTCTCACTCCCTCCCGACTCATACATTCTCCCTTTGTTCAACTGTAGATTATTGATCTCCTTACTGAACTGAGTTTTGAACTCCCCCAGCTCAAATGATCTTACCTTATCAAGTATTGCCATAGGAAGCTTCTGACGCAAGATAATGACTATCATTTCCTGCGTGGTAAGCCCTAGGGTATCTAGCGATCGAGTATGGCACTCCATATTTGCCCTGAAGTTTGTCAACTCATCAACCTTATACTGTGGTTCTGTGAGCCCCAACAAGGCAATGACATGGGCCATCTTCAACTACTCTATCCCCGTATGTGGACTCTAATAAGTGTACCGCTTCAAGATAACTACCACCCACTACTGCAAACCCCTCTATTAAATGTAAGGCCTCTCCTTCCATTTGTCCCTTCAGATAGTGAAACTTGCGGACATTATCCAAAGAGGATTCATGAACCGTAGATCGAAATACGTCCCAGAAAGCTAACCACTCGGTTAACTTGCCCCCAAATGTAGGAAGATTGAGCTTTGGGAGGTGTACAGTATGTTTTGGGTCAGCCCTTCTATGGGCCTCATTAACGCCTCCCTTCTTACTTGCGACAGCACGCTGTAATAGGTACTTCGCTCTAAAGACAGGTTCGTCATAGAGGGCGCGATTATCACACTCTGTAACAATCTCTTCCTCCTCTGTCATGGCAGCCACAATCACCTCACTCAGAGCCGTAATACGACCGTGGGTGACCTGGACGTTTTCTAATCTAGCCTCCAATTCCTCTAGTTCAGACGTCCCAAAGCTGCTTGTCAGTACAGCTATTTCTTTAGTAATATAAGGGGACTTCACTCTAACATCAATTCTGTACACCAATTTCTTCAAGCAGAATCCCCTACTCTCCTTTTTTTGACAGAGACTCAAGTAACATCCACATCTGACACATCTAGATATAATTTTCCAGGTTATCAACTGCTCCAAAATTTCAGACCTAAAGGTGGTGTATGTTGCTTCGCAAAATCTGAAATTGCCCTGGAGGAGGTTACTAGTTTCAATTGTCCCTATTTTGATTATTCTATATACAAATTAATTTCTGCTGGTAAATTTAAATACATATGTTGCATCTACCGTTCCCCAAATACTCCTCCAGAGCAAAGTCTTTTTGATTCTCTGTCCTCACAACTCAGTGTCCTCAACTTAAATGCTTCTTCTGAAATCACTGTGTTGGGTGATTTTAATGTCCATAATGTTGAATGGCTCACTCATTCAGCCAGGACTGATGATGCTGGTCTTGAATGTGAGCTATTTGCAGACTCATTTAATCTCATTCAACTAGTCAACCAACCCACCCGTGTACCAGATAATCCTAATCATAATTCCCACCTACTGGACTTATTTTTAACAACCAATTCAGAAAATTATGATGTTACAGTGAGGTCCCCACTTGGATCTTCTGATCACTGTCTGATACAGGCCACCTGTCTATCACCTACCACACCTTCCCACTCTGAACCTGTTTTGGTGACTAAATGGCATTACGATAGGGCAGACTGGAGGGTCTTCAAGGTTTCTTTATTGATATTCCCTGGACCTCTTTCTTTTCTAATGATGCACACTCCACCTTGAGCCACATACAAGATTTTGTAAAAATTGGAATGGAAACTTTTATTCCTCATCAAAAGTACAGTAAAAGATCTAATTCACCTAAATGGTTTGACCATAATTGTGCTAGAGTAACTGAACAAAAAGCAATAGCCTACAATGCATACACAAGATCAAAAACACATGAAGCCTTTAATTACTTTAGAAACATCAGAAATCATGCCAAAACTGTATTAAACCTAACTAAATCAAACTTTCTCCATAAGCAGGCAAATAAACTTCTAAATAATCCAAATGATAACAAAATATTTTGGTCTACTCTTAACTCATTCAAATCCAACTTCACTACTGCTTCATCCATTCCACCATTAAAATCTCCGACTGGCAATCTTGTAAGTGACCCACGAGGTAAAGCTAACCTTCTTGCAGATATTTTCTCCACCAACTCAACCTTAGATGACATAAATCAAGATGTCCCTGTACTTAATTTTAATTCACCTGAAATTCCCTCACTTAAGATCCACACCAGACATGTCAAGACTATTTTGCAGAATCTCTCAGTAGATAAGGCTCCTGGTCCAGATGAAATTCCTCCAATAGTACTTAAGAATTGCTCCTTGGTGCTCGCTCCTGTATTGGCAAAATTTTTCCGTCTGTGTACTCATACCTCATGCTTCCCAGTACCCTGGAAAGAAGCAAACATCCATCCAGTTCCTAAAAAAGGTGCCTCTTCAGATCCATCAAACTACAGACCAATAGCTATAACTTCCACTCTTGGCAAAGTTTTTGAAATTATATTAAATAATCACATAATTAAGCATCTGGAGAATAATAAATTAATCAGTGATAGGCAATATGGTTTTAGACGATGTCGATCAACTGCAGACATTCTTTGCCTTCTTACGCATCAAATCAACCAGCTACAGACCATCATGGTGAAACACATACAATAGCACTGGATATATCAAAGGCATTTGATAGAGTCTGGCATCAATCCTTATTGTCGAAGATGTCACACTACGGCCTTGCATCATTAGTTCCACTAATTTCTTCTTATCTTCATAACAGAAAAATACGTGTAATGGTAGATGGCCTTTATTCTCAATTTCACTCAATAAATGCTGGTGTTCCCCAGGGATCAGTTTTGGCCCCAACTCTGTTCCTCATTCATATCAATGATCTCATATCTACCACTCATAATCCAATACATTCCTACGCAGATGACTCAACACTCCACAGTTCCTTCACATTTACCAATTCTTTCACCCAACCCGATCTTATAAATTCAAAAATAACACTGCAATTTCTCTGAACCAGGACCTTTCTAGAATTAATGAATGGGACAAGAGAATCTAGTTTCCTTTAATGCACAGAAAACCAAGTACATTCAATTTTCTAACCGACAGAATCTCACTGACTCCATATATTTTTTTAATGATGTAAATATTCCCACTTCCCCTAGTATTGACATTCTCGGTGTAACATTAACTACTAACTTGAGCTGGACACATTATGTTAGAAGCATTGCTAAGAATGCCTCTAAAAAACTGGGACTCCTGTACAGAGTTCGAGAATTCTTCACTGACGAGCAGTTGGCCGTATATAAAAGTCATGTGCGCTCTCAGATGGATTACTGTTCACCTCTGTGGGGTGGAAGTGGAGTGGTTGCATTGAGGCAGTTGGACAAAATTCAAAATAAAGCTATTAGATTAATCAATAACCCTGCAATCACACAGGACCTTCCTACATTAGCCATACGAAGAAACGTTGCATCCCTTGCATTATTCTACAGATATTTTCACAGCAATTGTTCCGAGGAACTTGCTTCAATTGTGCCGCCTCTCCACATCTTTCCCCGTAGAACTAGGGCAGCTGAGAGCGCCCATGAATTTACACTTTCTCCTCCACAATGCAGAACTTCTGCTTATCAGAATTCATTTATCCCCAGAGCTACTACTCTTTGGAATTCACTTCCCTCGAATTGCTTTCCACAAACTTACAATCAACAAATGTTTAAATCCAGTTGTTACAAACATTTTATGAATGGAGGATGCCTTTAGGCACATGGACCTTTTTGTTTTATCTGTGTTTTTCCTTCCTCCATTCATTGTCTCTTAAAAAAAAAAAAAAAAAAAAAGTAGTGATGAAAGTGTTGACGTCCACTATTAGCCTATTTATTACTCCCCGAAGTCCCGCCCTTTGATTTTTAGGGGCTTTGTTCAGCACCCCACTAGACGGTGTCTCTTTACCGTTTTTGTCCATTTGGCTTGCGAGCCTATAGGCTATGTATCTAAATATTACGTCACAAAACCAACGGCCAAATAACAGGCTACTTAAGAGACGCCAACCGGCGGACTTCTATGTTATGGAGAAAAAATAGTACACTATATAGCAATACCTACTAATGGATCATATTGAACAAGAAAAAATGTTAGGTCAGGTTATATGTCACAGGAAGTCTGAAACGGAAAAGAAAATTATTGGGGAAAGACGATGGGTGGGATGCAGGACTTAGGCAGGCACAACGATGTGACCCTGCATTCCGGCTCTAACCATCGCTTGGCTAGCCTTGCCAGTTTATCATAGAGTTGTTCCTGCATCCTGTTATATGTCCCCTTGTTCATTGCCTTAAAATCCCTTACTGGTAGCTAATTCCCGGGTCTGGGCACCAATGTGGTAAACTATCAATGGAAGTTAAATATTACTAAGCTATAATGAATCAAATAAAATCAATCTAAATGAATACTCTATATCTAAATTGAATTCAATCTGAAACAAGCTAATTTATATCCAAAGGTCTCACATAATAAATGTATATAATTATAGGGTAAGGTTATAAGGGTTAATATTAGCCAGGAATTAACTCACCAATAGTTCCACGTGGCAATGAGGCAAGGGAGAACGTTTTACCCAATATGGCGGTGGACAATGGGGAACGAGACTTCGGTCCCAAGACACGAGTCAAGTTAAAGAAAGAATAAATGATTACATGGGAATAGACATGAATAATATGCTTATCTATCAGTCAGTCATGATGTCGATGAGAGCGTCGTGATGGTGTAGTTGTGTGTATTGCTGTATGTGTATTGTGATTAGAGGCACAAAAGCACGATCAACTGAGGGCGGAAAATTAGATGTTAACTGGTTGGTGTTCGTGAAGGCTCTGGCGTACCTCAAAAGCACACCTTGCTGCCTTGGCAAACCGCCAGGAGCCCAAATTATCGTACCGCATTTAGGTTGCTCTATACGATAAATTATATTAATATATACGATAAATTCATATATACTACATAAGACCATGGCAATATTGCTTAATAGCATATTAGGCCTTTTATAACTTAACTTATTTACAATCTTATAATATACGATCTACTCGTCCTACGTCGTGCTGTAGGAGAGATCGTGACGTCACAGAGACATACAAGATCACAAAAGAGTCATATTCTATCGTATTTATACGATATAGGTGTTATATGTATCGTTGGAATGGCTGTGGATGTGTGTGTAGTCTGTATTTTTAGCCAATTGGCGACATCGGAAACGAAGGCTGGAAACGAAGGCTTGGGGTGGATCTGTATGGTACCATTCTCGCTATAGACAGTACCGTCTCGCCCGAAGGCTTAGGTAGCCATCAGCTTAGGTGAACCATATGATACCCATCTCGCCTTGTACCATTTTTGCCAACCCCAGATGGGACGTCACAACGTCGTCCACTTATTCCAGGTACCTATTTACAGCTAGGTGAACTGAGGCTAACACATGAAACGAGACAAGCCCAATTTGTCTCCGCCCGGCCGGGGATTGAACCCCCGGCCCCTCGTGTGTGAGACGAGAGCTCTACCACTAGGCTACGGGCTGTGTGTTCTTGGGTGTGCGTGTGTTCAACTAAAGATGCGCGGCGCATTGTTTTCGTGTCAAATAAATGGCATTTCATAGTAGGCTACCAATGGACTTATTTGGATATATTATTGACCCTTGGTATGAAGGTATGTTACCACTGTAATAATGCTGACAAATAAATAGATAAATGACTAATAAAGTAGGCCTGGGCTTATACGGCGAATATATCACTAGAACCTATTTCCTAGGGTGAAAATAATACTGCTCTTCATACCAGGGGTCAATAATATATCCAATTAAGTCCATTGGTAGCCTACTATGAAATTACAGTACTGTACATTTATTTGACACAAAATCAATGCCGAGCATCTTTAGTTGAACACACATACACACGCACTCGACATAGCCACGTAACAATAACACACACGTGTGTGTTACATATTGTTGTTGTTGTTGTTGTTGCTGCTAGGCTGGCCAACAATCTACTGCCTTCGATAAAGATACAGTTTAATGGATTTTTCTTTGGCTTTTACTATTATAAATCTTATTTGGTAAAATGAAATTCAATTCCATAGAGTATTTTTACAATAACATTTTATTGCATACGGAGATAACTCCCTACCGATCAATACGGCCGACATAGCTACACAAGAACACACACACACACACACACACACACACACACACACACACACTCGACATAGCCACACAACAATAACACACACGTGTGTTACAAGTTGTGGTTGTTGTTGTTGTTGTTAGGCGGGCCAACAATCTACTGCCTTCAATAAATGTACAGTTTAATGGAGTTTTCTTTGGCTTTTACTATTATAAATATCATTAGGTAAAATTCAATTCAATTCCATAGAATAATTATAATAACATTTATTGCATACCGTATATCAGTGGCTACCGACATAACCACACAAGAACACACACACACACTCACTCGACATAGCCAAACACCAATAACACACACACACACGTGTTTCGGTAATGGTACCGCCGGTACACTGATTTTTCATTTGAACTTATAATTCCTGTTACATACTGTAAGTTTATTATGAAATATTATAAAGAATTAAGGTAAGTATATAAGAGATATATAGTTCTTATGATTAAATGATCGTATTTCGACGATTTCGGTCACTCGGAAAATCAAGTAGTCCGAAAAAGGACGGGGGTAGTTTCTCAGCCTTTCAGACAAATCCGAAAGGCTGAACCATAAGTCCGAATTGAAATTCTAGTCCGAAAGTCTGAGAATTCCGAAAGATTGAAGTCCGAAAGAGCGGGGGTTTACTGTAATCCTAAAGCCCCGTACACATTATCCTTCATCACCGACCGTTCTCCTTCGAAGCTGATGTTCATCATGCAAAATTCACGATCGTGATCACGCTGTATCATTCAAATGTGTGGATGATGATGCGCGATATCAACAGTCGTGAATGAGCATCATCCTGCGCAAACTGGACATCCCATAGTGAGGATGGATGTTGCAATGTCCCCTTCTAAATCAGGAGAATATATTTTGGGAACGACACGTTGCTTGCTTTTGGGGATTTGAATTGTCAAATTCAATATCTTTGTGTGTGTTTACTGTTTAGGCCTAAATTGTTGTTGTTGTTGTTGTCATTCTCTAGGCTGCCTGGCCGAACAGCCCCGAGTCCCTAAGGAAGGCCATGGCCACGATCGAGCTTTCCCACAGGGCTCTCAAGGAGCGTAGATTACGTTGTTGGCGTAAGTTATTGTGTGGAATGCAGTCTTCTATGATATATTTAATAGTACAGTATGGAGTGATGTGTCGCATCCTGGGCAGGTGTCGATGACGGAGTCATCCAGTCTCTTCTGATAGCTCAGAAGACCTGGATGGTGCCTACATCTCAGCCTGGCCAGGTGGACTCTTTCCTCGCAAGGAAGGGAGGATTCAGAAGGATGGATTTTGGGAGGTCGTGTATGCAGCTGCTTGTTTTCTTTGAGTGATTGGATGGAATGGTGAGAGATACTGTATGAGTATGGATGTGCTTCTGGAAGCTGGTTTGGGGTGGGCAAGGAGGGAGAGATGACGGTATATGTGTATGATATCGTGTGCTGGGTGTTTTGATATTCCTTGGTGTTCTGAGGGTGTGTTGCCATGTAGTGTAGTGGATGGTGTTGGTTTATGGAGGTTGCAGCCAGAAATTATGTGCCTCTCATGTCCAGGTGGTCTTTGACTTTAAGGACTTTGGTTTCTTGATGTAGGTGATCTGTAGGTGTAGTAGCTGTGAAGCCTGTGATGATTTTTAGGACTTTGTTTTGAATGGTCTGCAAGGTCTTGTGATGTGTTTCAGCTAGGTTAGAAGCCCAGACAGGGCTTGCATATTACATCACTGATCTTATGTGATCCGGGTGGATGGGACTCGTCAGCCTTGGTTGGCAACCTGTCTATGGGAGTAAACCTGATACAAATCCGTACTGCTTACCTAAGGGTAAGGCAGGTTAGTGGATGGATTAGCCGAACACCACTGTAGAAAAATAGTGCTAACAAGATACACAGAGGGCCTCGGAGTCGGATGGATCCTAAATCGAGTGGTCAATCCTGTAAGTCCTTCACTAAACTGGCTTGGGTTGTCCCTCTCACAGGGAATAGGTCTGCTTGGGGGCATTCTGTGTGTGGCCACCCACGTAAGGGGAGTAAGGCGTCCGGCAATAGATAGATAGATAGATCTTATGTATACAGTGGAGCCCCCATCCTAGCTGCTAATCGGTTCTGCAGAAATAGAGCTAGGATTGAAACAGCCAAGATCGGGGCACTGTTCTTATGGGGAAAATTCAATCGGTTCCGTGCTCATGCCAAAATTTGCGTCTTTTTCTATTTTTTGCCTATGAAAACATGTTTTATTGTACACAAATTAAATTTTATGCATTATACTGTATCATATAATACACCATAGAATAAGTTTTTAATAACTAGAAAAAAAGGCCCAAAATCTAAACAATTACCGCACTTTTTCCGCACTTTTTTTTTTTAATAGGCTATGAAAACATGTTTTTTGTCTAGGCTTAGGCTACATCAAGTAACCTAGGCCTAAATCTTATGCATTGTAAATAATAATGTAGACATGGCTAAATGACAGTCCTAACCATAAATACTGTAGATTGGGGCATTGTTTCTATCATGCAAATTTTTTTAGGCCTATTTTAGGCCTAGCCTAGGCCTAGGTTCTAAATTCGTCCAGCCACCCCTCAAGTACCCATTTCGCCCCAAATACATCCAATAAATACATATTATGAGGAAAAGACGTATAAATACGTATTATGAGAAGATTACTTACCACACAGATTTTATTATAAATCATTGTCATATTTAGCCTAGCCTAGGCTAACATCGTCTAGGCTAGGCATTTCAATCGCTTTCGTCCGACATGGACTGGTCTTTGCTCTGTGTTTTGAGCATGAAATTCCTTCATTGCTACCACCAGGCCAACCATCCCTATCACTAGATGTACTAGAGGTTATAATAAACGCGAGAGATAAGGGGTTCAGGCACAAAAAAGCTTGCAAACGGTTGTTTTGTCAATACAGATACTAGCTAAACTGCAAGCGTCTGCTTAGTGATGACATCATACAAAGATGGCGGCATCTTGTGCATTTGACGATCGGATCTCGGATTCACTCGGATTTCGTCTCTAAACGGCAAGCACCTGGCAGATTCTTTCGTTATGTTAAAACAAAATTATTGTTTTTGTTTGTTTTCTAGTTTTATGTTGAGTTTTTAGTTATTTTTGCTATTTTTTCGGGTTTCGGCTGGGATTTTGATGCCAGAATTGAGGCTTTTGGCGCGAGAATTGAAATTGGGAATATTTGGTGTGTGGCACGAGAATTGAATCAGCGAAGACCGGTGTAGCGAAAATGGGGGCTCCACTGTAGTTTGTGTACTGTGGTGGTAGTTTCTTTATTCTGTTCAAACTTTGTGTGGGCAAGTGACCTGAGGGCGTTAACCCTCCAGCCCCGGCTACGCATTACATAAATATTCCCCGAAATCCGGGGGTTTTGGCCGAAAAACGTCTACGCCTAGGCTACCGTATCTTTGTTATTCTGACTGCTTCCGCATTCCCGCACATCCCCAAGCGTAGATGTGTTTCGTACCTGTAGAATGGCATTAAGTAGAGCTCTCTAAGTCAACTGGTTCAGTTGTGATGATGATTTCATTGGAGATAACTTTATGGCAAAAACAGCCACTTTACACTACTTTTCGATACTTAACAATAACATACAGGCACACACGAACAAGCGACGCACTCCTTCTTGTGGCCGGAGATGCGGGGCGTCATTCCAGCCGTCTGTTGTTTATATGCGTCGGACGTACGCCTCGCACACCAAGCTTACAGGCTTTAAGCTCATGGGTGTTTAACCCTTGTCTAGCCGGGTGTTTTGGGCTCATTTGGGCATATTCAGGCCCTCCTGCATGATAAATCAAGCATCTGCATGAAAAAAAAAAATATTTAGCAAAAAACTACGCACTAAAAGCTTCAAAATGAGACCAGAACGAGCTACATAGCACTCGTGGTTCTCTTGCAGTGGTGCCACGAACATGGAAGTTTAGCATATATCGGTATATTTTTCCCAGCTATGCTCACTACTGGCTACACTGCCGGCCTCTCGAGAACACAGGGAACATGAGTTAATGGGCGGCGGTAAGCCCTGGGAGTCGGCTGTCTGGCCCGCTGCGCTCCCGGCCATTTGCACTCGATTTTAACCCTTTAAAAGCCTTAATAATGTTCCTAACTTGCTGCAAATTGGTGCACGACTTAAGTCAAGCGCCGCTCTTTAAGGGTTAAGAGACCTTCCGGGTAGCTAGGGTGTGTTTTTTATGGGTGTTTAAGAGCCCTTCCGAGTCTGATGGGTTAAGTCTGAGTGTCGGTTTATTTTTTATGTTTGTGATATGTTTTTTTAATGTCATTAGAGTATCATATGTTACTCCTAGGATTTTGTGTGTGTGTGTTTGTGTGTTAAGGGGTGTTTATGGTGAGGAGTGGGGCGTTTCTGTATTCGGCTGTCCAGCTTGTATGGAGGGTTACAGTGGATTTGGCTGGGCTTAATTTGTAAAATAAACTTATAGATTAATAGACCTGCAAAGAAAGAGACAAAGTAAATTAACATAAAACAGTTACTGTAGCTTTATGCAATTTTTTATAAATTTCTAATATTCTTTTTAAGATAAGAACACCAAGTCTTGAAACCTTTGCTGCTACAAGCAAATCAAACAAAATGTTGCCAGACATTCCCACCAATCTTTATTGCCCACAGAGACCACTATCATAGCAATTTTATGGTGCAATAGCCAAATAATATAATGTACTACTTTATAAGCTCCCTAAGGTTGTACCTTACTACCGATTTTGTGTATTCAATTCCTAATATTCAGAGGCTCTGGAGGAATGATAAATTAGAATTTTGTTAACTGGGCGAGGGAAATGTGTAGGAGGGCAGACGGACAGGAGGGTGGTGGTATCTTCGTTTCTCACCTTTTTTATCTGATAATCTCGCTCTTGTATTTACGTGAACCAATAAGTGTACTAATCATTTACTTCATGAAAACTCCACTATTTGATATGGAATGTCGGAGTAAATTTGGCTGTATGTAATTTTCACAATAATTTTTTTTTTTATAGAATATATACTGTATAGGAATACGTCGGTGTCGGGAACGTCACTGACAAGCAACCAGTGTGCGTGGCTACCTGTAGTGTGGACACTATATCAGTGTTGTTTGTCGAGCATGCTTCAAGCTGTGATTCATGACTGCCAGTGATGAATGATTGTGCGTATAGGGCTTAATACGTGATCCGCCTAATACGCAAGGAGGGATCGGAGAACATTAACCCATCAAGTGCGGGTAGACTCTTAAAAGTTTTACCGTTCCACTGCGGGAAGACTTATAAGCCTAGGCCTTAAAAAAAAAACATTTAAACCACTCCAGTATTTTTTATTTTTTATTTTTTTTTATTTTTTTTTTTTCCCTTGGCCATGCCAAATATCACTCCTCCACATCCCCTCCTTTCCCCCCCCCCCCTTCAATTATCACCTATTTTCCCTGTTATTCCCTTATTCTTAGGTAGGCCTATATTTTCGTGCTAACAATAGCGAGTTGCTAGCAGGGTGTGGTCATATGTGTTACCAAGCGTGGGAAATAGCGGGATTTACAGAGAGAGGCCTCAGTGTCTCTCCAAGCCTTGAGAGGGGAGGGTGTGGAGCAGTCTGGCTCACAATTGATTTATGTAACTCTCGGTCTCATTTCGTGATTTTGACCAGCCAAACACTGTTTCCACTTGTTTTATTGTTGTAACAGGTTAATATCTTCATAATAAACGTAAAATAGGCACATATGGATAAGTATTAATTATATTTATGGTAAGATAACGATTTTAGTGACAGGAAACAGTGAAATAGGTCCGCACAGTTGTTGTTGTTGTTGTTGTTGTTGTTGTTGTTGTTGTTGTTGTTTTTCCCCAAGCTGCCTGGCCGAACAGCCCCAAGGCCCTGAGCAAGGCCAAGGCCATAACCGAGCGCCCCCACAGAACCCTCCCTGCCGACCACAATAAAGCCTGGGTGACCGAAGCCACTCCATGGCGGGGAGCTGAGGAGGGTGCGGAAACGCCCGGGAAACCAAAGCCCCACCCAGGGCCCTGTGCCCCTCAGCAATTATGAAGAGAAAGTTGGGGGGCAAAGGAAAGATGTGACGCTTTGGCTTCCAATCTTGGTAGATTAGGAGGTCAATCCACGCAAGAGACGCCGTCACTTGAGATCTAGAAAATATATAAGTAAAAGGAACAGTCAGAGTAAGCTATGGGTATGGCAGAGATCTCTCCGTTCTCACTCTGATAGACCAGCCCATCACCACATGACTAGAACCCAATCCTCTAAGCATCAGCTAGGAAAGGCCCTAGAAAGCCGCCTTTGGCGGGGGGATAGCTCCCCTATTTCAACCCTTTTCGGGGTTGGGCACCCGCACAGTTCTATGGTGTTCACTACATACGGTGCGCACTTCTTAGGTTAATGAACCGTATTATGTGAGGTGTGTCCGCATTGCGCGAATCTGCCATCTCCTCTGAATATGTGACCCCTCCCTCCATAATATGCAAGGGAAGGGATGCTGTGTGAAATGGCAGGCAACTGACATGAGCAATCAGGGCAGCCCCTCCTTATTAATTAACAAAAATAATTTTTATTTGCTCTGTATTAAAATTTGTGATTGATTTATGATGTAATGGACTTAACCCTCTCACCACGGAAGGGCTCTTGAACGCCCATAAAAAAGCATATAACAGGTACCCGGAAGGCCTCTTGAACGCCCAGTGGTTGAAAGCCTGTGAGCTTCGTGTGCGAGGCGTCGGTCCGACGCATGTAAACAACAGCCGGCTGGACCGACGCCCCGCATCTCCGGCCACAAGAAGGAGAGCATCGCTTGTTCGTGTGTGCCTGTATGTTGTTGTTAAGTATCGAAAAGTGGTGTAAAGTGGCTGTTTTGGCCATAAAGTTATCTCCAATGAAATCATCATCACAGCTCAACCAGTTGACTTAGAGAGCTCTACTTAATGCCATTCTACAGGTAAATAACACAGCTACGCTTGGGGATGCGCGGGAATGCGGGAAGCAGTCTGATTAACGAATATACGGTAGCCTAGCCTAGACGTTTTTCGGCCAAAACACCCGGGTTTCGAGGAATATATATACAGTCAGGACCCCCAATTCGCGAGAATAGGGGTGACAGGAGGCATCGCGTATTGTGAATTCGTGTATTGTGGAACTAACTTTAAATGGGAATAATTAGATTGGGTGACATCTCTCAATTATGGCCTATTTTCGACATTTTTGGCCCTATTTTCGACATTTTTGGCTCTACAGTACAGTCTATATCTTATATATAAGAACAACAATGAATAAGAATATGAAACCTTACCTTAAAATTAGTAGTAGATAGGCTAGCACTAGGACTAGGACCGTAGGACTTCACGATTTTCTCCAACTTCTCCCTCCCTGACCAAATCGTACGAACAGTTCACTCTGACAAGCCTATTGCACAGTTTCCTTCTCCTTTTTTCTTGCGATCCAACACTTCCACCTTCATTTTGTGTGTTATCTTCTTATATTGGTGTGGCATGGCGAAAAAAGTGGCAGGCACTACAAACGTTTGGTCACTCCGCACGGCTATGAGCGGGACTGTGGGAGGGAGGGTAAGCGGGAGGGAAGGCAGGCGTATGCCCGTCTTCTTCTCTTTTCGGAGCTACTGCTGGGCCTCGCGAAACGTAGACGTGCTCGCGTATCAAGCGGGAATAGCAGATTTGGCCCCTTCTTAGCTCTCGATTCGTGTATTGTGGTACCACCTCGCGTAATTAATGTTATTTGAGGGGTAACTCGTGTATTAGGGTTTTCGCGCATTGTGGAATCGTGTATTGGGGGTCCTGACTGTATAATACATAGCCGGGGCTGGAGGGTTAAGAACATATTAATCCCAATATCTCATAATAAGCCAAAATAACACAAAAGTCAATTTAAGAATGTTAAATGATGCATGAAATCGTGGGCAGCATTTATAGATGTCGATAGTCCTATCCGGGCAATCTGGCCAAAAAATGTTGTGTGTAAACATAGGTCTATTTTTGTTATTTTAACTGCTAGAGAATTCACACAAATCTCAAAATGTAGCCCTTACTTGTATCTGTAGACTGGCGTTGAGTAGAGCTCTCTAAGTCAACTGGTGCAGGTGTGATCACGATTTCCGTGGAGAGAGTTTTTCCGCAGATTTAGCCATATCGGACACTTTGGAACACTAATTTTCGCTCTAACTGGCAATGGCGGACAAGGTCGGACTTCTTCTTGTTGAGGCTTGGCGTCGCTCCGATAGGCTTTGTTTACAAATGTTTCACCGCGCGGCTTTCTAAGCATACGGATTTTGAAAGGATGCCCGGGCTCCGGGCCTTCGCAAGGTGCGTCCTTTTAAAATGCTGCCCGGGCAGGAAGGGTCAAAGTATCGGCAGTATCGGCCAATATTTTGAGGTCTTGCTGAGTACCGTGGAAATTGTATTGTCACTGCTATAAGCTCAAAACAGTGCAAAATTGGTTAAAGTTTTTGCACCACACACATCTGCCATCCTGTGCGTGGTCTCTCCACGCATCTCGGTTGGGCTACCCCCAAAGGGTAGCCAAGTCGATCCCCACCTGCCCGCGGTGACCTTGCAGACACCACTTTCCCTTTTTTTCTTTTCCATTTTAATTTTTGTCCATTGTGGTGACACTGACGGGGACGGCGCTACCTGGGGTCTGTCCCAGGTAGTTATTTTTAAGTTTTTTTAAAACTAGGGTTTTCTCTTATTTTTAATCAGATACGAAAAACAGGTGTTTTTGTTTTTAATTATTGGTTACTTCCACTGAAATGGCAGCAAGTAAGCAGAGTTGCAGTTGCGGGAAGGTTGTGGGCAAGGCCAAATCGCTGGGCTGCTACTTGTGTGGTACCTATTTTCACGTTAACTGTATAAATGTTGATGATGAGGACCTCAGAGTACAGTCAGGACCCCCAATACACGATTCCACAATGCGCGAAAACCCTAATACACGAGTTACCCCTCGAAAATAACATTAATTAATTAAACATTAATTACGCGAGGTGGTACCACAATACACGAATCGAGAGCTAAGAAGGGGCCAAATCCGCTATTCCCGCTTGATACGCGAGCACGTCTACGTTTCGCGAGGCCCAGGCGTAGCTCCGAAAAGAGAAGAAGACGGGCATACGCCTGCCTTCCCTCCCTCCCTCCCTCCTTTCCCGCTCAAGCGCTCATAGCCGTGCGGAGTGACCAAACGTTTGTAGTGCCTGCCACTTTTTTCGCCATGCCACGCCAATATAAGATAACACACAAAATGAAGGTGGAAGTGTTGGATCGCAAGAAAAAAGGAGAAGGAAGCTGTGCAATAGGCTTGTCAGAAACTGTTCGTACGATTTGGTCAGGGAGGGAGAAGTTGGAGAAAATCGTGAAGTCCTACGGTCCTAGTCCTAGTCCTAGCCTATCTACTACTAATTTTAAGGTAAGGTTTCATATTTGTATTCATTGTTGTTCTTATATATAAGATATAGACTGTACTGTAGAGCCAAAAATGTCGAAAATAGGGCCAAAAATGTCGAAAATAGGCCATAATTGAGAGATGTCACCCAATCTAATTATTCCCATTTAAAGTTAGTTCCACAATACACGAATTCGCAATACGCGATGCCTCCTTGTCACCCCTATTCTCGCGAATTGGGGGTCCTGAGTGTACTTGCAAAGAAGAAACCTGTATTTAAATGGCATTGCACTGTTTGCGATACCACCCCCTTGGCTGCAAAGGACGCAGCAATTAGTCAGCAGACCTTGGATGACCTGACGGCTGCCCTAGTTGGTGAAGTGAAGACTGCCATTGTAAACGAAGTGAAGGGTGCCCTTGCTGCGGTGGCCGTGGAGATAGAGAGTATTGGTAACAGAATGGATATCCTTGAGACTAAAGTTGCTGCCCCCGACATTCCCTTGTTTGCCAAGATAGTTCAGCAAACATTTGAAGAGACCAAAAAGGAGCCGACCAAACGCACCACTGAGGTGGTAGATGGTGGAAAGAAAAAAAACTGTCTGGGACCATCAGGTCCTGGTAGTGAAGACAAAAGACCGATCCTCCGAGCCAGTAAGCCCACCAGATACAAAGGCAATCGAGACTGCTTTGGCTTCGGTTCCGGTTAACAAGTTAACTAGAACTGATTCAGGTGTACTGGTGGTACGACTTCCATCCAAGAAAGCCAAAGAAGACGCAGGAAGGAAGGGCCATCAATCAGTGTTTGGGGGTGGACAGTGCCTTCAGTGTCTCCGAACCAAAGAAGATGATGCCAAAAATGACTCTGGTAGGCATTGCTAATGACGCTGAGGATAATGAGATAATTCCCAGCATCCTCAACAAGAACCCAAGAATAAAGTCCCTGGTCGACGATGGCTTAGCTATGAATTTGCTATTCACCAAGCAAAAGAGTGATGCACACACAAAGACTGCGGTAGTAAAAATGTCACATGAAATACGCTCTTCCATTGTAGATGATGGCAATTCTGTGTATGTTGGACTTGTGAGATGTCGTGCATACGATCGCTACTGGGTAACACAATGTTACCATTGCCAGGGCTTTGGCCATACCAGTGACAGGTGTTATCGGAAAAATGAGGATCCAAAATGCAACTTCTGTGCCGGTACTCATAACTCAAAAGACTGCACCAACAAGACTTCCCCCAAATGTATAAATTGTATGAGCTCCACATCAGTTACGGAGCCGCCAAATCATTTCGCCTCAAGTAGAAATTGTCCTCTAATGACAGCTCAGAGAAATAAAGTTATTGAAAACATCAATTTTGTAGGTTAAAAAAACTGAAAAATGCACAAGGGAGCCGGTTGAAACTGGGTCTGTTGAATGTTCGTTCCTTGCGTAACAAAATGGATCATATTTGCGAGATCTTGGATGAACGTAACCTTGATGTATTATGTCTCACTGAGACCTGGTTGTTCGAGTCAGATCTGAATATTATCCAGGCGGCATTGCCTAAAACCCATTCCATAATAAATGTTCCTAGGCCTAGGGGAGATCATCCGGGTGGTGGAGTGGCAGTTGTGTACTCCACATCTCTGGTGAATATCTTGCAAATAAGCCATAACCCAGCCCCTCTTTATTATGAACTGTTGGAAGTGGAAATAAAACTCCATCAACAAATTCTAAGAATGGCAGTTGTCTATAGGTCTGGCCATCGTGGCACAGATAGGGGTTTTATGGAAGAGTTTGGGCAGTTTCTCGAGGAATTTTCTGCTAAAACCGGAAGACTTTTGATATGTGGAGATTTTAATTACTGGGTTGACAGCCCTCATCTGAAGCCATTCTCTCCTGAGTTCCTTGAGTTGACTGATCAGAACAATTTTGTAAACCATGTGTCCCACCCAACTCATATCCTAGGACACACCCTTGACTTGGTTTTCTCTCCTGTGGGTTGTGGTGGTGTTCTGGATGTTGATGTTGAGAATGCTGACCCTAATACCTCTGATCATGCTTTGATTACTTTCAGCTTTGATTTCCCTAAGCCACTCACACATGAAAAAGTAATCAGATTTAGAAATTATAAAAATACAGACCAAAATTTGGCTAGCAGTGAAGTAAAACAGTACTTGGGAAGTATTGATACTTCCAACCTTACTTCAGATGAGCTGGTGGAGGTACGTGGAAATGCACTTAAATTAGTGTTCGATCATCACTGTCCAGAAGTAGAGAAGAAAATCATAGTACGAGATGATTCACCCTGGTATAGCACTCGAGTTAAATTTCTTAGAAGAGCGCGTAGAAGAGCTGAACGTGAATGGCGGAAAAATAAAACAGACTCTACATGGTTGCAATATCTGTCAGCCAGAAGAGCCGTGGTCCACACAATCAAAGATGAAAAGAAAGTGTATTATCAGGGAGAAGTTGACTCATGTGGTAACGACCAGAGGAGGTTGGCTTCAATTGTAAACAGTTTACTTGGAAAAACAAGAGTCAGCTTAAGACCTTCTGTACTCGATGCCGAGTTGGCTGCCAACTTTGTGGCATTTTTTGCTGGCAAGATAACTCGCATAAGACAGGAACTGGATGATGCTTCTGTTGGTGAAGAACTTTCAGTTGTACTCCAACCCTGACACATTCCTAATAATGTCCTCTCATCCTTTCACTCAGTAGAGGTGGACATGATCTCGTCCTACATAAGAAACCTCAATAAAACATTTTGCCCGTTGGATCCCATAAATGTTTCCAAGCTACCAAGAGTCTATGATCACACAGTTGAGTTTATTTCCAAAATAATTAATAAGTGTTTCTCTGAAGGTAGCTTCCCACATTCTGAAAAGCATGCACTACTCCGACCTACTCTAAAGAAACCTGGACTTGATGTTGAGAACATGTTGAACTATCGTCCTGTCTCCAACCTGTCCTTCATATCAAAGATATTAGAGCGTGCAATACTTGACCAATTACAACCACTACTTCAGCAGAATGAAACTATCCCAATTTTTCAGTCTGCTTACCGACAGCTTCATTCAACTGAAACAGCATTGATTAGAGTACATAATGATCTAGTTGAGAACATTTGCAATGGTGTGGCCTCACTATTGGTCTTGCTTGATCTCTCTGCGGCCTTTGACACAGTGGATCACGAGTTGTTATTGAGTAATCTTTATGATTGTGGTGTGCGTGACTCCGCTCTCTTGCTTCTTGGGTCGTACTTGTCAGGTAGATCCCAGAGTGTGATGGTAAATCAAATGGTCTCGGACTCGACACCCCTGCAGCATGGTGTTCCGCAGGGATCAGTTTTAGGTCCTATCCTATTTATAATTTATATCAGCAGTTTGTCTCTTCTGCTTCGTGCACATAATGTCACCTTTCACTTTTATGCAGATGACACCCAGATTTATGTGAGAATCACAAATATAGTTGATATACGGAGTAAGATGGAATTGTTGATGTCTGATATCAAGAAGTGGATGAGAGCGAGAAAACTTAAACTAAATGATGGTAAAACTGATATTCTCATCAGCCGAGGAAATAGAAGAGCTGATGATATAGTAGGTGCCCTCTCCATCAATGTGGGTGGATCTCAGCTGTGACCGGGCAACTCTGTTCGAAATCTGGGTGTATATGTGAACTCCCGATTAGATTTCAAAGAGCATGTAAACCAGATAGTTAAAAGTTGTTACTTGCACATCAGAAATCTCTATTTGGTGAAGCCGTTTATAACCAGACGTTGCCTCCTGACGTTGGTTCACTCATTGGTCTTCTCTCGTGTTGATTATTGCAATGCCCTGTTGGTGGGTCTTCCAAATTATATTTTAAAGAAAGTTCAGTCTGTTCTTAACAGGGCCGCAAGACTCATTTTTGGTGTTCCACCTAGAACTCCTACTACATCTCTTCACATAGAACTGCACTGGCTGCCAGTAAGAGCAAGAATAGAATTTAAGTTGTGTTTGGTGACTTTTAAGGTTCTCAAATTTGGTGAGCCTAGGTACTTTGCGGAGCTGCTCAAGCACCCACCGGCACACCATGGTGTAGTTGTGCGTCATGACAATGACCCTTTTCGTCTTGATGAACCAAGGGCTTTCCAGCAGTCTTCTTTCTTTGAGAGGTCATTCTCCTACATGGCTCCGAGGTTGTATAACAGGTTGCCGCTGTCCATGAGACAACTGAGTTCTGTTGAATGCTTCAAGAGACAACTTAAGACTTTTCTCTTTGAGAGAAGCTATGATCTTGAGAGAGGTGTCATGACAGATGGCTATAGAGTTTAGGCTATTTTGCCACTGCTAGTGATTGTTAAATGTGTGTTGTATATAAGCCTTCTTTTGATGCATTGATTTTGTTCTTTTTTCTTTCTCTTTCCGAGCGCTAGTGAATTCTTCGGAAAAATTGGCGCTTATGAGAAATAAGTAACATGCTTATTATTATTATTATTATTTCACCGATACCCCTATAACAGGCCGATACCACCAATACTGATACCGATACATCGGTACATCCCTAATATCTACAGTGAACCCTTGACATTCGCGCACTTGATATTCGCTGATTTGATAATTCACAGGTTTTTCCACTGGCAATTGAAAACTTATAACTAACTTACCGAAGGCAGTTTGAATCAATGTTTGTGCTTTTTATGACTCCCCAACTCGTAATCTACAATTGGACAATAAAACACATAGTGCATCTTTACTTGGCCAAAAACAAGCCCAGACTGGTGATTCACACTCACATGTTTTATGTGTGTTGTTCTTGTGTTGCTACACCAGCCGCCAATATACCGACTTCTATGACATTTCCATGGTATTGAAGTTTTCTTTGGCCTTTTCTATTATTATTATATATTATAATTTCCTCACACATATTAATGTACTGTACTTTATATGACTTACGTTAGGCCACTGCTTCGCGGAGCTATGAATGACAAAATGACAAAATTATAGGAAAAGTCCAGGATCTCAGGACCGCGAAAGTTCGAATCTGGCCGGGCAAGAAGGGTTAAACCAATACAGTAACCCCTTAAGATTCGCGGAGGTTAGGGGGCACGGACCCCGGCTATTTCGTAAATTCTGCGAATACTGTATTATCAAATATTGCCAGTTCCCCCTGCCGCCCCAATAACATAGGAATTAGTATACAATGCTTCATAAGGTAATGTACATATATATTAATGATTAAGAATGTTAGTTATACATCAAATGTCTGTATCTATCTATCTATCTATCTAATGCATCTATCTATCTCCCTTATTGAGCAGCGGAGGTCGAGTGGAGAGCACGCTCACGTGTGAATCTACTTGACCTCGGTTCGATCCCAGCCGTGGCGGACATTTAGTGGGTGTGGTAATACGTCCTAGCATGTATATCATTTTCACACCCAGTCGGAGGACGCCTCGACAACGTATACAGACTATTAACACACATACCAAAGCCACTCCAACAGCTTCCTCTATCTACAACACCCCTTCTCTGCTATCTACACTCTCCCAGCCGTATGGTCCTAGTGTATTGTCTGATGGCGTTAATGGGTTTCCAAATGTAATATACATTAATATAACTGTTTTATTTTGTCTTTTTTTAATCTACAAATTATTTCTAATCCGATGGAATTGAAAAACAAAATAATATCCTTCCAGCACACAAATAATAAAATGAAAAATATTCAATACAAATTCCTCCT